>OZ010592.1:60082733-60802733 GCA_963932145.1 Acanthosepion lycidas | reverse complement strand
TATATGTTTGTATATGTATGTATATATACATGTATACATACATACATATATATATATATATATATATATATATATATATATATATATATATATATATATATATATATGTTTGTACATGTATCAGGTCATCCCATAAGTTCTGTCTGAATTTTGAATAAAGAAAATTGACCAAATGTTACATTTAATTACAGATTCAATCAACAATGTATTTTCCCTGATTATCTATGACTTCCTTCCATTTATTAACAAGCTTACTAATTCCATTACTGTAAAATTCTTTTGGCTTTGATTTGAAGAACTCACAAATGTCAGTTTTAACCTCTTCCTGTGTGACAAAAACTGTTTCTTCCAAATGATTCTGTAAGCAACAAAACAAATGGTAGTCTGAAGGAGCAAGATCAGGAGAATAAAGTGGATGCAGAATTTTCTCCCAACCAAGTTCTTCGATCTTTTGTGACGTGATTCTTGCTGTGTGGGGTTGCGCATTGTCCTGATGAAACATCGCCCCTTTCAATTCACTAGAGCAGGTCTTTTTTCCCTCAAAGCTTGGTTCAAACACTCTAATTGCTGACAGTATATTTGAGCATTAATTGTTGCATTAGGTGGTAAGAATTCAAAGAGGATTATTCCTTGGAAATCCCACCAGATTGAAACAAGAACCTTTTGCCCATGAAGTTCCCTTCTTGGCTGTGGTTAGGGTCCTTCCCCTTTACCAAGCCACTGTCCACGATGCTTAACATTTCAATAAAAGATCCATTTTTCGTCAACAGTCACAAGTCTATCCAAAAAAGGTGAAACAAGTTGGCGAGAATGAAGAGAAGAGCAGATGTCAACTCAGGATTTGAGGTTGTTTTCAGACAATTCATGAGTCACCCATTTTCCAAGTTTAGGAACTTTTCCAAGTTGTTGAAAATAACGATGAACAGTTGTATGGTTTGAACTGAGAATCACTGCCAATTCCTCAACTGATAAAGCAGGATTTTCTTCAAGGGCTGCTTCAAGAAGCTTTTCATCAAACTCAACTGGATGTCCGGTTCGATCTTCGTTTTCAAGGGTGAAATCCCCACCTCTGAATTTTGCAAACCATCTTCTGCAAGTTCTTTCATTCACACATTCCCCTCTATACACTGAGTGAATGTTTCTAGCCACTTCGGCTGCTGAGTTTCCTTTCTTGAACTCATAAAGCATTATGTGCCTCAAATGATTCTTGTTAGCAGGGTTTTAATCAAACAAAATTTAATTTTATTGTTCTCTGAAATAAAATTTGATCAGTTTAAATGCATCTAAACATAAAAATAATGTTCAGCTCCATTAGACATTATAAAATACTCTTTGAATTTGGTTCATTTTAACAAAAAGTTAAAATTCTGATGGAACTTATGGGATGACCTGATATATATATATATATATATATATATATATATATATATATATATATATATATACATACATACATATATCGATATATATATATATATATATATATGAGAAGGAAAACTTTGAGTCCAAAACCTGTGGAGGGTCATTTGCGGAACTTGTGGCAATGGTGCACCAGGTCTCTGTATTTGGTTCTTCAAAAATTGTTTTTTTCTCTACACAAAGCCTTGACCACTATAATTAAAACAATGGCTGTCAATTCCTAGTATCTCAGTTGCTTGACCGTCAAAAATAAAAAAAACAATGGGAAAGTCAAGCATATATAGGGACGTGTGTGCACACTTTAAAATTATTTTTAGAACATCTTAAATTTCATCATCAGAATTTTTCTGTACAAAACAAATTCTCATGAATGACAATCGCTTCCCTCCTCTTTGAATGCTTAAATATAATACTTTATAAATTATGTGCTCATGAGTACAGTTGTTTCTTCTAAATTTCTGTATAAATGGAAGCAACCATGTAAGCCAAAAGAGGACACTATAAAAAGAAAATTAAAAATAAAAATGACAGGAAATTTGCTTTCTTTATTCATTACACTGTCTAAAATAATTATTTAGCCAAGTTTAAGGGAGGTAAATATTATTGACCATCTGAATTCAATTTGCATAAAATATACTATAAAAATAAGATATGTTATCATCTGGTTGGATGTGCTCTCTTTGCACAAATCTAAACGTTTATTTGGTTTTCTTGAATCAGTTCACCATAAAATAGACAATTCCAGTGCAAGATAATTTCCACCCAGGTGCTATATCTGTTTTTCTGTTTATCCTGATTCCTTTTTTTGTCTTTGCAGATCTGTGATTATCTGGTGGTTCATGCAGCTGGACGAAGTAATGAAGCTTTCAGTATTGACGCCGTTGATACTTTGATTGGTGAGACTGGTAAGGGATGCAAATATATTTGTTTTATTGTATTTTCCCAACTCCATTCGATTAAATTGGATGTTGCTGTTTCTCTGCAGCTTTTGATTAAAAATCATTTCACAAAGTTTGGACAAAAACCTTTAATTGTATACATTGTAAACTTGAGACACAAGGAGTAAATCAAATATTCTGAAATTATCATTTCTTGCATTGCCTGCCTTTGACAATGCATTTTTTAAAAAAATTATCACTCAAGCAGGGCTGTCTGTCCCCCCCCCCCTAGTTTAGATTTGTCTTCCTGTAACTTCTTTTTCCCAATGTTAAAAATCTCCTTTGAAAAAGAAATTTCAGAACACAGGTGAGATTTGATAATGAGCTGATGGTGATTTCTAAAAAAAAAGTAAATAAATAAAATAAACAAAAAAAAAGTTTTGGGAAGGGATCCTTGTATAAGTATGTGAGGTTCCTCTGAAGGGGACCATGGCAACATTGTCTTAGGTAGGCTACTTTTTCAGTTATATTAAGTGGCTAAAAGACCCCATAAATGAAATACAGTGACAAGAACAAAAAAAGGAAAAAAAAATATTTTGAATAATTATAGAAAGTAGATTTAAAATGGAAAAGAAGACAGTAGTTGGAAAAAATATTAATGGAATATCTTATTCAGCTTGAATTTATAATTTTGTAACCAACATCATCTTTTACAAAAATTCAGAAAAAACTTGTTTACAGATAAAATATCTTTCTTACAAATTTCTCTCCATAACTATTTTTGCCAGCACATTCATATTTCATGTGTATTTGATAAATCTCATTAGCATTGATTGTGGCTGTAAATCATAAATAAACTTCTATTTTAACTTACCTGGCATAAAGAAATCATTCTGATTTTATAACATTTAATTATTAATGGAAGTTTTATATGCAAAATATCTAGGAAAATTTAAATTAAGAACTTGTAGTTTCTTTTTTTTAATGGATAGTTCAGCCTTTTGCCTCTTGTGATTCACTCTACTGAAGAATATGGAACAACTTCCAGTCACTAACACTTAAGGTTAACTTTGTGAGAAGTTTATTTTAATTGATTAATATTTAAATCTAAAACCTCACTGATGTTTAAGAGATTCATTGAATTTCCAAAGATTTTCATTTTTTTTTCCTTCACACAATAATCCAATTTTATACTAAACAAATTCAGATTTGAATTATTTGTTTTATTTGAGTCAGTCTCATAATTAATCATTTTTATAATATTAAATTATTTATCAGTTAAATTATGTATCAGTTGGTTCATTTTTTTTTTTTTTTTTTTTTAGCATTAACTGCTTCCTGCCTCCATGGTCGGAAAGAAGTTGTCCAGTATCTAATTAAGCAAGGGGCAAATGTCCATTTGGCTAACACCAAGTCCTATAGCCCCCTGCTGTGTGCAGTGAAAGGCAACAAATGGGATGTGGCCGAAATATTATTTCAAGCCGGAGCTTCCATAGAACAGCCAGACAAAAACGGACACACTCCACTCATGATTGCTGCCTCTGAAGGCCATGTTGCTATTCTCGAAATGCTTCTTTCTGCTGGTAAGTCAAAAATGGCAATATGTTACTCATTCTGTATTGAAAAATAAAAAGGGAATTTCTTCCTTTCATCTCACCAAAATGTCTAGTAAGCACTAGTGGCAAGCAGAGTGTGTGTGTGTGGATGGGGGTATAGTCTATTGATTGCATATATTTTAGTTACTTTATAAAAATTTGTCTGCTTAATTTGTAAACATATTCTTTAATGGGTGCATACAAGGTGATCTGGTTGTTTTCAGCATCAAATTATGCTTGATCTTTGATATGTTTATTGAATAGTAAAATATAAATTTTGAAATCTCATAAGATAATCAGGAGTTGCAATATTTTTGTAACAAGTGTTCCATGTTAATGAAACATTGCAGAAATATTAGATCACTAAACTCACTATGACAGATACTGCCTTTTGTTGGGTGAGTATTTATTATTTGTAGAAGGGCAATAAAAAAATAATCAATGGAGTATCTTTTGTAAAAAGCTTAGCTCAGACTTTCACAAACCAAATGATTGAGGAAGTAAATTGTATTTATATTTCATCAATTCTTCAAGTTGAGAAATTCTGTTTGTGATAAATAAAACAAAACTCAGAATAGAACTAAAAATACTAAGCTTTTTAGCTAAACAAAATTCAGCTGCAAAATAAAAGGGAGGTAAGTCACAGATTATATAACCTGTGTGGGCGAATCTATTGCTCATACAATACGAGCATAGGATACCATATTCTTCGCTCCTTGGGAAATTGTGATGTCACCATCCATAACGTTCTGGGAGTCTCGTTGTCTATCCGGATCTCCTTATCTGTTGGACCTCAGCAACAGATTCATTACATATTGTGCCCCACTCCAGTATAGGAACAATCAAGGTACACCTACCTTGTTCTGCAGTGAGGGGCTCAGGAGTTAATTCCATTTCAGGGCAGAGTGCCAAATCACAAACAGATACAGTAGACTCCTTTTCATATGGATAGCTTATGTTGGCATATGCCAGATTATTGTTAAGGACTTTGACAAGTGCAAATAAGGATCAGTTTTACTGTTTCTTACAAACCTTTTTAATATTATGAGTCCTGGTGACATTAGCCAGGATGGCAGTGAACTCCTGTGTGTCTGGTCACTTTGATAAGAATGCCTTCTGGTGGGCGATAGAAATGTTTAATTTCTGCACAGACTCTACAAGAGGTGCACACTTTTTTACCTCCTTTATAGAAAAAGGGATATTTTTGCTCTAACAAAATGCAGGTGTCAAGTAATTCCTGGGTGGCATAGTCCATTGTGATTGTCAGTGAAGTGGTAATGGCTGAACAAGCATAAGCTTAACTAAATGTACTGAAAACCACATTCTCCTTGCCAAGGTAATAATTTATTATGTAGTCAAATGCTGCAAGTTCTAATCACCACTCCAGAATCTTTAACAATTTTGGTACAATTTGGTTGTTAAACATGAGGGCTACCAATCTTTGGTCAGGAACTAGGGTGAAATGTTGTCATGATAATGATTCCATTTGTGAACTGCATCAATAATTGCCATTACCTTCTCTTACTTTACTAGATGGGTGAACTTTCAAGTTTAGTTCCCACACAACTCCTTCACTGAGTTAACTGTCAGTGCTACAAGAATTGAGTAGGGCACTTAGATTTTTCCATTAACAATTACATGTGTCGCAGTGGGGTAGAGTTTCTGTAAGTGTGGTGAGTATATGAGGACCAACCACTGTTGCTAATGAATTTGATGAAGGTTTGTGCGTAATGTCTTTGCTTTGAGCATGTTTTACAAGTAGGACAGCAATCTCACAAGTGATAAGGAAATCCACAGAAAAAGGATTTACAATTTGCTTGATAGGTCATGGCTATTGCCTGTTTGTTATGTTCAACAGAAGGTTTATAACAATTCTCACATACGTTTGTAGATTCTGGGTCAACTATTGCTACCATTTGAGCTTCTGAATTACCATATAAGTCCAATGCAGAAGCTTGAGTATATCTGTTGGGCTAAGTCCAATGCAGAAGCTTGAGTATAAGCTGTTTGTAGGCCCAGACTTTCATTTTCCTGGAGAAACTGCCATATGGGATGCAAACTTATGCCTGTAATGAAGGCATCTCACATAGCTTCATTGCTGCATTCTTCAACAGTATGGTCTCTGAAGTTGCAGTTCTTCCTTAAATTTTCCAACTCCCTAAAAAGCTCATCCAGAACAAAAACTTCATTAGATGTTTTAACAAACAAATTATTCAATTTTTGTACAGCCATATTGAAATCTGTACATCCTTCTATATATTTGAACATGCTGGGACTCATACAGCTCAAGAAGGCCTGGTATTTGTTAGGAATTTTTTCCTTGTAATTGTCAAAATATAAGGTAAGTCGCAGATTATATAGCCTGTGTGGGTGAGTCTATTGTTTGTACACTGCAAGTGTAGTATGCCACACTATCCATCTTGAGAATCCTTTCTTTTTATTTAGCCTCAATTACCAGTTGGAAATATGCTAAACTGCCCAAGATCATTGGATCACGAATAAAAGTATCCAATTAGTTTCCATCTGGCTAGGTAAGAAAATGTTCTTTGCAATGCAACAACACAATTAAATATTATGCATTGAAGAAATAGCTGATTAAGTTTTGCTACATCTTTTAAATATTTACTATTATAGAAAAATATGTCATTTTTATTTCTCTTGATATTTTAGAAAATTCACAAAGCTTTCTTTATAGACAAGCTCTTACCAAATTAAAATAGTTGCTGAGCTGTTCTTTGAAGACATTTCTAGTAGGTTCAGTTTTCACTGGCTTTTCTACAGTTGCAGCTTTAGAATGCATGTGTTCATGAAAATGTGGCGGGGTGACAAATACATACAATCTGATCCACTTCCCAAAATTGCAGAAAAGAAAAAAGCTGCATTTATTTTTGAAACCCTTATTGAGAACCTTTTGGCACACCTTGATTATCTAAGAAGCCATCTATAATGAGATGAGATTAGCATATTTGCTGTATTTTTGAGAGGTTAGAAATTAAATTTGTGGTCTACACTGATGCATTATAAAATTAAAACATGCTGAGTTTAACCTGTCTACAGTAGCTACATGCTTGAGGTGTAGTAGATATTTTCTGATAAAATTTTCAAAGTCTTTGTTCATCTACATGGAAAGGTATACAATAGTAAAATATACATGCTGGTACTGAAGATATAAGTTTCATGGTTAAAATCTTAAGAAGCTGTTATTAAAAATACTTAGTTCTATAGTAAGAGAGTTTGTATGTTGTTATGAATAATCATTCTTTAATCATTTTTCAAGAGAAGTAAGACCTGGATAACTAAGCACCTTATGGATTTACTAAGATCAATGAACATTTGTCAAGTATGATAGGGTTCTTTATTCATTTAATTTTAAAATCAATATCAGGAAATTAAATTTTATTTTTTGCATAATATTATGCAGAAAGAAAAAATATCTTTCATAATTTTTCATAATTAAAATATCAAATTTTAATATTGGGTTTATAAAATTATGTTTAATGAAAGTGTTATATTTTTTTAAGAATAAAATTAGTAACTGTTTGAAAAAGACCCACGGAAATGTTAATATTTAAAATATTTGTTTTTAAAAGAATATTAATGTTTGTTTCCTTTGTCACAAAATAATTTTTGTTTTTTGTTAACTTGATTTGATTTCATTTCATAATAAAGATGAAAACAGGTTGATTAAAAGAAAAGGAAGATGAATAAAAAGGATGTGGATGATGGTGATAACTTTCAGCCTTTTGGGAAATCAGGAAAATAGATATTGGTTCATAAAATCAATATATTTACTCAACAAATATTTCAAATTCTTTAGGTTTTTAGAACTATACACTTTGGTTATGTATAGTGAAAGAAAAAATAAATTTAATAATTTCTTTAAATTGACTTGTTAAGTGAAGGGCCTATTCTGTTTGGAATATGAACAGAATCATAGTAAGCATTAATTCAAATTGGTCCATGAGAAGAATATATTAACAGTTTCAAAGATACTCACTACTTCTAAAATGCAAGAGTATCTTTATTGCCAAGAGTATCTTTTTTTGCCAAAAATAAGTTTTTTGACGTTTAAAAATATATATCTTCATATTTCTTTTAAGAATTCAGTTTAAGATAAAAAAAAATTAATCTCCTACATTGCCCTGTATTCTTCAGCCCCAATCATTGGTTAATTAAACAATTGAATTTTTTTTTCTCTTACATTTTTACTAATCACAAATCTATGATGGATGCAACAGGATAATTATTCTATTTTTTTAATTATTTTATTTTGCTTCGTTTATTGAAGAATTTTTCATGTTTTATTATTTTTCCAATTAAAAAATGATATTTCCAAAACTAAAATCTGCTTAAATGCATTAATAAGTCAAAATTTTGCTAATAGCTGTATCAGGCTGTAAAATTATTGATGCAACTTCATCATTTTGAAGTAAGATATTCATTAAGGATGAAAGAAAAAAAAACAGTACCAAAATAATTAATAATGGATAGAAATCACCTAAAACATTTTTCAGCTTAGAAACACATTGCATCAATTTTTTTAAAAAATTTTTGAACTTAAAAAAGGTAATAAGTTGTTTATTATACGCAAATTTATGCTAATTGAAAATTGCTTAAATTAGTTAGCTACTAATCTTACATTTTAAGAATAAATGTTAAACTATCTTAACATATGTAAACACATCAACATTATTATTTTTTAAATTCAGTAAACATTTATGTTTATTTAATTTTCATTTCTTTTTGTAACTAACAGCAAATTGTTGAAATGTGTGTGATAGAAAACTAGTAAAGATATGAATAAATATGTGTTTCAAAACCACTCATTTGATGGCCACCTTGTTTGTCTGAGCTTAACCAGATTGAAAACTTGTGGAGCATTCGTAAGAAGAAAATTTACATGAGTAGATGGCAATTTACTAGCAACAATGAACTTTGAAATGCTATTTTCGATGTGTTCTGTTTCATATGAAAAAATACAACAGCTCACAAAATCAATGAATGAATGATTTCTAAAAATAGTTTCAACTAGAGAATGCATTTCATAATGTCATTATAATTTTGTCATCATTACAAAGAAAGAAAATGGCAAATTTTCCTTTTATAAAGAGAAGTGCCAAAATATTCAACAGTACATTAGATGTTTTTTGCTCTCCCCTACTTCTAGATAATGTGTGAGGTTAGGTGTTACAGTTGTGGAACACAAATTTACATTGACTGCAAAAAGATTGAGGCCAGGTACTCAAATAGCTAACAACTGATCTAAGTAACAAGGATTATGCCAAGAATATGGGAATTCTGGACAGCAGCATATGAAAATTACATTTGTTGCAAGAATTGGATCACTTGTGACTGAGAAAGATGGTAAACATTCAACAAAGGAGAACACATTCCAGTTAAACTCATCAGTCAGTGTGCTATACAGTGCCTACCACTTTCAATTTTATAGCTGTCAACCAACAAAGGTAACATTATTAACAGTACAGCATTGGTTGCTGTGCTTCAAGTGAGCCAGAGAATATTGACCCATGGAAAAATGGTGTCATAGCAGATTACATGCAACTATTATGGTGTGGCATCAATTTTATGAATTTTAACATTTCCCAAGTTTCTTATTATGAAATGCATTCTCTAGTTTTCAACATTTCTTCACTGTCATAGTGTCTAAAAATTTCATACTTTGATAAAGTGTGATTTTTTTTTTATTACCTCTCCCTTAATACAGAACCCAGATCAGTGAGATAAACTTCTTGTCTTGTTCTTGCATTGGAGTTGTTCAGGATCTTCAATAAAATTTGTCAATCATTTTTACAATTTCCAACAGCTTTCTCTTTTGCAAGCTCTAAAGTTATACACCATTTCTTTTTATCCATCAAATCAGCATTAAAATTTATTTTAAAGCTTCAAACCCACAACATTTGAGACTTAAAAGTCATATTTCATTCACAGAATGAACTGTATAGATAAATGTTGTCATCATTCAGCAAATAAGGCTTTAGATTCTTTTTTATGCCATTGTTCATCAAATACAAGGCCCAAGAGCCACTCAAAGTAGAGTGTTACTGAATGGTGTTGTTTTATGGATATAAGGATTATAGATTATGAGGATATGTAAGATAACAGTTGACCCTAGATGAAGTTATGATTGTAGTGGTCAGGGAAGCATCCTCTTGGCAGTCTGTGACTCTTGGAAAGAAGATATCTGAATGGAACTTCCTTATTACCAATAGTATATGATGGAAATTAGGATGGTTCACCCCTTTGTATATGGCATGCTGGGGTCTCAGTCTGAACTGGTGGAAGTAGGGAATGTAGCTAGCCAGAACATTTTTCATGGATTATAGTGTGATAACGTAGCAGTAGGCTTGCAATGTTAGGATCTCTTGGAGAGGGTTTATAGGGTGGAAAATAATCCATCAGCCACAAGGCCACATAAAGGATCTTAAACTCTGTTGAAGCTGGAAAAAAGAGGATTGAGCAGCCAGCCCAGATATGGCAACTATACTCCATTTTTGGTTTGTTTGGGTTGATCTGACTCTGGTAAAGATTGAGCATGACAGGAGGAGTTTTTAGAGTGATATAAAGAACCAACCATTTTGGCAGTGCCTTTAGCAATGTTTCATATAAGTTCCAATTGATTTATGGAATGAACTTGAGTCCCAATTGACACTCTCTGTGAGTACAACCAGTCAGTTTGGTGATGATGAAAAGTTACTAGTTTAGCATTATGCAAATATAGCATCTTACAATCAATTTTTCCCCCATTGGGCTGTTAGAGTTAGATCAGATGAGAGATCAGCTGTTAAGTTCTGGTCATTAAAATTTTTGGAGATTCTGATAAGTATTTATTTTATATTTGGAGAGAGAAACAATAAATTTGGTACTATGTAAATGTAGCTTGTTAAAATCAAAATTGTAGTTAGCAAAATGCTCTCTAATGACTATTATGTACCTGGATTGATTTATATTTTATGAATGCAACAATTATAGATTATGTATTTATCCCAAGAGGAGATTGAAAATTACCAATGTTTTTAATTGTTTTAATCCACTACTCAAAGATGATGATGTCATATTTAGTTATTTGTGTCAAAGTGAATATTCTGTACCTATATTATGTTGTAAAATCTATGCCCACTTATTCATAAATATATTAGGTTCGTGCAAAAATAATGACGTAATAATGTTGTTTTTTGACATTAAAAAATACATCAAAAAAACGACATTATTACGTCATTATTTTTGCACCAACCTAATACTAAGTAAAAAAAAAAAAAAATTTCATTAAGTTTTCTTTGTTTTTTCAAAATTTCTCAGAGGCAAGCCAAACTGAAGTGGATACTGAAGGAATGACAGCATTGTGTTTGGCTTGCCTGCACGGCCATCTGCAAATAGTACAAATACTTCTTAGTCGTGGTTCTGATTTACACCATGTTGACAAGAGTGGGCAGACTCCCTTGCACCTGGCTGCATTCTATGGAGAGCCCCAAATTGTAAGTACATACTTTTTATTTTTTATGAAAATTACAAATAATTGTATATAATGATAATACCAAATGAAAATATTCTCAAGTTTGGGCAAAAGAAAGCAGAAAACAATTCTGTCATGTTTTATAATCGAAGGAAGAGAACTCTGATATTCTTGCCTACAGTCAAATCAAATGAGAAAACCAGTAAAATGAAAACTGCATATAAAAAACCAGTAAAATAAAAACTGCATATAAAAACTGAAGTTTACCAGTAAGTTTAAAAAAAATAAACTAAATTAAGATTATCATTATAAATAATATATTTTATTAATATTTCTTGTAATAATCACAATTTTTTATAACTTTTACCTACTGGCTAAAAGGAATGTAAATTGTCTATACTTGCTGCTACAGACTTTACAATAGTGTTTTGTTCTTACACTCTTTATAATACTTGACAGCAGAGAGATTAATATTTGCAAGGAATTCTTTTCATTTTTTTTATCTCCATCTTCATTGTTAAATGTTGATTTTGAGTTAACACATCCAGCAGCAAGGCTTCTGATCGGGAGATTGGAAGATTTTAGTATTCTTAATTGCTCCTCTTCCCAAGTCCACCCTGACTCAGGGTGGTAGCACCTGTTAGAGTCCCAGCTATAGGCAAATAGTGAATCCTCAAACAAAAAACTATGAAAGTATAAAAATACCAGAAATACAATTTTTATGTAAAAACAAAAAGTTAGCAACAATATCTATTTATAGTAAAATTAGCAACATTTTCAAAGTAACATGACCAGCTATATATTTTATCAGTAGCTGAAGGCATACAATTGCATTCAAAATATATTTAGTTGAAGCCATAAAATTGTTCAAATTATTTATGTTTCAACATTGAATGACCCATTCAGGTTATTATGTTGCTAAACAAAATCAATCAATCAACAAACATAAAAAATCAAAATCAAACTGTATTCCAAAATATAACTTCAACAAACTACAACATAAAACACACATATCAACACCTCTAGTAATTATGTCCACAAAAACATGTATATGCACAAAAGCTGAGTATCATCTACCATGTATTCAATTGCGGAAGTAGAATAACATTTTTATTACTTCAAAGCTCTCTAGAAAATTAAATTTCAGCATTAAATGACCCATAAGAAGTTGATATGCCATTAGAATATACAAATCAATCAAATCATATTTAGAGTTAACAATGTATTTATCAATTTTATTATTACATATCTGAGAAGTGTAGTTAGAGTTTAATGTAAAGAATACATTAATAATAAATTGCATTTGTATATTTCATTTGCCAGTAAATATTGTTATATCTCATTATTTGAAATAAAAATTAAAGTGATCGATTTCTTAATTATTATTAATTGACTTATTATTGACTTCATATTTCCTAGCCAAATATAAAGTTTACCTGCAAATCCAGGTGGAAAATTATCCACTCATCCCAAAACATCCCTGTTTACAATTTTTCACTATTTATTTTTTCATGTGAAAATATACTTTTTTTTTATTATTTAAATCTGAAAATACTTTTTACTGTCTTAAAATCTTATAAATGCATCAATAATTTTACTTTTTAAGTTTTAATCATACAGTATTTATTTTCAGTTAGAACAATAACATTGAAGAATGAAATTTAGTATTTGAAACTAATAACAGTTGTATTTTTTCTTGTTGATGCTGCTAAGATGAGCATTTTAAAACTGCCTTCTATTCAATCGCCCTGAGAAGGGAAAACTTGATGAAGAACCTTGAAGAATAGATTTAATTCCATGCCAACCATCTTGACATTATAAAGAGAGAGGAAAAACTTTTTGCAATTACTGCCCAGCTAGATGAGACAATAACTCCTATAGTCATTGTCAGTTATAATCTGGATGATACTTTGTCATTTAAATGTTAAAACAAACATTGCTTGTATATTATTATGGCAATCAAACACAAATTTTATTTGTTCATTAGTAAATTTTTCCTTCTTTTTTCACTTTACATTGAACTTGTATTTTTGTTGTTTCAGGTGCAGTACTTGATTGACCAAGGAGCAAACATTGAACAAGTAGATAGCAATAGTATGCGGCCCCTGGATAGAGCCATTGCTTGCAAGAATGTTGATGTGATAATGTGTTTTTTGAAGAAAGGAGCCAAATTAAGTGAGTAATCCTCACCAATCAGATTAGTCACTATTGTATTCAATAAAATATAGGATTATTTATCATGCAACAAGTAGTTCATTACTATTTAATGCTTTTAAAAATGTCAATGTTGCTTAATTTAATGAAGAAGCCCATCTATATATATATATATATATATATATATATATATATATATATATATATATATATAAGGGCAGTTGTGTGTGTATGTGTCAGTGTCCAGATAAAACTAAAAAACTACAATTGATATGACAAAGTAAATATGTATACAGACTCATTATCATCCAAGTCAGCTTTTTGTAAAAAAAAAATTAGCATTGTATGATTTGTATTTACAAAGATATTTTGAAATTAAAATGCATTAGAATGCATTTGAAATTCTCAGAATTAAAAAATAAAAATGAACAGTAATAATTTTTACATTTTTATTCTGTACGTAATTTTAAAATTTCTATTCTCTTGAATTTATTTTCACATCTATAGCAAATAAAAACATAACTTAAAAAAAATGAATATTAAAAAACAAATATTAAAACAAAAAGTAAATTTAAAAGAAGAATATTAAATACAATTATTTGACAAAAAGTTTAATATTTATTTATTCAAATATTTCTGTGTGTTTGTCTGTCTATAAAATAAATATACAGACTCAGTATTACCCTAAAGGACAGTTGTCTGTATGTGTGTGTGTGTTATTGACTTATTAATATTTTTCAGACATAATTTTTTTATTCACTCTTTAAAAAAATAAACTTCATTGTTTTTTTGGTTTGTAACTAATATAAGAAAGTAAATAATTTTCAATTAAGTTTTATAAAACAAATATTAAATGCAACTAATATTGACCATAAGTCATGTTTATCTCTGCTAATTTTTATTTAACTAAAGATTTTTTCTTTTCAAATAAAAATATAACTTGAAATTTAAACATAATTGCCTTTCAAAACTAAATTCTTAATGTACCTTGCTTCTACTATCTTTCAAAATAGTAATTAATTTTTAAAAGTAAAATCTTATTTACTTAAAAAATCTAAATTATCCTCCAAAATAAATAGTAAATAATTATTTTTCAAAGAATTAAGCTTGCTATAGTTTTTACTTGAAAAAATAATTAAATTAAGCATGCTTAAATATATCTTAATTAACGTTTTTATTAATAATAATTTGAAAAAAAGTTAATGAACTTTTATCTAAGTTTGATTTGTTTGAAAACAATATTATTCAGAGCATTTACATTAGTATTTAAATTGAAAAATTATGAGTCTTTGAATAAAAATGCTCACACCCCAAGGAGTGTGGTATTGGTAGTGCGATATTTTCCTTAATTTAGTTATTTTGTAACAAACCAAAAAAAAAAACAAGTTTATTTTTAATGATTGAATAAAAAATTATTTTCCATAAGATGACTGAAAAATATCAATAAATTGTCAATAATAAACCATTATTCAGAGATCTTCCAAGCCACCCTGCATCCCTGCTAGTCTCAAAATAACATTGTATTGAGAAAAATCGGAGAAACTTGTTAATGTATCATTTTCTAAATCAACTTGTATTGAGAGTAAATAGTATTATGTAAAATTCTTCAGCTTTACAAATTAATATATCGACATTATCATTTTTAATAGTTACATTAATATAGTATTTCTCTTTTTAAACTGTGTATTGTGAGTAAAAGTTGTTCTATGTCATATGTGTAACATTTTATATACACACACATTATTGGTTTTTAAAGAAAAATGTAACTGAACAATCTCTTTGATAGGTCCTGCTACCTGGAATATGGCATCGGGTAAGCCAACAGTTTTGCTTGTGCTACTGAAGAAACTTATGGAAGATGGAAACATTCTTTACAAAGTAAGAAGGTTTTGATTTTCATTTTGAATAATGACAAAAACCATTAAGTTCTTTCAATTTATTTTACATTTCATTATCTAATAAGAAACTGACATTTGTGTTTTTGTCAAGGGATCACATCCAACAATTATAAGACTTTAACAATTCATCTGACATGATGAGATCTATTAAACTTAGTCTTTCGTAAGTGTCTTTTGTATGTATGGGGACATAGTTGGGGGGGGGTGCATAAGGCCATAAGAGTTGCGGAACTCTGTACAGGAGTGCACCCACACTTATGGCCTTTACTTATAAACCATTACTGAAAATAATACTCTGCTAATACCTCCTATCAGCTGCCAGAACTGATGCAAATTTTCTTCTATCATAAACAAAAATATTTAAAAGTTTTTTTTTTTTTTTTTTTTTTTGCAGTCAAAGCCAAAAT
Organism: Acanthosepion lycidas; assembly: GCA_963932145.1. Lineage (NCBI taxonomy): Eukaryota > Metazoa > Mollusca > Cephalopoda > Sepiida > Sepiidae > Acanthosepion > Acanthosepion lycidas. The sequence continues at coordinate 60,786,911 of OZ010592.1, read as the reverse complement.
ATAACACAATATATAAGATTTAAGAGTTGAACATTTCTTTTGCTTACTTTCCGTGAAAGTTTATTTAAATTATTTAGTTTGTTCTAATTGGGAAAACAAAATGTTCAATTGTTTTAGAATATTTAAAAGATCATTTTATCAAACAACAGAAAGTCGAGACTTTGATGATCAATTAAATTTGATGAAAATTAATGACAATTTTGTATTTTAATGCCTGGACACAAATTTCATTAATTTTTTTTTTTTTTTTTTTTTTTCAGAGGAATCGCATCAAAGAAGCAGCTCAGCGCTTTAATTATGCTCTCAAGAAATTCCCCAAAGATGGTTTTGGTGATGATGCCCGTACTTTCCGTGACCTGCGAGTTAATCTTTTACTCAGTCTCTCAAAATGTAAAAGGAAACTGCAAGTAAGTTGAATATTTGGGGATATTTCAATTGCAATCTGAAAACCAAATAGAAAAACACAAATAATGTGCAGAAATTCGAATGTATATCTTTCCCGTTCTGGAATGCAGTATTTATTTTTTATATTTTATTAGTACAGAAAAAAGAAATAATTATTTACAATTTTATATTGCATTTTTTCTGTTTAAAAATGAAGTCATTTTTGTTGTGTTTCTTGAAGATTAACGTTTTTTTTCTGAAAATATACGTTGCTTGATTCTATTAATTAATTCTTACATCATGTAATATTCTTGTTATAAAAAGATATCTGTGGCTAAATACTGGTTGCAGCAAGTGTATTTTAAACATGCCGACTCTTTATTATCATTAAATGACAGTTACAGTTTTGCCATCTCACTTGAAATTATAATGGGTCTGTTTCAAACAGAATCAATACATTAAAAATAATTGTATTAATATGCATTTCCATAGTATGAATTTCTTTATAGCTTTATTGCATTCTATCCTTTAAATAAAGGTTGAGGTTTACTTTTGGGTAAAGCATAGCATTTGATTTCTGTTGACTTCTACATCTTTTATTGAGATTGATTTGTTCAGGAATTTTCACAATTCCTTGGAGAATCATTCCTGAATTCATTTTTCCTTTTTTTGATTCTGAGAATCTTGTTTTTTGCAGGATTATACTACTGCAATAGATCTGGCTACCAAAGTTCTTGAAATTCGTCCGAAATCATTTGAAGGATTTTATGCTCGTGCACGGGCACGCCGAGACAACAAGTAAGTTTAATTTTTATTAACTCCTAAAAAAAACTCTTCTAATACAAAAAGCACTCAAAGTGGTCAATTTATTCTTCCCAAAACCATTGTCTTTCAGTCTATTACATCACAATTGCAAAAAGTCATCATCTGAAATATAGTACAAGGCTGTATTTCAAGTAGGAATCCCACACATACATGGAATTGGTAACAAAAATTGCTTAGCTCCCTCAGCACTTACCTATTGGGATGCTTCAGACATCAGGGATTGACCCTGATTCTCTTCCTTGTTAGTGCAGCTACCTTGGAACAGACTCCCATGGAAATGAAAGATATTTTACCTTTAATCAAACCCAAATGCTAGTATTTATTAACCCACCCACGAGGATTAAATGTGGCACAAGGCCGGTTTAATGTGGGTTGCCCGCGAGCCCGTAGGCTCGGCCAAAAATATGACCTTTGAACCCGCCTGGACGGGTTCAGGTCCTGTCTACCTCCCCGAAGGAAACCTTGCCCTTCGGCAAAGCTTCCTCCGAGTTCCTCTCTGCATCAGAGAGTTCGACAGAAGCCAGCCCGCATGATCACAAAGCACAGATACTACACTTTGATCCTAAAACGGGCCGGGCAGCTTTATTTATTTAGTCTTAGAAGAGTCTATTTGTAAAGAAATGAGGTAACGTTTTTAATTTGGAAGGTTCCATAATACAATTTTTACAAAATGGTGATTTTCTAAGGGTAGCTTTAAATGTAGCACAAGGCTGAAAGTATGGGGTACCAACTGAGGATTGAACTCACTACTCAGTTGTAATTGTTCTGGCAAAATACAATTTTTACAAAAGGGATGTGAAAATTAGAACTTTATGTATACTTCTTGGCATATTTGTGAAAGATAATAGAATAATCCAGAAACTGCAAATGGATAGAAAATGAGTTCAGTAAATATATTAAAATAGAAAGGTGTATAAGACAGGGATGTGTTTTCTCACTGGACTTATTCAAACTATTCAGTGAGGCAATTGTGAGGGAATTACAAGTCCTACCAGGACTTCATTATTGGCAGCCACAATCTTAACAACATAAGCAGATGAGACAGTGTTGATAGCAGACTTAAAGAAAACTACAAGTCTCCCTACAGAAGGTGAGGGAAAACAAGAAGAACAAACTAAACATCATTTACAAACAGACTAGGTGCATGGTTGTTATTAAAAGGAATAACTCAACATTTAAATATCTGGAAAGTATTTTAACAGAGGATGGAAAGTCTGACACTGAAATCAAAAGATGCATCGGGATAGCAAAAGATGCCTTCCAAAAATTAAGCAAAGAACAGGAAAATAAATTGTAAGAAACAAAGAATAGAATATTGAACTGTTATGTAATATCATTCCTACTATATGACAATGAATGCTGAACAATTTCTTCACAGATGGAGAGTCTTGAAGCAACAGAAAGGTGGTTCTAAAGAAGAATGCCAAGAATAACATGCTATGAAGTTTTAGAGAAAATCGAAACAAAAAGATAGCTGAAATTTCTAGGGTACATAATGAGGAAAGACTGCTTGGAAAATTTGATACTCACAGAACAGATTGAAGGCAAGAGGGAGAGAGGATAATAATGCATAACCTACCAAGCAACCTTGAGTAAATGGATGGTAGTGCAAGTTTTAGAAGAGATAACAAAAGGACAAAATTTATTAAGAGCTACAAAGGACATGAAATTGTGGAGAGCCACAATCACCAATGTCCTGAAGAGACACAGCACATAGAAGAAGTAGTTTTTATCCCTTGGAGTGATTTTAATTCTGTTTTGGAAATGGATGTGTGTGTGTATTTATATCTATATTTGAGGATGTAAAGTTCTCAGCTTGACTCACTTTCCAAAATATGACCAAAATAACCAAACATCAGAAGTTTTTTAAAATCCCTTCTTAATTGAGAACTTTTCAGTACCCCCTTGTGTGCTGTCTTTATGATAGCTTTAATGTGAAAAAGGAAATTCTTTGATCCTTAGTAACACAAATCAACAGAAGTTTATTCTTTTTGTTTTGAAATATGGAAGCTGCAACCTTTGCATCTCCAGTGATTACACACTTTTATGATCATAAAGTTGACAATATTATAAGTGATCAATTTCAATCTTCCATGTATGAATTGTAAATATTAAAATCTTGAGTCAGTCTTTGCTTGTGATCTTCAAAAATGTTACTGAGACTGTATCCCTTGATTTCTAAATGGAAAAAATATTTTCTTGCTTTGTGTCAAAAGCTTTTTTAAAGGAAAACTTGAAATTATTTAACATGGTTATGCTAAAGGATTTTAATTTAGTGTGTAAAAAAAAAAAAAAAAATAATATGATCAATTACAGAAAACCATATTGTCAGTGTTTTTTTTTTTTTTTTTGATAATGATGATGATGTAATCCTTATCATCAATCAAGATTCAAGTAAAGCCTGCCAACTCAGATATTGGTGATGCAATTTACACCATAGTGACATCTTAATTCAAATGTTGATGATGCAGTCATCACCATAGAGACAACATCTTAACATGACACTTCAGCTGATGATGTTAAAAGCCTTATGATTAAATGCTCCCTAGAATCAATCCCTAGAGTAACAGATATATGAGAATGAGAGCAGAGTTTAGCATGTTATTATTTTTAAAAATTGCTTTTCAATTTTTTTCTGTACAGTATTTTATAAATTTGAACCAATCTGTTTTCATTGTTACCTGACTCTTTTTTTTAATTCTTCATTGCAGACAATTTGAGAGCGCTCTTGAGGATTTAAAACAGGCCGTGTTCCTTGTACCAAACAACGCTGATCTCCAGCGTCTGTTGTTACGTTTACGGAGTGAGTGTTTAGAACTGGCCAGCATGCACAATGCCAACCCTGATGAAAACCTTGAAGCTGCTGCCTTTGGGGAAACCTCCAGAGTTCCTGCAAATTCTGATAATATGACATCCTCTCCTTCCAACACCTCTGCTGCTGTTTCCTCATCACCTGTAGCTGTTGACTTTTCCAATGCTGAAATACTTGAAGTGGATGAAGAAGAAGAGAATTCAACTTCCTCCCTCTTTGCTTTCAGGGAAGAGACGGCTCTTTGAGTTTGTTCATCCATGACAAATGCTAGGCTATCATAGAATTGAGAAGAACTAATATATTGCCATGGTCCTTGATTCATTTGTATAAAGCAATAAAAACACTTTCTTAAGTTGAGAGAAATAAGACAAAGATTTTCGTAAAAGAACATTTTTTTTAGTGATTTTGCTTGATTGCAGCAGATTCACAATTACTATTACCTATAGGCTTACATTAAATTGAAACAAATATATACACACACACACACACACATGATAGACACTTATACTAATACCAGTTGAGAAACCAAAAGCGTAAACTAAAGACAGATTCTTGTATCTTTGAACCCATTCTGTACAGCCTGATCAATATTGAACATTTTTTTAAATGTTCTGTAAATATATTTGCCAAGTTTCAATTGATTGACAACATTTTCCAAAGTCAGTGCAGCTTTATGCCAGAGTAACTTGTTTGTTGTTCCCAGCTGACAAAACAATATTTTGTAATTTTCAAGTTTTTTCTTGAAAAAAGAAATTTAAAAAAGAAAAAAGAATAAGCAAAGCTCCAACCAAAACAAAAACCCCAAACCTCCAAAACTTCTGCTCCTAAGCACATGTAATAATTATTATTTGTCTCTAGTTTTATTGGTTTAAAACTTTCTATAGAATCTTATGCATTAGACTAGAATTTAATGCATATTTTTCAACTGTATTATGTTGTTGATATCCTAATTGTTATATTTCCAAGAAGATGGTATTAAATATTGAAATTAAATATAAACACTCAGATGCTTAGAGGAGAAGTTATACTACCTCCAAATCTGACAGTCCATAGTTATTAATGTTGTGATGCATTCTGGGATTGTTATCTCTTACTAGGATGCAGCACAATGATCACACTGATTGCAAGTAATCATTTATAAGTTGGCTTGTATCCACTAGCCCTGCCCTCAGCGCACTGACTGTGGCTATTTTGGTGGCTTCCTCTTGACACCAATTGTAACGAATCACTGTTTTGGTGATTCACATGTTTTTATTTTGTTCCCTCCCAAATCTAAAAAAAATAATATAGAGCATTTGAATTGTAAAAAATCTAAACGCTCACTAGGGAGTTTATTTTTTATGTTTTTTTGTTTTTTTTTCTTTGGACACAGGCACTGAAAATCCACCTGAACACTTGAATGACATGAATGACAAATTGTGGAAAAAACAACAAAAAATCAGAACCTTTTTATGACTGACTGCAAGAATGGAAACCCTGTGTGCTATTCATTGTTACAAGATTGTTCACACCTGCATGGCACTCACAAAAAGAGAAGAAAAAAATCAGTGAACGTTATTCAGTGAAAAAAAGAAGAAGAAAAAAGATGTTTTCATTTTAAGTGAACTTGACATGTATATGTTCTTGCTTAAACATACCCCGTCCCACATGCAGAGATTACTTTTTAGTTCCAATGACAAAGCAGCACACTATCACATTGCCTGAGCAAATTATGGTTTTACACCTTAAAAAAGAAAGAAAAAAAATTCAATGCAGAAAAAAAAAATTACTTATCTAATATGCTTATATTTGTTCTTTTTTTCTGTTTTTCTTTCTTTTAAAAAAAAGAAGAGAAATATTTGGTTTTGTTTGTTGTTGCATTATTTACAAAGTATATTCTTGAAACCTTTGCAAATAATATTTAAACAATAAATTCACAGCATTGTAGATTTGTACCAGTTACAATATTATGTACCACATTACCACATGTATGTATATTTTTCGTTAAATTCTATTTATTTCTCTAAATAATTATTATAATTAATTACAACAATATAATGTTTCTATCTACTTAAACAATTATTTTTTTATTTACTTGCAGCCAATGCTGAAGGCATTTTTTTCCTCTTCCTCCAGACTTGGATGATGAAACCCATCATCAACATATTTAGATGTGAATTGATGGGAAACATAAGAATTTCACTGGCCTGTTTTTCTTTTTTCTTGTCACCTAACATAATTCTTGTTAGGTGGGATTTCTTATTAAACCATTCAAGTGTTTCAGGTGAAAAGTTGGTTATTAGCTTCATAGTTAATAAAAAGGAATTGCAAGGATAAACAAAAAAAAAATCACATAGAAAGAGACAGACTTGTCTGATTACAGGCTTAAGTTACACATATTGAAAGGAACACACAGAAGTTTTTAGGAAATTATTATTTTCCCTATTTTAAATTGATACTTATAGTAAGTTGTTAACAATTGTACATTTCTTTTATATGAATTATATTAAAAACAAAACTTGTGATTAACTACTTGACAGAATCTAACAGTATTATGAAATAATGGTAACTCTTCCAACATTCAAGACAAAAACCTGCCTTGTGACATATTTAACACAAACAGATACATACTTGTATTAAAAAATAAGTTTTAGATAAAATTTGAAAAATATCTCCACAACTATGCTCATTCTAAAATTGAGTTATTAAAACTAACATGGTCAACCATGTTCTGGTTAAGCTTGGTTGTCTTTGCAGAGTAAATTTTATAATAATTAACTCTAACTAGAAATGTTAAAAACATCAATAAAACTCTTCATGCAGATTTATATCATGTTCATTTTCTTCAGTTCCTATCCAATTAAACTTTTTCTCTTAGTCAAAAACAAAGCTTTATTTTACAATCAGAAAAATAAGATGCATAAATCTGTCTTTAGATATGAGAGATTTACTAGATTATCATATTACCTAGGCTACAGTCACATGGCACATAGTAAAGATCAAGCTCACCACATTAATTGTTCTAAAAGATGAGCTTTTCTAAATATTGCGCCATGTGAAGTGCCCAATATTGTCAAAATCAAATTAACGTGAGATTTTATTATTATTAACTAATAATTTTATTTTGCCAACCATATTTTTCATGTAACAAGATTTAAATACAAATGAACAGACACGGTTGACAAAGATATCTTAAAAAGCGTATTATCAAAATCTAGCATTTTGCTGTGGATCAAAATGGAGGATAATTTTGAGCACTAATTTTTTCAAAATGGGCAATATATCTTTTCTTGTTGATCTCTTTCCAAAACTAAATCCAGTAGTTACAAAGCTTGTCCAATAGATTAAATTTGTTAATATTTCCCTGTGTGATTTTTAAAATTATTCTTTTTCAGCATTTCTTGCTAGTTTTATACCAATGACAAGAAAAGGATATTTACTGAATTTTGTTTCGAATGGTGCAAATTCTTCAAAAATTAACTTGAAAATTTTGTAAAAAGCAATCAAAAATAATTTTTTTAAGTTGATGATGGGTAAATTTTCAAGTCATGATTTTGCTGGTTTCCAACTTTAAAATGGAAAGTGTGTACCCCTAAATATTGGATAGTCAGTCTAAATACTCATTTTGTACAAAAGAAATATCTATATCTGTCCTTATCTATTGAAAAAAAAAAAAAGATAAATGATGATAATGTGTGATATCATTGGCTAATCTATTAGCCAATCAGCTGCCCTTTGCAGCTTCTGCATTAGATGAAAAGTTCTTCTCTTAGTTACCAGGTGGCAGTGGCTCAAAGTGTTCTCTTGGCTCCTCCCATATTTTTTGATATTCAAGCAGTTTGTACAAAGTACAGTCTATTGGAAAGGATGATGCCAGGATGAATATATTTGGTTCTTGTTGGAATGTCTGCATCTAAAATTGGTCTCTATGCTGTAAATGAAAGCTTTTGTATTTGGTAACCATTCCATTCTTAAGATAAAATTTAGTTTTCCCCTTTTGGAGGTTTTTTTTTTATTATTATGTTACAATTTTGTATATTTTAAATATGACAACAATCCATCCCACTCAGCTTATACTGCAACATTAAAAACGGATTTTTTTCTCATAACAACAGTTTACAAAATAGAGTGACATAAAAACTTACAGTAAACCAACATAATATGAAACAAGAAGAAATATTTTAATTTTTTTTAGGTTTTTCACTTATAAGATTTTAAAATTTTATCCAAAAGTTCTTGGGGGAAATATGACCCCCACTGAAATTCTATAATAAAAGTATTATTATTTTAGGACAATCTAAATACAATCATAGGATTTTGATTTCTAAGAATCTAATTCTATGTACTGTTTGAAATACTGAAATTTTACTTGGATAAATTGATATTGTTTTGTTTATTCAAATAGAAAAATCAATTTAACTCACAGCCATGCTAGATCCTAGCTTGAATTAGCTTTCTAACTGCAGTTTTGCAGAAAGCTGGTGAAAGTGTCTAAGGTTCTAAATTATCTAGATCCATTATTTGAATTTTATAAGTGAAAACCAAGTTGTAAAATTCTTATTTATTGCAAAAGTAAATTTATAAAAATAATTCACTTCACAGATATAAATAAGTAATTGAGTTAATTTTTTTTAATTTGATATTTTCCATTCTGAATCTAAAGAACTAATAAGGATTACTAAATGACACTTATATGATTTTATAAAAAGTTAGAGTAAAATAGGAAGATGATAATTTTTCAACTACTAAATAGGGACCAAACTGATTATCTTTGTATATATTGTACAGTTTTTGCTGCTTTTCTTGAAGCTGTGTAAGTCCCTGTGCAGAAGCCTTTTTAGTCAGCTCCAACTATTTGCTTGCTTGATTCTGACAGAAAGGAGGGGAGATGAAAGTAAATTTGGGTCTTAAAAGCAATGTGAAGCAAGAATTTTCGTAAATAATTGGGTGGGGAATTTCCTTGTTTTAATTAGCAGAAAACAAATGTATACTGAGCAAACAAAATTGGCTTCTATAATCAAATTTGAAAAAGCTGACTAAAATGTCTTAAATGTGAGTATGGTTGTCTTTAAATGTATTTTAAGGGTTCTTTGAAATGTCAGCTGAGTTTAGAAGAAAACAGAAGCTTGATAGGCTTATGAGAGTGAAATAGAAGCATCAGTTTGTCTCTTGAAAGAGGCTTTTGGGTGCTAAACCTATTTCTATGAGTATACACTAGTTTCTTCATTCTACCTGGTGAAGATCAATTGTGGATCAAAATTTGAACAAAAAATTTGGATCCAAATACTAGTAAAAGAAGGAAACTTGACACATCCAATTAGAGGGAAACACTTTGAGCCATTATTAAACTTGGTGAGGGCCAAGGGAGGTAAGTTGGTTGGGGCCCACTTAATATTTCGATGACATTCTTTAATAGTAAGAAATTCAATTATTTTGCACTTTAAAAGCTCACTCTATTTCTTCTGCTCCCCATCACCCCCACAAAAAAAAAAAGAAAAGGATAAACATATATACATATATGTCAGTGTATTCAGGCTGCTGTACACCTGTTGTTTTGTTGTCTTATTTTTTTTTTCCCTTGTTAAGATGGTTGTATTAATTGTTGATGCTGAAAAACAAAAAAACATTGGTTGTTTTTCGGTTTGTCTTATATAGCCAAAACACTTAATAAAGATTTTGACAACATTAAATCTTCTTGAGGTGGTATGAAATAAATATTTTAAAAAAAGGAAAATTTTGATACAGTGAGAAAATAGTTTTGAAATCTGCCACCCGGAGAGCCATAATTTCAATAAGCACAGAAATATAGACAACGGTCAAATTAGCAGAAATTTTGACTAGGCTTCATCTTCAGAGAGGAAATTTTCCCTCCTAAATGATCAGCTCATAATGGCCCAGTTGTTTTATATTTTTTTAATATTTTTCTACTACCCACAAAAAGCTGTCGATGTTATTTTCTTCTAATTATTTCTGACTGTATGCTTCATGTTAGCATAAGTGTTCAGTGCAAACAATCTTCTAACAAAAATGACTTCTAATGCTGTCAATTTCTTTTTTAAATGATATTTTAGGAATTTGAGTCAAACCAGAAAATGACCAAGAAAATATAATCATGTCGACTTGAAGCAGTGCAGGTTTGTTTGCTAGTGCCTTTATAGAAATCTTGCTCTGATACCTTGAACCCTACCATTCTATGTCTGTTAATCACCCTGATTATTATTATTATAATTGTGTGCTCTTCCACCCTTTTCCTTCTCTCCCCACCCCTGGCCAGTGTGCCCTGCTGAGTCAGCTCAAGTCAGGCTGCAGACATGTTAACTGTTGAACTTGTAGTCAGTGCTTGTAAATACACTTGTTTGACCTTTGACCTCTTTGTCGTCTTTTTTTTTTTTCCGGTTTATTTTCTTCGTCTTTTTTGTCAAATTTTGTCTTGGCTTTACTCGTCTGCTTTTAGATGCAAAAGAACAAAAAAAAAAAAAAAAAAAAATAATGGTCATTTAAGGATGAAGTGTTTGTCTTGTGTATAAAAGTTTCAGAAGAAAAGACAGACAAACGGTTTGTCTTCACTTGATTACAGAAAACAATATTTGGATTCCAAGAGAAAAAGAAATACAAAAAGCAATTTAGTGTTGTAGTAAATTGAACTGTCAGAGTATTTTAATTTGACATCAAGATTATTTACTTACAATCAACTACATCTACAAACCTGTCAACTGGAAGAGCTTCGTTTGTTGCAAGGAAAGAAAATACAAATGCTCAATGAGCAAAACAATTACAAAAATATAAAAAGATCAAGTTGTAGGCATAATAGATGTAAGAACTGGATAAAGCTATGGTTCTCATTATCATTTGATCCTTGAAATTATGAAAGCATCCCTATAACCATTTTAGATGAATTTGGAATAATAAAAGGAATCCATTATAGGTAAATAAACAAGAATAAGTCAGTAAATGACTCACCACAAAATGCAAAATAAAAAGCATTTCTGGGATGAGTAGTTATTACACTATTTACATTACATGTACATAGTGCAAGTGAAAAAAAGGAAGATGAAGCAATGGTAAAACAAAAGAAAATTCTTCATTTTTAATTTAAGCATATTAAAATGGAGAAAATTTTAAAGTACAGTAGCAATCTGTTCAAATTGACAATTATTCTAAGTCAAGGGAGAACAATATTTAAAAAGTCATCTACTTGATATATTAACAGTATTTTGATCAAATAAATTATTTCAGTTGAAGCACAAAATAAATAGTACATTCAATTTTTAAATACTAACATCAATATTAAATAAAATGTAAATACTTTATGCTTGTTATTTCTATCTCTTAGTTTCAGCCTGGAAAATTTGTAACAGCTTATATAAAATTGTAAGATTATAATTACCTTTGTGCTTTTGACATGTGGTTTGTCATAAAAACCAATGCTACAAACTTTTATTGAAAGTGACAACAAAAATTTTAATGCTGTGTATATTTTTAAAAATAGTTAACATGTAACTGAAGATCCTGGTTTTAAAGACCTATGACCAATGGTCAAATTACTGCTAGTCACTATTTATGCCAACCATGCCTAGAATATAAGCATCAGAAAATGACCCCCCAGTGGCAAGGTTATTAGTCTTAATACTTCACAAGCTTCCAATAAACAACCCTGGGTTAACAAACATTAAAGCTTGCATTTTGTTTTTAATAATTTAACCCAAAAAATCTACCAAAGAATGTCAAATAGATTTTATCCATTACTCATACTGGTATCAAGAATAGTTTTTATTTCTGAACACTTTTCAGAGACTGATATTTCCTTATTTATCATGAGATGTAGTTTCATTAACATAATTTAGTATCATGCTCTACTATATTGTTTGAGAAGTAGGCAATAAAAATTAAATATTTCAGGACAGTATTTGACAATCAGAAATAAGTAATGAAATGTATAATAAGATGAATCATAAAATTGATATTTGAAAGAGAAAAGCAACAGCAAACTGTAAAGGATTTCAAGGAAAACAATGGCTATACAAGAATTGATCAATAAGTCTAATCCAGCTGAATTTGATTGTATAATGTCAGATCTATTTGATTAATATTCTCCATTAAATGGCAAGGAGATTGTCAAAAAATAATTTAATTCTTTTCCTTGTATGTTATCAAAGAAAAATATTGATAATTTGCAGTTTTAGTTCTACATATCATCTTGAGAGAGAGAATGTTACATGTATAAAAGGATAGCCTTCTCCATAACAAAGATGGTAGAAAATTCATTAAAACTAAAAGTAATTGCCTTATAATTGAAAAAGGTGGGTAGACTTTATTGTCTTTAATTGTATATCTTTCATATGTATTGTTTCATCAAAACTTTTACACTTCGTTTTTAATTAAATTCTTTACTCATTACATTTCATGAATATTGTTCAAAACATTTTCAGTAAAAATACTTATTAATTCAATGCAAATTACTCTTAAAACTATCAAAAGATGTGAAATCTGAAATATATCTATATGGAATAAATACATCTATTTTACACATATGCCTAAGTAAAATAGAAATTTCTCTCTCGATAAAGAAAAGTGTGTAATAATCACATTTTGAAACAATTATGTAAGGTAAATCTGTCCAACATTAAATACTTAATAAATAAAAATTAAATAGAAAAAAAGAAAGAGCTGATGTCATTTCATACAGTAGATGTTCTATGTTTTTCCTATTATTTATACTTTCCTGGCCTGAAAGCTTTCAATATTTAGAAGAATGACTCTCTTTGAAAGCAAGCAATAGAATTAAGAGAAAACATCTCTGACTGATCACTTAAGAGATATTTGTGGATTTTATAATCACAAAACAAGTTACTATTCTAAAAGAGGTAGGTACATTTTTAACAAATAATTTCAGTTAATTTTTACACTAAGATTACAATAGGTCTTTTGTATTGTTATGATTACTTCCGTTCAGTCATATATCATCTTTTATTAGGTTGGTGCAAAAATAATGTCGTTTTTTGACGTTCAACTTTGTGAGAAAACGGCATTATTTTTGCACCAACCTAATATAAGATGTATAATGTAATGATTATTAAATTTGTCAAAAAAAATAAAAATAAAAATGTCGTGGTTCATTCAGTTCCAAAATAAGAATTTCATTACAAGTTTTTGAAAAAGTTTAACATTCATACCCACAAAAATATGGAGGATGGTTCTCTTTTTGACACCACTATTACTGTATATGCCCTCAAAATTTTTTATGGTTTTCAAAAGCTATTCTTATAATTTTAATGACACTAAAACATAGGAAAATGGATTAATACATTACCTTTCTTAGAGAATTGTCAACAAAAGAATTAAAATTTATTTTATTAGATAAGAATTACAAGAATTTTATATTTACAAGTTCATAAAAATATGAGAACTAACTACAATGCAATATTTATTATTTACTATTTTATAAAGAAATAACTATAAAGACAATTTTTTTTAATTCACAAATTTATAAAAATTTGTGAACAAGACAAGACAGTTTAAAAAACACAAGTAACATAGGTTCCAAGAACAAGAATAAACAATTTTAAAACATTAAAAATATTTTATTTACAGATTAAGGTAGATTTTCTAAATTTATAGTTGAAGATTTAAAAACTTCAATTGGTTTAATTTCTCCATCTGATAAAAATGAAAAAGATATTTTAATGTTCAAATAATTTTGAGATTTTATTTAGAAGTTTTGATTGACTTACAAAAATTATTTCCACAAATGTTTCTTACAAAATAAACTCTTTATAGATAAATTCATTTATAAATAAATAAGTACTAAAAGTTTTATTGAAATTTGAACTATTTTTCATCTAAAAGATGCAATTTTAGTGTAAAATGTTCGATCAAATATCTCCATTTCTTTTACAATAGATACAATTTTCATATCAAAATCTTCTCTAATCTTTATTATTTGGCATAAATATTATGATAAAAATTAACTTTCAATAAGGACTTGTGTGCTTTTCATCGAAAAACGATACATGTGTGCATTAGACATCTATTAGTCTCAGTAGATTAAAATGTATATTTAAGAGAGGCGTTTAATAAGGATATGTAAAATTAATTTTAGTTTTTTTATCATCATTTATTATAAAAACAATTTAAGCTTTTCGGAGATTTTAATTAAAACTTCATATCCTTCTTGATTATCAGAATCGATGTTTCAGTTTCAAATTAGGAAAATGTCTTGTATGAATGACATTATTTTCAAGTAATTTTTTTTTAATGTAAGATAAAAATTAGTAACTGAAGAATTTTACATAATCATAAAATAATTGCAATCAAAACAAATTATTAAATTAAAAGAATTGATTTTTAACATTGCGCCTCAAAAAAAAAAAAAAAAGTACTAAATTCTAGCTTGTGGGTAATAAACACTAAAATTAATTAAGTCTTTGTTAGTATTGTGAAAACACCTTTTAATTTCCTTTCCAATCCCTAATTTCTGATATTGCAAGAATTTTTTTTAATATGAAGAAAAATATCAGAAAGTAACTTTAAATAAAATCAACTTTGTTTACAGTGAGAAGAAAGGATTAACCATCAATTGTAAGAAGACAGAATTGATGGTTGTAAACAAAAGGGGACAGCTCAACACACAAATTACAAATTGGAGATGTCAAAATCAAGCAAGTACAGAAGTTTAAATATCTGGAAAGTGTTTTAACAGAGGATGGAAAATGCAACACCAAATTTGAAGGTGCATTGGGATAGAGAAAGAAGTCTTCCAAAAGCTAAGCAAAGTACAAAGAAACAAAAATTTTCTTAAAAACAGAAAAGAGTGCTGAAATGTATTTTAATATCAATCGTGGTTGTACAGAAGGATACTGAGAATACTATTGACAAAGTGTGTAAGCAACAAAGATCATTTATACTTAGAATCAAAAAGAGAGTTGAAATTTCTGGATCAGACAATGGGGAAGGAAGGCTTGGAAAATTTTACACTCCTAGGACATATTGCAGGCAGTCAAGAGCAGTGGGAAATAGCAAATAACCTACCTAATGAGCTTGAATAAATGGATGGCAGAATAGGGACTGGGTGGGATAGAAGTTGTGGACAGTCATAATTATCCATGTCCTGAAGGAACAAAGCACAGAGAAGACAACTTTGTTACCAAGTCATTAGTTACGTTTATTGTAAAGATTCACATCTATGTTACTAGGTTTCTTCATGAGGTTTTTTTTTTCAGTTGAGTTAAAATATTTTCATAAATATTAGTATGCAGTCTTATCATCATCCATTAATTCACATTTAGCATTTTCTGTTTTTCTTACTCACTTTATCTTGAAACTGAATTTTTAAAAAGCATCGAATTGTAAATGTTTACAAAGAACCAATAAAGCACAACTCTGTAACTTTAAAAGTAGGTATGTCCATTAGATTGTGTAAAAAACAGTATAGCATGATGAAAAAAGACCCCAAACTCAATAAAAACAAAGTTTTGTTCTCAAAATGTTTATTTTATTATTAAGAGGAAAGACCAAAGTATTTTTTTTATTAATTTTTTATATTTTTTACTCCTTTCTAGCACGTTCAAAATTTTGGCTAAAAATCTTTTTTTTTTTTTTTACAACAGCAGCGAACTAGAGAAAAAAAGGCTTGTTTTATTTTGCCCTTTTCCCGAGGAAAACACACATTGATTTAGAAATTCTTGCAAAATTCAAATAATTGTTGGATTTTAATGAAACTTTCAGGACATATTCAGAAATGAAAGAAATTATTTTTGAATTTTTTTTTTTTAGAAAATCTTAGTAAAAATATTTTTTTACATATATTACCACCCACTTACATAATTTCATGAAATTTCGAGAAATTAAATTTTTAAGGAGGGGATTTTATTTTTTTATTAGTTAAAAACAGGACTCTTTGGAGAAAGTAAATCAATTTTTCTTTTTGTAAAAGTCACCTGTTTCATTGAAAATCTGCTCTGAATTGTAAAATAAAAAAATGCAATGAAACTATGACATTATTTAATTAGAAATTTTATTTGCTTTTGTAAATAAGTCATATTAAGGACATTATTGTCTGAAGAAATAAAAATTTTTCAATGAATAATGAATTTTTACAAGAATTTTTTCATTTTTTTTAAATATTAATTATAATAAAAAAAATTGTTTAAAATTCTTCATTGCTTTCAAGAAGCAATTTGTTGATATCATTAAGTGAAATGTAAATTTACAACTCAAAATTTGTAAAGCTTATAACAATCATTTGTACCTGAATATTTTTAAAATAATTTTTAATGAAAAAAAAAAAAAAAAAAAAAAGAAGCAGCATTTGTAATTTCTACCTCGGGGAATCTATACATGACATAATTCTTAAAAAGGTCATGTGATTTAAGTGTCATCTGACACACTGCAATTATTTCATTTTTAATTAAGTTCTGTTTCATCATTAACATCTTTGGAAATCATCCCTTCAAAATATCAAAAAATGTTTTCCTTTTCTTAATTGCTATTTTACCAAATATTTTTTATTTTATGTACTTATTTTAGTTTGGGTCATACTTCAATTAATTAATTTTTTGTTTACAGTAGTAAACTTAAGAACCTAGAGATGAAATGAAAATTTCATAAAACTTCTTAAAAACTTAACTAAAAGTCAATAAAATATTAAATAATTGCTGAAAATATGTTAATTTGTTAAAAACTAAAAAAAAAAAATGTGTTCATTTAGTTTTGGTAAATATGTCATTTCTGGTCATCCATAAGAACTATCATTACCTTAAGAGCTTCTTGATAAATCAATAAAGATCAAAGAAAGAGGAACCCATTGTTAAGAAATACTTGTATATCTTTTTTTATGCTATATAAGTAATATTTATTTCAAATCAGATTAATTTAACCATAAATTTTCTAAATTTACTCAAATAACATGTCACAAATTTATAAATTTAATTTTGAAAGAATTTTAAACCCGATAAATTTGTTTATTTCTTATAAGAAAATTAAAAAAAAAAAAAAAATCAAGCAATTATTTGACATTCCAATTTATATAATTTCTATCTGAAATACACCAGAATATTTTACTTACTTGAAATAATAAATTTAATCATTTAGCATTCAATTAAAAGTAGAATGAAATCTTCAAAAATGCTTGTTTATTTTTAAAATTAAATTTTAAAACTTAGGTATCGAAAATTCAGTGAGGTAGCAACTTTTAAAAGTATCAAGTAAAAAAGAAAATTGCTAATATATAATGTGCTCCCTGCTTTAAAGGGAGATAAATGAGGTTTAGTTAACTTGAAATGATTTTGCACCTTAATATGATTAATTCAAAAATCCACTTAGTTATTTTTTCAATGACCATATTTCTCTTTCTCTTCTTTGTCAAGAAAAATTAAATAGGGAAAAGCAAATTGCAGGTTTTCACATTTATCAACATATTCAAACCACACTTATGTTGGGTTTATTTTTCTTTGCACAAAATTGTCTTGTATATCAAAGATATTAAAACATTACATTCTGATAAAATGGAGAAGGTCAGTGAAAGAATATTAGTCAGTATAGCTAAAACAATGATTTTAATTCATACTCAATGGAAATTTTGAAAGGTTTCATCTTAAGGAAACAATTCTTCTGAAATACTTTCAGGTTTTATTAAGGAAAATATTTGTTTTAATTTGTTATTTTCTATCAATGTTAATTTGATAATGTTTTTTATAATTCAGTCCATTTGTGGTAGGGAGGAAAAGAGGAGAAAATAACACTAATGCTGTCAATCACAATCAATGTATTTCAGAGATTCTTGATAAACCAGAAATCTCCCAACCCTGCAAAAGTAGTCTTCTAGTAATTCTACCAATGTATTCCTGTTTCCTCGTTTCTATTTAGTGCATGATGTGCAGAAAGACAACCCTTTTCATAAGCTGCAGCCATCAAGAAATGAACTGATCTCAGTTTCTTTTTAAAACCATTTGAACAAATTGACATTTCAATTTCATCAGGCATGAGGATATGTCTGTGAAGCATTTCATGAGGATCATAAGTATTAACACACCAAGTGAAATTGTATGCAAAAATATTGCTTCTATCAGAAATTGGATTGTAATACAAAATATCTCTTTTAACTTTTAGTTTACCAGTACAAAACTGGTGTCTAATCTAAGAGCAATACACAGTTTAACATCCAAGTAAAATAAAGCTGTCCATATGTGAAACATTGTACAAGCCATTTGCTGCTTGACATTGATGATTTGTTCTATTACACACATTGTGTTGAAATAGTGAAATTTACTGAAAATATCTAGTAATAGTGTAGTGGAGTGTGACCAAGATTCAAGTTCAATGGGGTAAAACATTTTCTTTGAGCTTGTTGCAGATGTAGATGTTATAAGGATTTGTTAATAAATATTTAATAGACCATTGTGGAAGAGATTCAATTTGGCTTCTGTATTCAGATCCCCCTTACGATTACAAAAGTCAAGGGGATGATGATGATGATAATTTGGTATTATCTGAATTTCTGAGATGAGGAATTATCATTATTATATACTGCAGTTGTGGCAAAGAAGATAAAGAATAACATAACATAAATACGTAGTTCTTAGAGAGACTATGAAGTAGAATATGGCTGATTATATGTGGGAGGAAAAGTGAAGTTCACCAATCCCTATAGAATAAAGTCTGAATAATAGAGGAGAATAACAGAATCAGTTCATATGACAGGTTCTGATGACCTCAGAAATCCTAGCATAAAATTAAATACCATAATAGAAATCTTTGTTCAGGAAAGTTCAAACATTTAAGTTTAAGACTCCCAAGTTATACCAACTGAATGTCTCTATACTGTAGTTCACCTGGTGGACATGAGTTCAATCTCCAAGTCCAGCAAGGGAATCCACTCTGATTTAGAGTAATGAGCACAAGTGATATGATAAGCACAAATTGATTCATATAAGATATCAACTAGCATAGGGAATCAATCTTTGCAAATTGAATAAATTCTAAGGACATTCTGATAAATAAGACATGCAACTGAAGATGGGTTACAAGGTATAATGGCTGAAGTTTGCCTATATATTTTTTTTAAATCTGGAAAGTGAACTATTTTCTTTTCTCCAATCTTGTGGTGAATTCTAACTTTAATAAATAAAAAGTTGTTATCTGCAAATTTATTCAAACTGATGATCTCATGTTAATTGTTATAATCATAACATGCAGTCATTTTTAACTCATCTAAGAAAATTGAAACCAAATGTTTTTCTTTAATCCATGGGGATAGATTGTTCTCATTTTGCTGTCTATGCTAAAGGATATCTTGTATTTGTTAATTAATCTTTGTAATGCTGCTTTTGTTGAATCCATGAATTACTGCATATGAATTTCAATGTCTGACTTAGGGCTTGAAATCACAATTACCAGGCAAATTGCAGATACTCTTAACCAACACACACACACATATATATATATATATATATATCTCCAAGTAAGCCATTCACAGGGCAATCAAATAAGCAAAAACAGTATCATCAAAATTAATTAACTAGTATGAGAAATCTTTTAGCATGGACTAACCAAGGAATTGAACTCATAACCACTAAATAAAGTGTACCTATTTAACCAATACTTATAGATACAAGACCATTGTCCTGAGACAAGGATTTAGTGTAACTTCCCAGAAAATTACTAAATATGTTTGGCACCTGAAGAATGCTAGAGACTAAATATAATCAAGAGGAGACAGGTAGACCAATTGGCATCACCATACAATTCTGTGGTGTGAGAGGAAGCTACTCCTTCTGGTAAATGATATTTATAGACAAAATTAAATTGCTTCAAGTATATAGATCCATATATAAATCAGAATGGTATTTAGCACTAATTACAAAAATATTTAAGGGACAGTTTGAAAGGAGTCTTGAAATTCCTATCTGTCAGATACCAGTTTTGTACAGGCCTGAGATAAGGGCACCAGTTTGAATAAATCAGTGGATATTTCCTCAGAAATTCAAAGAGAAAAGGAAAAGGTCATTGAATTTTCAGGATAAGGTTAAATGCAGAGATGTGAAATATATGAGCATCAAATTAAAATGAAGGGAAGAATTTTTTTTTTCTATAAAATAGACTGTGTACAGAATTGTAATACAAAATCACAAATCAAATTTTATAAAGAAAGAAATTCTTAAAACATCTTTTGACTGGAAATATATTCATGCCAGTGCAAGTTATATATAATTTCAAGTATGTATTTTTCTTTTTTAAATCTGAAATTGCTTTAAACTGCTCCTAATAATATTACCTGATTGATTAGTTTAAAGGCAGTGTACACGATGGAGATAACACTTTCTCTCAAAAACATCCAGTGAGATAAAAACTGGGAAAAAGAATAAAACATTAATATTAAGAGAATAATTTGCATTGTTATATATTTCTTGACATGACCATGTCACTACTTCAACAATGAAATATCTCAAAGATTTAGAAATAAGAATATCCAGAAAGATATATAAAGTTCTAAAATCAAATACAAACTACATCTATTTAGTTATGTCAATCATGATTAAAAGTTAACCAATAATGTTTGGTAGTAGAGTTGGATATTATTGATTTTGAAGTAATGATATTTCAACTCTGAAATCATGTCATCTTTTGCTAAATATGACGGTTGGCTGGAATGTTCATAGGCTGACCAAGATATAAATATAAATAGATACATCAGTTGGTAGACTAAAAGACATGTAAGTGTACAAGAACACAACAGCTGGTCAGCCACTAATGAAAATTTTAATGATCTTTATTGCAGTGACAGACATATTAATTTGGAAATTCTTGCAAAAATCAAATAATTGTTAGATATTAATGAAATTTTCAGGATTTAATCACAAATGAGATCATTTTTGACATTTCTTTATTAGAAAATCTTGGTGTGTGTGTGTATATATATATATATATATATATTTTACGTTTCACCCCCTTACTTAATTTTATGAAAATTTGAGAAATTCAACATGATAATTTTCAAAGTCTCCTACTTTTAACTATATTAGTTAAAAGTAGAATTCCTTGAATCACGAAATTCTTTTTGCAAAATCAGACCCAGTCTTACCAAAAATCTGTTCTGAATTGTAAAATAAAAAATGCAATAAAACTAAAGCATTATTTAATTAAAGTAGCTTTTAACTGCTTTTCTGAATAATATATATTAAAGACAATATTGTCTGAAGAAAAAAAATTTTTTTGATAAAATATGAATTTTACAAGATTTGTTTTTATTTTTTACAATTTTAAATTGAATAATTTATAAAGTTTTTAAATCTTTTAAAATTCAGTTTCAACATGATAACTCTTAGGAAATATTGTTATTAAGTAAAACTACATTTACTAATTGTATATTGTAAAGCTTATTACAATCTGACAATCCTGAATATTTTGAAATGAATTGTAAATTTTTTTTTGTAAGCATGCAGAATTTCTGGATGTACAAACCGATAAATCTATCATTAAAAGGTCACGTGTTTTAAGGATTGCTCCCACCCAATAAACTTTATCATCCGCTCTACCATACTTAACTATGAACAAGTTTGGTAGTCAATCAGCAGTCAATAAGACAATAAATCAATAAACATGTCATAAAAACAAGACCCTGTGGTTAATGCTATAAGTAATATTTATTTCAAAACAGATTAATTTAATTTGCTAATTTTTCTCAAATAATATTTCAGAAATATATATTTTATGTTTTCAAGATTAAAAAAAACAAGGTTTTTTTTTTTTTTTTTTACAAATCTGTCAAAATGTACGATTTTTTATTGATATTACTGATGAAAAAAAAAATGATTTCAATCTATATAATTTCTGTTTGAAATACACCACAGAGTATTTTACTGACTGGGAATAGTAAATTTTAAATCCTTTAGCTTTCTATTAAAGCTAAAATGAAAGCTTTAAGAAAGCTTTTTCATTTTTAAAAATTCATTTTAAACCTTACATATACTGAATTAGTGGAAGTAGCTACATTAATTTTACATTAAAAGTCAAAGAATGACAGGTGTATTTTTTGTGTTTAAGGCGTAAGAGTATTTTTACCAGAGCAAGCAACAGCAAATTGTTAATCATATCTTAAAACAATTATATAAAGAAAACCTATCCAGCAGAAATACTTGATAAATAAAAAAAAAACAATTTCACATGTGAAAGAGGTAACGTCAATTAGTGGATATTCTTCATTTTACTATTATTTTTTTTTTTTATCAATTTGTCCCAAGCAAGATGATAATTCCACTAAGATGTAAAGGGCTACTGGAAATGAAAGAGAATGAAACGCAATCCTAAACAGAAAATTAGGGATAAACCTCTACTTATGTTCAAAAAAACTGGGAAGGAGTGTGAACCAGTTGATAGGCAAACCTATCAGTTCCTGTTGAATTTAAATCACCAAATTCTTTTTGTAAAATCGGACCTGGTCTGAATAACACTAAATAAAATTTCAAAGTTTAGGCTGAGACGTTAGAAGTATAGAGTTGAATCAGACTTTAGGAGAAACTTGAAACCCAATCCTTAACAGAAAAATAGGGATAAATTATTTTTATTTTCATGGTATCCTGTTTTCAATAATATTTAGAGGGGTTGGCTTTCTATGAAAGCAACAAATGAAATTATTAGAAGAAAACAATGAAAACAGATACATTTGTGGATCACTAAAAGGTTGGTGTATTTTTTTTTAAAAATAGTTTATTTTTATGCTTGGCTTACAATCAGTCACTGGTATCATTCTGATTAAATGAATTACCTCCCTTCGGTTATATATCTATTTGGGCCAGTTATAGTTTGTTTTGTTTTTTTTACTTTTTTTTTTAATTATTTTTGAGTATGGTGAAACTGAATTGCCTTAAATTTTAAATGAAGTACATCAAGTAATTACTCTTGACGATGTCCCCCCGACCACCCCATGTGCTCAAAAGTGTGGGATCAAAGGGTATATCTGTGAGAAAGGCCAAGGAACATAAGCATTTTTCCAAAACTTCTGCATTTGTGGATACGCATAATAAATACTGGATAGTATAATGTAATTATTAAACCATAAGAGGATTTGGTGGGAAGGATTGTTGTTGAATAAGGGAAAAATAATAAAAACCATCAGTGTACCTACTTTAATATATGATTATATATTCTTGCTTGCCTCTTTCTAGAATTCTTAAAATCTGCCCCATTTAAACATATCATACCTAACAGTTTTACTTACCTAAGATACACTGACAACATCTGCTTATTTTATCACAAAGATACCAACCTTTTAAACATAATAACTAAACTCAATAAGAGTGAACCAAATCTCTATATCCTATTAATATGAAATGATAATAAATTAGATTTTAAAGTTTACTGAAAACCCATTAACAAAAATGACATTATCAATTTCTGTTCCCACCACAACTGGAGAATAAAATCTGGAATAATTATAAGATTCTTACCTTAGAGCCCTTAAGATATTTAGCCCTGAATACATTAGTGAAGAAAAGGATTATATTGAGAATACATTCAAACTTCTACACTATCCATACCATTTCACCTTAAATACAAAAAAACAAAAGTAAGCTCACAAAATCCATAAAACAAAAAAAAAAACAAATACTTCCAACAAAATACAAAATTCATAATCCTACCCTCCAACACATCAACTAAACTTGCAAATGAATTAGTCATCCCTGATATGAGGATCATTACCATCACCTCCAAGACTATTGGAGATATAATTAAGATGATAACTAAAACAAAAAACAATTTAAATGCTAGAGATTATCAAATCAAATGTCTACAGTGCAATAACAAGTAAATTGGGGAGACGTCACATAATTTAAAAACCTGCATTCAGGAACAATGCGATTAGATAGACAAACTCTCTCGTCTTACACCACATCAACTTTAATTTTACCAATGCCAGTCTTATTAAAAAAGAACATAATCCTTTAAAATCAATGAAGATATATACAAAATACACAAGATATGTTTTAATGAAAAATCAAACCACCAAAAATTTCTGTTTTGTTTCATTAACTTTTAAACTTTAGTATCCAGAATGTTTCTCACACATATTTGAATATTATCATTTACTTCATAACACATATCTAACCAATAAGAAATAGCCAAACACAACATACCATTAATCTGCATCACTTTGCTTTTTATCATTTCTATCTTGATCTCTGACAAAGTTTTAATAAAGTGAAACATGTTAGATTAAGATCGGTTTCCTATTTGTCCTTTATCCAATCAATTTGTCAGATTCATATCAGATACAAAAGGTTTGATGTTAACATTTTAACTCAGAAAAAAAAAATTACAAAATTGATATGGAAAAAAATACATCTAAAATTTTATTTGAAAAGTGTTATGTTTATAAAGATTCTAATTGAAAATAATCCCAACTATAATCATTTTGTTTTATTTAAATGGTATTTCTACTAATGAAATCAATGGACATAATATCAAGAGTTTTTCAAACAAGATTAAAATAATGTTTTCTTTCTAGTTTTTCTCCCCCCCACCCCTAAAGTAATACACAAAATTGGTACCAATGGTGAATCTGAGCTCATTATTATGAATACAGAAAGATTTTACAAGTTTAAAATAACATTTTTTGAAGCTATTACTTTATTTCCTTATTCAGGATGTTTCAATTCCTTTTTCAATATCTTGTATATTTTTATACAACTAGAGGAGAAGGCATAATGGAAAGAAAAAGAAGAAATACTCCAAAAGAAATCAGGAATATTAAATGGCATCTTTTCAAATTATAATAACAAAGAAATGGTGTTTCCTATTTAAAATAATGAAAGTGTTATGTTTATCACCTCTTCCAATAATGATCATTATTGCTATAAAGCTGTTTAATATCATTTCATTACTATTTAAAAATATTTCTTACTATTACCCGCTTTTAATAATTCTGTTGATAGATAGTTGTGTAATCCTGGGTGAGTTATGATGTGATTTTCTTCTTGTAGTTCTATGATGTATAAAATGAATTTTTCATAAACTCCTGTGTCATAATTACAACAAAAGTGCTATACTGCAACATATGTTAATGAAACACAAAACTTACAGTAATATAAGCTCCTTGTGAATAATACAATACTTTACAAAACAAAGATTACAGATTTTAGAACCTATCCATATTAAGTCAAAACAACTAATAAATCAACAAAAATTATTATTTATAGTCAGACTATTATCCTCATCTTTGTTGTTGTTATGGACAACATTTTTGCATCCATCCCTTATGTGTCTATCAATCTGGGTAACTTACAGGGAAAATTGATCCAAACACTTTATTTAATGAAATTTAATATTCTTTTTAGCATTGCTAATTTTGTTTCAAATAAGTCTGAGTATATCTGTACTACCTAATCTAGGGATTGAACTCACAATTATTATGCCACCAAATTTGAAAGCCAACACTTTAATCCTCTAGATTATTGTCCCATGGGACAATCCTGAAGCTAAAACTTGGAGCCTTAATGTTTCTACTGCCTCCTCTTGCTGTCATACTTGACTGACTCAGCCATCATTTCTTTTTCTTTATCAATGCCCCCATAAACCTACCATATATGCTAATTCCTTCAGATGCTTGATTCTTTAGTATTCTTCTAATATTTTTACTTCATTCAACAGACTACTCTTTTCTCTATATACACTCTTAATTGTAGAACCCTTAATTACAGCCTTTTCACATTTCTCTAGCTTTATTTTTACGAGTTAACTGGTTTCACCTTTGCAATCTTTATTACAATTACAAAGGAATGCATATCACAAGTTAACCTTCACCAGAAAAAGTTCTTGGACATGTTCTGCTCCCAGCAAAGATTTCTACATATGATTGAACTGCTTCTGAACATTGTCCTTATGTTACTGTATGGACAGCAGATCTGAATTCTATCAGCCTTGATGTAAGAAAACTTACTGTGCCAGTTGTCCAATATTCTTCTTTGACCGTTCTTTCTCTGTTTGCAAAAGCTGATGTTATGTTTGCATGATAGTTGTTATTCTGAAGGGTATGTTTGATGCCGACCACGTCCTCTTATTGTGTCTGGGTTGTCACTTAGGATTTTTGCATAAAATTGTAGACACTGAACAATCCCTTTCTTTTTGCTGTATGGGAACTGAAGCTAAGGTTTGTTTTCTGATAAAGGTTGGGTTGTGATAAGCATGTCTTTAATTTATTCTCTGTGCAAGTTATTAGTACATCCAGAAAGGCCAGCTATTTTTTTTTGTTTTCTCTCCCATTGTGAACTGGACCCAACTGGATTCATATTGTCTTGCAATATTTGCACAGCTTCTTGGTAAGATCAGCACATGAAAGTATCATTTCAAGCTCAACCATATGGTTGGCTTTAGTGGTGAGGTTTCTTAAGCTATTTGCTTGAAGTATTCAATGTATACATATAGTGGCAATAATGGTGAACCCATATCCAACCCTTCCTCCTGCTGATATAAACCAGGCCCTAGTTGGAAGAATGCTGCCTATACATATAATGTTAACATTTCCATCAGGTTATCTACTGGGATGTGGGTACATTCCTGAAGGGATGAGTCTAATTCCAATCCATTCCAACTGTAAATAATAATTCATCCTAAAAATTCATCAATAGGCATTCATAAATATATTTAAATTCTTAGAATCCATACCACATCATGTTCCCACAACTCTGCAAGTTTTTAAACCTAAAAAATAACATTGTGTTTACATAACATCACAAGTATTCAGAACACAATATTCAAAATCATCCCAAAGATGCATTATCACTAAACATGTTAAATTTCATTTCTTTTATTCTTGATAATGACTGAAGAACTTTGACAAAAATTAACACAAACTGTAAACAATCTCTATTCACCTTTAACCTTTAATGTAGTCACATGGGATATTTTGTTGTTAGCCCCAAATTTTTAAAGTACCTCATAATTCCTAGTTAACAACTTGTTTCTTTTGCTTCCTCCCACTACTTTAGTAACTCAGTGAGGGTATGTAGCACACTGTGTGGCACAGTTGTTGTAGGAGGCAGACACCAAGGTACTATATATTTTCAGAAATCTGAGTTGACTAACAGCAAAATTTAAAAATTAATGTCAACAAGAAAAACTGATTAAAATATAACAGATATAATGTCTGTTATCTTTAACAGAAGTTGTTTGAATATTTATTATTTAAAATACATTCTATTAAATAGAACAGAGGAGATCTACTGATCCTTTTGGTGAGTTTTTTCCTGGTGGTTAATTAATTTACCCCGCTCTGCCCCTCCAGATGGAGGTATATTGAAATTATATGTTGATAGCAAATTACTTTCAACATTTGTTGGTTGTTTTCAAGGGAAAAAGATTAAAGTTCAGAAATAGCCAATATAGAGTTTGTATATACTCTGAAGAATTTTAAACTTTCTACTTTGTTATTACCATTATTACATCTCTATGAAAAAAAAAAAACACTGGAAAAGACCAATATTGTATACAAATTTATTTGTCATTTAGAAAATTTTGCTTCTGTTGATATTAAAAAAAATTGTGTATATATATTAGGTTGGTGCAAAAATAATGACGTAATAATGTTGTTTTTTGACGTATTTTTAACGTCACAAAACATTATTACGTCATTATTTTTGCACCAACCTAATATATGTGTGTGTGTGTGTGTGTGTAGGTTATGCCACAAGATTTCTTTTGAGAAAACTAAACTGCCATCTGTTTCTGAGCAAAGTGCAATACCACATATCCATGGTGCCCTTACTAATTTGCTGTTATAAACTGATAACAATATAAACTCCATACTGAATATTCCTGAATTTTCAATCTCCTTTCCTTGAAAACTACCAACAACAGTGAAAAGTATTCAGATCTTATTTCATTTTTACAGGTTTTCATGTGAAATAAATCAACTAAATGTTGAAACTCTCCCAAAAGCACCACAAGCATTCTTTGTAGGTTCTGCCAAAAATATATGCATCTATATTATGATAATTTGGGAACAGAAGATTTAAAAAAAAAAAAAAAAAAAAAAAGAAAAAAAAAGGTAAATATTCAACATTTTCTTTATTTTTTTGATCAAAAGAAACTATTTTTCAAAACATTTATCTTCTAACGAGAAAAACGCGATCATGGGAAGTAACTCTGAAATTATTCTCACAGTTATTTCCCTTCAATTTTTAAACATTCTCATGAAATAGATTTTAAATGTTGCCGTTTTGGCGATCCAGTGTGTTTATCAGGTCGATAACGTACTTTTTTTTTCTTTTTTTTGCAAAGGAACTGATGTTCTGAATGATACTTTACTCTTTGAATGAAGCATTTTTGCTCTTATAAAACGTATTAAAAAGATTTTATTGGAATATATGCCGGTTCTTTTTGTTTGAAACAACATTTTTATATAAATTGTTATAGTCATAAAGGAAAGCAAATTTATTAAAAGCCTTCTTAAACGTGAATAATGAAAGGAAAAATTTAATGTGATTATTATTTGAATTACAACTGATCAGATAAATGCACTGATACCTAAAAACGTGTGAAATTCAACATTATTCAGTTTCAATCAGTTGGAAGTTGTAAAATACTATTACTGATGTACATATATAGATAAAAAAAAAAAAAAAACAACATAAGGAAAAAATTTGGTTATTTCTCTTTATTTTCATATAAGAAATCGCCTGAAATATAAAAGATAAAAAAATTATCATATGTCCAAAATTAGGGTAAAAATCAGTTAGGTCAATGTAGAGAAAAAAAGAAATCTATAAACTACATTGAAAAATTCGAATTATTAAAAAATAGTAATTATATCAATTCATGACAAAATATTTGAAGATATTAAGAAAATTTTTGATTTATTTGAATAAGGCTAGCAGAAGACACTAACGAATGCAAACCCATCATTAAGTTACAAGGATTCAATGAGCATCAAAATCATAAATAGACTGAGACAAACATATTTTGACTTAGAATATTTTAACGGAGTCTGACAATTGGCTACATATCTGGAGCTAGAATTTAGGATTAAGTTTATTTTTAATGACTTTTAAAACAATATCAATTATCCATTGCACTATGAGGTCTGTCATTCATTTGGACCAAATTCTAGTTGCATTTATAATGTAATGGTTAATATCACACCCAATGAAATATCAGGTAACTGGACTGAATTCTCAATAGGTGCTCGCTCTTTCTCACAACACACACACACACACAATATTTCCTAACATTACAATGCACAAACAAGAAACGTTTTTAAATTGATGTTAAAATGTTTATAGAAATTCAAATATTTAGTACATGGCAACATGGAATACTCAAAATTAAAAAAATAACCCTTTACGAGTCTTTGTTGTTAGTGCAATGGAAATTTAACTTTTAGTGCCAGTGATTGAGAGTGAGAGTTGAAGCATAAAAGATCCTACCTAGACTTAAAGTCTTCGTTGTTTTCTTGGTCGATCTGTATTAAATGTAATAGGTGTTGTATCCGTGAGAGAAACAATCTGCAAACCTGCCATCTGGAGACCTTTGATAGATGGCTGAAAAGACAAACAACCACAAAAGAAAATGTTTGGTTCCAAAAGAAAATTCTTTATTGGATACCAGACAAATTATCAAGATGTCCCAAGGACTTAAAACATTAAAGAATAAAACTAACCTATAAAAAAAAAATATTTCTAATTTTACTTTGACAAAAATCTAGAACACACAAAAAATAATTTGCATTCTGAAGGAATTTTTATATTTTATACAAAATTTTCTTAACTTTGTGGAATAATTTACAACAAATTTTTCATAGCTCAAGAATTATTAAAAATGAAAAAAAAACTTTTCCAAAACACCTGTACATTAACTTTCATAAACTTAACAAAAAAGGCATAAACTTTTGACACAAATATGTTAAATATAGATATAAATTATGTGGAAGAAGGAATTGTGGAAAATGAGGAAAAAAGGTACAAGCTAAGAAACCCAGAGAAAAATTAAAAGAAAATCAGATTATATATATATATATATATATATATATATATATATTAGAGTGCAGATGGAAATCAGCACTGCATGTGACTGACAGTTTCACATGTTAACAATCATCAGACCATATGTTACTCCTTTTTGTTTAGGCTCTCTCTAATATATCTCTAATATACATATATATATATATATATATATATATATATATATATCGTTGGGTACTTGGTTGAAGGGTTGGTTGATTAGGTTTTATGGCACATCAACCCTGATAATGCCAAATCTTGCTTATACATATATATTATAGGCATGATTAGGAAAAAAATTATGGTTGTATTAATATATATATATATATATATATATATATATATATGCACACACATATATAACTGTTTTGGTTATTTTGTGTATAAGAGTTAAGAAAAAATTTATATTAGCCAGTTTTGGAGTTTATATAATTTTGTAACTTTCAGAAAGGACAGGATGTTATCAATGTTTGAATTTCTGAAGAGATCATTTAAATTACTTGCTTTGTAGAATCGTTTTCTTATTTGAGTAAGAGCATCACATTCTATAAGAATGTGATTAATGGTGTAGGGAATTCAACAGGTTCTGCATTTTGGTCGTAGTTCTTGTTTAAGTATAAATTAGTGAGTAAGTTTGGTGTGACCAATACATAGTCGTGATATTATAACCTCTTCCTGTCTAGTTTTTCTAAAGGCTGGTTTCCACTCTCCCAAAAAAAGGTTTGACAGAAAAAGTCTGTTGTGGACGTTTTGACTCCAGTGCAACTGCCATTCTGTATGAAGGAATCTATTGATTTGGGGTTTCAGATCAGTGTAAGCGATCTCAAACTTGTTTGACTTTAAATCTAGAGCCAATTTTGGCCGCTGAGTCTACTCTTTCATTACCCTTTACCGATACGGTTCGGGATCCAGCATAATGTGATCTTTCTGATATTGGACATAAAGTCCAATCTGTTTAATAGTTTGATTATTTGGGGATCTTCTTGTCTTTTATTTTTTAGTGTTGTTAATACAGAGAGAGAATCTGAGAATGTGATGGCATTGTTGTAGTTGTCATAAAT
Organism: Acanthosepion lycidas; assembly: GCA_963932145.1. Taxonomy (NCBI): domain Eukaryota; kingdom Metazoa; phylum Mollusca; class Cephalopoda; order Sepiida; family Sepiidae; genus Acanthosepion; species Acanthosepion lycidas. The sequence goes on along the minus strand of OZ010592.1, from coordinate 60,755,862 downwards.
TATGTCAAGAGCCAGATCTATTGCACAGGCTTCTGCAGTAAAAATTGAGCTTTCCTTTGTAAGAGCTTTCTTGTGAGAAATGGTTGCACATGTTATTTTATTATTATCTTTTGAATCATCAGTAAAAATGTACAAGTGTTTAGGATGTTGTTCACAAATTTTGTGGAATTGATCTTGATAAGTGATAGAATGAGTCTTTTGTTTGAGGAGCTTGCTTAGTTAGAGGTTAACTCTGGGCTTTTTGATCATCCATGGCAGTGTGTTTTAGAAATGATTGTTTTGTGAATATCAGTTATTTTGAGTTTACCTTCTTGGGTGGATTTTATACAAAGAACAAAAAGGGTTTTATTGCATTTCCTCAAAGCTTTGCTTATATTTTTGATTGAAGATATAGTCGTAGGCAGGGTTGAATAGGAATGATTTCAGTTTTGTGAGCAGGGCCAATTTTTTTACATCTAAGTTGTAAAGGTGCTTCGTGACCCTCAATGTACAGACTATTCACTGGAGAGGTTCTGAAGGCTCTCAAGATCAGTATCAAACTTTCATGGTCAATTGGGTTGGTTTTTTTTTTTTGTAGGACTTCCTTGCAGATTGGTATATGAGGTTGCCATAATTCAGTTGTGATTGGATTAATGTCCTATATAATTTTAGGAGTGTTTACCAGTCAGCTCCCCATTCTGTATTTACAACCACTCTCAAAAGTTGTGGGGCTCTGGCACATTTGTTTTTTTAGGTATTTTATGTGCGGGATGAATGATAGTTTTTTGTCGTAGATGATAACAAGGAACTTATATTGGTCTATGACAGGTATTTCAGATCCCACATGTTTGAGGACTGGGTCATTATGCATTTTCTTTAGAGAGCAAAAATTTACACATTTAGTCTTTGTTTTTGAAGATCTGAAACTGTTGTCTATTGTGTACACATTGGTAGACTTCTAGCAGATTACAAAGTCGTCAACATAGAGAGCACAGTCGAGTGTGGGAGTGAGGCATTTGATGATATTGTTAATTTTAATAGAGAACAATGTGATGGACAGTATACTCCCTTTCTATATTCCTCTAGATTTTGGAGGTCAGAAAGAGTAAATCCCATGTGGACTCTGAAATTTCTATGGGAGAGAAAGTTTTGAATAAAAAGTGGTAATCTTCCTCTTAATCCTAGATTGTTTAGGTCTTTCATGATACCATACCTCCAGGTGGTATCATAGGCCTTCTCTAAATCGAAGAGATCTGCTGTTAAATGTTGTTTTTTGATGAAGGCCTCTCTGATGAAAGTTTCAAAATAAATTAGATGGTTCCTCTCTTTTTCTGGAAACTTGTTTAGAGGTTGGTTATTAGACTACTTGATTCAAAATACCATGTCAGTTGGTTGTTAATAATTCTTTCCATTGTTTTGTAGAGGCAACTAGACAGTGCAATGGGTTGATAATTTTGAGAGTTAGTGGTATGTCAGTTTTGAATATTGGGATGATTAAGCTGATTAACTGAAAGGTTTGTTGTAGTTTTCAGAGTTGTCAGATTTGAAGTTAAGTTTATGTTTTTCAGCAGTATGTTTAATGTTTATGAATTTTGGGTTGTATTTATTGGATGAGAAATTTTTGGAGAAGGTCTTGGCCAATGTGTCTACTATATCTTTTTTATTTGTTATTTCAGTATTATTTTTAATTAGGTGTTTGATAGTGGTTGATTGGGTTTTTCCAGAGATCTTTGTAATTATTTTCCATACTGTGTTTATTCTGGTGGAGGAGTTTAGTTTGTTTATATAATTTTACCAACTTTTCTTTTTGGCTTCTTTAATAGTTAGACAGGCTTTGGCTTTGAGTAGTTTAAAGTTGGTTAAGTTAGATGTAGTCATTCTTTGTTGAATTTGCATAGGGCAGCTTTTCTTAGGTGGATTGCTTGTTTGCCCCCCTCAATGAACCAGGTTGTGTTGTGTTTATTTGAAAGTGAAGTTTTTGGTATACTTTTGTTTGCTACAGACACTAGGATTTCTGTAAAGTGTTTTACTAGATTTTGGTTTTCTGGGTCTTGCAGAAGGTTTTGAATTTTTGCCAGTTTGCTTTGTTTAGTTTCCAGTGAGCTAGTTTTTCATCATGGGCAGGTTGTGGGATTTCAAGCATGATAGGGAAATGGTCACTATGGCAAAGATCATTGTGAACCTTCCATTTATAGTCCATGTAGCTGGAGGGATCACAGAGTCATATCTATAGCTGAGTAGGAGCTGGTGATAGGTTTGAGATTTGCTATTTGAAATACAAAGGTTATTGTTGTTTATTAGTTTTTTGAGATCTTTACCTTTTTTATTTATTTTCTGGCAACCCCATATAGTGTTGTGGCTATTTAGGTCTCCCCGCTAATATGTGAGGCTTTGGAATCTGTTCTATGAATTTGTTAAAATTTCTTTCATTAATAGGGTTGTGTGGTAGGATGTATATGGAGCATATATTTATAGGTTTGTGAAGGGAAAACCAATTCACCTTGGTTGAGATGGGGATACACAGCCAGTATACTCAAAGTTGGGAGTATGGTTTTGAGTCCCTGCTGATTTTGTAGACAGTAATGATAGTCATAGACTTTAGCAGTGGTCTACGTCTTTTCCTCTCAACATGATTGACCCCACCTTCTAGCACTTATTTAAGGTATAAAGGGTTGGGAAGTGTCCCACGAGTGCAGATTGAAGAGTGCATTTGTAGGAAAAGGACAATAAAAGAACAAGAATTAAGTAGTCAGATGTAGAGTGAGTGTCTATGGTTAAATGTAAATAAATGACAGAACTGCCCAACAAACAATTGACTAAGTTTGCAATAAACAAGATAAAGAAAAAAAGAACAGGGCAAAAAAATAATATAAAGCAAGCAAACAATAGATGCAAGGCAAATTAACAGTGTTATGGCAAAGCAACAGTAGTACGACTTAAAAAGAACTAAGAATTGGAGTTGATACACGAGCAAGTTTGGAAAAGCAAATGCGGTGTCCTGACTTCAAGAAAAGGCAGACCATGACTGAATCAGATGAAACCAAGAACAAGCCTATTTCATTGACTAAGAAGAAATCCCAGCATGAATGTGCTTCTGGCTATAAATTGGAGAGGGGAAAAGTGTTTTGTAATCATTTCACACAGGATTGGAACCAACCCCATCCTAAATCTAATCTGACGGTACTCATTTTCCCTCCCATTTCCCCACTTTTTATGGGACCAATAAATACGAACAAATTACATATATGCATTTACAATCGATTTGCATATATATTTTTCTTTTTTGAATATATGTTTTCAACTTTTAATATTTCAAACTTTTATTTTATTATCATTTTCATTACATCATTTTTTTAAAAATAATATTTCAAAACATTTCATCAGTTTTCATTATATTTATTATGTTTAAATAGCTTTAACATTTCAAAATATTTTTATATAACATTTTTTATAAAAGGGGGTATATATATATATATATATATATATATATATATATATATATATATATATATATATATATACATACAGAGAGAGAGAGGAAGGGAGGGAGAAGAAAAATGTAAGCAAAAAATGGTTCAGTACTGCACTCCATTTAAAGTAGTAAAAACTTATTCAGACCAGTACTGAATCAGAAGAAACTGAGAATAAGCCTATTTTATTGGCTCGGAATAAATCCCAGCATGCATTTGTCTGGGATCCCTTGCAGGCTAAAGGGAATTACTAAATTTTATGACCTCTTTTAAGGTTATCCCAAGAGTTGAGATCAAACATAAAATTAGATCACTTAATTAAAATTTTAAGTTTAAATACATGTGTATATTTTTACACTGGACATTGGGATAAAGACCTCATTGTCAAATGGAACATTTATTCTTACTATCATCATAATTTCTGTTTAAATGATGAATAATAGAAATCAATCAATAAACATGAAAAGAATATGTATATATCTAACAAATAATATAAGATTATTGTCAAATATAAAAATATATAAGAACATTTTTATTATTATTATTGTTGGTGTTGTTATTGAATGATAAATAATAAGGGGAAAATTGCCTATAGAGAAACCATTAGTCAAAAATAAATAAATGTTACAACAAAATGCTTTCCTTGTAACTTCTTACAATTAAAAATTTAAAAAGTTACAAGGTTTGTATGTGTTAATGTCATGGATTTTAACTTCTCCAGTATGACTTCTGGGATTAACACGTCATGAGGCAGGCCACCGAAAACATGGGAAGGGTTTAGAACGATCCTTCTCTTAAGAATTGGTGGCACAGAAGCAACAAGTCTTAGTTTTGCTCTGGCCTTTGCTTTGAGAGGAAATACAAGCCACAACATATAGCTTATACTGGATGTTGGAAAAAACAGTCCGTCCTGATTATTACTATTATCATAAATTCTGTTTAAATGATAAATAATAAAAACCAATCAATAAATAAGAAAAGAATAAAATTATCAAATATATATAAGACTTTTTTGTTTATTAATAGTGATAAATAATAGAGAAAGAAATCAACTATACTGAATTAATAGTAAAAAAGTAAACAAAATAAAATAAGGGTTTCTTGTTTTTTTTTTTTGTTACTAACCACTACAAGCCCCAAGAGTCACTCAAGATAGAGTGTTACTGTGTGGAGTTTTTGTTGCTTAAAAAAAAAAGGAAAAAAAAAAGAAAAACAAAGGACTACTATTGTTCAATTTTATAATTAGTTTTTTAACTTCTGAAAAAAATAAAATAAAAAAAAAAATTTTCTGGTAAATACACATTAATTAAACCAACTGTGAAAATTTTGGATAAAAATTCAGGTGTATCAAACTACAGACTTATAGGTCCAACCTCAGACACCAATTTGCCTATGAATAAACAAAAAAATCTAATATTCTTTCATTTATTCTGAGAAGTTTTTTTTTTGTTGGTTACAGTGATAGTGAGCTTGATTTGCACAGAGGTAGGCTATCATGATTTGAGAAAAGCTTAGGTAAATAACATCAGGCACAGCTGGTTGCCTGTGTCATTATAGGAGGTTAGAATATCTTAAGAACCAGTTGCAAGGCCTTTATTTAATTGTGAAACCAAGTGATGCTCTCCCATAGGGTTACTCAGTCAGCAGTCACATTCATCCTGACATTTCTTCACATCTTGTGCAGGGATTTTGGAAAAACATTACATCACCCAAGTCTGTCAGCCCCCTTACAGTCTTAATTTGCTTTCCTTGTGAACATAAGTCCATGGCCATTTCACCAACTAGACAGCTTTTGTCACACATTAGCCACCATTTGCATTGGTATGAACAAAAACTGGGAAAGGCCAGGTATAAATAACAGAGACAAAAGATGAAATAACACCATGGTGAGAAAAGAATATATCAATCTGGCTTCCAATATACTAAAACATAGGGCGTATATAGGTGGCACTTAGGTTCCTTTGCCTGTTGTTCTTACTTCTGCCAAGTGATTTTTATTGCTGTAATTTGTTGGACAAATGTCTCCACACTCTGCTTATTCTAGTCATGATTCTGCTTGTTATCTAGAACGTGGCATGACTCAATAAACCCACAACTAGAATTCTCTACCTTCCAGCCAAGTGATGCTTGATTCAAAAAAGTTTTCATTTAATTAATTTATTTACTTTAATTTTCCTTACTGTGGTTTGAAGTTCTTACATCTTGTTTTTATTGGTATTCCTAAAATACCTGTCACTTAAGGCCCAGATAAAATAATGTACAGCTCATTTGACTTCATCAGTGTCCTAAACCAATTAAATGGACACCACTGTGTTACGCCCTATGACTTCTAGCTTTCCACAAAGCTAAAAGTGACATTTCAGATTATGAACAAGCTGAAGGAGAATTTAAAGGACCTGTTAAATGTCAATTTCCAGAAACTACTTTGCAGATTGTTTTGAAAAGTGAAAGTGTCTTCAGTCTCAAGTAGAGCACTTTGAAGGGGACTAAGGTACCATTGCCCTAGGTAGGTCTTTTTTGCTTTTGTTGATAATATTAAATGATATCAGATATCTTCAATTATTTCCAGTTAAAAAAAAAAAAAAAGAAATGAAAAAAGGGCAAATTTGAAAAAGCTTTCAAACTTAAACTTAACCTTGCAAGCCAAGATTCAGTTAGTTTTCTCAAAATTTTGTGTCACAAAACTCAAAATATCAGATCATGTGAACACATGAAATTATTAAAGAATTTTAATAATTCAACATGTAATGAGTTGGTCGGTCGGTCAACTTGAAACCCCCAAAGCGAGTGGAGGTGGGCATGCGCGGGAACTGTGATTGGTAGCTGGCTTGTTGGTGTTTTGCATAGGTGAGTTACCAAGCTCTATGTAAAGGGCTGGAATGAGAAGGAGGGCAGTTTTCAGTCTCAGAAGTGGAGACTGTGTCCATCATTACGACAGCAGGAGAGAAAGAGACGAAATCATTTTTTCGTGACACATTCCAACACAAGCTATTTCGGCATTTACTTTGTCTCCAGCAAGATGGCGGAAAGACCATTCGACATAAAACTGATCTTCGAATTCAGTGGGGATGCGAGTGGACAGTCTGTGGTTGAATGGTGCATTAAGGGGAACGAGCTCACCGTTTGGGTGGATGCCAGCTCGTTGGGTGTCGCACTTGAGAATAACGGGTCCATCATAGAAGACGCCTGCTGGTTACGACCTGAAAATGATGCACGACACATAAACCTGGCTGAACTAGACGTCACTCTGAAAGGGGTTAACCTGGCGCTCCAATGGGAAGCAACAGTGCTACACATCGTCATGCACTCAGCGTTGGATATCAGATGCACTTAGCGGAAGAGCGCGACTGACCACCAAGGCATCAAGCGAAATGTTGATACGAAGGCGGCTCACCACGCTGATTGAAACTATCAAAGAGTACAACCTGTCTGTAGTGTTAGTTAAATCGGCAGTCAACAGAGCAGATGCATTGACTAGTGTTCCACAACGTTGGTTGGCTGCTGCTCGGAAAGAGTCTGAACCTCTGCAACAGCCGTGTATGGCTTTTGTGCTCAGTATGGAGCTCGAGCGGATCATGAGCATACATGAACAGTGTGGGCATCCTGGGATTAAACGGACGCTCTACTTCTTGAAGATGGTCGACCCAGCAGTCAAAAAGATGGATGTTAGGACAGTAGTGCAGAGGTGCGAGGCATGCCAGTCAATTGACCCGGCACCGGGGCAATGGCAAAAAGGAAATTTGAGTACTACCCATGTTTGGAACAAGCTTGGTATAGATGTTATGCATGTTGGCCGCCAGCACTATTTGACTATTATTGTGGACCCTCTCGCTTCGCCATTTGGCGACTACTGCACTGGCAGGACACTACCAGCATAATATGTCAATTTGAGTCCATCTTTTACAACCGGGGTCCACCTGCAGAAATATTTACAGATAATCGTGCGGCGTTTTCTTCAGAGCAATTCTCGCAGTTCTTAAAGAAGTGGGGTGTGCGGCTTCGATTCCGGTGCGCCTACGTGCCGGTGGGAAACAGCATAGTAGAAAGGAGCCACCGGTCTATAAAAGTGATTGCAGCCAGGAAGTGATGTTCGATCCCCGAAGCGGTCTATTGGTATAATGCGACGCCTAAAGATGGTGTTTCACTTTCAACAGCACCAGCTAACATGGTGCACGCCTATCACTTACGGCTGCGAGGCATTAACATCGCAATGGCTCCGAGCTACGCGCAAGCTAAATACAGAATTGGTGACGAAGTGTGGGTCCGCAAAACAAGTGTACGGACAAACTTAGAATGGGGCATGTCACCGAGATTATCAGCCCGCAGTCAGTGCAGGTTGATGGCGTGCCTCGCCATGTTAAAGACTTGCAGCCAGCTGTAGGGTTAAAACCGTCATCAGATGATGAAAGTGACTCTGAAGATGGTGCGCGAGTGGTGTATTTAAAGTTAGATCCACTGAGTTTTACCTCAAACATCAGTACTCTACCTGCGGATGTCAACGTGGCAAGCTGTCCGGAGGCGGATGGTAGCTCAACGGATGAGAGTTCATCCGAGTATGAGGACCCTGTCATCCTGCTCAGAAGGAGTGCCCGGCAGAAGAGACCTGCCCCGAGTTGCACGGTGTGCGATTATGACAGCGAGACACGGGATGAATCTGGAAATCTGCCACCTCGGAGCAAACGAGTTCGCGCATGTGTGGTTATCCCAATATGTCAAGCATGCAAGTTGTATATATGTGGATGCAGTCACCAGACAGACGCGAACATCTCTCGAACCGAGAAGCTTTGTGATCGTAAGATCAGGGGGGCGTGTAATGAGTTGGTCGGTCAACTTGAAACCCCCCAAAGCGAGTGGAGGTGGGCACTGTGATTGGTAGCTGGCTTGTTGGTGTTTTGCATAGGTGAGTTACCAAGCTCTATGTAAAGGGCTGGAATGAGAAGGAGAGCAGTTTTCAGTCTCAGAAGTGGAGACTGTGTCCATAGTTACGACAGCAGGAGAGAAAGAGACGAAATCATTTATTTTTTTCGTGACACATTCCAACACACAACAACAAAAACAAAATATTTAGAAATTTAATTTAACAATGAAGTGGTTAAAATTGAAATTGAAAATATACAGATTCCTTAGATTTAATAAATCTATTATTTTGACTAGTTCAGTCCCCATTGCTTTACTGATGGCAAGACATTACAACTCAAAACTCTTTTTAAATTGTTTTGAAGGTGTTGTTACAAGCTGGTACTGTTTTTCGTATTTTCTATGTTATATTTGCATTGTGATGTTCCATATGTACTTTGAGAGTATTGTGTTATTTTAGGTACCTCCACGAAAATGTAAACAAACAGAGATAGCATGATGAAAAAGACGCCGAACTTGACGAAAACAAGTTTTTATCGTCTAATGTTAATATTATTTTTAAAGAGGAAAGATCAAAGTATTTTGGGGGTATTTTTTTTACATTTTTTAATCGTTCCTAGCACGTCCGAAATTTTCGTTAAAAATCTTGATTGACAGATAATCAATCATTTTCAATCATTTGATAAAAAAGATGAAAATCTGACTTTGATATTCTTTTAAAAATCAATTATCATTTTTTCAAAACTGATTTTAATAAAATCAGAAATTATAATGTTTATTTAAAATATTTTGAACCAAGCTTAACTTAGCTTAGCTTCTGTGCTGAAAAAATGTAATTTCAAAATAAAACAATGCAGGTCATAACCTTTCGCGTCGCTTGACAGGTGACGAAAGGCAGATTCATGACATTTAGATAACTTACGGGAGGATAATTCTTTCTATGGATGGACAGAAGTGAAATTATTTAGATTTAAGCGAACAAATTATTTACCTCGTTACTTTTAAGGAAAACTTTCAGCGCTCTAATTTTTTTTTTGTACTTAGCTTTCATCTTTACGTTTACGATGCTTTATGGAAAATACAAAGAAATTAAAAAATAAGATTGTTAAGAAGAGTGAGATTAAATTTCATAAGAAAAAGGTTAATTTATAGGTACCCTTCTTATGAAATTTTATCAGAAGTGCACATAAAATACTATAATTTTATGTACATTTATTACATTTTACTGTGTTATTTGTATTTCCATTCATTTTATTATTAATTTTGATATTTCATTTATGGAAAAACATCATAACTGAGATTAATATAAAAATAAGATCATATAAATTAAAGTTTAGCAGTAGTTAAATTTCATAAGATGATACCGATAGGTACCCTTCTCAGTTGAAATTGAAAAAACAAATTAACTTCTCCATACATGTTTCGCAAAAGTAAAGGCCTTAACAGCGGAGAACAATGCTGAACTCAAATAATGCAACTAAATTGTATTCTGGTTGGTCTTCCATACTTTATAATTACTGCCCGATTATAAGCACAAAAATCACATTTTTTAATTACCATGGCTCTTCTGATTGGTCCAAACGATACAATTTTCAAAGCGCTAGACAATGACGATCTCATCTGGACACTTTGAAAGGTTGATGTAGCTTTTAACTAATGTTATAATATTTTTAAAAACTTAATGTAAAAATCTATTATAATTAAAGAAATAACAAATAATTGTATTAAAAATACAATTTTCATTGAAAATTTTTTTGCTTTCAGAAAATATTGTCCATATTCATAAAAACAACTAAAAACAAATAAAAGCATTTGAAATTAAATAATATATTTGTTTTATTGAGTTTTGTATGTTACAATTCAGAGCTGATTTTCAGGTACATTGGCTCCAATTAAAAACAAAAAAACAAAAACATGATTTGCATTCTTCAAAGCCTTGTGCTTTTAACTATTGTAATCACTAAGGTCTGCGCGCTCGAATTTCTAGAGTTTTTCATAAAATTAGTTATGGGGGTGTTAATAAATATATAAAAAAATATTTCTGCCATGACTTTAATAAAAAAAAACATATTTATAATAATTTCGATCATCTGTGAATAGTTTCTGAAAGTTTCATTAAAATCTGACAATTATTTTTATTTTTGCAAGATTTTCCAAATTAATGTGTGTAATACCAAAAAAATGTGCTAAAAATTATCTATGTTATTTACTAGCCCATGTTGGTACAAAGAGAAACATGGTTTTTTTAATCAAAATTTAGAATGTTCTAAAAAGAAGCAAAAATTTTTTAAAATAATTAAAAAAATTTTGGTCTTTTCTCTTCATAAAAACAAGCATTTAGACGATAAAATTTTGTTTTCATAAAGTTTGGCGTCTTTTTCATCAGACTATGCTCTTTTTTTTAGCGATTTCGTGGAGGTACCTAAGTTATTTGCATATATTCCATTGTTAAATGAGGTTTTGTGTAAGCAGCTTCTGTTCCAGGGACCGTCTATATATAAAAGTACATTAAGAGAGAGAGAGTGCTCAAAAGAAACAAAAAAGATATATTAGAAAATATTCCTATTATGTTAATATTTGTACAAAATTTAGATAGGTAACAAAGATAAAGGGGAGAATGAGAAGATATAAGCAAAGTGCAATGGAAGAACAAAGAGGCATGAGATAAATAATAATCTTAATAAAAATCTTAAAAATAAAATCTCAAAAAAAAATTATATTAGTTTTCCTTTCCTTAATGGCAAGAGATATTCAAATACTTTAGAGTATTCTCTCATCTAAATCTTAAATGTTATTTTTTCTTAACAATACTGTTTTCTGTGTGTATAAATACAGGCCGCTAAGTAAAATTTCCTATATTGATGAAATTCCACAAGGAAGAATATGCATCATCATAAAAGGTTTTCCTTTTGTTATATTCTTTATTATCTTGGCAAATACAGTTATTTATATCTTAATTTTTTGTCAACATTATAATAATAATAATAATACCAAAACTATTTAAATAAAGAAATATTAAAAATGTTGATAAATTATAAAAAATACAAATACTTACCAATCTTCCAGGACCAATACCTTGGACACAAACTCGAATATATTTTATTCCATGATTAACAGCTTTCTGCCAAAATAAAATGGATAACATCAAAATAATTGAAGTTTCATTTACAAAGATGTTAGGCAGAAAAAATGAGCAAATAAATACTTTAGTTTTAACATTTGGTAAGGTTAAAAGGTTTTAGAAAACTTTCTGAAACAGAGGCTCAAGTTAAAATAGCTTAAAAAATTGTCATTTCTTTAGATATTTAAATTTTGGCTGACTTTATGCTTTTGTAGATCTATTGTTAGTACTAAAAATATAGGTAGAATAGATCAAATCAAGAAATTAAGGATTTACTTTTTTAAAGGATAATGTCACAAAAAATTCCTTATAGTATGAATAAATGTGTAATTTGTTTTTATTTTAAACTTAGAGACTATTTATGACAGTTTTTAATAGTGATATTAAAAGAAGACATCTTGACCCAGATAAAAACAAAATTGTTCACATGTAAAATTTTATTAAGTGTAGGGTTTGAAGGATACTTATGGATTTAAACATTCAGTTTCAACAAAAAGGTCTTGGGTGATTTTATTATAATTTCAGTTTTAAAAAAATATAATAAAAATCACCCAAACTCTGAAACTCTTTATTTGCCCATGTCACTTTAAGTTAAGTTTAAGTTAAGATAAATTACTGTGATTCATTTCATATTTGAAGAATATGTATCAAACTTCTATCATATTTTCATACTGATTTTCTGATAAAAGTTCAGAATTTCTTCAAGAAACTCTTTAGAAGAGCATATTGATAATATTCTACAAAATTAAATGGCAAAAATCTCTTAAAAATAAACAGAAATGAAGACAGAGAAAATGATTTTTATAATATCAAGAAGTGAAATAAATTTGAAACAAAATGCAATTTGTTTTTTGTTTTTTTTTAAACAAATCAGAATTTACTTCTGGTCTGTTAAAAACCAAATTGCAGGTGTATATATTTAGATAATCAAAAGAATTAATTTGATTATAATTCAGTCTATCCTTTTATTTCTCTAAGTATTATTTATGAAAATGGTTTGTAGATAATAATGAATTTATTAAACTATATCTACAGTTTATTAGATGGTTCTAGAGCAGAGCAGGTAAGCCTTGTAGCCAAATTAGTTCTCTCAAAATTAGCCAGCTTAACCTTGTTCAGAATGAAATGAAAAATAAATGATTTAAAGTAAGAGAAAGGATACAAACTAAGCAAACAAACTCAACACTTGAATAACAACCAAGTTGATACTTATTACTACTACAGGAATGGCAATAATCTTAGCAATATTGTATGGTTTATAGAAAAACTGAAAGAAAAAGATAACACTGGGAAACAAATTCAATTTTTTGTCTATTGAATTAGATTTGACATTTCTATGTAATTTGAGTACGCTGAGCACAAATTTTTACTTGGTTCTTCTTTATCAGGTCCATTTTGCTAAAGACCCTTTCTCTTTCATTGTATTCATAAAATGGTTTTTTCTCAATACTCGCTAAGTCTTTCTGATGTTCACAAAAAAATATTTTTAATTTTGTCATTTTTAATATAAGTAAATTAAGCTAAAAATATCATAGAATTCTTGAATTTTATCAAGTGTTCCTATTTCTGTAGAATATTCTAGAGGGATAACTAAAATATATAAAAGCGGCTTATTTCTGGAATTAATCAGCCAATTCAATCAATCAGTTAATTAAGTTTGAGGATAAACAATTTTGAATTGGCATATTATTTAGTAATTTTGTCATCGTAATTTAATAATTGATTTAATTAGACATAATTTATATTGAACTTACTCATCCATGTTTCTAGTTTAATTTCATAGATTGCAAGTTCCTATTTAAGCCAATTTTTCTGTTTATATTTCAGATTTTCTTAAATTTATATGAATTAAGGGCTTTGAATAACTATACAAATCAAATTGAGAGAACAATCAATGTCATCAAGCACTAAAAAGTTAAAATGTAAAAACAACCCAATTCCTTTTGGTTTTATATGTGGAAATTTTACACTTTAACATCAATGAGCAAATATAACTTACTTTGTAAAAAGAGCATACTTAGCTTATTTTGGCATAAAACTGGGGGATTAAGATAAATTGTGGGCTCCATATAAAGCCTGCACTATGTGCATTGAAATACTGCAATATTGGATGAAGTGTTTGGAGTTCCTATGGTAAGTTTATGATTTCATAAAAGTATGTAATTAAATCACTAGTATACTGTAGCTTATCTAAGTGTAATTCTAACTTAGGTACATAAACAAAACATGTTTATAAGAATTTCAAGTATTGCAGCAGGTTGAAACACTTAAAAATGTTAAACCTTTGGGTGACAACTTTTGATAAAATTCATAAAAACAAGTCTCTAGTCACTTTTGTTAATGCTTTACAATTTTTTCCATGTCAGATATGGCAAGAACCTACTAATCAGGAGACCGATTACTACTTTTGCTTTGGGCTTCACTAAGAAAAATAAACTATCAAATACCCAAATTTTGACACTGTGATATGGCTTGTGCTACATTCAAATGCAATCCTCATTGTAAAATTTAAGGGTTTGCCAATTCAAGAATTAGTTGAAGATATTCTTGAAAATATTGTTATGCACTCTGAGGAGTCAGACATTGATTTTGGCCCCAGTATATTTGAAAGTCAAAATGATCCGCAAAAGTTTAACTAGGCCAAGTTGAATGATCTTGTATGGAGTCTAAATTTGCCAAAAAAGGTTTAAAGACTGAAAGAGAAAAAGTTGCTTACTTCAAACACACGCATATTTCATTTTACAGAAAAAGAGAAGAACTTAAATATTTGAGAACAGAGGATAGTTTATTATATTGCTGCAACATAACTGGTTTGTTAAAGATGATGAGAATTGAGTCTTACAATGAAAATGATTGATGCTTGCTTTTAGACATTTTGAAAAGTTTTAAGTGTGTGTTATTACATAATGACAATCTATACAGCTCAATACTGATTGGGCACTCAACAAAATTAAAAGAAATATGTGAACACATAGAAAAGGTCTTAAATCTTATCATATATAGGGAGCATGAGTAAATCATATGTGTTGACTTAAAAATGGTTAATTTTCTGCTAGGACAACAAGGTGAGTATACTAAATATCCCTGTTTCCTTTGCTTATGGGACAGAAAAGCTAAGGAAGAACAATATTTCAAACAAATCTGACCAGCACAAACATCACTGACAGAAAAAAAAATACACAAAAAAAAAAATAAAAATAAAATTAATACACGTTTAATGAGCAGAGATAAAATCATATTTCCTTCTCTACATATCAAACAGTATGTAAAAGCTTTAGATACAAATGACAAGTGTTTCAAATACACAACCTCCAAATCTCAAGTTATGAAAAAAAAAAAAAAAAAAAAAAAAAAAAAAAAAAAAAAATCAAGGTGGGAATTTTCAACGGTTCACAAATATGAACATTAATTAAAGACAGCAATTTACTTAATGTTGAGAATGAACACAAGAAAATGCCTGGTTTTCATTTGTAGACTTGATAGAAAACTTTTAGGCAATTATAGAGTAGGTAACTAAGAAGAAAACAAAAAATATTGTAAGGGACTACAAAGAGTTAGGTTGCAATATGAGTGTAAAAATGAATTTTTGAATAGCCATCTTGACCAATTTCCAAGTAATTTAGGTGATTAAGTGGATGAACCAGGGGACAGATTCCACCAAGATATCAAAATTATGGAGGAATGGTACCAAGGTTGCTGAGATTCCTACATGAAGCTGATTACTGCTGGTGCTTGAAAAGACCTGCCATCAACAAGCAAATATACTAGAAAATCTTGCAAAAGACAATTTTTTCCACAGTGAAAGTTTCATATCTGTTTTTGTTCATTTTAAGTTATAATGTACTGTAGTTTGAACTGCTTATATTCATGATGGAAAATGGCACATAGACAGTTGACAAGAATCAGGACCTGATAGAGCCAAACAGAAAATTACCTAGAATCAAGCATCAGATATCATTCAATAAAATACTTGTTCCCTAGTGAATTTGTCCAAAATTATTCCTGAATTTTTTTGCTAAATCAAACAAAAGGAAAATACTATAATATAATAGTAACCCAAATGTTCCATCATTTTTTAAAAACACAACAAATGTTATTAAAATTGTAGTTTATTATAAATTATTAAAATGCTTAAAATACCCAACCTGCACTTTAAGAGCAATGAGGAGATACAGTCTAAATAACTGATCACCAGCACACCAAGTTTTTATCCCAAGTATAGATGTTGGAATTAATATAAGGATGAACAGCTTGCTTTTCACTTCCAACGACTTCTCCACAAATAACATTTTGTATAGAACAGGAAGAACCTAATTTTCTACTAATATTCATAAGGATAACATGTCATGCAGAATAAAATATGATTTTAGCAAATTTCAAATTGGTTATTATTTAATACAGGTAATCCAAATAGTCATAATAAAGAAAAAGAATTTTAAGAATGTTAAGAACTTTGTGTGTGTATGTGTGCAAACACACACATTATATATATATATATATATATATATATATATATATATATATATATATATATATACATACAGACACAATTTCTAAATTGTTAGAAAGACATTTACGTGAAATAGATGCAAAAATCAAAATTTCTTTGAAAAGGCAAAAAAAAAAAAAAAAAAAAAGGTGATTATTCAACTATGACATCAATTCAAATATTACCCAAGTGTATTGAGTAATTTACATGTTGATGATAAACAAAATAGAAATTGTAGCACTAAAATTTTTCCCTTTGCCAGTAACTGAAACATTTTATAAGTGTTCCTGACATAAGACAATGGGTTTTATGGGGATTTCAGTGCACTGACCATATTCAAAAATACTAAGTAGAAA
Organism: Acanthosepion lycidas; assembly: GCA_963932145.1. Taxonomy (NCBI): domain Eukaryota; kingdom Metazoa; phylum Mollusca; class Cephalopoda; order Sepiida; family Sepiidae; genus Acanthosepion; species Acanthosepion lycidas. The sequence continues at coordinate 60,739,590 of OZ010592.1, read as the reverse complement.
GAGCATTAGGAAGGGCAATAGAAAATATTTAAATTTCTGTAAAATGATTAAAAGGTATACTACAACTATTTTTTTTCAAATATAATTCTGTTCTTGCTTTAATACTGCTGAAAGGCCATTTTTCATAAAAAGTCACAATACATTACAAGATTCTGAAGAGGAAGTTTATTTTAAAAGCCTTTAAAATTTCAATTAATCTATTGGGTTATAGAAATAATTTAAAATAAAAATTGATTTACTTAGTAATATTGACAATCTTCCAGGAATCACAAGAAATTATTTCTGACAGAGTTGGATAAATTCTAAAGAATACAAAATCTAATCTTTTCTTCTTGAATATATTGAATATTTTAGATACAGGGATTAAGTTTGTTTTACTTTCTATCAAAATTTCAATTTTATGTAAAAAAATATTTTTGTATTTGAAGATAACTTATTTCCTCATTTCTAAATGCTGTTAGCAAATTAATTTTCACTTTCAGGGTGCTATGGTAATTCCACAGTATATTATTACAATTTAGAAAAAAAAGAAAAAAAAACACCTTTTAAAAATACAAACAGAAGAAAATTCAGATTTTATTCAGCTAAAATTTATAGACAAACATTTTTTGCTTTCTGCCTTTTTATTTATTTGCTGGGTCAATAAATAAATAAAAGAGACATAAATAAAAAAATGCGAGATATTTTCAAATATTCAAGGTTGTGGAAAAAAATAGACAATAGTTGTCTATTTTACCCTAGATGCAAAGACAATCATTTCACTTAATTTTTATTGCCAATATAATCGGTACTGGGATAATGGACAACTTGTAATAGCAGATGCTAGGTACATCATATAGTTTGGTTTGCTTTACAGCATATCAACCCATTGGGTCATTTAATGCTGAAATTTAATGTTTTTTTAAATAAAGTCTTGTATTTAAATGTTTATTTTAAATAGTAAGACAGCTATCATGGTTATTTTTTTTCATTTTATTTTTGAAATTAGTTTAATTTATCTTAGAAAATGAAATATGTAAATTGAATCAGTATTTTGAAAAAGTCCTTTTAAGTTTTTTGTTTGGTAGTATTTTAAGTGGATTGAATTATAATTGCTGCAGTTTATCAGTATGGGTTTTATGGTGAATGGCTCTTGGCATGTCACACATACCTGAGGATCTTCCTTATTTTTTTTAGGATTTATGAATGCTTTTCTTCTAGGTTGGCATTTCTGATGTCATTCTCCTATAGTTAGTTTAATTTTGAACAAATTATTATTTGGACAGGTGTTCCATAGGTTCTGTCATTCCTCTCTAATGTATTTATTGATTGTTGGTTTCAGGTCTGTATATGGGATTTTGGTATCTAAAGTGTCTGAGAAGTACAAACAAACATTAATATATATAACAGTCATCAACAAAATGTGTTAATAATGAATCTAACTCATAGAGATTATAATTTATACAAAGAGTTGATTTAATTTCTCCTACTATTATATTTTCTATAAAATACAATTTTTCTATAGTTTTCATTACTTTAAAATCTGTGAAACCTATCTGTCAGGCTATTAAATATTTTAAGCATTTCATTACAAGATAGAATGAAATTATAGATAAAGATTAACTTAAAGATCATGAAAAAGACCTTGCTTCTGGAAAATGGCAGCTGACTTTGATACTCAGCACATAACTCTTACCTCTCCAGCAGCAATCCCTGCCGCCTGGCCAGCAATGTTGGTTCCTTTGCGGGCATTACGGAATCCCTCAGACCCCTATCAAAGAAATGCAAAATAAAAAACAGGTAAAAGAAATAAAATTAAAGAAAATTAGTAGCAAAAGCCTTTAATAAAAAAAACTAATATATTAAGTGGAAGAGTGCAATGTTTATTATGGGGAACCATGGCGTATAAAAAAAAAATCAAAGTTAATGAAAAAAGGTTAGACTCAACTGAATTACCATAGACAGAACACAAAAGGTTGGAAAGATAATTATGCAATTTATGGCTAAGATAACAGACTTTAATGATCATATTTATCCAGTCCTTTTCATTTTATCTCTCTGTTAAAAATGGATTTGACTAAATCAAATTATTCAACAAATATTAATGATTATTTTGAAAGTTATTTTAGACAAGATACTTTTTTTAAGTTTTCTCCTCATCAAATAGGCAATTATTAGTAAAATACAGGTTTATTTCCATTAGCGGAGGCTATATTTATGAAAGAACTGTCAGGCAAAAGAAAAGAAGTGACTAAATTTGGCTTTAGACAAAAAAAAAAAAAAAAAAAAAAAAAAAAAACGAAAGAAATAATCTATATATAGATTAAGAAAAACATGTGTATTGTTTACTTGTGTTAAATGTCAAGAGCCAAAATTAAAAAGCAATCAACAATAGGAAGGATGATAAAGAAAAGAAAAAAATCAAGATGTAAACCGGATTCAGTTTTCTTAGAAATATTCATGGGAAATACAAATTAGAAATAGCGCCTTCATTTTTATAATTGAAGATTAAAATGATCTTGATTCAGTTATCTTCTGTAAACCACATTTAATATAGATTCATTTTAACCAAAAAATATCAATGCTAAATAATTTTTTCTTTTTTGTTATAGGAAAAATAAAAATATTAAACCCTCAATAAACTGAGTTAAACACATCAACAAGTCCTCAAGATATTGTTTTATGAATAAGAAAAAAATATAAAACTCAATCAGTATCAAAATTGAACTTACCGCAGTTTTAATAACAACAGTTTTACCTACAAAGAAAATAAGATAAAATACTTTAAATTGAATTAAAAAAAAAACAAAAAGTCTACATTTTAAATTAATATACATAAAATAAAAAATGATTTCTAAATATTAAAATATATTTATGCATTTTTAATTTGATTTCTTACAAAAAAAAAAAAAATTTTAATCTGATTTTTTATAAAAAAAAACAACATAATCATCATTAAAAAAGATTGTACTATAAACATTTTGAGTGTTTCAAATTTTTCTTCAATGGCATTTATCAATAGTTATTGTAAATGTAAGGAATCAATACTATAAATCCAATTTGCAATTCCCATTGATCCCATTCAGACATATACAATTTCATTGAGTTTGTAAAAATTTATGAATTCTTCAAACCAATATTAAGCCTAGCATTGTTGGAAATGTTTTCATATTCGTATTTTTTTTATCATCATCAATTTTGATAGTTGATTGAAATTCTATGGATTAACAAGAGTAAAAAGGATAAGTTTGAAGAGTTTTTTAAGAAATAATCTGGATACTAAACAATCACCTTAAAAATTTACTATTTAATTTAATTTATAATTGATCTGTTTAAAAATCTGGATGATTTATTCAAATTTAATTTAGTAGTGAGTGCCATATTGCTTTTGTTCTGTTTCAGTGTGAACATTGACAGTATAATGATGAGTTTGAAATAATATGTTCCTCTACCAAGTGTGACATTTATCTTTGCATCAAAGGACACAAATGAAGATTCAGTGTTGCAGTTGTGAATGTTTTCTCTAAATTTCAATAAACCAGAGGATTGAAAAAATAATTTGTATGTACATATAATAATAATAATAATAATACAGAGTGCCATATTGCATTTTTTAATGACAAATACTTGTCATTAAAGAATGACTAATTGAAATTTTATTATTAATTCTTGCAGATTTTATTAGAACATTTACCTGTATAGTATAAAATGAGTGTAAGCAGTCATTGTAAATTTTTTTCAGCTTCTCCTCCGCCTGGTGTTTAAGAACTCCTTGCCAAAATTATTTTGACATGAATAATTAAAAATGCAAAGAAGCATACACAAGTAATTTATTTGTGATGTCAATCTCAATGATGAGTAAACAATACTTAGTCATTTTAATCTAAACATCAGTGCTATAAAAACTATGAATTTTCACAGGTACAGTTAATATTTTACCATTGTACACACTAAGCAGATTATTATTTGAAGAATATTAAGTATTAAAGAAATGTCAAACTTCACTTTTAAGATGAATGTATAGTACAAATATTTTTCATTTTTTCTTTTTTTATTTAACACAAAACCTTCTAAAGAGGTACATTAAAGAAATTAAACTGCCACAAAATGTAATCCTACTTCCAAATACAAAATATGCAAATATTTAAAGCAAACATGTCTGGTGAATAATTCATTCTTAGTGAATCTTTAAATAGTAAGTACCTCACTCCTCCTGCTATCCTCTATATTCACAAAAGTCAGATCAGGCTGAAAATGGGGTACTGCTGCCATATATAAACAGGAGCTGCCCAGATTTCACTTTCTGATCTTGATAAAGTCCAAAAATATTTCTGCATCCTTCTAGGTGATGAATTATTTTCCACCATACCACCCCTTTTTCACAAACAAGACTTTACAAGCCTCTTGCTATTTCTATAGAGAGCCTATTGCTATTTCTATAGAGAGCGTTCAAATGAACCACACTCATTAGTTCCACCAGTCCAAATCTTCAAGATCTGCCATGTCACGCACATTATAGTGAACCATCCTCATTCACTTCATATTCCCCTGGTAAGATGTAAGTTCCACTTGAGCAGCTTCTTCCCACAAATCACTCAATCACCACAATCTTAAAACTTATTAAAGTCTAGAGTTAACCACTATCTGCCATACATATCTGTACAACCTTGGGTATAGGGTAAACATCATTGTAAAAAAAAAAAAAACTTCCTTTATGGCATGAAAACAAAATGATTCAATGTATCAATAGATTTGAGTATACATTCAGTAAATCCAAATGAAACTAAAATAAGATTACAACCTACAAATGAAATCATGTTGTTTCATATTTCAAATATAGTTTATATCAAAAAGAAATATTTACCTTTGTGGTCAGTGACTGTGACCAAAGTGTTGTTCCTTGTGGCTTTTATACAAGCAATGTGCAAATCAGTATAAGGCACTCCTTCATATAATGTTTTGTATGTCTCCAAAGTAGGAAAGACTGAAGATCTAAAATAATATATTTTCTTTTAGTAAAGATGGGTGGGTAAGAGTGATATTTTAAAAGAGAGATGGAAAAATTTCAACTAAACATGCACACAGAAATATTTTATTAGGTTATACAAGAAAGAAATTTTATGTGATTAAATGTATAACTTAGTGAAAATGGTAAAGTTATGAAATTTTCTTGTCGGCAAAATATTTCAACAAAAATGGAATATTATGTTAAAAAATAATGATTCTGTTGCATAAGAGTAAGTGTCATTGCCAACACTGTGGTTTGAAACTAGATCACCAGTGAGTAACATAGGTGATTCCATTACGTGATCATAAAGGAAGTGAATAAATATGAAGTAGCTTGATGACTAGCTCATAACTATTTCTCCTCTATCACTATATGGATCACTGTACACTCTTCTTGTCTATACACTATTGCTATACTGTCCCTCTCTTTACTTTACAGATTACGATTCTCTTCTGATCATTATACTATTTGGCAATTACTACTTGAACAAGTATTACTAGTGAGGATAATATTAGAAGGCATTATTACTAGTACCGGCATCTACAGGATCTCGAATATAATAAGCGTTTATGAAAGTGATAACAAGCTTTCACTTGACATAGAAAAATTGACAAGCGAAGCCGTCCAACATCACAAAAGTGGCGACTAGGATTCGTGAGGATTCCTTGAACTCACATGGATGGAAAAATTAATCTGCAAAAGTTGGCTGGTTTAGATTGTGCCCATGCATATTTGGACAACATATTGGTAAAAGCAAAGCCCCAAAAGAACATACTGAAGATTTAAAGAAAGTCTTTGAAAGAATCAAAGATTATGACTTCATAAGTGAAGAAAAGTGTCCCGACTCAAATATCTAGAGCAGATTATTGATGAGACGACTGGATCCTGCAAGAGCAAGTGTGATAAAGGATATGCCAGCGGCAACTAATATTATAAAAGTACAAGAATTCTTAGGTTTTGCAAACTATTTTCATGCATACATACATACCTAATATGCACAGGTTGAGAGCACCATTAAATAATCTACTGAAGAAGGATGTCAAGTGGAAATGGACAGAAAAATGTCAAAGTGTGTTCGAGCAGATTAAGAAAGTATTAACATCAGAGCTACCACTGACTAATTTCAACCATAACCTGAAAATTGTCGCTGCATCTGATGCAAGTGACTCGGGATTGGAGCAGTGATTTTACACAAGTATGACAATGGAATTATGAAGCCAATAGCGCATGCTTCAAGGTTGTTAATTACGACTGAAAGAAGCTACAGTCAAATAGAGAAGGAAGCATTGGCTATTTGCAATGAAGAAATTTCACAAGTTCTTACATGGACAGGAATTTATTCTTCAAACAGACCATCAACCATTGCTATCAATATATGGATCTGAAACAGGTGTTCGTATACATACGATGAATAGACTGCAGCGCTGGGGAATGATCCTATTAAATTATAATTACAAGATGGAATTTTTACTGGCTAAGAAGCTAAGTCATGCAGACAGATTGTCTCAATTAGTACCAAGATGTTGTGAACCACTGAAAGACACGGTAATTGCAGCGATTAGGGCTGAAAGTGAAAGAAGTAACGTACTATATAAATACCGTGAGAGAGAGTGGACAATAACATTGGAAGAAATAAAAATTAAGGCAGAGAATGACCTCTTCATAATGAAAATGAAGGATAAACTAAAAGCTACAGGAAGAAATACTACTGGACATACTAGTGCATTTTCATTGTGCAATGGTGTACTGATGCAAGCTGAGAGTAGTTATACCAGCGTTGTTACAAAGACGAATGTTGAAAGAGTTTCATAGAGGACATCCAGGGATTTCTAAGATGTACTCTCTAATGACATGCTACACTACTGGTTGAATATGGATAAGGATATAGAAAATGTGGTAAAATTATGCAGAGGTTGTGCTCTGGCAGCAAAGTCACCGCCTATAAAGGTTCAACCTTGGCCAACAACTGATAGACCATGGACTAGAATTCATGTTGACTTTGCTGGGCCAATAAGTGGATCATACTATCTGGTAGCAGTAGACAACTTTATGAAATAGCCAGAAGTACTAAAATGCAGGAGACTGACTACCATAATAACTTAATTTCTTGCATGAAATTTTTGCAAGATTTGGTGTTCCTGACTCAACCATGTCTAACAATGGTACACAATTCATGTCCAGTGAATTCAAGTTCTTTTGCAAGTCACTAGCAATTGAACACATTACTACTCCCCCATATCACCCTAGATCGAACGGACTAGCAGAACGTTTTGCTGACACGTTTAAGAGGGCTTTAAGGAAATCGGAGGGAGAGGACTTGAATGAGATTATGATTCAACAGTTTTTAAGTGTTTACTGTATTATGCCAAATCCAAACACTGTGTCGGGAATGTCACTGGCAGAATTGATGTTCACCAGAAAAATCAAGTCCATCTTCAATAAGTTACTACCTGAGCACAAGGCGAGGACATAAAAGAATGAATATATCTATTTCAAACTCGGAGAAAAAATATTTTTCAGGAATTATCAGCACGGGAAGGAATTTTGGCAAAATGGTGTTAAGAAACGTATTGGCAGAATGACATACATAATACAAGAATAAAGGTGAGAGCATAAGCGGCACATTAACCAACTAAAATGTTGCTTCATTGAATTAAAAAAATCCCCAAACAGAAGTACCAGTAGAAGTCCTGTATGACACATTCAACATTCCTATGCCAGCAGAAATAGTGCAACCAAGGGTTTATGGCAAAAGGAAAAGGCCAACAGAGTTTCTAACCAAAGCTAAAAATATATAGACGCCAGGGGAGGTAATTTCAAAGGGGAGGTGTTGTATAAGAGCAAGTGTCATTGCCAACACTGTGGTTTGAAACTAGATCACCAGTGAGTAACACAAGTGATTCCATTATTAAGTAGATCATAAAGGAAGTGAATAAATATGAAGTAGCATGATGGCTAGCTCATGACTATTTCTCCTCTATCACTATATGGATCACCGTTCACTTTTCTTTATCTACTATTGATATACATTCACTCTCTCTACCCTATTACTATATGAATTCCGATTCTCTTCTGATCATTATACTAATTTGGCGATTACTACTTGAACAAGTATTACTAGTGTTGATATTATTGGAAGGTGTTACTACTAGTAATGGTGTCTATGAAGCCTTGAATATAACAAGCATTTATGGAAGTGATAACAAGCTTTTGCTTGACATACAAAAGTGACAAGTGAAACTGCTCAACATCACAAAAGATTTACAACACAGAAATTTGAATATTTATAATATTTCTTATTATTATATTTCTTAAATTTAAAAATCTTCTGTAATGTCATTAGACATAATAAACAAAAATTGTACAAGGTTACTCAATGCCTACTTATATATGATATTAAAAAATTGTTAACCAAAGGTAATTAATGATTATTTTCTAAACATCCTAATTGGATTCCTGACATATTTTCTACAATAACTGAAAAGTGAACTTACTTTACATCTACTGGTTCATCAATGTCTTGCTGAAAGGTTTCTTCTTTTTTATCTATTGTTGTAAATTTCTTTAATGGATGGTCTTTGTCCAGAATTTTAACTGGAGTGCTTAGATGAAATGCCTTACTTACAAAACAAGGAGATAATACTGTAAAAAAAAAGAAGAAAAGAAAAACATTACTGAGATAATTCAAATTATATTAAAAACATAGTGAGATTACAGAACTGAAATGGACCAAAGAGAGAGTATGTATTATAACTACACAAAGTATGAAAGCAGTATATACAATATGAGATATTCAAAAGTCAGTTATAATGTTAATCCATTCACTAATATCAGAAAGTATACAACTTTGAGAAGATTTACTCACATTTCAAATTTTGCTCAGTGACAGTATTAGTTACATCTTTATACCAATCACCAGTGAAATGAACTGATTCAGTAGGCATATTAATAACCACTTTTTTCCTGTTAGCATCTTTCTAGAGAAATGAGATTTTCTATTTTCTTGTAGGTTATACATCCAGTGAAGGTCGAAGAATGGATCAGAAGGAATGTATTAACAAGTGACAAATATGATGGGATTCAAGTGTCCAAGCAAAATTAGGAATACTAGAAACATTTTTCCTTCTTGAATTGTCTAAGAAGATATTTAAATTATTACAATAAAATTTAATTATTTTTTAAGCCATGGTTTTTGTTTTAATTTTTTTTCTTTCATAGGTACTATGAAAGAAAACAAAATTAAAACAAAACCTGTACAAAGCTCTAAAATATTTGCAAAGTTACCTATACAAAAGTTACAAGTAAGCATATGACAAAGCAAACAGATGTGGTCTTAAATTTTTTACAAACTATCTTTACTTTTATTCTTTCCTATGTGAACAAAGTCTACATTTATAGAAATACTTATTTGTGCTTGACACAAGTCATAATAAAAATATAAATGGAACACTTTTTCAAATGTATTTTTTTTTTTTAAAAGCGTTCTGTATATTAACAGAGAAATAATGTCACATTAAACAAAATTTTACTGTATAATAAAACATAGGACATGAAAATTCATCAGTGTATAATTTGGGAAGTTCTAGGTTTTTAATGCAAAAATATTTTTCTTCCTCTTCTGTTCATCTGATTAGTTATTACTTTAACTTACAGTTTACAATATGGCTGTAGAAATGCAGCATGTCTATGACTAAAAATTAGTTGTTACAAGTACAGACACTTATTGAAAATTTGGGTTTAGTTCTTATTGTCCTTAAGTGGCAAATAAATTTTCTACCCTAATTAGTACATCACAAAGAACTGTTGGAACTGCTAGGTAACCTTGACATATTTGGGAAAGATATTAAGAATAATCCAGAACCTATTCTGGCAGCAAACTGTCTGCATATGGATAGAAAAAGAATTCAGTATATATACAAAAATATAAAGGGGTGTAAAACACAGATATGTCTTCTCACCAGATTTATTTAACCCATATACTGAGGGAATTAGAAGTTCTACTAGGATTCATTATTGGCAGCCACAATCTTAACATAAGATATGCAGATAACACGGTGTTGATAACAGACAGAGAAAGGGAATAAAAACTCCTATAAAAGGTACTGAAAGAAAGTGAGGAGAAAGAACTAAACATTGATTGTAAGAAGATAGAATGCATGGTTGTTACCATCCAACATGCAAATTACAAAATAGAAATGCCAAAATCAAACAAGTATAACAATTTATATATCTGGGAAGTGTTTTAACATAAGATTGAAAGTATGACAATGAATTCAAAAAGCTCTGGGATAGCAAAAGTGGCCTTCCAAAGCTAAACAAAGAAACAGATAAATTTTTGTTAGAAACAAAGAAAAGAGTACTGAACTGTTATGTAATATCAGTCCTCCTATATGGCAGTGAATTCTGAACAATCTCCTCACAGATGAAGAAGAATTTGAAGCAACAGAAACATGGTTCTACAGAATGATGCTGAGAATACCACGGACCAGGGCAATGAAAATTAAAACATTTTTTGCATGTCAAGTGTCCAGAATAAGCCAAAAGAAATTTCTTAGTTTTCCATAAAGGCTAATTATATAATTTTTGTACATTAATAATATAAAAGCAATTATCATTTTCTACTGAAAAAATATCTCCAGTTTAACTTTTACATTTCTCAATATTAAAACATATTTATTATTTAAATAGTATTTTACAATTTCAGTAGTGTCCAAGGAAAATAAGAAAATTTTAAAATATCTCCCCAACAATGTTCTTTTCTGATATTTTTTTTATTTCATTTTCAAATCCAGACCATATTTTCTAAATCTCCAGTTGAAATTTCAAATAATTTAATTTTCTCTTAGTACTTCTAGAAATGTAAATATTTTTATTTTCCCCAAAAATATTTTTATAGAGATTCCATAAAATTAAATAAAGTGAGTTTAATTGACTTAAAAATGTATTTCCATGAGAAAAAATGTCATTTCATAAATTAATATGTACTAAACATTTTATAGACATTCTGTAGGTTGGACTCTCTATCCTTGGATGGTAACCAGACCAAAAGAAGGAAAACTCTGAATTCCAAACTGTCTAGAAAACAACATGAAACCACTCCACTATCTTTCCAAAGTGGGCATGACAATTCACAGAAAAAGAAAGGGAATCTGTGAAGAGCCATAATCATATACATCCTGAAAGGATACAGCATTTAAAAAAAAAAAAAAACCTGCATAATGTATATACAAGGGGATGCTGAAAAATTCTTGGTCCTACCCATTTCCCCAAATCTGGGATTCTTGGTAAGGCTCAAATCTCTTCAGTACCTACTTTTTATATATCAGTCAATATTTTGTGCAGAAAGTGAAATACCTATATTTTCTTTTTAATCATATCACCCCATGCAAGGTAATAAAGCCACTAAAAGCGTGAAAGTATAAGGAAAAAGAGAAACATTATTAATGAGTGAGAACAATAGATGAGTAATCAAGAGGACAGTAGATAACAATTGACATTGCATTTGAATTTTTGAAAAGTTGGTTGGAAAACATGGAGCCGAAAGAGGGTTCCACAAGACAGAAGTGCAAGAAAAGAAACTTACAGTTACATCTAGCCAATTCAACAGTGAATTGACAAGACCTTGCTGCCAATCTAGTACTATGCTTAAATTCGTAAAGTCTAAGTACCATAGCAAAGAGTTCATCCTAACAATTGCCACAAAAGTATTTATAGAAAAGATACAGGGAAGTTACATTATGGTGGTGAGAAAGTGTACTGGACGATATCTGGCAGCAATATTCAAGGCATGGACAAATGGTAGACTTATAAATATGTAAGGTAGATTCAGGAGGGAAAAATTGTCAAAGACGACACAGTGAACCAACTTTGTTACAGCAGACATAGCAATGAATTCAATCTATCCACTTCATGTCAGCCAAGAATGTAAAACCCAAGATGGTGCAATTAATCACTCTCATGGAGGTTAGTGTCAGCCATATTGATGGGAGGCAGGAAAAGGAGTCTCTAAGTTTTATACAAAGTTAAGAATATATATATCATCTTATTCCATTTTGGAATATGTATATTACATAATAACAATATTACATGTGTTATTGTAAATTTCTTTTTTCAAGATTATTATCACATTATACTTACCTCTAGGTAAGGCAAGATTTTTTAAAACCGAATAGGAACATGGTTGTCTTCGGGCAATTTGAAGCAGAGTGCTGAACATTTTCTTGCCTAAAAGAAAAAAAAAAAAAAAAAATGTAAAACTTATGACAAAAGCAGGTTACAGATCAGAATTCTTTCCTTTTTAAAAAAAAATATCAGTATTTAGTTAGTCTTTAGGATAACTAAAGTAAATACTTCTTTCAGGCCTCTTAAATTTAAAGAAATATATTAAGTTTAAATAAATAAAATAGCTTCTAGTCATTAATTATATTTGTTAATTTTAACAGTTTGTTATTTACTGTCTTTTCATGATCTACAATGAAAAATATTGACAAAGATAATTTTAATTACTGGCAATATTAAAATTGAGCTTTAACTTTTCTGAAGCAATCAATCAAGAGGCGGCATGTGCTACAACTAAAATTTGAACTTTACTAAAATCAGCATTTTCTTAATAAAAGACTAGTGTTAATTAGCTGCACAAAAATAAAAAGGGAAATATTTACTGTGATAGGGTCAATGACTCATACAATTAAATTTTAAATCCCAATATAAAAACCAAAAGATATTAATTTTAAAGCTTATGTTCAAGTGTCATTTGAAAATAACGTTTTAATATACTTTATCAGACATCATAGTTGAAATTGCAAAATATCAAATTTTTAAAGTAAAAATTTTGAAACTTATTTCATTGTTACCAAGATTCTACTTTTTTAATAGAACCAACACATATGACACAGTTTTTTAAGTCAACAGATATTCCTCTAGATTTCCCATCGTTTGTATGTTTTTTTTTTTCATTATTTAGTTTCTTAATATCTTCCCACAATATTGTGATAACTGGACTTTTGGCAAAAGAAAATTAAAATTAGATTTATTTTAAACATGTAAAACTTTTTATTAGAAAGGTTTAATTGTTACGAATAGGTTACTGTTTATCTTGGAAGGAGCATTTTTGCATATACTAATATTCAATATTACAAAAGTTAAATTTTATTAAACAAAATTTTGTTTTCACTTCATATGTACTTGAAAATATCTAATTAAAGGTGTTGAAATTATAACTCTTTCATTTTTATTTCTTTTTTAAAGATTTTAAAGAAATAAATGCCAATGACAATCACATGAGATAACTTTTTTTTTTAAAGAAAATATATACTTAATCATTTTGTTGTTTACTTTACATTTTAAATAGGGGTGAAAAAATTCAAGATAGAAACAATAGAAAGAATTGATTAAAAAGGATTTGTCTATGATACAAAGAAAATGTTGGATTTAGCAACCATGTCTCCATCCAGAAAATATTTGCTCTGATATTCCTGCAGAGCTTAGCATTATAAAAAAAAGAAAACCAACTAATCCAGGTCTTTGCTTCCCCAACCTATAGAGAAAAATCAGTCATTTTAACAATGCGATATGCCAAAACAAAAGGATTTATTATTTATTTTCTGGATAATAGAAAAGAAAAGTTGCTTGTCTCGGCGGGTCAAAAACCCAAACAATCTTATCAAGGCTTCATATTGGGATGCACACTTTTTTCTTTCATTATATTTGTATGATACCTATGGTCTATTTTCCTTCTTTTTTTTTTAATTTGGAATTTAGTCATACAAAGATATAAATGATTTGTATTTATTAAAAAAGAATATTTCAGCTGATTATATTATCATGTTACATAATGTTATTCTTAATTAATAAATTAAGATGAAAGAAATTGAGTAAAAAAATGAAGTTACATTATTAAAAAAAATAACTGGCATATACAAACATTTTTCAGGAGGGTCAATCAGCATGAAGAATAATTTTGTGCTGAAAATGGTAAGATTACAGAAACAAGCTTGTCCTTTTGTTTCCATTGGAAAAAGTAGATTAGAAAGAAGTATTTCTTTTTATTCAATCTTTTCAGTAGTGATATAATTACATCAAAGCTAATTAATCATTATTTACTATATTTAAACAAAGAATAAGAAAAATGTACAGTACCTCCTAAATATGTATTTATATTATCATCAATCAGACAATCAATTTTCTCCAGTCATCTATTAAAATAATTTTATGAACTCAAATTTGGAGGATTTTAAACAAATCCAATCACTAAAAACCAGAATAGGATGAAAAATGCAAATCAGATTCTAAAAACCATTGTTTTAAAGTGGTATGAGAAAATTTTCATTGTTTATTGAAACTGTTGATACATACTCAAAAATCATATTGTGGCTATTGGTTGAATTATTTTGCATTATAATTCATCATCTGTTGTTTTTCAACATCAGAAATGGCAAATATTATCTGTATATTAATGTGTATGTTTGTATATTCATTATTTCTAAATTCTCTCAAAACATCTTATGATTTACTTAATCTCTTAGGATGGAAAAAAATTGAAGCTATTTATGGGCAATAACAACAGTGATGGAATATACCTGCCATATTTAATCACCAATAATTTTGTGTTACATTCTCACGGCTAGTGTATCACAAAGGTTAAAATAGCAGTCAAACAGAAGAATAACAAAGAGGAATAATACCATAATAATATTGACTTTTAGTTATCAAAAATTTAAAGATACTTTTTATTCATAAAATTTATATAAAGATAGAATATTTCTATATAAATCTGTATAACAGATCAGTTAATAAGGAAAACTAAATATTACTTGTTTTTCCTGCATTATTAAGCATATGAATTTATATTCAATTTCTAAATGAGAACGATCCAGTGAAATTTCTGTGGGTCCTGTTACAAATTATCTGAGCTTATTCCATTTGTTGTATTAATTTTTTTTTTTGTATTTTTGTCATTGGTTGGGTTCAGGTTTTATTACTTAGCTTATTCAGTCAGTTAAGTGATATGCACAATACATGATTGGGTGATCATGACTTTCGCTTCATGATTGATTAGGCAGAAGATTTTCCCACAATAGGTTGCTGTTTCTTTCTGTGGTAGACTGGTTGCCAACCAAGGCTGTAGGTCCCAATCTGTCTTGTTATTCAACCCATAGCTGGAGGGAGAAGAAGAAGAAATGGATTCATACTTTTCCCAAGGGCACACAACTGGAATTTGAACTCAGCTCTGATTTCAATATCCATTAAACCACTTAATTTATTACCATTCAATAAAAAAAACAGCCTGACAATATTAACTCTTCTTCTCAGTTTGCTAATAATACTGCTAATAATAAAAAAAACAAACAGAAGTACAAACACATAGCAGACAAACCCCTTAAAGAGCAGTATGAATGTATTCATGTGTATACTTGATTTAGCTTACATTTGTACACAAACAAAAAATTTATCGAATTTTATGCTATACAACCCAGAAGTCAGAAATAAACATTATTTGATTTAGCACAGTTTCTCTTTTATTGTGACCATGTTTAAATGAAAAGTAAAAATGTAAGAGTTAAAAAAATTTTGCATATAAAAATTATTTGAAAACTTAAAGAATTTTAAATTAAAAAAAATTCTTTAAGTTTTCAAATATTTTTTTTATTCAATAAATTAAAATAAAAAAGAACTACACATTAATTCTCATTCTAAGTGATCCCTCGCATTTTTCTTCATTTAAATTTCAAAGCCAGAAGTGAAAATTTTGACAAATACAGCAGAAGAATATCTTCTATGTGTCATAAAAACCCTTCAGTCAATCATGTCTCTCCACGACTTTCTAACATTCGTAGATCTAAGCAATCTTTGTTCCTACACTATCCCTCCCAATCGCTGTGCTATCCATTACACAAGCTCGTTAGGTATATTACTCGTTATTTCCGTCTGCTCCTCTTGTTTTCAATATCTTCTTGTGAGTGTCAAATTCCCCAAGCCCTTTTCCTCATTTTCCTAGAAATAAGATGTTATGCCTAAAAATATGTTGAAAACTTTTCTTATTTTATCACTTATTGAAAAAAAGACCACCGACATTTTTTTCGAATGATTTTTTTTTATTTTCCCTTTGAAAACGAATCTTCATTTGCCTTATAATAATTCAACCAAGTTTTATTTTGGTTTCATTTCTATTGTTACGTCCCCGTAAAAAAAACTGACAAATTATAAAAAAAAATTGATGAAATTGAGATCAGTCGAAAACAAAGTGTTTCAATATGAAATTTGCTATCTTGAAAAAATGCTTTAGAAAGAATAAGAAAATATATTTTTGATAAGGAAAATGAAATTTGCTTAATTAATTTTGGGTAACAAACATAAGTTACAAACAAAACTTAAAAATTTAATTGAATCTCGAGTTTTCACTGAGACTGAGTGAAAGTACTTCAACATTTATTTTCAGCGTTTGTGAATTTTCTTAAAATATTTATAAATGCCTTAAACAAATTTTCGTTGATGAGTTACCTTTTTAATTCCAATTTTTACAATACCAAAAAAAATAAAAACCTTAAAAAGTTAAAAGTAAAAACGGATTGAGTAGTAAAGTAATTGTACACAACATGTTTCGACTTTTAAGAGAAAAATAAAACAAAAAAACAAAAACAAAAAATTCTTTTGTTTTAACAAATATTTTCCTGAATAAACGTTTTCTTTAATTTGTTAAATTAAATGAGAGTTTGAGAATATTTTGCGAAAGAAAGGCAAATAGAGTAAGAAGAAAAAGAAATATGAACATTACACTCACACTGTACTGTAGTGTAGCACATCATAACAGCGATAATTAACGCTACTAGATTGTTACAGAGAACATAAAAAATAGCGAAAACATTAAAAAATTAAAATAAAATGAAATAAATTGAATACCTTTTGTAGTTTTATATCAACAGTATCTACATCCGTGCAACGACCTTACTCAAGAATTTCTCCCTCAAACCGGTGCTAAGAGAAAACATAACCGTGTAAAATGATATACCAGATGTTATAACTGATTAGAGAAAAAAAAGCAATTTAGCAGGGTTTTGCCACTTTTCATATGAGATTTTCTATTAATATTTCTTTTGGAATTACCTTCATTTAATTTATTTATCCTGACTACAATTTCGTATCATTCTGTTTTGTTTTTGTTTCATCCATTCTCCGAACGCCGGGTGAATTTTTGTCCTTGAGTAGAAAACAATAAGCCTGAAGAAGACGAGGACGGAGAACGCACTACTGAAACAATGTGCAAAAAAATGTTTAAAATTTAAAAAGTCTAAAGAGGAGTACTCTTGCTCTCTGATCCGGTATAGAATAATTTAATAATAATAGAAGAAAACCGGAGAAAGGACCGTCTGAAGAACTTTAGAAAATGAAAAAAGTAGGGCAAAAAGATAAAAGTAAATTATAATAGTTGAAGGAAAATCTATTGAAGTTCACTCTTCAAATTTTAACAACAAACCTTAACCTCTATCACCATCTAAAGAAAAAATAGGAGTCCAAATCCATTTTCAATAAACTTGAATCGGCAAAAGAAAAATGGAGAAATAAGAAATTATATACCTTTGGAAAACCTAGTGTTTCAGTTCCTTTTTTATCGTGATAAACTTAACAAGAGGACATAATAACATTTAGAGAAAACTTGAACAGTTTCACATTCAGAATCGCTTAACTTTTCTCAATAAAACTTTCCATAATTTATTTATTTCATTACTTTAAAAATGTAAAATTGTGTCGTGTGCAAGTTTTTCTGTGGGTGTAACTTTTCTTTTCAATTTTCATAGTAGCAGTCTTATTATCTGAAATGTATCTGTTGATTCAACACTCAACAGTGTTGAAGGAGGATTTTCAATTACTCACAAATTAAAAGTTTAAAAGGAAGTACAAGCGCATTGACTTAGAAAACCTAATAATTTCACTCATTTGTTAATGAGTCTTAATCTGTGATCACTTCGATTATTGGGGTTAGGGAGTTGCTTAGAGTAGATTTGTTTTGTGCTAACGAGCGGGTATTTTTGAGTTGACTGATTGATGGCCTGTTGCAAAGTCTCGTATTTATCTTTTTTTCAGGAGAAATTCTCTATTTTTATACCTTATGTTTCTGCTACATCCGCAATATTTTTAAATACTATTATTATTATTCTAGAATTTATTTCTGTGTGTTTTTTTCTCTCTCTAGAGTCTACTGTTCATGTCTGTGTGTGTTATTCATTTTTTTTTTGTATTGTATTTTGACATGCTTCTTAGATTTTTACAAACACGTTACTTTGATTATTAAATGTTGAATATTACGACAAACAGTGATTGATATCCATTTATTAAATTAGCACTCAATATAAAAAAAAAAAAATGATTCCCGTTATTTTGTATAAATCTTTGGGAAAATAAATAAAATTAAATATTCGAAATTTAGAACTCCTAAAAAGTTAGTTAACCGTTAACGCTTTGCTTTTAGTTTTTTGTTGAATAACTTATTAGATTTTTACTTACTGCAGTGGCGTGCAAAGTGGGGAGTCAATGGGGCGGTAGACCCGGGCAGCACATCCGATGGAGTATATTATTTTTGACAGCGATAAGGAAGAAGAAGAAACATAACTTTTTGTTTTTATTTCGCAAATACACCTAAAATTAGATATCAAAAATAAATTTAATACTTTTTAATTTTAGTTTTAAAATGTCTATATTTGGCTGCCGGTACCTACTTGAATCCAAAGTTTTTTTTCACACCTATGTGAGAAGTCCAAGACTGGCATCAGTTCTTTTTATTTTGATATTTCATGTGAACTGGTAGTGAAAAGAAAGTTCAAAAGATATAATAGG
The DNA here is from genome assembly GCA_963932145.1 of Acanthosepion lycidas. Lineage (NCBI taxonomy): Eukaryota > Metazoa > Mollusca > Cephalopoda > Sepiida > Sepiidae > Acanthosepion > Acanthosepion lycidas. The sequence continues at coordinate 60,720,773 of OZ010592.1, read as the reverse complement.
TAGGACACCAGATGTGTTGAAACAAAATGAAAATATTTGTAGTGATTTTATAACATATTTATGTTATAATTTTTAATTAAATAATTATATTCGCTCTTGAGCGCTCTCTTAAGAATAGTAATTGTTGGTAGGTGCGGAATAGAATGCCATAAAATCAAAGACTACTTAAAAAAAAAAAAAAAATCTTGGTTATTATTGAAACTGAGATGCATTTTTTTCAATCATTCTCGTAGTCAACTTCTTTCAGATGAAAACCTGAAAAATCAAAGGAAATTTGACATCAACATAAATGTAAGTGTATTTTTCTTTTCTTTTTGTTTTCTCTATTTTAAAAAAATTTAAAACGTGTTTTAAGAAAAAAATGAAAAATCAATTGCTAGCAATTTTTTTTATTTCATATTTAAAATTTGCATTTTTTTTAATGTAATGTGAATTTTTTAAAAATTGTTTTCTTTGTATATTTCTTTCACTTAGGGACCGTTGGATTTTTTCGCCCATCTCGCTAAGATTGATTGTTGGTCTTTTTGTATTTCTTGTCCTGGAATAAAATTGTAATTTAGTTTTTAAAATGTTGATATCGCTGGCAGCCATTTCCTTTTGCCTTGTTTTTTTTTCTTGCACCAAAAATATTTGTATTGTTTTAAAATTTTACTACACCCAAAAAATAAACATGACACAAAAAATAAACTTTGAACATTGTTTTTTAGTTTTACACACAAAAAAGTTTTAACGGAATTTAACGAATTTAAATGCAAAAATGAAGAGGTTAAAGCATACTAGTCGAGAATTTAAGAATAACAAAATGTTGCCAATTTCTTTTCGATGACAGGCAAAAATTTGGCATAAAAGTTCAATTTTATATACTTAAAAATAAGGTTCCTACTCCTAATTGCAGTAAAAAAGTAAAAGCACAAATTGTAGCGTGTTTAAGTGAATTTGATGACTATAATTAATTTTATAACTGATAGCTGACATTAGGATTATGTGTGTATGTGTTAGTGTTGGGACGATTAATCGGAAAAATCGCAAAGGCGAAGGTTAGGAATCCCATTCACAGATTTCGTATTGACTCTCAGTCTAATTTAATTATTTTATTGGTAAATTATGGTAAATGAAGTAAATATTCTAGAGTTCACTTAGCTTATTCCCTCAGCAAACCTTTTGAATTTCTGTTCACTTCACACCTATTTGCTAAATGTCTTTATGACGCCTCTCAGATTTCACACTTGAGTATTAAAAGATAGAAACGCATAAGACAAGATTTTAAATTTTACTGGCACCAGTCTGACCCTATCGTTGTCTGATAACCTCTGAAATAATTAATGTTTTATTGTTTGTTTGTTTTTGTTTTTCGGTTTCATCAAGTGGACCTATAAGTGTTTTTTTCCCAAGTTTTTCAGTGTGTTCAGGCTTCAGACGTAATCGCCTAAAAAGTAAAATCTCATGGCAGGGGGGTAGCTTTAGCTGAATATTCTTTTTAATTTGACAAACTTCTTATGTTTTTCCATTATGTATTGTATCCAAGATTTTAATAAACTTATTGTGAGATATTCATCTATTTTTTTTTCCTTTTGCCATTTTTATCTAAATTCGGGTTCCATCAGATGAAGTTCAGTTATTACTTTCAATGATAGTCCTTGAGACTTATTGATTGACATTGTATAGCTAACTTATTGGAAACTGAAGTCTTTTGAACTCAAAAAGGGGATCTGAAGGAATTAAGGAGATCCTTCTTTCCTGCACCAGTAAGGGTCTCTGCTTTTAAGAGATGAGGAAGCATCTTCTTGACAATTAACCTTTTTCCATTACAAAGCTTTGGAGGATCCAGATTTCTCAATAGCATAATTGGAACATTTTCTTTTAGTTCCAGCTTGAGTAATGGCATTCCAGGATGATTCAATGAGTTTAGGAAGTCTATTGGCTAATTCACTGCCTGCTCTTGTTCTGCCATAGTGTCAATGGAAAAGTACTTCATGCTTTCTTTTGAAATTTCTTGGACAAGTTTCTAGTTGATGCTATCCAGTTTGATTCTTGGGAGCTAATATGGACCTCTCACAAAGCCAATTTGAATCCATGAAATGGTATTTAATATTTGGATAAACATAGTTAATCAAGTTTTGGAAACTTGAAACTAAAACTCCACAGCCATGTAGGAGGGAAATATCTCCATTTTGGTTCATTTTGATGGTTTTATTGCCAAGCTGCAAATCTTCTTTCTTCAAGGTCACCTGTGATTCTAACTCTCATGTTTGTTTTCAGGCTGAGTCTTTGAACATGGTTCCAAACCTAAGAATTTTTCAGGCAAGCATTGATTTCATCAGCTGGAGTTCCACTTGCAATGTCTGGTACTGTACAGAAAGCAACAAAAAAGTCTGTAAAAGAAACATCAAAGAAAGAATAAACTAAGCAATAATAAACATTTTTTTTGTTTTGTTTCTAACAAATCTTTGTATCCCTTTTTGTAAAAAGGTACTACTTCTCGTTTAGTTTTTTCTTTTAAATAAAATGTAATATAGTTGTTGTTATTTTTTGTAAATTTTGAATGAATAAAGTTCTTCAAGAAAAATTGCAAATCTAAAACTTTATTTACTTCTTTTTTTATTAATTTAATAATTTAAAAAGAAGATACAAGAACTTAACTTTAACTTAGATAAATCGATTTTATTTGCTTCAATGAAAACAATATAGTAATTATTAGGTTGGTGCAAAACTAATGTCGTTTTCTCACATGTTACTATCTGAGAAAACGACATTATTTTTGCACCAACTTTAATAATTAAATAACTGCTAATTTTTTAAAATATTGGACTGTGTGGGGGGGGTATTGTAGTGGCGTTTTATCTGTATCCTACAATTTTAAAGTTTTAGCCCCCAAATCCCCACCCCAGAACGGCCCTAAAATCAATTTTCAATCGTCTTACTCTTATTCATAGTTACCGAATTTTCCTACCTTGTCAAAATTACCGAATCTTCCGAAATTTAAAACTATTGGCTTTATAAATCATTTTCTTTCCTTAACAAACGATTTATTTTATTAAAGCAGATATTTTCTTAAAGATAATCAGTTTTACTGTGTAATTCCTTAGGATTAAACTAAAGAGCGTTATTATTCATAAAATGTATTGACGAGGTAGTGTTTAAAACAAAAACAAAAAATTATAAAAAATATATATTATTTACGAGGTAATCTTTTAATTTTGGTACCGCCACGATTTCGGCATAAATTTTCGATACCTAAAATTTAAAATGAATTTTCTAAAAATGAAAAAAAACATTCTTGAAGATTTCATTTTAGCTTTAATAAAATTGAAAGCTAAATGATTAAATTATTTCCAGTAAGTTAAATATTCTGGTGTATTTCAGATAGAAATTATATAGATTGGAATGTCAAATTTAATTTCGATTTCTTAAAATTTTCTTAAAAGCAGCCATTATCTTAATTTTTTAAGAAATTTATAAACAAAACAAATTTACCGATTTTAAAATTCTTCAAAAAATATATAGTCTTGACACGCTATTAGAGTACTGAGCAAAATTAGAAAATTTAAAGTGAAATTTAATCTGATTTGTAATAAATATTACTTGTAGCATAAAAAATTAATATACAACCATTTGCTAATTATTGGTACTGTTTAGTCTACTGAGCCAATACGGTTGAATAGTGAAGTGATGACAGCTAGTTATGGATAACCCGAATTGACATAATTTCCAAAAACTAATTTCAAATATGAATGAAATAAAGTTTTAAAATAATTTTAATTTATTAAACATTAGTTTTAAAATTAAATTAAACGTCTTTATCAAAATAATTGTCATTAAAAGGAATAAACTGAAAAAATTAAAAAGAAATTACGAACAAAAAAAAATGTTTTTTCTTAAAGTTTCTATAAAAATTACTCAATTATGATCCACACTAATGTAAATACATAAAATAAAGATATTTAGCGAAATAGTAATTGAAAAAGTAAAACATACTTTAAATTTTAAACTTTTAAAGGGAAAACCTGTGGAAACGTATAGTATCGGAATGAGCGAATTTCTCTGTAAAGGGACAAAACTATTGGATCACGTGACCTTTTCATAATAATGTCAATTCAAGCTTACCATAGCCGAAAAGAAGGAACGTATTAAGTAAAAATAAAAAATAATTTTAAAAATAGAATAGTGCAACTATGTTTATTAATCTTATCAGTTTTGTATTTTCTGGAACTGGTCAATGCGACTATACTAAGTTAAGACTTATTATAGTCAACAGCATATCGCTACCTCCCTTGAATACAATGAACTCTTGAACCATGTCTGAATATAACCTTTCCCCATCTCATGGGCAGGACGAGAACTGGTAACTTGAACAAAATTGCCCCTTGGCGGCCAAGGATAAAACGCAAAACGCCCAAAATTACAAATCTCAATGATTACGAATAAATATTCATACCGGATCGGCCGTCATCCGGGTCAACAAGGGCCGCGTACCTCAAAGAGGAACCAGACTAAGGACCGAAAAATATGTCACTGGAACAAACTCTTCCAACAACGAGTCACTTGGTCACCAAATTCGGACTGTTTCAAACTTTGGACCAAGTGACTCAATGCCAAATCAACTAATAAAAAGAAAGCGAACAAAATGGTCTCGCGAAGAGTATCAACAAATCATGACATCCTTTTTTACCGCACTCAAAAATCTACAAAAGAATGCCACGGATCAGACATACCAAATATGGAGAACTATGGTAGAAAGTGGAATAAGACCCCATTTCGACCCAAACGAGGGACATCGTGCGAAACAAAAGACCCTGAAAATGTAGAACTAGATCAGATAAAACGAGAAGACAGAATACAATAACCCATCATCCAAACCATAAAGAGATGAGAGTAGAAATAAATAATATGGCAAGAGATGAGGTAAGGCTAAAATAAATGAGATACGAAATAATAATTTTCCAGGAAATAAGAATCTACCCGTGACATAACCTGCAGATGAGTCCAACTACATTTGGGTAGAATTCTTTGAAAGCCACAAAGGTGGAATCACCGAAGCGAAAAACCTCATCATCCAAATACTCAGCAGAGTAACTCTCACACAAATCTCAAAGACCAGCTCCCCAAAATTAATATGACATAGCCCAATAAGCACACTGAGCAAATATACAACAATGCTTTCCTTTGCGACTGGCTCTTAGCCTTGACCCGTCGGCCTGTTCCTTGCATCCTGCGTGAAGGGACTGCCTTTACCCGAGCCTTAGACGGCCAGAGAAAATCAGGTTCCGCTATCGACATGTACGACGCCTAACCCAGATACGAGCCTGGGGCCCACTATCACTGCTACAGACTGACCGTCCTACCAGTTACGAGGACGAATCTTCAATCAAGTTAAATCCGCTAACACACTTTGTTCGCAAACACACATATAAGTAATAACCTTTTTCCTTTCAACTCTTTTTCCCTTGAAGTAAATTAATTGAACTCAAACGGTTGTTGTGTAGAAAACAACTCCAAAAGCTGTCGTTCCAATTTGCTTGTACGCATTTAGCGTCAGTTCTGGACCCGTCCGTCCTAAATAATTTTCGGGGACAAAAATCCCCACAGTTATACATGTAAAAAAAAAACACCATCTATTGATAAAAGTGCAAAAATTTTGGGAGGATATTTAGGGCATCCCAGAGGAATATAACCCCAATGCAGAATGGATCCATCGTGAAGAAAAACTAATGCTGGATAAACCTCTACAAAAATGGGAAAATATAACTACAAATAATGTCAGGCAAGCTCAAACGAAATCCCAGAACTAGAAATCCCCAGGAAATGACAAGCTGCCTAATTTTTGGCTCTATCATCTCTTATCAATCCATAACACTCTTGCACAATGGAGAATGGATGACTGCAGTTATTACATATGCCAAAAACGAATGAAACAGGTGATCCGAAAAATTATAGGCCAATAACATGTCTGTCCACCACGTATAAATTGATCACAAATTGGCTGTCCCTGTGGTGCCATATAGTTTCAACATCCTTAACTGAACCATAGCTGACATTTAAGCGAATGGACGCCAAAATGAGAAAGCTTCTTATCTGCCATCGCATGCATCATCCCAAAGGTGTATGTGCCTAGATCCGAAGGAGGCAGTTGTTGTTGGTGGTAATAATAATAATAATAATAATAATAATAATAATAATAATAATAATTAAGAAGAAGAAGTCTTATCTCATAAACTTCTCCGGGCGAAATGATTCATGTTTTCTTAAAGAAAGATATAAAAACACACAAAACAAAAAAAAACAAAAAACGCTGCCACGAGCTAGAATTTGAACTCTGTTCATCCAGTTCGATTAAACAAGTTGCTAATAATAACCCATCATTCGTTCCACTTATTAGTATTCAATCTTTAAAAATTAAAATCAATAAATATTCCTTTAAAAAACCTAATAAAAAAACGAAATTTTCACAGAAATTTCATGCAATATTTTTTTTTTTTTTTGTAGATGTTGCATCAAAATTAAGAAAAATTTCAATAAAAACATTCTGTAAAAAAGAATTAAACCTAAAAAGTAGAATGCAGTAATAGAACACAAATAAAAAAAAATGATTAACAACAAAGCCGGTAAATAAATTCTCTTTGAATTCCACATTTGCTCTTTTAACTTTACTTTTTCCTGCAATAAAACCCAATTTCTATGGATTCTTGAGAGTTCAACTGGAAAAGCTTGAGGCCAAAGTTTTCACACCTATGTAAGAAGTCCAAACTTTTAATCCCAGTCCTTTGATTTTGACTTTTCATGTCTGTCTTGTTTTGTTTTGTCTTTTATATAGTAGTGAGAAAAAGAATGAGCTGATAGTGAAAGAAAAGATAAAGATATAAAAAGGTGGATGGAGAGATACAATCCCATAAAATCAAAGACTAATAAAAATAAAAGATTTTTGGATATATGAACTGTCGCATTTTCATTTCATAGTCTTAAAGAAGACTTCTCACAGACAAACCGAAGGAAAATTATTTCATAGAGCCTTTGCTTCAAAAACTGACATCACATCATATAAAACTAAAAGTAGTTTTTTTTTTTTTTTTTTTAGGATACTTGTCTACATTTATTTTTATACCTAGAGTCTAAATTTGAATATAATAATCTTTATAAAAATACAAATTACTATTAAATTTTCAGTGGCATCTTACAGGTATGAAACGATATAAAAGTGGATAACAGAAAGGAAAAGAGAAAGAGTAAATGACAACATCAGTAGGCAAGCTCCCGAACATGTACACTGCATTGCACGTATTGCTTACTACACCAGTAACTGTTGCAAGTGCCGAAAGAAGTTTCAGTAAAGTAAAACGGTCTACAAATGAAAGGTTACCGGGTTAGCAATAATTTCCATTGAAAATTAATGTGCTCGATCTCTCGAATGTGATGAAGTCGTGAATATATTTGCTCATGCTAAGTCTCGAAAACATATTATATAAAATTCACTATTTTTGTTTATCTATAATGAATGTCCCGTCTCAAGAGTCAGGAATCGAATTACCAAAATCAGTTATTTATGCATAGGCTTCAAATGGCACTTCCAGTAGCGTTGAAAACATTCAAAATATTTATTAATCGACCACTGACAGCGTTTCCCTCGCATTTTCGAGGAACCTTTTTGTGAGCCAGCATCTGCTTAAGGGAAGCTATAAATACAGACCATAAAGCAAACAAGGGCAGTTGGCGAATGGATTACGCGTTGTTAACTCAACCGATTTACTAATCCATTGAAACATTTCATGCTTCTCTGATGTAGATTCTACAATGAATCCAAAGTATGACCTTCCCCCACTTTTCAAGGGGTTTTATTAAACACACCTCAATGTGTGTTTTGTCTTTGAACTTTTCCATCTCCAGGGATTTATTTAACACACTGCAATGTACTTTTCCATTTTCATGGTTCCATTAAACACACCTCAAGGTGTGTCTTTGTACCTTTCCATTTTCAGGGGTTTATTTAAACACACCTAAATGTGTGTAGGTAACTTTGCCCTTTCAAGGGGTTTTCATTAAACACGCATAAATGTGTGTATGCTATCTTTTCCCTTTTAAATGTGTATATGTGAACTTACCATTCTTCTTAAGAGTCTTATTATATTCACCATACGATGTAAAATATCCAAATAAATTGTTATTTGTTGATGAACAAATCTTTATCTTCTTCTTCATTTTAAATTCACTTGTACATTGGGTTGATTGCTTTATTCCGAACAACACTCGGAATATCCACTATCTTCTACGAGTTAGCTACGAAAACCAAACACTTTCTGCGCCCTATACATCTACTAGTCCCATAAACTTCTGAGAAAGTCTGCATCCCAACAAGTATTGCTGATTTATTTAAGACGGAATGATCTATTATGATATGCCTCTCTAATTTGTATTTTGTTAGATATATTGTATTTATTTTCAATTTTTCTAGTTGAATTGTTCACCTATATTGCACATTATCCATTATTGTACATAATAAGGTTATAATAAAATTTGCATTTTATATGAATACTACCTTATAAAATTGAGTGGTGTTCCCCGTATCATAGATTCGGGTATGGGAGCACGAAACTCTTGCATCGGTTCTGTGCAAGATTTTCGGCTTACGGCGAAAAAGCCGTGGTCGAAGTGGTCTTCGGAACCGAGTATGAATTACGTTAACAACTGTCAAGCACGCCTTCTTCCTTGTTAAAAGGTCCGCTTGGTTTGCTGATCTGACGGCTCGCATGAAGCGCGGTTAATTCAGGTCCTTCGATGTCGCGTACATGTGTGACAACATATTGCTCCTGTGACCCTAGATGAGACGGATGGTCGTGACTAGAATGGTGGTGAGGGTCATGAGACTGAAGGAAATCTAAGAAAATGAATCTGATCACTTACTTCAAGTATCGATTTTAGTTGAGAAACAGATCTGATAGAAGTTTTTGACAAAAGCTGGAGGAATAAAGTGAACGTGAAAGGAGCCAGAATTGTCTCGTTTTTCTCATGGCTACGTGACACGAATATGTTGAGTTCTCTCCTGAAATATCCCTTGATTAAAGTAGTGAATATGTCCTCTTTGATAGATTAGTGAACGAGGATTCTGACTCTCCTTTTTATTTGTTGCGGGGAGGGGAGGTTTTTCAACTAAACTTTTCAGTTTTTGTCCTCTACTTTTCATTTCTTACATCTACTCCCCATAGTTATTTTATACCTCTTAACTACTCTTTCTTACTTAATGCACCACGTGTTTCTGGAATAGGAACGACCCTCACAGAATACAGTGCCCATTTTTTTCCACTGATATTGGTATGAAAAACCCATATTAACCTCTTGTTTTATTTACTTTCCCAAACTGGATATTTTCTCCCCTTCCGACTACGTTTAATACATTTTTACATATAGCATGGGTTTTAGCGTAGGTCATATAGAGTATTGTAGCCCTTCGCTACTCAGTTCACCTGATCAAGGACAGACATTATATATCTTCGTACGGGTTATGTATTGAGTTACGTGTCCAGTTATTTTTGTTAGATAGGAATGGATGGGAAATCCCAACTAGAAGCTAGTTGGGATTTTCTACCCATTCTTACTTCTGGCATTCATAGCCCTTATTATTTCCGGCTACACGGACTCTTACTTCCGGGTTTCTTAGCCTTACTACTTCCGGCTATCTCGGATCCTTACTTATAGCAAGCCTGACTTAAACTACTTCCGGCTGCCATAGAGCCAGCTACCACGGACCCTTGTTCTCCGGTATTCTTAACCTTTATTGCTTCCAGCTACCACAGACACTTGTATCCGGCATTCCTGGCCTTTATTACTTCCGGCTACTACGAACCCTTATCTTCCGGCATTCCTGACCTTTATTACTTCCGGCCCTACTTCAACCTAACTCACCTGACTGATCGACGTTAATGAACTCTGCTTCCGGCTTTCCTGCCAACCTAATTCACCTGATATAAGAAATTGCTGCATGCATATCGTCCAGACTTCAAATAACCTACTCCGTACACTTCAGTTAAAATACTACGGAAGGTTCACCGTTGGACTTAACCAGCAACTACGCAACACCAGCACCGGGCATTTAAATGGAACTTTCTTCTCTTTGGCTATATCGTCCAGACTTCAAATAACCTACTCCATACACTTCGGTTAAAATACTACGGAAGGTTCATCATTGGATTAACCAGCAACTTTTCAACACTTTCGCCGGACATATGAACTGAACTGTCGAACTGTGGACTTACATGCCAACTTAAGTTACATGGACTCTACTTTTTGCATTTAGCCACAGTTATAGTATCTACATCTTCTAGCCAGTCAGTATTCTTCAATTATGTCGCCATTACCCGATTCACTGTTTATGTTCCTTTAATCCAGACACATACCTTTGTAGATGATGTAAATAAATATAGTATCGATTTTCAGCTTGTTGTTTGTTCTCCTCCTGTTGACCTGTCAGATTTCACGTCTTTATTTCTAAAATGTTAGTGGGCTTCTTGTGACATCTATGCCTTATTGGGGCGCACCGGCCATATTACATCGCGCCCCCTCCAGGTAGTTCCGCAGCAATAGTCAATGTGGTATTATGATGGCTAGAACATTTGGAAGGGAAGGACGAGTTGGTGGTGTGGATCATGAAATGAAAACTGTAATGTTGATCGGTCATTAATGGAACTAGCTAAAAGTAAGACAGAAAAATGAAGGCATCTCCCTCTTTAGTTCATTTTTGAGCATTTCGCTGAAGAATGGAAACATTGTGTGAACAGCAACAAGTATACAAATGTATCGTTGTAAAACTTAATTATCGACCATTGATTCAGCAATAATTTATGCACACGTCAAAGATTAATATGTCTCATGACAGTCTGGTTAGGCGCGCGAAATGTAAGTCGCCGTGCCAATTCATCATGTCTACTCCACACTATTTTCTCTCGTCTTTTATGGCCTACCCACATCACTGATGCGATGAATGACCAAGTTAATATACAAGTAAAGCCTCATTTCGCAGTTATTTCTTTATATTTTAATGTGTATTCGGTTCGTTGCATGAACAAACTGTTGTCTAACTAGTTTCTTTAAATAAAGTGTTTTCTCTGAAAATATATATGTCCTTGTTTTTATTCACTATATGTCGCCTGTATGATAGTAATGCTATTTTAAGATAAATGTATCTCTACCTGCCATTCAAATAATTGATTCCCAACGTGATAATCATTTTCCACAATTAACAATTTTATCTACTTTTAGGTGACTTCCCGACGTTTTCTTACGGTATTTTGACGTGTGTAATGAGATTTCTATCGTTTTCTATCCATTCGTGCGATGAGTTTTATTGGAAGGTTCCAAACGGGAGTTATTGCCGAGGTGATATTATTTAATAATTGGTTTTATTTTACATGTACTACATAATACGAAAAACTTTGTATCATTTCAGGCGCGCGGGCGCGCGTGTGTGTGAAAACCTAAAAACAGCACACATATCAAGTCCGAAAATAAATGCGTCTTGGTAGTATGTCTTTTAGTAGTGCACGATTTTTTGTGTATGTGTGTGCGTACATGCGCTTTAAACTAAGTTGTTTGAAACTCAATACGCCTGATTTTCTCTTATCGTTTCGTCTCAAATTTGGCACCCAAACAACCATCCTTACCCTCCCATTTACCTCCCACTACTGAAACCAGCCTACCTACGACAAGTGTTTGAATCCTTTTTCCTCCTATTCGATGTTGGTTTCAACTACGTCTTCTATGTGCCGTGTCCATTCAGGAAGTTGTCGATCATAGCTCTCCATAAATTCCTGTCCTTTGTAGCTTTCAATAAATTTTGCCTTTTCGCCATCCCTCCCAAACCCAGCTTCGCTATCCATATACTCAAGCTCGCCAGGTAGGTAATGCATGGTTTTCTTTTGTTTCTCTTGTCTTAGATCTGTCACCTGAGTATCAAATCTTCCAAGCCCTCTTTCCTCATTATGTGTCCTAGAAATTTCAACTATTTCTTCCTGGTGTTACGTATAAGCGTTCTTTTGTCACCATTTTCTCTAAAATTTCATCGTTGCTCACATATTCAGTCCATGGTATTCTCAGTATCCTTCTGTAGAACCACATTTTCGTAGCTTCAATTCCTTTCTTCATCTGTGAGGAGATTGTCCGAGATTCACTGCCATATAGGAGGACTGATATTACATAACAGTTCAGAAATCTTTGTTTCTTACGAAACTTTTTTCTTATTGCTAAGCTTTTGGAAGGCATCTTTCGTTATCCCAATGCGCCTTTGGATTTCAGTGTTGCACTTTCCGTCTTCCGTTAAGACGCTTCCAAGATATTTGAATGGTTGTACTAGTTTGATTTCAGTAACTCCAATTTGTAATTTGCATATAGTACCGTTCCTACATTATAGCATTCTCCTTTCTCACTAGTCATTTCACACATCTTCATTACGCCATTTATTACATATTAAATTTCAGCCTAACAAAACATTTTATTATTTAGCGTGAGCCCTGTGAAGGATAAAATAATGCCCATAATTTAAATAAATTTGCCCTATTCCGAAATGCATCTAGCCTTGTACTTCGCCCAAATCGAAGCATATTGCAAGATTAGGGATGCTCCTTCTCAGGCTAAGAAGTTTGCGTTAGCCACATCTGTATTACAACATAAATGGCTGCTCTTTTAGTAGGATGAGAGGAACAATAACCCTGTATGCGCTGTATACAAAAATATGGCGAAAAGACCTGAATGTATAAACTACCCTATACGTTCGAGCAAAAAGCGTAAGTTGGATGCTGGTGACGAGTTCGTACTGCCAATGGAGAATGCTGTTGTCTTTTATTTGTACGTGGCCATATAACTGGTACGACTTTTCTTGTGCACAGTGTCGTTCATATCTCCTTAATTTCTGATTTTAGATAAAGTGAAAGAGCATTGTAATGTTGGGTCGTTATTTTATAACAGCTCCCTGACTCAAAAAGCTCCCAAATAAGAAATACGAGGTAATAAAGGGAAATGAAAAGAAGGGTGCTAAAATACGTTTACTATTTTTATTAAATGCAACAATGTAAAACAACAATATAACATGACATAAATATGATACTTAGTCAATGAGGTTTGCACTCTACAAGATTACTACCCTTTGAGCTAAAGTGAAGTGAGGTGGTCAACTAATATGTTATATTAAGCATATGATAGCGAGAGAAAGGAATAACGAGGATTAGAGTGAAACTACGTTCATTGTTGGTAGAGAGTACAGAAATAACGATCGCGTAGTGATAGAGAACCATTACTTATGCCGGCGTGGGCGAGGTCACAAGATGCGGTTGGTGCACGTTTGGTTGATGGAGGTCACGTCTGTAGGTCGTCTTGTCGGTCGGTCGACCTCTGTGTTGCTATTACTATTCCATTTTTTTTTCTGACTAACGAATGCGGTACAAACCTTCCAGAGTTCCATTGATCATGTGTTGCACGATTTAAATTTTGATGACGCATGCGTGGATGACGTCCATACCGCCAGTTATTCCATAGAAGAACATGCGCACTTCGTTTTTTTAACGTTTTCAAACTTTTAGAGTTTTTATTAAACCAAGTAAATGTGAGTTTGATAAATTCGATATATTTTTTTCTAAGACATAGTAATTGAAACTCATGAAAATTCGCGTTTCTAACGGAAACCCGGAAATTGTGTATGACAAGAGTACCAGTCGACGACGTTCCTGAGTCTTTACGGCATACATTTTTCTTCAAAATTCATAACTTCTCATTATGGTACTAACGCCTCCATCAAGCTAATCACGAATTTGCGCATGAAGCTGGATATTCGACTTTGGAAAAAGATCTGTGTTCAGTGTTCAGTGTCATTTGATGAGCGGTTTACACATATCGATATTACGAGACCCCTGCTTCTTTGTGAAGAATACTCAGTCATTATGGGACTTCGTACAGCAGTAAAAGATAGCATTCAGTGTTCATCTTTCGAGAAGTTAAAACTTCCAGTACAATTTCTCTTCCAAACTCCATAGAAAATCATAGCATTCACTTCTTTTGTTGACCATGTGACAACCAGTATGGCGAACTTGGTATGAAACAAAAAAATCCACATACATGTCGGCTCTTGTAAACATGTTTATTGTACTCGACTTATCATGTAGCTAGCTACCTTATAGAGGATCCTTCAAAATCCTCAAAAGGCATCCAAAGTACATTAGTGTGTGTGTTAAAAATATAAGCCAGAATGTCTCTTTAGACAGGCTGAAGCCTGCTTTTTTTTATGCTACATGGCTTGATGTGAACAATCCAATTATTTTCCATCCTATGTAATACTGGATGTACCAAAACAGTCTGTTAAACGTTCTGGTCCTCATGTTAGATGACCCAAATGTCTACTTCCTTAAATGTTTTTCCATTTTAGTTATATGATCAAGACTAATTCTCTTATATCTGACTTGATCATGTCAAGAACCTTTTCTTCCTCCACCTCCTATGAATGTTCATTTGTATTGTGCAGAGGGCTGGTTTAAAAATTAAGGGATACATATTATGTGCTCTTCTACTCCTTTATATGTTTTACCTTACGTAGTAGTTTTTTTTTTTTTTTTTTTTTTACTTTTTTAGCGTTACAAAACTTAACTATCTGCTTGACTCAGTTATAAAAAGAATTAGAAATGCATCAGGTGACAGTCTGGTTAGAGGCGCGAAATGTAAGTCGCTTGGCCAGATGGTACCAATTCATCTGAACGATATCATGTCTACTCCAGACTGCTATTTTCTCTTGCATTTCATGACCTAGCCACATTACTGGCATAATGTACGATCACATCAACTCATAAGTAAGTTTTCATTTTATTTTTATTTTCATATTTTCTAATATGCATTCGGTTCGCTACATGAACAAACTTTTGTCTAATTCTAGTTTCTATAAATATGTAGATAAATTATTTCATCTGAAGTGTTATATATACGTCCTTGTATTTATTCATACATGTACTTAAGTGTTAATACATCGCGGATATAGTAATGCTATATTGGGATGGTAAGGTACATTTATCTCCACCAACCACTCTAATACAAGAAAGGAGAGATTCAAATCTCTGAATAATGTTGGATAATGACTCTTATCAACGTTATAGATGCTAAAACTAGTAGCATAGTAAGAATGGGCGGTTTTGGTTTTGGGTTTGCTGTATATGCCCGTATAGGCTTTATTGAAATAAAGGTGGTTTTAATGTCAGGACCTACTCGCCTTTTCGATTTCGAGTAACTTAAACTATGGCATA
Organism: Acanthosepion lycidas; assembly: GCA_963932145.1. Lineage (NCBI taxonomy): Eukaryota > Metazoa > Mollusca > Cephalopoda > Sepiida > Sepiidae > Acanthosepion > Acanthosepion lycidas. The sequence continues at coordinate 60,705,513 of OZ010592.1, read as the reverse complement.
TGTATTTAAGCGATTGTTATATTGGCCGAACAGTAAATATTATCCAGTGATGTATTCAGGCCTGTTTCATCATTGCTGACAATGTGAAACCTGTGAACAAACCCAGGGTGCGTTCTTTTAATGACGCAGCACCACTGTGTGTGGGAGACACATCTTGGCTTTTATAATATAAAAGGCTGCTCCGGTGGTACACACTCTCTAGTTACACTACTGACTAAAACACTAAATTATTTGATTTCTGGTATATGCAATTGTGTTGTGTATATTTTATCTGTCATATAGCTTGAAAATAAATTGCAAATGTCAAACCAAAGATGTGTACGTATAAGTTTTCGACATGTTTTTTTTTTATTTGCGATTTAAATGCGAATTTATGAATTTCATATAAAGTCGCAGTTTAAACGTAGAGTACATATTTACGATATAGTTTTTTGTGTAAGTGTTTTCCTGTGTTATGATTTTATATGTGTAGTGTTAGAACATTTTAGTGAATAATTCATATGTTACTTGTTTGTATGTACACACTCCGACCTTTCTGAGTTGAAATCGAGAAAACAATATAATGATATTAAGCAGGTGGGGTTGGGAAAAGTGGAGGAGAATAAGAGTGGGGAGAGGAGGGTATGGAAGAGGAGAAGTAGAAGGTAAGAAAATTTGAGAAAAACGAAAAGAAAAGTGATTGAATATGTAATAAATGAGGAAGAGATGTAGACAAAAGAAAGAAATAGGCAGAACCACTGACTGGATATTAAAAGAGTAAGCAAAAGATTGAAAGAAAACTTAAAATAGATACGCAAAAACTGCGATTTAAGTTTTTATTACATTTTCCTAGTTTGCGGATAAAGTGCCTCACAACTGGATCAGTTTCTCTATAACTTTGAACTGAATGTGCAACAGCTTACACATAAACTTAAAAGAATTTATTAAAAAGACAGACCTTGTCGGTCGGTTTCAATAAAACATACTTGAATAGATAAAGCAAAGATTACATTGGTCAACACCAATTTTATTGTCTAAATATTTTTAACTGATTTAGGACAATTTTGATGTGATGAATCCAAAAATCACATTGGTTTTGCTCAATCAGGTCAACCTTTTTGAGCTATGGCTACATGCTGTTTTTACGTTTTTGTTTCTGTTGTTATACCCATTAAAATATCTAAATATGCAACATATTTCACACAATAAAACTAAATATTATGCTAATTATAAACTTAATTTTAACCCATCAGAATACATTTTATTAAAAAATAGCAATAAACTTAATTAATTCTTATTCTAACAGAAATTAATGCATTTTTTCATTTTAACTGATGAAAAAAGTATTCGTACAAAACAAAAAATGAATATTAACTTAATTTAATACTTTGTGGAATATCCTTTATTGAGTTTAACAGCTACCAGTCTATTCCTGTACGTCTCAACTAATGATTTGCACACATTGAGTGGTATTTTGTCTCATTCTTCTTGGCATATTGTCTTCAAATTTTTTATATTTCTTGGTGCTCTTTTCCCAATTTGAATTTTCAAATATCGCCATAAATTCTCGATTGGATTCAAGTCTGGGGACTGACTTGGCCATTGCAAGACATCAACGTTACTTTCAGCTAACCATTTCCTTGTAGATCTAGCGGTATGCTTAGGATTATTATCCAGTTGGAAAACCCAATCAGGAGGTAGCCGAAGTCTCTCAACAGAACGCATTAAATTGTCTTGCAGGATTTTCTGGTAGGTTTCGGCATTCATCTTGCCATCTATTATTAATATTCTGCCAACACCTTTTACAGAAAAGCAGCTCCAGATCATGATACTGCCACCACCAAACTTTACAGTTGGCAACGTGTTCTTTGGTAAGTAGGCTTCACCGTCCTTCCGCCACACATGATTTCGATAATTATGACCAAACAACTCTATTTTATTTTCATCTGTCCATAGTACTTTTTCCCAAAACGAATATTCTTTATCCTTATGATCTCTAACGAATTTTAGCCTAGCATCTGTGTCGTTTCAAGAGGAGTGGAGTCTTCCTTGGGATGCGTGATTTCAGACTGTTTTTGTGTAGTTCATTGCTTATTGTACGCTTGGTTACTTTAATCCCGAAAGCACACAGATGTTCCTGCAGCTCTTCTCGGGTAACCTGTGGATTTTGTTGGATCTGGCGTCCTAATATCCTTGCTGATCTTAGAGAAATCTTCCTCGGAGCACCTGTTCGTCTTTGGTTTTCGACGCTGTTACGAGTTTTAAACCTTGCAATGAACGAAGCAATTGTAGTAAAAGGAATATTCAGGTTAGAAATCGTTCTGTAACTGTTCCCATCTTTCCAAAGAGACAAAATGTGTTGTTTTTGTGAAATAGTCAATTCTTTACCTTTAGGCATTATTAGAACCTTCTCGTAAGACTAGAAATTGCAGAATGCTCTGATAATGGCTAATAACGTCAACTATAATTACTGATAACGTTACTGGAACATTCTAGAATATACTTTTTTCATAATTAATTGATTATTTTATTCTAATAATTGATTTGTACGAATACTTTTTTTTTGGCCAGTTACAATTTAAAAATTGCATTAATTTCTGTTAGAATAAGAATTAATTAAGTTTATTATTATTTTTTAATAGTATGTGTCTTTATACATAAAATGTGCCGAGATTTGTTTTATTTAAGGCGTTTACATTTATAAAAATATAATATTTTCAAGTGTACGAATATTTATTTCCCCCACTGTATATATATATATATATATATATATATATATATATATATATATATATATATATATATATATGTATATGTATGTATATATCAACAAATATATGTATTCAACAACACAATTTTACAATGGACATAGACATTAACATTTGCGTCTGTGTGAACATTTGTGTTTGTTCTTTGGTGAATGTTCGTACGTACGTGCATGTGTGTATAATGTTCATAGGGTCTTCCCGCAATTGGGAAACGCTATCTTTTGCGAGAGCTCACATTGTAGAGGTGTTCGCTGAAATGAAGAAATGAAAAAGAGAACGAGGTAAGAAGTCGCCCAGTATTTATGGTGTAGGGAGAGCGACCCCTAGTGAACAATTATGGAATTAAGGAGGGGTTAACTCTGACAATGTCACCCTAACTGCTGATATTGAAGACCTCATTCACTTCTACGCACACTATCAAGAAACAACTCAGCAGCTTGGTGATCAGGATCAAGTTTGGCTGCCACACATGGTATGTATGACATGTACTGATTATCTGCATTGGTGGACCAAGGGCAAGAAGAGTTGTCTGAAATTTGGAATTCCCATGTTTTGTTTTTTTTTTGTTGAGTGGGGAGCCAACAAACTATAGCACTGACAGCTATTGATGTGAGTGGGATCAATAGAAAGAACCGGATCCACTTCAAATATCCTGATCTTCAATCTGCATGTCGTCCTGTAGTTTATTGTGATGAAATTCCAATATCTATCTTTGGAGAACTTCCTGACATTAGTGAGAAAGGTTTCTCAAGTGTTCAAGAAGAAGAAGAAAAAAAGAAGTGTTTTTTTTACAATGATGCCCCCCTCCTTTTTCCCAAAAGGAACTAAATGATCTCATTCACAATCTCAGCTTCTCAAAGTCCTCTGCCATTCTGTTGGCATCTAGATTAAACGAAAAAAAACACTCCTCTCTGACATTGCTCGCATCACCTTCTACCGCAACAGGCATCAAAAGTACATCCGTTTTTTTTCTTTGAAGAGAAAAACTTGGTGTACTGTAAAGATATTGTGCGGCGTCTGCACAAAATTGAAGAGCCACAGTACGAACCAAAAGATTGGAGGCTGTTCATTGATAGCGACAAACGATTGCTGAAAAGTGTTTAGCTGCACAATAGCAACCATTTTTCCTCTGTACACCTCGCTTACCCATCTATACTGAAGGAGAGATATGAAGCAGTGAAATATATTCTGGAGAAAATTCTTTATGATCAGCATGAGTGGTTTATTCGCGTTGACCTGAAGATGTTGAACTTTTTGTTGGGACACCAGTCAAGGTTCACCAAATATTCATGCTTTCTGTGTATGTGGGATAGGAGGGACACTGCTCAGCATTACACGAAAAAGGACTGACCTGATGGAGAGGAATTGATGCCTTGCAGAGCAACAAACGTCATCAATAAGCCTCTAGTGGATAGAGACTGAATACTTTTCCCACCGCTGCACATCAAGCTCAGCTTGATCAAGCAGTTCAACAAAGCTCTGGACAAGGATAGTAGCTGCTTCACTTGATTGTCCTCAAAACCGTCAGCTCATCAGATATCCAGAGTTTGAAAACTCAATGTACGAAGTAGATCTGGAAGCATGGAAGGCTTTTGTTCTGGTCATGAAGAACTATCTTGGCAACAATGTAGGTATCCCAACACTCAGCTTACAGCCGATGAAATTCTTAACTAAACACTAAAAAATGCATATGTTCAACTCGCCGTGTTATTTCATTCAATATCTCCATAAAAACATAATGTATACCAAATAAAAGCTTATTTCATGAACTTTGTTTCTATCTTATTTATTTTTATATGTACTACAGTGTGCGAGGAACGTTGCAGTTTGAAAATAGAGACGTTTTGATGATTTCGCAAAATTTTAGCCATTTTTTTCACTGACGGCAATTTAGACTTCCTCACATTTTGTAATTTGCGCACTCTACAGGGTTTATTACAATTTTGGTAATACGTTAGTTCGAAAGTTAACATTCTAAGCTTCATTTTCATATATTTTCTATTTTTTAATTTTAATAAGAAGTTTGTAAACAATTCAAATGAAAAGTTTGAGCGTAAAATTCAAATGCTTCTTGTAAAAGTAAAAACACGGAAGATATATCAATAAAACTCTCATTTAATAGTCTATGAAACTAAATCAAAATCAAATATGAAACAATAGCTCCATTTTGCGCGTGTGCGATTATGTGTAACCATGTGCGACTCGCTCGGCCATCATTTCAACTCCACGCGAGACTCAATACACAGCGTCAACACGGACACAAAAGAATCGACCAGCATGTTTTCTATGGACGAAATTTTCAAGAAAATTGATAAGAATTTGTTTTAAATATTAATTTCCTATGATACGTAAATGTAAATGGGATTTAAAAACCGTTTTCGTCATAAAAAATATGATACAAAAATTGATTTGTTTTAAGTTAACTTTACGCTCAGATTCAAAACACGAAAAAAAAAACAAAAAAAAAACGTAGGACTAATTGATCGAAAAATGTTCATATTCAAAGAATGAGACAAACAAACATTCTACAAAAAATTCTAGAATGTCTTTTATGTTTTTGCAGTATTCTCACAATAATTATCAGCATTTCAGTTACCAAGTAACATTTTGTTTTGTTTTAAAGTTACCGCTTCAAACAATTTTCTTACTTTATCTAATGAATGTATCTTAGTTACGATTTATTACTATCTAGATACAAATTTATGATTTAATATTCATTTTCCTAATTTATTATTAATTCTTAATATTTATTTCATACGGATTATGATGGTTTATTTTATTCTAAATATTTTAATGTGTCAGTTTTAAGGACCACTGTGGAAATAGGTTTGTTAAGAAAATAGTTTAGTGCTTCCTTATTTGTTACTCAGGTGTATGGATGACTCTAAATTTATATTTATCCCTGATTGTATTTAGTGCAATTTTTTATGATCTGCAAATAAACTCAAATTCAGTAAGAAAACGTATACAATAATTTGTAGATGACTACTAAGTGTTAAGCTTCTCTCTCTCTACAGTCCAGAAATTGTACATATTGAGTCAGGACTGTACTTGTTCAGCATCTGCTCCATATACATTCTAATCTGTTGATTTTAGGTCATTTATAAATGATAAATGGAAAGAGCACCCCCAGAAATGGCTAGATATGAAATTTGGTGTTTCTAGTGTAAGAAGTATTCATTTTATGACACAATTCAAGCAAGTCTAAAATCGGCCTTTCAAATACCATGTGACAAAAGGTTAAAAAGCAATTTTTTTCAATTTTGAAATGGAATAATCCAAAATATATCCCCCAAAAATTAGGCATGTTACTGGTATAATCATAATGTGATATTTGAAATTTGGGATGAATGTGCGTTTTATTTCCAGTTTTATGAAATGTTAAACATCAGGTTATGAGTTGTTTGCACGTCGTTGCAGAAGTTTTAATTTATAAAATTTGCATATTCAGACTGAATTTATTTAAGAAATATGCAGTGATACTATCTGTAATTTTATTATTAATTTCTTTGTTATGTACCTAACAAGCTAATATAATTTTAACTGTTGTTCTTATTTGCTTTTTAAAATATAGGAGTCCAAATATGGTATTTTGTCCTAATTCATAATAAACAAAAATGGCTAAGTCGAACACAAGTGTAAAAATAAAAATAAATCTGCCAAAATGTTTGAGATATTTTGAAGAAATAAAAGCTGCTAAGTTTCTTTAATCATGTAGATTAAGAAGTTGCAATCATATAACACCTAGTACCTGTTTGACATTTTCATCTGCGATACCTACAATAAGGCTAGGAACACCACAGAACTTGTCATCAATATACTGACTGCTTTCAGAAACCTCCGATGCAACATGAGCATCAAAATGCATTATTTATTCTCACATATGGATCAGTTTCCTGAGAATCTGGTATCAATGAGGACGAATAGAAGGAGATATTCCATCAGGACATGAAAGAGTTGGAGACCAGGTATCAGGGACCAGTGGCGTAGCTAGAGTAAACGTCACTCGGGGTGGTCCGCTCAAATGTCACCCCAATGACCCCGATTCACCCTATGCTGAATGGTTAGCTGTAGCTAAATTTTCATACATGCTCTACCTCTACTTTACTGACCGGTACGTTACTGTTTACATGATCCAAGACAAAATCCAATACCACAAAATAATTAGTTCAAATCAAAAGATTTTTAAAATGCAACTGTTCACTTTCGGAACAACTAAATACAAAACACGGCAATACACAAAAAAAGAATGACATTCGATACTATGGTCTTAGAATGAAAGTTTTCTTGTTTTCATTGTGGCGAACTGGTCAATGACATCGTCAAAATCTGTTTGTCTTGTAAGCTCGTTTTTAATGGACAGCACAGCCAGATCCGACAGTCTCGACTGGCTCATGGTTGACGTAATTTTCTGTTGCTACTTTTTCGGTGTCCAATTTTCCGTTGTATCATTTTCTGGGTACCATTTAATTATCAATGATGTTTGAAAGTATTTTTCTTGACAAAAATGTTAATTTTTAAGCATTTTTCGGAACATTGTAAATCAACTGCATTCTTTTAGGTTACTTAGAGAATTTATGCAAAGTTTATTTTTTGTTTTTCTTTATACAAGTAAAAATAAAATAAATTTACACCGTATTTTAATGTTATTATGATTTTAGTTTTAGTGATAATTTAAAAACAATAAATATTTATCATTAGTACCAAGAATAGAAAATTAAGTTAAAAATTTAAAAGAATCGTTTAGGCACAAATTTTTCCGATACCCCAAAAAGTTCCGATTTTTCCGATTCTCGATTCCGATTCCGATTAATCGTCCCAACACTAGTTTAGTAGATATATTCAAAAAAGTATATCGTTCACTCAATGGAAAATTGTATCTCAGCGAATTGATACACAGGCAAGACTGAAATTATTGCACTTTTGGCTTCGTATTTCGCTTTGTTGTTAAATGTTATATTAATGATGCAGAGTTAAAAACTGTAAAACACCATATCATCCGATAAAATGTTACAACAATGTCTCTTGTTAGTAACCTAGATTGTAGCAACTGAAACACGTGAAAGCTGAAAACATTGCTATTTTTCCTACTCACAAATTTCCCGACAATTTATTAGAAAATTTCTGACATGGGTACAAAACTGGGGGGGGGGGGTCATAAATTATTTCTGTGGGGTCATATGCCCGCCTGCGAAACTCTGTGTCTCCACCACTGTTTTCAGATTATTTTTGGCACCTTAGCCTGGTTGAAACATTTTGTTGGGGGTGACATTGTGTCACCCCTCCTGTGCTGGTACCCGGGGCGGTCCGCCCCCCCCCCTAGCTACACCACTGTCAGGGACGCTGATATGCAGTCATGATGGCTGATTACTGCTGGACTTTGAAGAAAGACACCGTTGCCGCTGATCATTCTCTAAGGGTTTGAACTTTGAATAAATGGAATTTCAAGCCTTGGATTCTGAACTATGATGACGTAAACATGCAATTTACATTAAATTTATCAATGTATTGTATGCTATTCAATTTTAATTGATGTTTTTAAAATTTAATTCATATTGTGTTAGAAAACAATTTTTTTCTCAAAAACCTATTTTCTATGAGAAATATTGACAAAATTCAATCGATAATGTCACAAAATTGAAAAATGTAATCGATTTAGTCATAAAATCAGATTTTTAAAAACTCAGCATAGCACTGTGGCCTGATTGAGAGAAACAGAAATTGATGTCATTTTCGGATTCAGCGGTGAAAAATTGTCCTAAAATCATTTGGAAAAATATATAGCAACTTAAAAAATTGTTTTTTTTTTTGTTGTCTAGTGTTATTCTCTATTCCTTTTTTTCACATAAATCTAAATCATGTTTTTAATTAAAAATATGACCAAGCAACGAAATCATGAAGGAGTACGAAAGAAAATGAAAACTGAAAAGATAAAAGTTCAAAAGAAAAGAATGAAACAAATGGATTGTGTTACTAACTCACGTGGAATTTTTTACACTATCATTCAACACTTAATTCATTGTACATGTAATTAAAAAATTAATGCGGTATGTGTTTTTTTTTTTTTTGTCAAGACTGGTTGTATTGATTCCCACGTGTTTAGATCAATAAAAAAAAAATACAACAAAAATGCATACACGGTCACAAAGGATGGTATGTCACGTAATCACGTTTAATAATACAAGTGACTAGTAGGGAAAATGAACATTAGTGACTTTTCATCGAGCGACATATTTTTCATTTCTACTTACATCATTGAACAATTACGCGATACACCTGTGAAGTGTAAATTCTACATCAATCAATTTGGGTTCATTTATTTTAAAAATTTATTGAATATATGTCGCCCTTGTTTAGGATTTTCCTACATTATGTTCACATTTTAAAATTTTTAATAAAATTTTAAGTTTTAATTTGGAAAAGAAATTTAACTTATTTTATTTTTCCTTTTTAATTTTATTTCACAGTCACACTGAATAATTTAGAAGATTTATTTATTTTTTATCTTTTCATTTTAGATCAAAATATCATCCTTTTTCCTAAGTAAGAAGACTAAAATTAATAATGTATAACAATATTATTACTATTTTCTATTTCATTTTTTAAACGCTACATAAAAAAAAAACTTTGTTACTCACAAAAAATGTCGTCTGCTCCAATGAATTATTGGTGAATGCCAATGGTGAGTTATGTTTTATTTGTAATAATCATACGGTGCAATTATTGAACTGACTGTTATTTTTTTTATTTTAAAGAAAGGTTCTATAAGAGTCGAAATGCAAAATTAAACGGTGACTTTTTTATTTTTTTTATTTAAACAATAGAAACCTTAATTTCTCTTCTTGTTTCGTCTGATGTCGGCAAAAGTGACAAAGCACCCGTTTTTAAAAGTTGTTTTACTCGACCGTAAAATTAAAAATGCTGATTAAGTTTTTAGTGTTTTCAGCATTTATACCAACACATGTCCAAGTGTATTATTAATCATCATCGAACTGATTAATGATTCCTTATTCATTAAGTAAAAAATAAACGACTATTGTTGCTTGTGACACTGGAAAAGTTTTTTTTTTTGTTTACAAACTACGACTTTTTCATTGATTGCTTCTCATAAAGAAATTTCATTTTGTGAATAGATTTTTAAAATGTTTCAATTTTCAAAGACCTGAAAATGAAACAATTAAAAAAAACACACGTTTTTTTTATTAAATTTATTTTATTTTTTATTTTTTTTGTCTTCATTTGATTTCATTTGAAAACAATAAAAAAATGATGAAAAAATAAATGAACGGGGCATAAATTGTTCATCATCGATTTTAAGTTCTATAATGACCAATTTATTTGGAATAATCAACATTTTATGTCATTTTAAAATAAGACCAATAACAATGTTTGATTATATTCATTTTATGCACACATAAGTACGAGTTTTAGTTTTGTGTCGTTGTGCGATGTTCATATCCCTGGAGAAGCAAGAGGTTGAGTTGTTGAAATTTAAAAACTAAATTCTTTACCTGAAATTTGACACAGTCTTCGAGTTTTTCAAATGAAAACTGATAGTATTTATTTTTAAAAGACATGGTTATCAATTTTGTTGGTTAAAGTATTTAGGAAGATAGACGATACTTTTTCAATTAATAAAACTTATCTTTGACTTTGATTAACACCTGGGAAGAACATTTTTATTTCAGAATTTCAGGTAGTTAATTTCTGTTGTAGGATCAATTTTCAGTTTTCACACAAACGAATCAATTCATTTTTAAAATATTGTAAATTATTTAAATTCAATGAAAACAAATTATTAAAATTTAAAGAAATACATTCTAATTAATAGAATTTCTATGTTAGCGTGCATTTCTCTAAATTTTAAATCTTTTGTTTTTTTCCAAGTTAAGCTCTTATAGTACCAAATCTCCATGCATGAATCTTATTACCATTTGTATTCAAATTAATGAATATATATATATATATATATATATATATATATATATATATATATATATATATATATACAGCTCTTTTTAAATTAAAAAAACAGTTGTTATATTATTTTTATGTACATAATTAGTATTTGCTCTTTCCAAAATATTTGTAAATTTTCAATCATTTTCATTTTTGTTTTATATAATTTTAAAAATCAAAAATCTGTGATTGTCATCATTCTCAAAAAAATAGTATTCAATTTTTTAATGAGTATATTTTATTTTTAAATAACATATAAAATATTTTAATAGATTCCTAAAGCCATAAATAAATATAAATATATAAACAATAATTTTTGTTTACTTTCATTTTCTATTCTTTGATTTTCATTAAATTTTTTGCACTATGAACACTGAACAGTCTGCATCATTCAAGTACATTTCTAAGAACTTTATAAAACTTAAAACTTATTTAATGATTTGGAAGACCAGTATCTAGACAGGTGATAAACATTTTTAAATTAATATAGAGTTCTTGTTAAGATCACTCTTTAATTTCTCTCTGATATTGCCTTGATATTTTTCTATTCTTATGTAATATATCAGGAAGTAATTTTATATTTTATTCATCCTTTACATATCATTCGCAAGGCACAAAATGTGATGATTTGCATAACTGTATTTTAATATTTCTGATTTTTTAAATATTTTTGCAACTTTCTTGTGGTAGGATTACCATTTCGTCCTAGTTTGTGGGCGTCTGTCCTGGTGATATAAGCTATCAATGTGTGTGTGTGTGTGTGTGAGCCCTGAAACTTAACAGGTGCTGGTCATGAAAACATTTTTTCATATAACAAAATCTAAAAAACTGTCTGGGTTATAAGCTTTGAAATTATAGTAAGCCTACTTGTAGGTGATTTATTCAGTATAATAATTAAAAATGTTTCATAGAATTACTGAGTATTTAGCGAATAATTAATATAGATTAATATTTTTGCTGTAGAAAAATTCAAGAGATGGATATTATGAACTTTGTAAGTAATAAACTGACTGATAGGAAAAAAAGGCAGTTTGTCATAGTTTGAACTCAGAGCTTCCTACTTCTTTGGTAAGAAGCTTTCTCAATATGTCACTGTGAATAACAGAAATTTACATCTGGTGATTAACTTTGTCATAGTTTATTATTAGGCCATATCTATCAATATTGTAAATAAAATGCATGAATATGTTGGAAAGTGATTTATGCTGTTTTTAAGAACATTTCCAAAAAATTAGAATAAGGGAAACTTATATTTTAGGTAATAATGTCAAAAGTAAATAAAAAGTTTATTTGCTATTACTGTTGCTGTTGCTGAGAAGTGACTATCAGGAATGGATAGCCTTGTATTTAGCTCAAAATATATCAAAAGAAGTTTTTAAATTCTTTTAAATGATTATACTTCAAATGAAAAATGAGATTGCGAGTGAATGTTACAAACCCAGAAAAGGCTTGTATATACTTCTAATTTTATAGAATTGGGAGACATTAAGTAACAGGGTCAAATTTTCTTGGCAAACATGGACAAATGTGCCTGCAGTAAGATGGAGTGTCAAAATGACAGTTTTTTCCATGACACTATTGTTATATTCCATGCTAATAGGAATATATACTTGAAAAACAAGGTGGATAAAATAAGTAAAGGTTTATTGTAAAAAAAACATTACATAAAGAATAAAAGTAACAGTTATGCACAAGGTCACTGCAAGTCAATCCAGTAGTGAGTGCTACTCTTGGAAGGTCGGTAGTTCTCCCGTAAGTCTGAGTCATACTCAACAGATCCCAGCTAGTCAATATTTAGTAGCCCCTGCCCATGAGGGTAGATGTGGCACAAGGCCGAGTTTAATGCGGGTCATCTGAGCCTGTAGGCTTGGCCAAAAAATCCCTGTAGACCCCGCATAAATGGGTTCAAGAATGTCTACCTCCCCAGACAAGACTCTGCCCTTCAGCATAGCCTCGTCTGGGTTCCTCTCTGCCTTCAGGTAGAGAGTTCGACAACACAGCTGGAACAGATCCCAGCTAGTCTCTGTAGTCTGTTGACTTACAGATACTTATAATAAGTTACTACCTATAGTGTAGTAGGGAAGATGTTCACATGATCAAAGCATAGACTTCCAGTTATGTATTGAGGATAGAATTTTCTGCTTGTTATGCACAGGATAGAAAAATCATAAATTTGTTGAAAAACAAAATCTTTGCTATTTAATGAATAGAAAGTAGGATCATCTCTCAATTATACAAAGATTCTGAAAAATAATCAGTAAATTAAAGTAAAAATTTTAAATGACAGCCTTGAATAAAAATAAAAAATCTGGGAAAAGAACTGAATGTATTTATGCAAATTTTAAATAAATAAAATTTTATATAGTGATGATTAATAGAGATCCCTATTTTCCATTTTTAGAGTTTCATTTGCCAAAAGAAAAGAGTTATGTCAGACAGAACCAGAAATCAAAATATATTTGGAACTCCACCAGAGCCATATTTTAGTCATGAAGTAACTGGACTTACAAAAGAGATTTTAATGAAATGGTTGTCAGGCCTTAATGAAGAGAATGAGAAGATGATTGCCTGTGTCACTGAATATACGGTAAAATTTATATCATTTGATATACATTTTTTAACTTCAAATTAATTTTCATTAGAAAATTGTCATTGGTGGCAATAGTATAAAACTTCATTCATAATATAAATTTGGATTTAATTTGTAAAATATTAACTTGTTTAAGGCGGGTAGTGCAACAAGAAATATATTTAAAAAATTAAAGAACAATGTAGATTGAAAAGAACAATGATAATGCAAAGATATTTATTGATACTCAGAAGAAATACTTTTTCTCTCTATATAAATAAATTGATGCACCAATTTAAAATAGGGTAACTATTAGCTAGTAACAAATACTCCAAAGAAAATTTGTGAATAAAAACAATAAAAATATGATACAATTCAATAAAGAACAAAAATTGACATCATCAGACACTTGCACCCACCCCATATATATATATATATATATATATATATATATATATATATATATATATATATATCTTCTGACCATGTCGGTCTATTTATACTATACAACCTAACCACGCACCGTGAATTAGACATTAAGGACATCGGGATATACAGGGATGACGGATTAATGGTAGTGAGGACTTCCACAAATTTTAAAATAGATAAAATTAGAAAGATAATATATAGTGAATTCAGAAAACTAAATTTAAAATCTATAGTCAATACTAAATTGAAAAGGGTAAACTTCCTCAACATAACTCTGGATTTAATGAACAACATATACCTACCTTACAGAAAACCTAACGCTATACCCTCGTATGTACACCCGAGGTCAAACCACTCTCCATCTACAATTAAGCCTATAACCTCATCAATAGAGAAAAGAATCAGCATGAACTCCGTTAATGAAGAAATATTTCAACAACACAGTAATTTTTATAACACAGCTCTAAAAAATAGTGGATACAAAAATACTAACATCTATTGTAGAAACATATTATAGTACTAACCAGAAGAAAAACAGGAAAACAAAAATCATTTGGTCTACCCCTCCATTCAACCAAATGGTTAGTATTAAGCTAGGACAAAAATTCCTAGCTTTAATTGAAAAACACTTTCCTACTAATAGTAGACTTAGCAAGATCTTTAATAAAAACACCTTAAAATTAAGCTACAGTTTCACTGAGAATCTAGAAAGAATCATAAAAAGACATAGTAATAAAATCCTGGAAAAACCTGCATGCCAAAATAGTATTAATAAAAATCCTAAATTAAAATTAGACAAAAATAATGAAAAATTATGTGATTGTAGAAACCCTGAAGACTGCCTGTTGGAAAATAAATGCCACATAAAATCTGTGGTATACCAATGCACTATCTCATCAAATGAGAGTCCTAACACTGAAATGATATATATAGATCCCACAAAAAATGAATTTAAAATTAGATGAAGACAACATAAAAGCTCCTTCAATAAAATTAGAAATAGAAATCAGACATTCCTATCCAAATATTTTTGACATTTAAAAGAAATGAATAAAACACTAAAAGTAAAATGGAAAATAATAAATAGAACAAGAACTTGTAAAACCTGGGATGATCCATGCCCTTTATGAAGTCATCAAAAAAACTCATTCTAGTTCAATACAACACATTTATGTACAAACAACCCTTTTAGAAAAAAAAATCTTTACACATTTAATGATGTAACAATAATGCCAATAACTCTCTGTTGCTGAAACAGACTAGACGATATGTGTCTACTGAATGTCATCATTTGCTTTAAAATAGACACCCCGACTTGACCTCTTTCCAAAAGTAACTAATATGTTGATACAATGTTAACCCTTATGCCCCTTATTGAAATAATTGCTTCAGCCATTTCCATACTAATTAATATTACGAATGATATGCTTATAAAGCTGTGTAAATTTCAAGATTAATTAGGCCAAAAATTTCGCTTGAAGATGAAACAGAGTTTGATAAAGTATCAAACTCTTCAATTTAATTTTTATAATTAAATTGAAGTTTTTAGCTCTTGTTTTTTAAAACATAAGAACTCTTATGTAGCGATGAAATCATATTAAAAAATAATTATAATTTAGGCTCTACTTATGTATTGAGCACTGTTTTTTAAAAATAAAAACAAAAATACAAAAAATACTAAAGAATTTTGGATTATTAACCTAACGTGTTCTTTCCTATTTTTCTATATATTTGCACACACACACAGACACACACACACACACACACATATATATATATATATATATATATATATATATATATATATGGAAGTACTGAAAATTTCTTGACATGACTCACTATTCAAAATCTGATGACCAAACATCAGAATTTATTTTGAAATTCTTTCAAGAAATTTTCACTGCTATCTTGTATGCATCAATGGCACTGCATGTTTAACTTTAGTAGAGCACTTGTAAAGCAATTATAAATATGCCAGTTTTTCATATTATTCACAATGCATTTGTCCCTATTGACTATTCTATTAAACACAAACCTGAAACACAAAATAATGTATAAATAAATGCATTAGAAAAATTAAAATATTGATTTAGGCCTTAAGTAACCCCTAGGCCAATAGAATTTGGAGGCTCCTTCATTACATATGTCTCTGCACACCTGTGTCTATAAAAAAAAGATATTTTTTTAGATGATGCTTTTTTGGTATAAAACATGAAACATTTAAACAATTTAAAATACCCACTCCAACTAGAGGGGCCCAAATACTCTAAATTGTTTCAAATTAATTCAAAGTAGCCTTATTAAATCTGAAAATAAACAAATCTCTTCTGTTCTTATATCTTTATTTTTTTTTGTTTTATTAGGAGACCAAGAATAGTCTTGGGGCCCTAGGCTGCAGCGCATACTAGCACATATGTAAATCTGCCACTGCTTGTACCAAATTTAATTCTTAATGCCAAAGATAAAATACTTATCAATGATATTCTACTTGTTTGTATGTGCAAATTTTACACTATTATCCCATGTATGAGGGTATAGTTTGATCCTTGGCTCTTCTGAAATGATTTACACTTTCTGATGAACAACACTACATAAGAATATTTAAGCAGAGAAGAATTGAGAAAAACAGGAGAAAGCTGGAATGGAGAATAGAGGGCTGAATGAGAAAAAATATGGTTAGAAAGCTCGAGAAAAATGACAAGAAACAAACTTAAATATATATATATATATATATATATATATATATATAAAGCAAGGTATATAGACAAAAGGAAAACATAGAGAAACAGACATGCTGGTTGAATGTTGAAAGACTGAAAAATATGTAATAATGGTAGTCAAAAATTCCAAATACATTAAAATTCTTTAGAAAGAGACAGACCAAAAGATAAAAGAAAGGATACAGTAGAAAATATTATATTATTATTTCTTTTATATGAAAATATTATATTATTATTTCTTTTTCACAGATAAAAAGAATTCATCTTTATATAGCATTTAGATAAAAATATGGATGGGCAACAGAAATTAGAAGGGATTAGTGTGAATGAGAAGATACAGGTAAAACATAAGAGAAAAGCAGAGGCATGAGATATAGTAGATAATTTTAGTTTTCAATGTCTGGGTCTAGTTAGTAAATACATAAATTACTTTATTATTCTTATTTTTATTAATAGCTTAAAAAAGAATAACTTACATTATATGTAAATTGATGAACATGAAAAAATAATCATCTTTTGTGTATGTAAATTTCCTGATGGGTGAAAATTTTTTTTACTAATGAAATTTTAATAAACTAAATTTTAGCAATAACAATCAAATTAATCCTAATAGTCCCCTGCAGTGAAAATGACAAGATCATTGCTACAACTGATTATAACTGAAAATCTCTGGCACAGTAGAGAGAGCTGAAGAAGAAAACAATATAATCTGGTAAGAAATACATTGGCACAATTACCAAAATAACTGTCTTATTACAAGAACAGAGCAATTTCATGCTAGTTTAAATTTACTCTAAATTGCAGTTCTTTATTTTTTCCATTCTCATATGATGTATATATAAAGTTAATTAATACAAGACATTCTTTACTCACTGTAAGATATTCATTTTTGATTGCAAGCATCCATTCAAATATTAATCATCCATTGGATGTGCATATTTTTTTTTCACCTTTTTATGCATACTCTCTATAGGAATGCCAAACCATAGATGGGTATTAAGTCACTGAAAGACAAACATGAATATTATGAATAACAGAAACCCATTCCACATTACCTGTCATGCCTGTTACAAATGGGCACATTCCACTGTTGCTCCAACCTTGGCACACTGTTTGAAAACTCAGCTATAGGGTCACCAAACAAAACTTCTTGCATGCAAACAATCTATGTTAATTTCAGCCTTCAACATTCACATGCTTAACTCCATAAATCAGCTGCCTGAACTCATCTTATCTGCCAGTAAACTGAATATCAATGTCATCAGTATTCAAGAACACTACTATTTTCTTCCTGATGTCAGATATCACCTTGTTGGAAAAGGCTGGATCTCAGCCTTGACTTGAAAAAATTCCACAGGTACTATCATTGGCAGTGTTGGCATGTTACTCAGTTCATTAGCCCATAAAGTGCTCATGAACATTGAATAAAATGAACCCAAATTGGAAAAGCATTTTGAAAAATATTAAATAAGGTTCTCATGACATCAGTCTTATACGTAAATAGATTATAAAATGACCTTGACTTTCATAATACAGAGATATAATGTTAAGAATTCTGCTAGGGCCTGGATAACATTTTTATAGTAATTTCAACAATTAAGATTAGTCTTTAGTTCTTGAGCTAAATCATGAATATACAAAATTAACATTAGTATATATTGATATTTCCCAAGTATTAGCTTTCAGTTGAAACATGCAAATTATAAAGAGATTTTACTAGATACTTCAACCAAAGCACGAAGTATGATAAATTGTTGATCAATTTAACACATGAATATTTATTGAAATTATTTTACTCTAAAGATACCAGTTTCATATACTAACAAAATTATAAATTGATAGAAAGCAAACAACCAAATTTAGAGAGCTTGGGATTAATTGTTCACAGATCCTTGTATCATATATGTTGAAATAGTTGTTCATTCAATGATTAATTGTGCTTAATGCTGCTTAACCACTTGACAGGCTGTATATTTACAAAGGCTTGCAATGAATGTATTGTCCATTGTACTTAATCTCGATTTTGCATAACTACAAAAAAGTTTTATATAAAATTACAACACATGTTACTACATATATGTATTACTACATTATTTATTTTTATACTCAAATGATTCATAAAATTGATTGTATTTTAATTACAAAATCTTATAACATTTTTTCTTTCAAATCTTCATTTTCATATTCATAATATTTTACTGGCAATATATTTTTGCAAAATATTGATATTTCATTTTACTTGAAAACAAACCTAGATACATACTAGAAAGTATTTTTCTACCAGTCTACAGTTAACTGAAATAGTTTATTTTTCCCATTGTTTACTATAGAAACATCCTAATGATTCATATTTTGAATTTCTGTTATCTGTACAAACTTTTTCAGAAATTTTGCTGACCTTCTTTCTATAACCTTAGCAGTTTGGTGTCAACTTTGCTTCTGATGTTTTTTTGTTTTTTTTTTGTTTTTAATATGGAATTATATTGATTTTAAGAATCCCTGTAAAATACTAATTTTTTTGATTAGGAAAATTTTTCCAAAATTCAACTTTTTAAGCCTTTGTACAGAAATGGCTTCTTTGTCCTTGTTCAAATATCTTTCTTCTTCTACAGCTTACTGAGTTCAAGTATTTTTTCTATTTCTAAGGCTTATATCAGTCATTATATAGCAACGTCTTGATAGTACAAATATAAAAGCATTTCTATCCTGATCCTTTCCAAAGCCATATTATCTTTTTTATTCATATCGCTTACCTATCCTTTTCACATGGGTAGCATTTTTAGAATTATTTTGAAAGCAAAGTGAATCAGTAATCTTTGTGTTTTCTTTCACTTAGCTTTCTTTGCATGCCGACCTATTCAATATCTTCCTTCTTTACCAAAATATTTCTGCACAATACGTTTAGTTGAATTTTTTTTAGATAACCTTTGTCCCTTCTTTGTTTTATTACTTTATTTTTTAATGCCACTGGGAAACAAATGCTTTGTTTCTAGTTAATACTTTTATTGCATCACTGACTTCTCATTCAAGATTTCTGGCCTTAAGTCATCTAGATCAACATTGCTTTCTCTCTCTCAGTACAGTACACTTTATTTTTTCAGTCACTATTTATTTTCTTGACTATATTCTACTTCCTTCCTTATAGATATATTTTTTATCCATATCAATCAATACATTAAAAAGTCCACTTTTATAATCTGATATGATTTTTTTCAGATATAGTATAAAGGAAAATGTGTTTCCAAATATGGTTAGTTTTGTTTTATTTTAATTTTTAAATATACACTGAGTTTAGTAGTAAAAATACTTCATCCTCATCCTTGATATACATTTTCTATTTCCAAAAACTAGACTCTAAATTTGTCTTCTATTTTTAATTGTGCACACCATAAGTATTCTTATAAATATTTTATTAAAAAACCTAAATAAGCATTTTGCATTATCAATTAGTTTGATATTTTTGAAAGCTACTGTTTTTTTCAACATTCACTTTTCTAATAAAGGGACTTAGTTAATCAATTCATATTTAATAGCAGAAACAGCACTTGCTACACTGTACTATTTTTATTATTAATCTATACATTGTATGTATGTGCCTATTTTATTTAACCTTTGATAGGTCTTATTTAGAAGAAAGGTAAGAGACTTTGTTATAAAGAATTAGATAGCAAATTTATAGAAACTTTGAAAAAAATCCCTTCTTTTTTCCCATTTCTATAAATTATCTTGTTAGTATATTATTAAATATAAGTACATTTTATATATTTAATTCAATATTGTTAGCAACATTCAATTAATTTTCATCAATTTCTCTTTGTGATGTTTACTTAAAGGTCGTAGTTTGGATGCTTTCAAGTCTTTAGCCATTGTTCTTAAACTTCTTCATCTTTTCTCTCTTAAAATTTTATCAATGCTGGCTTCTTCAAATATTTTCTTGTTGATCAATTCGTTTTATTGCTTATTACTGTCTTAATTTTTCTCATTCTTAAAACCAGTTTTGACTTTCACTTATTCTTGTTCTCTTTTTTTTTTTTGTTTTCTGATTTCTAAACTTTATGCATTTTCCAATATTATGTTCCCATCACTCAATAACTAGAGTATTTTCTTTCTCAGTTAGAGGTTATATCTTTCTTATGATCCATATCTTTATATATCTGAAATTTAAAATATAAATATCAATAACAAGAGCATTGATATTTATTATATTTATAATAATATAATAAATATTTATTTTATTTATATTTCCAATATGTTGAAGTTGCGTAATAAAATATTACCAAATATTTCTAACTTGTTTTCCAGAATACTTTTCAGTAATGTAGGCAATGGATATCAGGGATATCAGTAAATCTTTGTTGTTTATCAATTTTGGAGATTTTGAAGCCAAAAATCACAATCTGGTGAATAGGTGGATGATCCATGTTTGTAATGGATTTATTAGTTAGGAACTTGCAAACTCCTAACATATCATATGCAGGAGCATTGTCATAGTAGAGAATCCACTTGTCATTCCAGAGTTTGTTTTTTTTTCCTCCAAATAGATTCACATGGTCTTTCAGCACTTTGAAATAATCTTTTGCATCTTTTCTTGGTGTTTTTAACTGCTAACTTCTTGTGTCATCATGCACACCTTCATGCCTTTCCTTGAATGACCTGTGCCTCTCAAAAACACTTGATTTCTTCATAGTGTGTTCACCATAAGTCATTTTTAATAGGGCTGAAGTTTTATAAGCACTCTTAGCAATCTTCACACAAAACTTGACATAAACCCACTGCTCCAGATTTCTTCCGCTTATTTTCTATCAACAGTATAACATGACTACCTTTACTGCTCAGTAGCAAATGACTTGTCTGGTTTGCATCACAAAAAAGTGGCACTTAGTACATGTAGAGGTATGTTGGATACAAATGTTTGATTGATCCCAGTGGCATATTGTGGTCATTCCTGGAATTAGATTGGTACATTTTATAGAAATTCATCTTGAAAATTTTATCCACATTATACCAATTTTATTGGGAAAATATTGATTTGTATAATAAAATCTGACATAGTATATATTCCTATACTTTGTCCCAAGACTGAGTTGGCTTACTAAAAGTCATGAAAGCCAAAACATGGTTTAATATATTTAGATTATAAAGTAATAATCTTTACTAAATTATTTTTTTAATTTTAATGTTTGTTTCATTTGCCTGAAACAATTTAAAAGTTGATTAAAGATAAAAAATATCAAGACAAAAATTCCTCTGAAATTAAAGTAAATAAACTGATGAAAGATAAATGAAATTTGAATTCCCATAGACTTCTTAATTGCTTTTTTCCCCACAGTGATGAAATAACTGAAATTCAGAAAGTATTTCCATTTTTCTCTCATCAATAAATGTCTCTGATTGCAAGATTTTCTCTCCAGATTTTGATATATATTATCTTCAACTGCTTTGGTTATATATTTATAAATTTTCAGTATTTTTCTGTCAGGTTTGAATTCCTGTTTTTTTTTTGCCATATAAAATGGAAGATGAGTTTATTATTTAGATGATAAATAATTCACATTTTTAAAGATCATGATAGCTTATTTAAAGCTAATGTAGTAAAGTATTTATAATTGTTGTGCGGCTACTTTTTCAGCTTATTTTCATATTTGTGATATTTTATGAAGATCAAGTTAGTCATAAATTTATCAAGTTGCTGGATTATTTGACTATATAAATATATATATATATATATAATCCAGCAACTTGATATTCTCTTGCAATGTGTATAATAATCTAATAATGCTTAATATGTTACAAGATTATGAGTATAATATTAATAATTTAGTTTTCAAATTAAAATTTTAATCATTGTAACTGGTGTTTATAAGGATTAGATGTAATACATTTAGAGCTTCATTTTTTAACATTGTACCATAGTACAAAAAACGTTCAATGATGTATTTCTCTCTGGATTGGTTAGTTATATGACTATTTTTTAATTCATGCATTAAAATATTCAGTTCACAGCTTTTATTGTTTTGGTCTTTTTGCTATTAAAATCTGACCATCATGTTTTAAATAGATCTACATCTTTAATGTTAATATATTCTATTAATTTGACATAGGTCATCATTTAGAGTATCTAATTTTAATCATGCAGTTTATATTATTATTTTATGTTTGAAAAATATTTAGTTGATTGACCATTAATATATTCTACCCTTTAATTTAGTTAGCTTTTTTTTTTCTTAGATTATAATTTCATTTAAACTCAAAAATAGGTTAAAAGATGTAAAATTGTAAAATTTTTAACAAATTTTCTGAAGAAAACAAATCAAAAGTAATAATATTCCAATTTATTTAACTAATAAAATTTAATTATAGGGTGTTTTCAAATATGGAGAATTTGCTGAGTTTGTGTTTTTGACCTGTGAAAAATTTAAACTGCCTGATGAAGTACGATATCTTGCACTGGAATTATTTGACAGGTAAGTTCTGAATCATAACTACCTTTTTATTTTTTTTTATATACACCTATGAATCACATCATGATATAAAGGATATAAAACTCCCTACAAAATTGTTATTTTAAATCACATAGAAAAAGAAGTTTACCAATGTTACATCCAGGTGTTAAGTTGTTTTTATGTTATATATGCCATAAGCAAGGAAAGAAAACATTTTTCTAATAATAATACAAAGTGAAAATTCAAGCTTACCTGTTATGGTATTTTGTTTTTAGCAAAAAAATAGCTACACTTATGGGAATTGATAATACTAAAATTTTTATTTCAAGCAATAGATGTTTAAATGGTCAAGTTTTTTTTTGTTTACTAAATGAAAATTGTGCTGTGATTTGGGTAATGTTACTATTTTATAAAGGAAACCTAAATTCTTAAAAGACTAATTAACAAAATTCTTCTTTTGCTTTATGAGTGTATGTTAATGTAAATTAACAATAATCTTGGAAATGTTGTAAAACCAGACAAACCATGCATTTGGAAGCCTTATATCTTGTTTTATTGAATAATTTTACAATAATTCTGAATTAGTTCTTAGGAAAAAAATCTTTGTACTAAAGGCACAAAACTAATTTTACATGATGCAAAGTCCTTTTACATGATGCAAAGTTCTTAGAGTAATATTCATATATTTACAGTTTATATAAATTATAACCTTTTAGTAAATTAAAATTACATATATGATTAATTTACTTTTACAATTTAAACATAATTTAGGAACAGAATTCTATTTTTACAGCTAAAATCCTGAAGACATTGACTGTAATCTGTCAACAGATATAGGAAAAGTGAGCAAAGCATTGGTCAACAACCTTCTTAAATCTTTTCTGATAAAAAATGATAATTAAAATTTCCAGATCTAAAAACAGTTATATTGAAGCAAATTGTTCAATATTCACAATTAAATAAATGATACATTGTCAAGTCTCTGTTTAACCTCAAATGAAACTTAATAAAGAAATACATTTTTCAATCAAGCAAATCTTTGTAATGAAAAGAAACAAAAAATTAATTTGTTTTATTATCTTATTGTAAGGAGATTGCATGAGGGCATGCAGTCACCAAGCTTTCTCTAACTTCCACATGGTTCTATGACACAAGATGAATAAATTCACTTCACTGGTGGGCAATTTAACTCAAATTGCTTTATTAAAACTTGGATAATATGCTTCGTTCACTAATTTATTGTGTAACTTGATGTTTTTCACAGGTACTTTATTTTTTTAAAAATCTTTATGCCTAATGATGGTTATTGCAAATCAAAATATAATAAAACCAGAGATGCATTTCCCTTGGGCATGTCCAAAAATGGAAATGCAGAAATAAAATGAAACCGTCCACTTTATTGAATCATTAATTTTTTGATTGATATAAACTGGCAAATTTAATGTTTCAAATAATATTTTTCTTTTTTAGTTTGCATATTATTTCAACCTATTATATTTCATTTCAGCTTATTCTATAATTTTACCACTGAAAATTTCTGATTCCAAATTATTAGAGCAACTGCTTTGCTGGGTGGAAAAAGAAATGGAAAAGTTTTGTAAAATTGAGGCAATTTCTTTTCATAACTAATTTCCCCCTGATTTGCAAATTTGTTGCTTGACTGTGTGGAGCAAATAACTGCAAGTGTTTCACTGGGAAAAGTTTTTCAAGATCCACATCAGCTTGCACAGATGCATGAATAAGAAAACAATAAAAAAATATAAAAGCAAAAAAGGAAAACAGAAAATAAAACAAAAAATACATTTCTCGTCAAAATCCATGTCTAAAAGAAATTTTTCTATCTTTAAATACTAAGATTTGGACCTTGCTAAATTCAAAATTGTTTATAATGATTATGGTTTGATTTATTTACAGAAAAATATATTGCTTTTTTGTATGGTAAGCCTTAAAAATGAAATCAATATTTCCTAAAAGAATCCAAAATTTTAAAAATGAATATATGGTACAGTATATTTTTAAATCATTATTATTATTATTACTATATTATGTCTTCTAGTCAATTAGGTAAAAATAAGAAAAAAAGATTTGCTAAAAAAGATTTATAACTCTTAAATATTCCTTCTACCTTGCAAATAAAAAAAAAATGAGAGTATATAGAGAGAATTGTTCTTTAATAGTTCTTTATATTTTTTAATAGCTGCATTTGCAAATCTATAAATTTCAATAGGAGATTTAAATCTGCATTCAAAACAACTTTCTTAAAATTAGATTATTTAAAAATTGACTAGCCATTTTATTGGATGATGAGTATTAGCACAAAATTTATTTCTGAGAAGTTTGTAAGAGCTGAGTTAAGAATTGAAAATAAATAAAGGCTATTTCATTTTTAACAAATATGATAGATAAAGTATGAGTCATATTTATAAAGCTTACATTTTTAAAAATATATTTGCTAGAATGTTTTTGAATTATATATACATTATACATTCTAAATCAGAAATTGTACATTCTAAGGTAGAAACATATGCTGATTTATCTGTCATTATTAATATTTTAACTTATTAAGTTGATTATGCTCTAGTATGCATCTTGCTAGAGTATTTAGAACTTTATAGTATTTTATCACATACAACATGTGCTAGGCATCTTCTATAAAGAAACATGAAAAATAGATATCAAATATTCAAATTTAACTAGGAAAAAGTTTTGTTAATTTGTTTGAAATCACTTTTCATTTTGCCAGATCAGAGTGTAGCAATGAGTACTGAAAAGAATAGCAGATCTCCCAGTCATCACATTATTTTATTCTTCTGTTCTAATGTAGTCAGTGATACATAACTTCCGTCTCAAGTTATCTCTTTGGAAATGAATATTTTTCTGAAAAGGGCTGGCCACAATAAACATGAAGAATTAATTGCACCAGTACTCAATGGTTATGCATTGATTAAGATCCTAACAAATTAGTGTAAGATCAAACATTACTAAAATAGACACAATAACATTTCTAACTCTTGTATGAGTTGTTAAATATCAGCAAATGTAAATCAAGCAAATAAAAAATTTAAGAAACTGAAAGCCATATTCTAGTAGTTGGTGGTATGAGAAAGTTTGCTTGTTGAGTTTTATTTATTAAAAATCACTTTAAGATATATTATTAAATAGATATACTAGGTTGAAGTGATTTATATCTACATAATAAATGCGAATATCAGTGTGTCATTGTCACACTTTTTCAACTTTACTCTTAGAGTCTGTAGCTCAACATATCATACTATTTTGGAATCAAGCCAACTCTGTGAGCAAATTAAAAACATTCCAGGCCAGATCCAGGCCTGCAATCCTGAAATTTTGGATTCAGCAAGTTTTCATTACTGCAGTTGTTTTCAGCAATTTTTTATGTGATTTTTTTGCGACAAATTTTTTTGTACTGTAACAATTTTTATAACTTGGAAACAAATATGGAAATAATTGAAATTAATTGTGAAATCCAGCAAAGGTCACCCATGAAATAAAAATAATTGTTTGTATGGAAAGTAAGGACCTATGAACATTAAATTGTCTTTAAATTAAGTGGCAACAGAAGAATTATCATTGAGCTTTTAAAAGGTAAGCTTAAATATTAAGGAAATACTTAAATGTAGTGATCAACTTCTTATATAGTTTATTGTTACCTATTGCATCTACTCCTCCCAACCTATTGCAATGAAGGCCCAATCAATAGGGTGACTTTTAAGCTAGTTTATAAAGCTATCTTTGCAATAAAAATAAAACTTGATTAATGTACTTTTTCAGAACACAGGTAACCCTTTACCTTGAGTAGCCCTCTGGCCTTGTACAGGGTGAATCTTATTGTAAAAAAAAAAATCATGTTCTTTTACAGATTTATTTTCTTTATTATCTGTGATTTGCCATGACTTCTTGGGAATGATAGTGGAATGGTTTCCTGTTGCCTTCATGACAGTTTTGATTCAGAGTTATCTTTCTCTAAGAGTGTCTGCCAAGCTAGAGAGCCCAATATATCTTACTATTTAACCCATAGCTGTAGGGTGAAGAGCTATTCATGTTTTCTGATGGGCATTAGTGTAAAAATGAACACAGTAGACTAGAATGGAATTTAAATTCAGTTTTCTGTTTCTTCTTTCCACACTAATATTGTTACACCACCCATACATCCACAATTAACATACTTATGGTTCTCAAATATGTTATTTATTTGTGACATGCTGAGTTATTAGATATAATGATTACTCTTGATACTTTTCTAAGTAGATGTATTTTATTACAGGGGAAGAACTGCAAGTAGAATGCAAGATTACGTTATTGTTTATAAAATTAGTCTTTGTTATATTGGCAAATTTAAAATTATTTAATAGTAGTTTTGATGAGAAAAACAATTCATTTAAATGGCCATTCAGTCAAAATTTGATAAAAAGTCTATATCTTTAGAAAGTAAAGATATTAAGTTAATCACTATTTTGAAGAAAGAAAAACTATACAAGCAGGTGTTGAAAAGTTCTCAGCCTGACCAAGAGGGAATTAAAAAAACCTTATATTTGGTGATTTAGCCAAATTTTGGGAAGTCAAGTTAAGAACCTTTCAGTATCTCTTTTTATACTCTGACAATAAATTTCAAGTGAAATTGATGCCATTTAAAAATGGCATCAAACTTTAGAAAAAACTGGGTTAAAATTTTTGAGTAATGATTTAGACTTTCACATTCCTTGTTCTCTAGTGAGCTTGTAAAACCCAAACATCTAATCCATATGTAGCAGTCTTTTCTATAACCAATATTATACAAAGTTCTTAGATAACAAAATTAAGAAGGCTTTTTATCAATAACCACATGCACACAGTTATGCATGTGCATACACACACAATTACAGTATGAAGTTTCTTTTCAGAAGCATATTTATACCTAGTCACTTACTTCTCCTTTTTCATTTCCTTTTAAAAAATATTTCCCTTTTTTAAATAAAAAAGTGTTATCAAAATTACTCCTTATATAATGTAATCTTTTTATCTCTATACTGATAATTTATTCAATTTCAGTGACAAAGATCTCTGAGCTTTTTAATTTTTATGGTATCACAAATGCTCTATAAGAATGGCACAATAACAATTTCTCAAAGTATAATGATAATAATATAGCCAATAACAAGTAAACTTCAAGTTCTAAGATTTAATATATTTTAACTTAAATAAAAGTGATTTTTTAAACAAGACTGTAGATTATACATATTAGAAACATTGGTTACAGTTATAATTATACTTGAAACCTGATTTCTTTTCCTCTATGATAAGCAGAAAATATTCTAATAAATTTATGATAATAAACATATGACTATTATTAAAATAAATATTTTCCTTCTGAATTTGTTTCCTGTGATTTTCATAATTGTTTTTTTCAGAAGAATAAACTATTTAGAACTTAATATCTATTTAAAAGTTTCATATTTCTTTATAAAATTCAATAATTGGAGCTTAGAACAAGAGAGTAAGAATTTTCTTTTTACATCAAAATCTAATTTTTAAAGTGCTAATTTTTTCTTTTAGTCATCAGTTCTTTAATTTTTTCTTTTAGTCATCAGTTCATAAGTTCTTGATATAATTATTAATTGATAAAATTCAAAATAATACAAGTAATTCATGACTTGATATGTCTTTCATTGTCAAATTATACAAAGTTTGTATTGAAATCAGTGACTCTTATATTTAAACTATATCATTATATTATCATTCAGCAAACTAATCCATGTCTGGTGAGAATTCCTATACAGAAACATTTCAAACCTTTTCACGAGTTCAACAGCATAGAAATGAGTGCTCCAGTCTTTTTAATCTTTACCTTGACCATGCTCTGTGCATATACAAGCACAGCTATGAAGAGATGGGTACTGATCATTTAAGTATTTCATACCACATCCTAACTAGAAAACAGTGGTCTTGCTTTTCCTCCTGAGGCCAATATACAGTGGTATATGACAGTGGCTATGTTGATGACATAGTTTGAATAAGAATGATCTTTAACAACAAAAATCAACATTTTCTATCAAGTGTTCCATGAAACAGAACCTATGATCTGGAATTTGAATTAAAACAGAGATAGCATATACCATAAATCCATCATAATAATTCAGTATGTGGAATTAATAAATATGCAACACTTCAAATACCTCAGTGTATAGATCAGTTATAATCAATTTTGTATAGGAGATAAGGAAACTGAATATAGAATAGGCTGCTCTAAAGGTAGTTTTGTCCAGTACTGCTAGTAGAAAAACCAAAATATCAACTTAAAATGGATAGCACATTTAACTTGAAAAGAAAATAATGATATAATCAAGATGTTGATATTCCACATCACTTTTAGCAAAAGGTTAGAAAGGAAGCCCCCCCCCCCAAAAAAAAAAAAATACTGAAAAGAGTGATAATAGTCAGTGAATTTGAGAAACTTATTTTTCTGATAAATTCTTTTAAGAGAAAGATTTTATAAATTTCAACCAAAAGTATCACAGGCTGCTCAGTCAATGATTGCCAAATGTTTCTTTATAAGGAAAAAGCTAATATCATTATAGCCATTACCATTTTTGTTAGCTTAACCTTGGACAAATAGAAATTGCATGTTTATTAGTCTAATTACAAAGAGAACAGAATAATAACAGTATTATATAATTACATTTTGCTTAAAAATCAAATGGACAGAAACAAAAATAGCAATGAAGAAAAGAGTTTATCCTTTTCAATTTTGTCTATTTGCACAGATTCCTTAAAAATTATTTACTTACTAAAAATATTAACAAAGTCTTAATGTTCTGATAGACTTTCCAATGAATTTATGTTCTGATGAACTTTCCTCAAGAATTTATTCTGCAATGAATAAAGCAATGAAATTGATCTATTGCTTTTAAAGGATACATTTCCAAATTAAATACAAATGACATGTAATAATTTTTGCAATTTAATCTTTATGAATATCAGTCTTACTTCTTAAAGGACTTTGTATGCCAACATATTATTCTATATGCAGTCCATTTTCATAATATTGTTTTATTCCTTCCAGTTTCATGGTCAAACATATCGAAGAGCTTTACAAACATATTCTAACATCTGAAAAGTACACCAAGAAAAATGAATGGTTAGCAGTTCAAGAAAGAATTAGAAACCAAGTAATCCTGAGAATTGCTTCTTGTTGCCAGATTGCCAGTAAGCTAACTTCACATTACAAAGTAAGTTTAACTTTTATCTCAGTTGACACCTAATTTTGTTTGTTTTTTCAGGTTTCTTTACTTCCATTTCTTTTCTATATATTTATATCATAAGCTATTTTATAATCAATCACAAACAATATTATATCAAATTTTTAGACAGGCTATATAGTATTTTGGGGTTAAAATAGCAAATATATTTTATTTTAATGATAGATAATTTTCATATGAATGCAAAAAATCTGTTTTAAATATTTCATAATCGTAATTTTTCTAAGTGTGAAATGACAATATTCTTTGTGCAGGTAAAGGTTTATAAAGTCAAATGAAGAACAAACTTACCGAGAAGCTGATATATTTAGTCTACTCTAGTTATTCTCAAAGTTGTTTGGAAATATATGTATTTTTTTAATCTTTGTATCATTGGCATATATACTGCAATAAGGTATATATCAGGCAGCTTCTCATTCAGCTTCACTGGAAGAATTCTGTTAGTTAGTTTACTGTGTCTGAGGACTCATTTCTTCATGCACTGGTCTAGTATGGGTTCTACACCTCTTTCATTTGTCTCTCTATCTGTGTATATGATTCTGTATTCATCACTTACAAGGTCTCCATAGTGTGCTTAGCTAGTTTTGCATATCACTATAATGTTAATGTTTAACAAAAATAGAATGAATATATATTGGAGAACTCTTCCATGATGAAAGAGGAAAACTGAAATATTAAAGTCAAAAGTAAGATTAGCACTGGCCAAGATGAATAGAAATAAAGCAGCAGGAGCAGAGGGTATTGCAAAAGAGATGTTATCAGCCTTAGATGATTTTGGGACCAATAAGATGATAGCAACTGAACAATATGATGGTGGTAACATACTGGAAGACCTTAGTTGATCCATATTCATAGTACTGGCTAAGAAGCCAGGTACAAATGAATATGAGCTCCACTGGACAATCAACTTGATGAGCCACATAACTAAGCTTATCATTTGTATTCTGATGAATGGGGTATGGAGCAGAATTAGATTGAACAAGACACAGGAACAAGAAATGTGGCACTAAGGATCAGAATAATATGAGAACAAGTGATGCATAAGGGTGTATTTGATAAGGTAAGCAGAAAGAACTATTTTAACTGCTAGAAAAAAATTATTTACATTGTTCAGACTGTTGTCCTCATCATTGTTACCATATTCACAATGTTTCAACTATTGTACACTCCAGCCTTCTATAGGTGATTGGAATTTCAAACTGAACCCTTTATTTCATCCACTGGTGTAGATTCTAGTTCTAGTTACATGTACCATGCTTTTTCCAGATATCTCAGTATCAGTTATCTCCTTTTTAATTCAACTCTCCAAGTTTTTGTTCATCTCTTTTGTATCCAGGTACTGAACCTGAAAAAGGCCGGAGTGTACAACAGTTGAAACGTGAATATGGCAACAAAGATGAGGACAACAGTCTGAACAATGTAAATAATTACAATACATCATCTCAGAAATATAGATAGGAAAACTTTATTTATTTGGGAAAGATATTAGAATAATCCAGAACTTATACTGGGAGCAAACTGCCTGTATATGGATAGGAAATGAATTGAGCAAGTACTCAAAAATAGAAATAGTTTCATTTAACCTTTACAGCAAGGCTAGAGTACTAGAGATCTTACATAGATTTATTATTAGTCGGCATAATTTTAACAGCATAAGCTGTGTTGATAGGAGATATAAAAAACTGCAGCAACTTCTAGACAAGTAAAGTAGTAAAGAAAAGCAGGAAGAAAGGACTAACCATTAATTATAAGAAGTATAGTTGCTAGCAAAAACAGTCCAGGATGCAAGCTACAAATTTGAGATATCAAAATCAAACAAGTACAGAAATGTAATTATCTGGGAAGTGTTTATCAGATGATGGAAAATGTGACACCAAAATCTGAAAGTGCATTGGAATAGCAAAGGATGCTTCCAAAAGCTAAACAAAGTATTAAAAAATTGGAAAATTTTGTTGGAACAAAGAGTGATGAATCACTCAATACCAAGCCTCTTATATTGCAATGAATGCTAGACAATTTCCTTACAGATAGAGAGAAAACTTGAGACAACAGCTATGTGGTTCTAAAAAAGAATGCTGAGAATATCATAGAAGAATCATTTGAGCAACAAGGGATTTTTAAGGAGAATGGAAATAAAAAGGAAACTTATACTTAGAATCAGAAAAAGACAGTTGTAATTTCTGGGACACACAATGAGAAAAGAGGGCTTGGATAATTTCATATTCACAGGACATATTGAAGGCAAGAAGGACAAAGAGAAACAGTGAGTAACATACTGAGCTTGTGTAAATGGATAACAGAATAGGAACTGGTGTGATAGCAACTTCTAGACAAGTAAAGTAGTAAAGAAAAGCAGGAAGAAAGGACTAACCATTAATTATAAGAAGTATAGTTGCTAGCAAAAACAGTCCAGGATGCAAGCTACAAATTTGAGATATCAAAATCAAACAAGTACAGAAATGTAATTATCTGGGAAGTGTTTATCAGATGATGGAAAATGTGACACCAAAATCTGAAAGTGCATTGGAATAGCAAAGGATGCTTCCAAAAGCTAAACAAAGTATTAAAAAATTGGAAAATTTTGTTGGAACAAAGAGTGATGAATCACTCAATACCAAGCCTCTTATATTGCAATGAATGCTAGACAATTTCCTTACAGATAGAGAGAAAACTTGAGACAACAGCTATGTGGTTCTAAAAAAGAATGCTGAGAATATCATAGAAGGATCATTTGAGCAACAAGGGATTTTTAAGGAGAATGGAAATAAAAAGGAAACTTATACTTAGAATCAGAAAAAGACAGTTGTAATTTCTGGGACACACAATGAGAAAAGAGGGCTTGGATAATTTCATATTCACAGGACATATTGAAGGCAAGAAGGACAAAGAGAAACAGTGAGTAACATACTGAGCTTGTGTAAATGGATAACAGAATAGGAACTGGTGTGATAGTACAAAGACAAACATTGCTAAGAGCTACAAATGATAGGACATTGTGGGGAGCCGTTATCACTTACATCATGAAGGAACATGGTACATAAAAGAAGAATTTGTCAATTCCAAATAGGTTATTCATATTCTCAAAATTTTAAAGTTCTACATTTGACTATATCATAATTGCAACTCCAGTTTATATAAATATTATATATACAGAATGTGTGCTTATAATCACTGGAGACTGGAATATATTTCAAAATTATTTCTTGTTTATTTCATTGTTTCTTTTGATAACATTTTTTAGTTTCTTATCTTCTAGTGAGAGATTTGTGCTTCAACCTTTGGTATATATAGTTGTATTTCTTCCTCTCTCCATTCTACATACATATATATATATATTATATAATCATACAGTTATAGTGTCTGGTTTCATCTAGATATCTATGAGCATATTTCATCCAATTCAGAAAGCCTATGATGACAGTATTTCTCTGCACATTTCTCCTGATATCATCAGTAAAATAATTTAAAAAATAGGGAGTATGCCAGAAAAGATAGGAATTTTTATTAGATATTACAATAGCCAATAAACAGGAAAACAGCTAAGATTGTTCATTTGTTTTAGTAATAATCTGTATTGCTACTTCTAATAAGAACCTAAGAAGAAATAACATTACCCTGCTTTAGACATGAAAAAATTGTAAGGAATGTTAGGAAAGAGACAAAAAATAAACCTTACCATCCTTGTTACAGTCACCATATTTTAAGTTGAAAACAAAATTCCAAAATATATTTGGGTGTTATATATAAGGTGGTAGATGCCTGCAAAAAGATTGGTCAAAGTATTTTTGCATATGAACAATTCTGGTGAAAAGGGAACAATGGAGTAATTTTTAAAATATGCAGATATATTAATGAAATATTCATGAACAAAAAGTTGAAATTGACACTGAATAGAGAAAAATTGTTTGAAAAAGTTGACATAACCAGGTGGGAGAATTTGATAGCTACATTACATGTTTTTATACCTTATACATATGCAATTTGTAGCTATTCATAAACTACAATCACCTATTACAAACAATTTTATAACACACACACACACACATGTTTGCCTGTGTGTGTGCGTGTGTGCATGTGCATGTATGTGTGTGTGCAAAATGTATACACAACCACACTAATATCACTCAGATGGAGGGTTTACTAATAATAATGTATGTGCTAAAAATGCTGATACATATATTACAGTTTTTTTGTCAAGATTCCTGATGTGAGTTCAGCCAGACTTGGTCTCTATCAACGTTATATCAATGTTTCTTGACTTGATTTTTGGAATGGGCAAATAATAATTGTAATAGACATATTAATTACCAAAGGTCTTTTTTGCAGCTGTTTTGGTGCTGAATTTTTCATGTTGACAGAACTATTTTAAAGAAAACTGCCTTTTTTATCTTTTATGAATCTACAGATAACTCAGATTGATTTATCACTTTTTGCAAAACACAGTCTGTTTGTAAGTATTGACTTATAAGATCACTAGTTCTATTCCATACAGAAGATTTTGATATAACTCTTCACATTATTTTGGTTTTAATTTCAAAAAGCTCTCTGATAATTAAAAAGTCCATTGCATACCTTCATAAAAATGCATGCTCGAAATGATAAAAGACATAAGCTCATTGATATGAGCAAATGAAAAATATTGTTTGGTAATTTTATTATATCTAATATTATCAACCGATAAACACTGTCGTAATGAAGAGTTACAATATTAGGATGGCTAACTAGAAATTTTGCTTCCACAAACCCTGCACTAGTTGGCACATGAATTACTATTCTATTTCTATAGAGAAAGAATAGTATGGATGGAAAGAAAAGGATTTTTTTTCTTAAAAGATTGAAAACTATATGAGATGTCCCAAAATTCAATGAAGGTGAAGTATCTTTGGGTTACCTTTTGTATTCTGGGGAGGAACATAGGGATAAGTTATGCAGAGAAATTAGTGAAGAACTACTTTAGGGCTATCTAATTGATTATTAAGACAGTTTGATTGGATAATCTTGGCAACCACTTAATTTTGCAGATTTTTTATGAAGTAAAGTATTCC
This sequence comes from Acanthosepion lycidas, assembly GCA_963932145.1. Taxonomy (NCBI): domain Eukaryota; kingdom Metazoa; phylum Mollusca; class Cephalopoda; order Sepiida; family Sepiidae; genus Acanthosepion; species Acanthosepion lycidas. The sequence goes on along the minus strand of OZ010592.1, from coordinate 60,670,345 downwards.
CAGTTTCCTTTTTTTTTAATTACAGCATAAGCTAAACAAAGTAAGGAATTCAGTTTCAGTTTAAAGGGTGTGTTGTCATAGGTATTGAAACATGAAAATGTTATTATTCTGGAAATAAACTTGAAAGAGTTATATTATTGTGTCCTTTTCAACATTTTCCCTATTAATTATTTGTAACAAATAACCTTTTGAAATGAATGATGCATATGAAATTATATCAATAAGTCCATAACCTAATGATGAAAAAAGCATTTATTTTATATAGTATGTCTTTTACAACATAATCTCCTCCTTTTTCAATGCACTTGACCCAGTGATTCTCCATAGGTCATATACATTGAATATATCACAAATCAAAATTCAGCTAATAACTCTATGAGACCATGGACTTATTAATTTCTTCTAATATACCCTTTGTATGTTCCTTTTTTGTCACTTTCCTTTTTCTGTCAAGCTCCATTTGGTTAGATGCATTCTCCATAAAACTTCTGTGGTAGGTAGACACATTCTCTTGATACACATACATCATCATCATCATTTAACTCTGGCAATTTGGAAAGTCAATAAAATACCTCTATGCAAATATTTCAAACAAGTATGACATTTATTGAAATTAAATGGAATTGTATTTCTTATAGATTTGTTTCAGCAAGATATATAATAGACCCAAACTAACTACAGTTAGATATGATTTAAAGACTCTTTGATTTTCACCCATAATTTGTAATGTTACCTAAATCAATTTCTTTTTTTACTTTATCTCTATATTAACAGTTTAATAGATATTAAGAGTTAGGGGTTGATCTCATTCACTTCCTTGATGAATACTAACATTTTCTCCAGTGCATCAATGCTGATTATTTTATCAGTTTCAGTAAGATAAGTTTACCTTATATTAAAGAGTTTGATATTAAATTCTTGCTGAGTTTTGTTTTATAAACAAGTTTTTATTATCCAACAGATCAGTGACAGCCTAAAGAAATCAAATGCATTGAAACAAAAGGTTTAGCAAAATACATTTATGCCCTTTGACAAAACATTGGCAATTAATAATTTTCGTGTTCATAATATTATGACTTTTCACTTTTATTACCTTAAATTATTTTCAGATCTTTAAAAAATAAAAGTTTGAGACAAGTTCAGGCATTTTAAAACATTTTTTCTTATTTTTCCTTTATTTTATTGATTATTATAGGTTATTATAAACTCCAAAATAAGAAACCTTTTGGCTGAATTTGGTCATAATTACAGCAAAGAAAGTATCCTTCAATCTGAAATCCGTGTTCTTAAAACTCTTCATTATGAACTGTCAATTTCTTCACCTATAATATATTTGGAAATTATTTTGGAACTTTTAGGTGAGTTTAATGCTTATATTCCTATATTCATAAATATTTTCATAATAAACTGATTTATTGATGATACAACTAAATATTTTTGTAAGACTTATTATTATGAAAATAAAAATATTTACATGAAATATTTTTGCTCATAATAAACACTTAGAAATACTGTAGATTTGTTTATTTAATTTAAAAAACTAAAATTTTGACTGCGTGTATATATGTTTGCAACATTTCATAAGATGAAAATATTAATATTATTTGAAGACTATATTTGATGCTTGATTAATTTTTAAATAATTTTATAAAGTTAGTAAATTCTTTCACTTCATTAACTTAAAAATACTTTACTAAACCTTTCCTTTGCATTTCTCACAAAATATGTTCAAAGTCAATCATTGCTAAATCAGTGATAATTTGTGATGAAACTTTTGTCAAACTACAATTCATATTTTTCAGAAATGCTTTGGTAAATTGTTATCTACTTAATATCATTATGAATTTCTTTTGTATTTGTGATAAAGTTTCTAAATGGAATATTTCAGAATGAAGTCTGAAAAACAATATATTTCAACAATGTATTGCATAATCTATAATGGAAAGAGAATAAGCTGATTAGAGAAAAACAAAGTATTCTATACAATAATCCTTTTATCAGCACATTCAATTTTCAGTTTCAGGAAATCTATTCAAAGGAATGAATATTTTCTCAAGTAGCAGAGTGGCCACTGAGGACAGGTTTTGCATCAATAGGGATTACAATGAATTTGTTTATATTGAAATTTTAGGAAACAATTATTATTTTCTATTACAAGTGAGAATGCTCTCTTAGAAAATATGAAATGGAATTAAAATAATGAAACAACCATTTGAGTGTACAAACATTGTTTGTGTTATGAGCTTACAATATTTCTGTTTACTTGTTCATCATCAGGTGAATTAGCATAGGGATCAGTTGAAATATCTGGATACAAAAATTGGGCTCTTTGCTGCATAACCAATTGTTGATAATTTATGTAGAAAACTGGATATCTTATACAAAAGATAACTACCTTAATCAAGTTAAACATACTTTTTGAAATATTTTAAAACTTCACATTTCAGAAATAACATAAGAATGTTGCTGATAGTTTTTATTTGAAATTAACTAATGTGTAATTTTCACTGCATTATTTTAGGTAACAAACCTAGAACCATAAATTCGATCATCATAATATATATTTAAATTTTGTGCTGCAAATTTTTTATTGATATTAAATTATTGTTATTTTTAAGTTGGCATATATCAAGATATATAATGAAGTAGGTTTTTTTTATATATGAAGCCAAAGAGCCAAAATAGAGTTTTAATGAATGAGATTGTATGAACATAAGAGGAGGAGGTAAAAAATGAAGATTATAAGGATATGTAGTATAGATAATGGTTGACCCTAAACTTGAAAATGTTAAGATTGTAGTGATCAAGAATGCATTTTCTTGGGAGTCCATTCCACAAAGTAGTGATTCTTGGAAAGAAGTTATCCAAATAAGCTTTCTTCTCACTAATGAAATACAAAGGGAATGGAGATGATTTTCCCCAGTGAACATGTCATGAGGGCCTTACCTGTGAAGGTGTGAACTAGTGGAACTAATAAACGTAGCTCATCAGAATATTTTGCATGGATATATTAATAATACAGCAAGAGGCTTGTGACATTTCATCTGTGGGATAAGGGTTGTAAAATATATTTGTGTATAAATCAATATGAAGTTAAGTTTTTTTGTGTATGCATATATATATATATATATATATATATATATATATATATATATATGTATATATATATATATATATATATATATATATATATATATATATATATATATATGTGTGTGTATATATATATATATATACATTAAAAAATGGACAAAGTCTGACAATTTATTTATTAAAGACATTTTTATGTTTAACGTTCTTTTTATAGATAAAAGTATTTAAGTAAATGCTCTGTTTATAATAAACAGTATTAAATAACATTTACCGGCCTGAATGTCCGAAAAATTTTCATAGAAAATATTCGTCCTTTGACAGGATTCGAACCTGCATCCTATACGGAACCGTCATTTAGCCTGACGTGCCTAACTGCTTGGCCGCAAAGGATCGTTCGGTTGGCAAGGTCGAATTTACTGCTTATAAACTTCAATCTTCCATGAATCTCGTAGATTCATAACTGCTCATGGCATATCAAATGTAAACAAATGACGTCATACATTAAGAAATGGACAAAGTCCGACAATTTATTTATTAAAGACATTTTTATGTTTAACGTTCTTTTTATGAATTGTAATACCATTGTACACATGCAAACATTTTAATGCACACTTATATATGCTATATTTATGTACCTATACTTATGCCTATGGAGTTACGTATATTTGTGCATATGCAGATACAGATGTATTGATATATCTGTTTGTGTGTATGTATATATATATATATATATATATACAAGATTTAGTGTGATGCATATGATATTAAGTATAAATTTGCATATATGTATACAGCTGTATGTGCTTCTGAGTGAACAGAGATGTATTTATGTGCATATATATAAGTTTGTGTTAATAAATGTGTTCATATCTGTATTTGTACATTTTTTAAATATAAGTTTGCTTTGACATACTGGGATGTTCATTTTGGTGATATGTATAACTTTGAACTCCTGCCAGATACAACCTTCTAGATTTTATATAAAAAATATTGATCTGACCTGGTATCAGATAAAAATTGTCAGATATTTAAAAGGAAAAAATCCTGAAAAATATTTTCTAAATTTTCAAAGACAATAAAAATATACAAACATTAAGGAAATATTTATACTCAAGTATGAAGCTAATAATCTGGTTTATCTCTTTAAAAATATCCTCTTATTGTCATTTTTGCCAATGTCTATTTCTATGTCTCATTTTAACTGAATCCATTTAACAGTGAAGGATCAGATTTTGCCATTGTCAAAATTACTGTCTTACTATTAATGCTGCCACTGCTATCAGCACTCTTCTCTTTGAGCATTTTTTTCTCTTTCTCCTGAGATATCATTTCTAAACTTATTACTTTTCCATTTTCTGCCATCCTGATCAAAAAAATTAAAGCAATTTTTAAAAAAGATTTTCTTGAATTTCATGTGAAAACAGACATATCCCCACCTTTCTTGTCATTAATTAATGCTAAAATTAGGCATGCTTTTATGTTATGTATATATAAATTGTAGTGACTCAGTGGTTACTAATTTGAAACAAAAACTAATATATTTGTAATTTCTGCTACTGAGAATGTATTGTTCATTACTCAATCAAATCATTGGATACATCTTATGAAAAGAAATGAATACATTATATATAATTATATATAATGTATAAATATATTTATATAATGAATAACGGCTTGATAAATTTCTCTTTGTAATGTATAAATGTAATGATTACAGGACAGATTTGAAGATTGTGGGCTCTATGTGTTGCTGGATAGATGATAGTGATTTAGTAAGACTTATTTTCTTGTACATTACTAACAACTTCATTAATCTATAAATAATTAATTATTTTATTCATAAATATACACCAAGATGTTCTATTAAATGTTTTATTTCTCTTTTAAGAAATAGGAAAACAATATTTCTGCTCTTACATTTAGATTATAAAAAGAATCAAGTTAATTCAAATCAACAATTAAATAACTGTATAGAAAACGTTTTTATCACTCTCTATTGTCTTAATCACTGAATGTTTTAATCACCTTTAGATTTTTTTCTTATTAGCAACATACTTCAAAATTATTTTAATAGGTTAGAGCTGTCATTTAATAAACTTTAATTTAATTTTAACTTAAAGTAAAGTGAAGAGTCACAAAATTAGAGACAGAAGTACATTGGATGGTTTTGATCTTCCTCATATGTAAAAATGGACTAATGTGTGATATAATGTGGTAGTGTAGCAGTGGCAGTGTAGCTGTGGAATACTGACAGGATTAAACATTGTCTAACTGCAGAATGATAGTTGATCCAGATACATAGCACATTCTATCTCTGAGGTAGCAAATACTGTAAGTTTTTCTCAGACAACAGTAACAAGAGCATATCAGGATTATATTAATACTGGACAGACATAAGTAGCACGAGAAAACTGTGAGCATCACAAAGTGATGCAAGGATGAGATCACCATAGACTATCAAAGATGCTAATCACTTAATGAGGAGAAATATTGCATCACATCAAATCTCAATTCAGTGTAGTCACTGCTCAACTCATCAGTCAATAGACTGTATAGAATAAACTGTATTTTCATTGACCTTCAAAGTTACTATTATTGACACTATGGCATTGGTTACTGCATCTCACCTGAGCCAGAAAATATCACTGCCAAAGACTGAAATTGTGTTACTTGATCAGATAAGTCATGTTTCAGCTTTTGGGTGGACATTCAAGTTCCTATGTGGAGGAGACTGCCTGAGGCCAGGAATCCAGTTGGTTAACAGTGTGTTTTGACAAATGGTGGTGGCTCTGTAATAATGTGAAGTGTATTCTGCTGAAATTTGCAAAGACCAAGCTGATTGTCTTGATAAATGTAACATACATCAGTTTTGTTCATACCACTTTATAATTGCCAAGTTTCCATATGATGATGTTTTTTTTCAGCAAGATCATTGTGGCTCCCATTGTGAGTGGGTGACATGATACTGGTTCCAAAAATACTCAGTGGATTCTTTTGTATTCCACTGACACCTATGCTTACCCAATTTAATTTGCATTGAGCATGTATGAGACATGTTACAGAACTATATTAAATTCCCTGCAGCAACACAATGAATACAATGCAATTATTGACAGTCCTGGTACACATATCTGGATAAATATATGCACATAATGACTACAGGATATCATAGACTCCTTGCACATTGAGTATCCACCTTTATATTATGCAGGCCAGGAGAGGAGCTATCTTTAATTTTTTGGCACTCAATTTATATATTGATTTCTAACAGTAGAAGAGAAGGCATAATTTTTTATGATCACACTTTTTAAGAACAAAATAATGGTATCAGTAAAGATGTAAAATGTTAGATAAAAAGCCTAAATATCTATAAAACCATAAATTTATGTTTAGTAACTTAATCCTGTAGAAGAAAGTATTTTGTTAGAAAATTGAGATAAGTTAAATACTTTAGAGATAGCACTTATTTGGTTGTGGCAGATTGTCACACTAATTTTCTTTAGTATAATTTACAAACACAGAAAGTTAAAAGTGGAATTATGTTCCAAGATTCTTTAATGTCTAGGATATAGCAAATGTAGAGTAAATACTGTTCATTAGTGATTTCTCATTGGTATGCTACATCTGGTTTTTAGAAAAGTACATACACACACAATATATATATATATATATATATATATATATATATATATATATATATATATATATATATGCACACAATAGTCCAGTGATTATTCTTTTGCAGTGGAGGCTGTAACATTCACAAATCTGTCTTTTGGTGTTGAGTAAATGATACATGTTAAAAATGCATCTAAAAAAAAACAATCCTTTTTAGGCTCTTTATTTACAAGATATGACAGTAAATAACCCCAAACTGCTCCACTGGTTATGCACTTATATATATATATAAACAGGGTGTATCAAAAATACCTTTAAAACTTTGGGGACAGGTTCCTCAAACCAAAAGAATATAGATCTAATCTGCAAAGCCTTCATTTTTGAGTTACTAAGTTTAAAATTTATGTTAGAAGCTGTTAACAATCCAAGATACAATCCAAAAATATTTTTACAAACTTTTGGGTGGGTTCCTGATATCAAAACAAGGTAAAATGTCCACATAAAAACATGTCCAAAAGGCCATCATTGTACCTCAATACAGCAACTTATGACAAATATTCAAAATGTCCTTCACTTGCTTCTACACACACATGCACCTGTTGGATCATTGACTAGTGGACCCTTTCAAATACTCCCACACAGGTTTCCATGACATGTTTATGAAACATCTTTGCATTATTAATGCCTGCTGCATAAACCAATTATTTTAGGTGGTACCACAGATAAAAATCTAAAGGATTGAGGTCAGAACCATGGAACCAGTCTTGCCCTACCTATCCATCTTTCATGTTAGATGTCAGCCAGTGCATTGTGAACAATGTGATTAAAATATGCTGGAGCAGCATTATGCATGAATCACATGCATCTTCGTATCAGCAGGTGTACATCCTCTAGCAGGTCTGTAAGTCTGTTTGAAATAAAGTTCCTGTAAACAGCTCCTGTAAGATGCACTGGGAGAACATATGGACCTACCAGACAGTCACCTACAGTTCCAGCTCATACATTAATTGTAAACTGATGCTGGTTTCTAGCCTGTATTGTACCATGGGGATTCTGATCTGCCTATATCTCTTCCAAATGTTACCTCATCTGTAAACAAGATTGAAGAGACAAACAACAGATCAGCAGTTTGTGCAATTAACCATCAGCAAAATTTGGTGGTGAAAGACCCTGCACATTGAAAATGATACATATACAGGAGCTGCTCTTGAAGTACCCTCCTATGAGATGCACAACATGCTAGAGCCACTTGACATGTGCTGATACTGATAGCCTGCAGAATGTGTTCTGCATGGTCAGGTCATATAGATCTTGGTCTTCTTCACTTTATAGTTTGTGATACCATGGATTCTGTCTTAGCAATGCAATGATATACAGCAGCAAAGATAAGATGATTCAATTGCCTTTGGTCTGAAAACAGAATCTGATACAGACATGTAACTTCACATTCATTACCATTTATGTGGCCTTATGTAAAAAATCATATCTGCCTGCTCACAATATGTATATCCTGCCATTGTTAAATGGAACACTTCTTAGTTAACTCACTACTATACATGTTAAACGTTGAAGACAGACTAGTAACAACTGTAAATGAATGACAAATATAACCTAGTCTACATGGCAACACAGTGCCATCTACCATAAACTTTCTTTAAACTTAATAACTCAAAAAGGGAAGGATTTGTAGACATATGTTTATATGAGCTTTTGTCCTTGTTTTGGTGTGAGGAACCCACTCCCAAAGTTTTTAAAAGTGTTTTTGATACACCCTGTGTATATATAATGATTTTCTAAGCCCGGCTTAGATGTGGCACAAGGCCAAAAGTATGGGGCACCCAGTGAGGATTGAACTCACTACTCAGTCATAATAGTTCTAGCAAGACAAGCTTGCTAACCATTACACCACCTTGTGTAAAGAAGTTAATTTTGAAGATGCATTGAATGCTATGAAGCTAAAAAATGTTTTAGTCATAACTTATATTGAACTTCCATTGTTGTTGATAACTAATTAGAGATTACCTAAAATCTAACAAGTTCACCCTTGTGCATGAAGCAAAATAATTATTAAGCATTCTATAAATGTTGTATCATATAAAATGTTTTAAAGGTTTTTAATACTGAATAGAAAGATGCCTTGGGATTTTAATGTACTCTGTTTACAGATAAGTGGCTTATTTTATATTGCATCAACAAGTGAATAAATTGTAAGAGTTATATTTAATATAAAATATTTGTTAATATTTATACATGTGCAAAGTAAAATATTAGGCCATTTTAGCAAATAATTTCAGAGAATATGTTAATGTATTATGAAGTTAAAGTAATAAGATAGATCCTCAGCAATAATTTAAAATTAATGATCAATTAACAGAAATTATGCAGCTAATAGTTTTTATATATTTGAATTATATATTCTTCTTGATGTACATAAATTTTAAGTTGACAATACTGTCATTATTAAATGTCATATTCATCAGGTAGCAGAACTCATCTAATAAGTACAAATATAGATAAAGATAATTGCTGCATTTGAAAATGGTGTTCATAATAATTATATAAAGAGAATAAAAGTGATTTTCAGTAACTTTTTTTATCACTAATCAAAATTTAATAAAATAAAAAGATAAATTTATTTTTCAGCATTGTTAGTTTAAATAAATGTGTAATAGTTGATTATTGAAAAAATTCAAGTTCTCTTTCAGTTGGATTAGGGAAGTTGGTATTGTTAAAAAAATCTAATAACACAGCAAACAATATTGTAATGGAATATTTTAAAATAATAAGTAATAAGTTAAAGTCAATTACTAATTAATTTTTTACTAAGTGTGCATTGTTTTGGGAGTCGAGGAATTATTAAACTGTCTACAAAGTTAATTATTTATTATTTACTGTTATTCATTATTTATTATTGAATTTATTTTAAACTTGTCATAAGGAGAATTATATTTCCATTATATTTTGATAATAGAACATGATAACAATTTATATCCAGGTCTGATGTGTACTGCTCTTGAACCTCTCGACCAGGAGTGGGAGCTGATTTGGACTTTGGGCATTGCTTTGTGACCCTTGCTATCTTATAGACATTTACTTTTTTCTACCTACATTTATATATGTTACAAAGTAAGCAACTGACTATTAAAGGATGAAACGTTTTTGGAGATTCTGACATCATTCTGGGGTTTTCTTTTTTTTTTTGTACAAATCTGGGAACAAAAAAAGGAACAGCCCAACATGAAAATTACAAATCAAATATACTAATATCAAACAAGTACAAAAATTTAAATATAAGTGTTTTAATAGAGGATAGAAAGTGTGCCACTGGAATCCAAAGGTGCATTGGGAGAGCCAAGGATGCCTTCCAAAAGCTTAGCTATTAAGAAACAGAAAAGTTTCATTAGAAACAAAGAAAAAATTACCAAACTGTAATGTAATAGTAGTCCTATTGTATGGCAGTGAATGCTGAACAGTCTCCTCAAAGATGAAGTGGAGCCTTGAGGCAGCAGAAATGTGGTTCTACAAGAGGTTGCTGAGGGTACCATGGACTGAACATGTGAGCACCAACAAAGTTTTAGAGAAAATGGAAATAAAAAGGAAACTTATCCTTAACATCAGGAAGAGACTTTTTAAATTTCTGGGGCACATAATAAGGAAAGAGGGATTGAAAAATCTTATACTTATAGGACAGATTGAAGTCAAGAGGGACAGAGGAAAAAAATGCATAACTTACTTAGTGAGCTTGAGTAAATGGATGGTGGAACAAGATTTAAGAGAAATAATAAAAAGACAAAATTTATTAAGAGCAACAAAGTACAGGAAGTTGTGGTGAGCCATGATTGCCTATGTCTTAAAGGGACATTGCACACAAAGAAGTAGTCTCGGAAAAACACTATAAAATTCACTATTTTTTTATCCATAATGTTGAATGAGCAAAAATTATTCAATTTTTTAGCAAAAAAAATCTCAAGTGATGATAAAAATTGCAGCAAAACATTGTCAATTCATTTAAGATTGCATGATCTATTATGACATATCTCTAATTTGTATTTAGATACATTGTATTAATTTTCAATTTTTCTAATTGTTCATCTATATTTCATATGATCCATTATTGTACATAATTAGCTTACAATAAAATTTGTGTTTATATGAATACTACTTTATGTAAATTGAAATGTTGTAGAATGGGGGACACTATATCATAGATTCAGTGGAGTGGGGTATCAAGATTGGAGCAATGGGCATAAGACTCTTGCACCATCCCTGCTGATAACTGCAAATTTTACTAAACAATATTTTTCGATTCATTATGTTTTATTTAATAGAATACCTTCATTATGTAATTGACTTATTTTAAAAGAAAATTCCAAACACACATCCATGCATACGTACACACATATTGATTGCACATGATAGCATAGATCATTTGTTCACATATGTATTTAATCCTTTAATGTGCTTCTTACATAAATTTTCCATAAATCAGTTATCATAATTCACTTAGCAGGTCCTTATAAATTATTTATCTTATTGATCTGATGGATGTATTTTATAAATGCTTATATTAATGAAATGAACCAAAAGTAAAATTGAAATCTTTTGAAATATTTGATGATGACAGTATTTTTAACTGAAAAATAACAATTATTACTTGATTATAAAAATAGAATTTTGCAAATGTTTGTTTCTGCTAGGCACCAAAAAGTGAACTAATAGTAGCTTTAATACTAATACATAGTTTATATAAGCATTTTGGATATCCCTCCTCAGTGGCCACACCTTTTTGTTGCTAAATAATGTATAGCTAAGTATACTTGAATTATTCATTGCAAAAAAGTTCTTTGTTTCGGTTTCTACCTCATTAGTAGGTTGTTATAATTTAAATATTAGCAAAAACTTTGCATACTAATAGCTTGTGATTATCTAAACAAAACAGCCAATCTTAAGATGCAGAGAAAGATAACTAGCCTAGCCATTATATAACATTAACATGGCTTAACAGAAGAAAATTTTATGGTATAAATATGAAACAAATTCACACAACAATTGCATTTCTATAAACCAACTAAATCAAATTGATATTAGATTTTCCTTGTCAAATAGGTAAAGAGGCAGTTATCGTTTCTTAGTGAAAACTGTCTATACATTGTTTCCTTATATATAACATAATTTTTTCATTCACACATTATTATTAATCCTTGATTTTTACATTTTTATTTCATCTGCTAGGCTTGGATGATCCTGCATTAGAGATAAAAGTTCTGTATGTAATCTGTGTGAAAGTCTTGGATCTAGTATACTTGGAACACAAAACTGCTTACAACAAACTCTACTGCAATCTTACTGGCCAGCAAAATTTCACAGCAAATGAAGGGTAAATACTGCTTTGAAATAAAAATATTGTAAATAAATAAATTGGCATTTCATTATAGCTAAGATTTTTTGTAGTTAAAATCAAACTGATGGATATTTTTGGTCACAACAATTTTGAAGTGAATTATCAAGAACTTTTTTTAGCAGCCATGTTTACCCCCAATTTTTTACCAATTGTAGTATTTTTTACAGGGTTTTATTTTAACAAAATACAATAAAGAAAGAAATAAAAGAAATAAAAAAAACTATCAAAGCAAGCAGGTACTGGAAATTTTATATTCTCTTGCTGCTAACCATATTGGCAGCCTTTGATAATAAATTAAGACTAAATTCTAAATTTTTTTGCCCCCCCCCCCCAACAACACTTGTCTCTGCTATGGCACTGAAGGTCATAATAAATACATTAAAAATAACTTAATATACTATTTTATTGAATTAGTTGGCATTATTAATGTAAAGGATGTATCTGATGGGTAGTAGCAAGAACATTGATATTTGGTTGGAAATTGGTGAGTGTTAGTCATGTCACCATGCTCTTCCAAGTTCAGTTTGCTCCTCTGTTCCATCAGAATTACATTTGTGTGACTAAAAACAGCTTCAACTATGTATGAACTTCAGAATGCAAGTAAGAGTCTCAAGTGCTGCATGATGTTTGTAGAATTTAGCAGTAGTATTTACATTAACCCAATAGTCACTGAAGTTTTTAATTTTACACAATGATTTAGCTTTGAGATTAAAAGACATATAACACATAAGTTCATATTGTGAGATTTATTGCCTGCATTTTATATTTCCAAATCAAATGATGTAACAATCCAATCAGGTACATATGTTTTATCAAGTTTCTCCAGGTGCCTCATGTATATCTCCCTGGGTTACATTCTTCAATTTTTATTTCTTGTCTTATACAAATGTCATTTGTTGTTCCAAAATCTTCTGTCATTTATCAGCCCTTTTTCATCTCCTCAGAATTTATTGACCCCTGGATAGTTTCACTGACCCTCAGTAGTTGATATTGGTCACATAAAGGACCCCTAATCTAAATGATAAATGCTCAGAAGAAATCTTCCTTCTGTAACATTTAAAGAATATTCATAATGTATTTAAACTGTCAAAAAAAAAATTCAAGGTTCAGAATTACAAACTGAAATATATTTTCCTCTTTGACAGATGAAATTAATATTCTTCCAAATAGGTGCTGTAAAACAAGAAAACTTCTTTTTCCAGATCAAGGGAAAATATAATTTCTCTCTTTGTTAGCTTGTCTAGTAAATTTAAATCTATGAACCTCCTCTTCTAATGGTATAAATTGAATGTTCTTTATCACATAACATTAGAACAAATCAACCATAACATACATATTTGATTGAACTTTTATCTTCATAGGGAAATCCTTCATCCTATGAAGATCTTGGCCAGAATTCATTGTACCTTTTTGAAGGCTTGAAAGTAACTGCTATTTTAATGAACACTACCCAAAACAGATGATTAGTAATATGTATACAATACAAGTGCCCCAAAATTATAGTTTAAATGAATGGATAAGGACACCTTTTATATGCAAAAAACTATCTTCTATAGACCTGATAGAGGCCTAAATAGAGTGAAGAATTAAAGGAGTACATAAAAGTCATTTTTATCAGTAAATATATACATAATTTTATTGAATATCTGATGAGAGTGTATATGCAGTGGTCATCTTCCCTTTATCTGTTATCAATGGCTTATTTTGTTGAAGACTTAACAAAAAGCTTATAGGTATTCATATATATAATTATGAATGGATTCTTTTTAAAGATATGAAATATATGACAAAAGGTTATTAGTAAACTAGAATACTTGAAGATTTTGCAACTCTAAATAAGTGTAAATTATAAACTCACTCCAGGAGACAGGAAAAGAAGCATAAACAAAAATGCTAATCATAACAGACATAAACTTATCTTTATATCACAGTTATTGTTCCAGGTAATTTCTGAAAAGATATATAAAAACCCCTCATATAAGTTGCTACTTAAATATTACAAAGCATGTTTAAAACTTCTACATGATGGATATTTGTACTTTTTTATTTCCATTTTATATTGATTATATTAATGATCATAGAATGAATTGACTGTTGTAATAAAAAAACAATAATACAATGAAAGAAAAATTTAATAATGAAAATACTTCATTTGAGAAATTTAGATACATAAGAAAAGACTATTAATAGTAGCAAATGCTGATCAAATAACTAACAAGTAACTGCATTTTATGCAAAATGTATTAAAAAGTAAATATGTATCCCATAATAACTTACAAAATATGTATCTCAAAATAACTGTTTTCCAATGGACTAAATAAAATACAGCTCTAATTCTGGTACAATATTATTCCTTTTAAAATGAAATTTAATTCCTTAAAATTTAAAAACTATAAATATATTAGTATAATTTGTAATAGTTTATTCATTGAGATTTCAGTGATAGCTACAATTTACATTGCAATAGGTAATTAAGATTGTAGCAACTTTGTAAATATTCTTTACATAATGAGTTATATGAAACTTGTTGATTCAGTGTACCATATAAAATGTGTTTACAGTACTATATATATATATATATATATATATATATATATATATATATATATATATATATATATATATATATGTATATATGTATGTATGTATGATAAAAAAGAGCTTGTAAATAGAATTTCCATTGCTATTAAGTAATAACTTATCATTGCTGAAATATTTTGTTAAAATATCATAAGCTTACTATTGTGCATTGTTAATGTTCTGATTTTTATTTTTATTTACATGATTTGCATTTTCTTTTACTGTGGAATTTTCTGTATACAGGTTTTCATTATAAAGTAAATACAAATAAATGGTGGTTTTGACAAGACTAATTCTTTTTGCAAATTCTTTTACTTGAATCCAAGTAGAATATACTTTAGAATCCATGGTTACTAATCAGAATTCTAGGAAATTGTTGTAAACAATTAATTTTTATGAATAAAAAACATTGTATATTGCTATTGTTGGCCCTCAAAAGATACATTTTTACTTAGCCCTGACCACCCCTTTACTGGTGGTAGAGAAAAATGATGTGATGTCCAGCCACTGGTTGAAAAATGATAGAGAAAAATGACTTAATGCCCAGCACCAGTTGAACAGTGATAGAGAAAAATGATGTAATACCTAGCCACTGGTTGAACAGTGGTAGAGAAAAATGACTTAATGCCCAGCCACCTGCTGAATGATGGGTAAACACTTGTTACCATTTTCATATTTACCGTGAAAGACTACATACCAATTATTTGTGAATTTTGACTCAGGAGCTCAGGCTGAAGAGTTAAAATTGTTCGGGAATGCAGGGCTCAAAGGTTTAAGACAAAGAGTTGATGAATCTAAAGGATTATTGATAATGCAGGTCTAGTAAAATTAGAACAGATTTATTCAGTATGTTGCAGGTAGTATGTACATTGCTCTTTGAGCTGGGAAGCACATGTCTCCAGGAATGTTTATCCCATAACAAAAATGACGGACTTGCATGTGAGTCTGGGTAATAAAATGAAAAAGAAAAAACTAAAACCAATATATATATATACAAAACCAACAATAATATATTATTAGCAAGGCAAAATGTTACATTGTTACGAGTGACAAAGACAATGATATTGTATGTATATGACAAAATAATGAACATGCATGAAAACATTTAAAGACCAGTGAATTGTTCATGTATGTAAAATGTGTGTAGGAGTTCTAGAGAAAATGAAGTTGAATGAAGTTGCATATGTGTGTTTGTGTGTCTGTTTCACAATAAGAAATGTGTTTTCATGATAAACCTACATCCTAGTGTGTCTAAGGAAAATAGGAAAAAGAGCTAGCATGCATGCATACTTTTCTCCATGTTCAACCTACATCTTACTGTTCCTGGTTGAAAGATTATTTATTTCTCTGCTATAACAGAAAATGTGGCACAAAGCCGAAGTGGGGAATGGGGAAAAGGTTGGTCTTCTGTCTTAACTTCTAAACTTTGCTAGCCACAAACGCTGACCCAATCATACTAACAATATTTCTTGCATCAAAACAACACATTCTTACTTACCTTTTTCATCACACCCACCATAATACCTCAATGACTCCATGAAAATACTAACTAGACTCCATATGTACAATTTGTGTTCCTGGGTGAAAGAGAATGATAGAAAATATTAGTGTATTTATAGATTCAGGAAACGTCCTCTAGTGGAAGCTTTTTTGTTAGCAATGTAAGTGGGGTAACTCCACAATACTTCCCTCCAGATGGGGAGAATTTTATTCTGCCCATATGTCTATGAAGTTTGAGTATGCTTGTTTTGTCCCTCATAGGCTGAAAAGAAAAAGATTTGAACAGTGTAGTTGCAATGTGTTTTTAAACATTTCAATGAAAATGTACTTGTCGGAAGTACTGTGTCATCAGTGTTCTATATAATTCTCTAGTGGGTCAGTCATAGTATGCTCTGGAAGATATTTTAATAGTGTAGAAAGAAAGGTATCACTGGTTGGTATTGTCATTTTGTTATTTTCCAATGCTCCAGGCTGAATTGATTTTGTTTAGAAGGCCTTGTTTGTTTGCTGTGTGTGGATGATGTTGGTACACAAAATTTTAATAGAATTGTTGATTTGTAAAGTTGTTGAAATGTTGGTGAAATTGCTACAGTTGAGTGAAATACATGTTTGCAAGAACCTTTGAAGATATCTGATATCCATGTATTATTAAATTGTACTTGCAGATTTTTTAGTTTGTTTCATGGTAACATCTTTGAATAAAAAAGGTCAGTGAGTTGCTTTTGGGATTATTTCACCTTTTATCTGTTGAGTCAAGGAGAAACAGTGGTGTTTAAAGTTGAAAATGGAGTTTTTGTTTTGGCAAAAAAAAAGTTTTTGTGATGTCTGCCAGTTGAGGTAAACAAGCATATCGGGGCTTGAGAGAAGGAAAGGGTCAAGCAAAAAGCAATAGGGATGAGGTGTATGTTGTCTGCCTACTGACTGGACCAATATAGCAGTAATTGCAAAGGTTATTAGGGATTTTTGGTGGTCACATGTGTTGCAAAAAGAAAATCTATTTTCTGACTTGGAGAACATTTTGTCTCGTGTAGATATGTTTTGAAATTTGTGATTTTGATCTTTTCATCAGTTCTAATCACAAATTTTGTAATTGTAAGTTAATTTTATTAAAAGTTTTTAGTGTCAGCTGAGTGCGTTAGGATAGGTAAAGAAGTTTGTTGAAGTTGTTCTTCACTGGCACTCAGTTTGAAAAAAAGGTGTCCAAACGATGCATGAGTTTGTATATATATATATAGTCCTGTGTGCTTCCTTGAGTCCAGGATAAAAAATATGTTGTGGTCAGCAATCTGTTGCAGGTAGTATGTACGTTCATGTTTGAGTTAGGAAACACGTTTCTCCTGGAATGTTTATCCCACACCAAAAATGGTGGACTTACATGTGAGTCTGGGTAATAAGATGAAAAGAAAAGACTAAAACCAATATGTACACAAACAAATGATAATGTATTATTAACAAGATAAAATGTTACATTGTTGCAAGCAGCAAAGACAATGATATTGTATGTATGTGACAAAACAATGAACATGCTTGTAAACATTTAAAGACCAGTGAATTGTTCATGTATGTAAAATGTGTAGCAGTTCTAGAGAAAATGAGTTTGAATGAAGTTGTGGATGTACAGGTGTGTGTACGTTTCACAACAGGAAATTTTTTCATGATAGACCTACATTCTAGTGTATCTAAGGAAAATAGGAAAAAGCGCTAGTGTACGTGCACACTTTTCTCCATGTTCAACCTACATGTGGATGAAATAGGAGAAAGAGAATGATAGAAAATATTACAGTATATTTATAGGCTCAAAAATGTCCTCTAGTAGCAGCTTTTTTTGTTAGGAAAGTAAGTGGGGTAACTCCACAAGTATATATATTATTTTGCTTTCTGGGCTTACGGCTATATCACATTGAAACATCTAAGTAACATTGATCCTGGTTAGTATCGAGATAGGTGAACACACTTTGGAATACCAGGTGGTGTAATCTTGGATGTGCAGGTGGTGTAATGTATAATGGCTTGGAATTAGAGTGAGAAGTTCAAATTCTAGTTAGTTTTGTTATATTCACTTACAAGCAAATAATCTTGGGAAAGGTATGAATTCACCTATTCCCTCATCAGCTATAGGTTAATTAGTAGGAATCATATCATTACATCATTGTTATTTCCAAAAAACAATTCTTACAATCTAAAAATATTTTCTGGCTTAAATAACCTGCAAAAAGCTTGGTAAGCCATAAGAAAACAAATCAATCAATATTTTGTTTTCTAAAATTTATTACAGTAATTGATTAATCCAGAAAATGTTTGGTTCAGTTAATATGATGTATGTTATAATCTGTTTCAAATTAGACCTCTTTCTGATTCACTCCACGCTAAAACCTGTTGACTGGATATGAATGCTATGAAAGCAAAATTAAAAATAAAAAAGTCACTCTCTGTACAGGGGCTCTGAGCATTACATCTGGCTCACAAAACAAATCTACTAAAAATATAAAATAAAATTTAAACATTGTTGCCAATCACAAATGTTGCCACTGAAGTAAAAGTTTGACAAGAAATGCCGAGTCATGTATCTACCTTGACTACTTAAATGGGCACAATCATTAACACTCAAGGCAGTTCACAATTTACCAGTGGCCTCTCAGGTGGTACAAACTTCAATATCAGGTTCATACACAACCTACTCTCCCATTTTCCAATCCTTCTCCTTCACCCACAAAAGAGACATTCTGCCTTGATCCATTATACTGGCAATACAGATAATTTTAATATCTATTTCCTTTTCTTTCTGCCTCACTGATAATACTTTGTTGTTTTTTGTCTTCTACTCTTGAAACCATATGCTTTTTATAACATATATATATATATATATATATATATATATATTCATCTGTCCAGTACTCACTTGATGCTTTTATAGCATTGTTACATTATAGAGTCTTTAAGAAATAATACAATACTAAACAACAGCATCAGATCTTACAATTATCAGTCTTGGATACAAGTTTTAATTCCTTCAGGTTTTTTCATCAAACCCTTGAGTTGTTTCAATCAGATTATAAAGTATTATTCACTATTCTGCTTTGGAGATTTCATAACTGTATTAAAGCAGCAATGTATCAATTACACTTTCCCTTGTTGAAAGTCTTATTTTCTCATTTTTTGCATAATATCCTTTTTCAAAGGATCTTCTCATAATTTATCCTCAATCTAATTTATTTATTTTGTGATCATTTCATTAGGTTAACTTTTTTCTATTATTTCTGTCAAAATAACCTCATTTATAATCTAGCCTTATTTACCTAACTTTTTTCATATTTTCATTTTCTCAACAAATGCTTCCAATTATTTGGCTTTCTTTTGTCTAATTTACTGTGATTTCAAATTACTTAGTCACCATCTATATTCAAACTCTTCTTTTATTGTTTTTATTATAGTTATGTTTCCAATATTTGTGAAATGTTATAAATATAGTTTCTGCAGGTTTGCATCATTACTTAATAGAATATATATTTCATTTTGTACATATTTATATATTAAATATTTAAAACTGCATTCTTGCAATGGGAATTATTAATCATGGTTTATATAATTTCACTACAAAATATCCATTTCTTGGCTTGCTCAGCATTCACATGTAATTTTTAAACTTTTGACAAAATTATTTGGCTATTAAGTTATTTCATTTTTGTTACAGATTAAAGTTTTCTGCAGTTGAAAATAATAAAATATTTCTAGCAGTCAGCATAATTGCAACTGGAGCATACATCATGGACCAAAAGACTACAAATAAAGTAAGTTTTATTGCTTATTTCAGGTACTTAACTGTATTGGTAAATGTTTTTTTATTTCTATATGTATCTTCTAATTCTTAAGAAAAACTGAATGTTTCAAGCTTATAACTTTTGATAGTTACTGCTAAAAATGAGCTTATTCTTTAAAAATGAAAACTAATACATCTTAACTCATGTCTAAATTTTTAAAAATAGTTATTTTTGGAATAAATAAATGAAATGTATAGTAAGAGAAGGTACAAGAGAAACTGATATATTAGGTTAATGTACAAGTTTTCAGTAGCCTTTGAAAAATCTTTTATTAATCTAAATTAATAGCATCAGTCATCAAAGTAGTTTTCTTAGTTTTGTTTGACTTTATATCACCTTTTATGTAAATTATATGTTCCATCATAGAAAAATAATTTTAATTTTGATCTAAAGAATTTTTTTTTATATCCCAGTCATGTTGATACTACTGATCAGACATGGATAATTGCAATTGCAGGTATGGAGTATATATAAATATTGAAAAAAAATCTCATCTTGATTATCCTGGATCTAAACATGGTTTTCTTTGTTTTAGATTCTCATAGTACTAAGTGCCTGCAAAAGTTCCCAGGGCTCTATTCTGAAAACACAGAATACACAGTTGAAAGCTGATTTTTCACTGGAAACTTGTACACACACCTATTAGATCATTTATTCATTGCCAGTAACTATATTGTACAAAATGCCCTTTTTTCTGTGTTGAGAAATAAGTAAAAACAAGTATTTAAATGTTCATTGATATTTCTTTTGGTAATTTCATTTGGAACTGATTTTCCTTCCTGCAAAATTTTCCAAAGGTATGTAAACTATGTACGATGATGGATTTATTCACCTTTAAATTTTTGCCAGTTCATGCTGTATCTTCCTTCAAAAGCTTTTCCAATTTATCTATTTTTCAGGGTTTTTTTTTTTCAGAGCCTTCTTAGTCTTTAAGCCGAAAATCTTAACTTTTAAAACTTCGTAAAACATTCTCAACATTTACTATATCATTTTCATAAACTCTGTGATCCATTGATTAACTTCTGTCCTTTTTTATCTAGATCAAACATGAAGAATAAACAGTGTTGAGTGTAAGTTTTATATTCAGCAATGATTTTCACTATAAAGAAAATAAAATTATAATTTTTGCGCAATCAATAAATAGCTGAGTAAATTTTCAAGACATTCCTAAGATTTATGTAACAATGTACGAAAGATAATAATGGCAACTTTTACACATCTACAATATTACACATATGTTGGTTATTGTTGAATAAAGTCTATGGCTGGGTAAAGAATGTTCATATATAAATGTCTTATACTATTCAGATTAATTTGACTTAATCAGCATTTATATTGTACATACTTATAGATTACTTGGTTTAAGATTAATACAAGTACATATAACTAAAATTAAAACATGTATTCAGTAAATACTGATTATGTATATTAATGCTAATATTTATACAGAAATCACTAAATCATATAAATAATGAATAACGTTTACAGATATAGAATTAATTCTAGATTTGTGAAAATTTCTTATCTAAAAATCAGTGCTGTTTATATTAATACTAAAGCAGCTAGGATAAATGCTTAAGAACATATCTAGCATTATTTTTGTTTAATATATTAATCCTTTTACTTCACTTGTAGACATTAAAACTTATGTATCATTAAAAGAATCAAACATAAATACATTATAAGAGTAATAACGTTCATTATAGAATGATAATATATAATATATATAATAGGGAGAGAGAGAGAGAGAGATAGGGAGAGAGAGAGAAAGATAAATAGAGAGAGAGAGAGAAAGATAGAGAGAACAAAACATTAAATTTGGACAGTTTAGCCAGTTTTGTTTGTGATGTACAGGATGAAATCTTGCTGCTTATATACACTATAGACCAGTACTTTGGGGATACCCTCTGGATTTTGAAGAATCTCCTAAAAATTCAAGGTTGTGTGCCTTTTTCAAAATTAATATACTAGCACACATCACATCAGGCCAGAAGGACTTTCATTTTCTGAAGAGTTTTATCTAATATTTGGTAATAATAATGAATCACAGTATAAAATTTCCTTAAAATTTTAGCTCTTTTTGCCTAATCTACTTTGCTAACTAATAGTAATCTTAGGGATGGCAGATTTTTAAATTTATGTAATAGCCTCTATAAAAAATTGGACACCATGAACTAATGGGTTAAATAGTTTCAATTTTCTAGCTTAGTAGGAACTAATTAAACTAGAGAAGGTATGAAGCTTACTAATTATTAAATCAAGAGGGGGGGACCCTAAACTTTTGGATTTTATATATATATATATAACAAAATTAAACATAGAATGTAAATAAAAGATACTTTAAGAAATAAAAACATTAGTCATACAAAATAACAAATTAACTATACAAAAAATTACATTAAAAATTAAAAATAAATAAAATATAAAATTTAAAATATTTATATGAATTTTATAAATTTAATACTATTACCAAACATTATAATTCATAATATAAGTATAAACCTATCTATGTCAAACATCATTACCAGTAATATATGAGTACAAACCTATTTACCACTTTAATTTAAGATAGATTAAAAGGATAACATTAAAATGTTTATATGAGCATAATATAATATAAGAGAAGTGATTATTAAATTAAAAAGTTTAGCAAGATTGTAAGGTTAAATTCTTAATGTGCCTACAGATTAAAGTAGTTTCAAATCTCTAATTTAACAATTGACTGCTATTCAAAAGTTTAATTATCATCATTTTCTCCTGTAGACGTAGAAAACAATGTTCGTATAAAGATCTATAAGTTTTGGCTTGTTTGTGGATCTCCCATTTAAGTTTAGGTGACTTGTTTTCTTCTTTCAATTTCCAAAAATACTCAGAAAGTGAAATCATATTGCATTTGTTATTATTAGTAAAAAAAGAGTGATGGTTATAGAACTGTTTTATAAAAGCATTCTTAGTGCTACCTATATAGAACTTAACATTTCTGGGATTTTCAATTGATGAAATAGAACACATATATACAATGGATTCCATTAAGCATTTGTTAGATAATGAACATTGGTCAGGACTTCTACAATTACATAGGTTACACAGGACATATGAGAATTGGTACCAATTATTGTTATAAAATTTTAGTGTTTTATTGTTGTGTGATTTAATCATTTTTGTCCAGATTGTTAGTACAACTATAGCTACTTTATAGAGTATTCTGAATGAAAATTTGACTTAATGGATTACTTTTAGGGAAATGTTTATCAATTATGTTTAAAAAATTGTGTCTCAACTTGATGTCGGTTTCTTTCAAAATACCAAACAAACTTAACTGATACATTGTATCTATAATATTCTCTACTCTGTTGTAATCATATCCGGTTAGATTTTGAATCTTTCTCTATGACTTCTATCTCAATGTTAACATTTTTGCATTGGCTGAATTGTTATTAAAAACTCCTCTTGTGTTGTTTTTGCCTTTTCTTTTTACCTTTTCTTTTCCTTTCCATTGTATTAGTTAATTTTGATATATTACTCTTTGTTTTTCTCTTCTCTGCCTTTTCTTTGGAGAAGGGAGGATTTTAACGTTTTTCTTTGCTTAACTCTGCCTATTTATTTTCTTTCTTTTTCCTTTCATTGATTTCTTGTCCTTTTCATTTTTCTGCTTTAACCTGCATACTTTTTTCTTTTCCTTTTATGGAAATTCTTCTTATGTCTTCCTAAAATTTTAAAAATGTAAAAAGAAGTGATGTTTAAGTAGCATTTTTAAATAAAATCATTTATAACTATTTTTGTTCACTACCTGATGAGATGCTTATATTAGGCATCAAAACATATATGCATCTTTGTAGTCATTACTTGTTTGTTTGTATATAATATCTTATATTAGGTTGGTGCAAAAATAATGTCGGTTTTTGACGTTAAAAATTACGTCAAAAACCGACATTATTTTTGCATCAACCTAATAATAAAAAAAAAAATGTGTCTGTGTGTGTGTGCACGTGTGTGTGAACATGTCATTTGATGCTGAAGTGGTCAGGATTGAATTTAGATAATGAGATCAAGTATCTTTAACTTTCTTTGGGAAAAAAATACTATATCCCTCGTAATTTTTCTAGTTATCTGAAGCTTGATATTTACTCAAAGCCTTGAATTGTCCATAAATACTTTTATGAAGAATTGCATATGAGTTTTAAAATGCTTTCAGTAATGTTGATAGTCCTTAAATGTGTGTGGGGGGTGTACATGTACACTGAACTATAGAAATTCATTTGAGACTAATTCTAAAATATTTTATAATCTAAATGTCTTCAAGAATTTCATATTTCATTATAATATTTATATGTTTATACAGAAGTGTAAGATATGAACTTGAAACATTATCATGAAATATGAGAATTTATCTGCTTTTTTACTTTTAATAATTGATTACATAAATTTCAAAGATATATTTTAGATTATCATATATATATATACACATACTAATATTAATATCAACAAAATGTATGCATAACAGTATCAGCAAATGTACTATGTAAAATCAAAGGGAATAGTACATTACACTGACATAAGCAAAATATACAGAAGGGAAATATTGTAAATGCTTGTCATTTAAAATTTGTTTTACATTTTAAATTAAAATTCATTATTTATTAGTTCATAATTTTTAATTACAATATTTATAAGGAGTAAAATAAAAAAGAATTCATTATACATTGACTTTTAATATCAAATATGTGATTCATTTATTAATAAAACTAATTTAAAAATATGAAATTAAACATAACATACAGACATACATACTTGTGTATGTGTGTGTGTGTGTGTGTGTATATATATATATATATATATATATATATATAGAGAGAGAGAGAGATAGATAGATAGATAGATAGATAGATAGATAGATATAAATATATGTATTGATAATTATTTTAATATGGATACCCCAAATATCTTCAAGCTAATTCTAGAAAATGAATTAATACTTGAATACATTTTCCATTGATGCTGTTTCAAATGTGTGGAAAAACTTGCATGGTTTCTAAAAATATATTGTTTCTATAATGTATTTTTTCAGAAGAATACAACATTTATTTTCTTACATACAAATGTATACTCTTTTAGATTATACAATTTATATATGTTTGTTTCTTAAATTTTACTTTACAGATATAAGAAAATTATACATCTAATAATTGGTATGGCAGTTGTTTATTTTATTGTTTTAAAATTGTTGAATATTGGATTTATATATGTGACTGATTATACAGGGTGTAGCTGAAATACCTCCCACATAATGGTAAGGCAATAGTTTCTTCATCTAGCTAATGTCTTACCATTAGGTGGGAGGTATTTTTGCCACACTGTGTATATATGTGTGTGTGTGTATATATATATATATATATGGAGTGATAGTGAGAGATGATTGTGTATGTGTGTATGTATGTATGTGTGTGTATATATATATATATATATATATATTAGTATGGTTAAAATAAATGTTCTTAACTACCAAATTTAAAACAGTATTTCTCAGCTTTGAAGAAAATTTATTAATCAAAATATAAGCCATTAAAATATGCACAGTGTCAGTAACAAACAATTATTTATTCTAGTAGAGAATAAATTTTGGAGCCAATGAATTCTTCAAAAATGTTCTAATCTGCTGCTAGGTTGTTAAAAGACACCTCTTGCAGGAAATTCTAAAGATGCATGAAAAAGTGTTTGACAGTTGGAGAGAGGTCTGGTAAGTAAGCTGGATGAATAAGAGTTTTATAACCAAGTTCATTTGATTTCTACAGACATGTAGTCAGGTGATGAAATGGAGAAGAACTGGTCCTTTTTGGTTTACCACGGGTGGATATAAATGTTGCAGTTCTTAGCACAATTTGCCAATTTCACTTGCAGTAACCATAAACTTTTGATGCAGTTTTAGTTCTTCACCTCTGTTCAGCCACTACAAGAAATACCATTATCTTATAGAATTCTTTTTCATCACATGTTACAATGTGATTCCAAAACAGATTTGTCTTTTTTCAGTAAAAGAAATGTAAAGCAGACTTTGTATTGGCAAATATTTTTGTTCAACTTATGCACTACCCATTTGTTGAGCTTTTTTTGATTTTCCATTTTAGTAAAAATGTTGAATAACTGTTAAATGGTCAATTTTTAATTCTTCTGCAATCACCTGAATTGTTTCGCATGTATTCACTTTAATGGCTCTAAGTATGGCTCTCAGTATGTTCTCATCAGGTATCTTTCTGTGACACTCCTCATCATCTAAATTCTCAATTCTGTTTCAAATTTGTTTAACTAATGTTGCATATTCAGTGGTGGTCATTCTTAGGTGATATTGTGAGTAGTTTATGCTACTTTATGTCCCATTTTGAACTCATGAGAGATAATCACTCAAATTTGCTTTTTCTCTATTTTTGAAAGCCAGAAATAAACAGTAATAAAGCATTTTAAACAAAACCATTAGCATAAATCAATAGAGTAAAATTTGTGTTTTAATATTACATGAACATAATAGTTTATTCTAAAATGAACATCAAATTTTAAAATGACAAAAACCACAATTACTTTTACCTCAACCTTATATATATATATATATATATATATATATATATATATATATATTTAATAGGCTGGTTAATAAAATCTGATGAATAAAAAGCCAACAAAATGATACATATATATATATATATATATATATATATATATATAACAAAAGACTTCATTAAAAATGAAATTACTAGAACACTCACACAACACATTATAGGAAATAGCACAAATGTCACCCTACACCCTCCCCAGTCGTCCAAGGCATCCAATACCTATGTCTGATCAATGGGAGGTCACTTTGATCCAGGTTCGACCTTTCTCATGTTGTGATTTGCTTGATCATAATGTGGCTAAGATTGAATCTTTGTATGGTATCTTTGTGCTGGGCTGATCCAAGCAGGGTGAAGATGCAAAGTAAGAAAACAACACTTGAATAAATTAAAAAAAATTAAATACTATTTTTATATCAAGTCCTTCATACAGTAATTGGTTAAATCAAGAGTTTGCATCCAAACAATTATCAACCCAACACACTTCTAATTCAGATGTGACACTTTTATAAACTTGGTAAAGTTTGTTTTGCCAATTTATAAACTTGGTAAAGTTTGTTTTGCAAGGCTGATGTCGGGGTGTATGGCAACTGGTAGCTGGAACAAACTCTGATTCCTTGCTTTGAGACATTCATATTTATGGATGTTTGCCCAAACCAGCATGGGACATGGTGCAGTTGGAGAAGTCCGTGTTTCCCCCTGCCTGCCATCTCCATTGTCTGAGTCCTGAGAATTAAATTACTTCATAATTTTGGGGAATTCTCTTCTTTCACAGGTGATGGTTACAGAGATTACTCCACCTCATAACTTCCACTTCTCCCACTAATCCTCCTCAGTGAGCATGTGTGGCTCCTCCACCTTCCTTAGTGGCTGTCTATATAAGAATTAAAATCTTCAATTTTTCCCATGGGTCTTATTCATTAACCCTTCTTATTTATCAGGGGTCTGTCAGTATATCGTTCCTTCTATTTTAAGAAAACTCTCTTATAATTTCCAGTAACAAAATAGTGTCACACAAATATACTAACAAACTTTGTTACCATGAAAATAAAAAAAACCTTGAAAAACATTAAAGAGTTAGCTGAATAATATGGAAAATTTCTCTACACACTTAGACTTTTAAAAAAAGTAAAAATAAAAGTATACTTGAGAAACTGAATAGAAAACTTAAAAATACCATCATATTCAACATGAGAGGCTTGTGACATCTCATCTGTGAGAGAGGGGTTGCAGAGTGGAAAAATAATTTCTCACCTGCAAGGACACAGACACTTTTAGACTCTCTCTAGACTGGAAAGTGAGGACTGGAAGCTCCCACCCAAATGTGACAACTGTACTCTATTTGAGGCCTGATCTGGTGCTTGTAAAGTTAGAGGATTGCATAAGGAGTCAGGTACATTACTTTAGTGATGGATCATATGTACAAGTTCCACTTGAGATCTGGGGTGAGTTTAAGGACCAATAGTCTTTCAAGGTGACATCCATTCATCATGACTGGTGATAGTTCAGGGTCCAATTGAATGTAACTAGTTTGCTTTTTGAGGCATTGAGTGTAACCAACCAGGTTTTCCTCCACTGAGATGTTAGAGCTAGATCAGAAGACAGATTAGTTGACCATTTACCCATATATCATCGGCATAGATATTTACAAATGCTCTGAGTATACTCTTAGGCAGATCATTTATGTAAAGTAAAAAGAGGCTTGGTCCGAGAAGTGACTCCTGGGGGACACCTGCATTGATTTCTAGGAGGCCTGACCATTAACAACTACCTTCAGGGACTTACCCGCTATGAAGGACTTTATAACTGAGAAGACTCTTCCAGTAATTCCATAGCTAGAAAGCTTGAGCAGCAAATATTTGTCAAAGGCCTTTGAAATATCTAATGCTATGGTCCTTGGCGTGTATTTGTTTAGAGCCTCACTGATTCTAGTAGTTATGACATTAGCAGTGGATCAGGCCCATCAAAACCCACACTTCTTGTCACTGAAGAGGCTGTTCTTATCTAAGTGCTCAACAACCTTCTTGTTGATTATAGCCTCAAAAAGTTTAATGATACTGAGGAAACTGATGGGTCTATACTGAGGGGTTGAGTAATCATCTGTGTTCTTGAAAACCAGGCATACACTTGACACTTTACACAGGCTTGAGAAGGATTTCTCCTTCAAGTATCAGCTAAATAACTTTGCTATGATTGAAGATAATTCTGGGTTGATATTTTTAGTGGCACTCACTGGAATTTTGTCTGGGCCAGTGGCTTTCTTTCATTTAAATCTTTTGATAAGTCTTGAGATTTCACAGGCTGTAATGAAATTATTAAGTGAGATTGTGCACAGTAAGACATGGGAAGGAGGTGGCCTTTGTCATCTAATGTTGAATTCAAAGCAAAGATCGAAGTAAAGAGCTTCACCTTCTCTGTCAAGGAAGATATATTTATATATTTATAATAGTGAGCACATCTGCTTTGCCTCTATTCATAATTTGTTTGGAGATCTTTCAGAATTCTCAGGATCGATTTTGTTTGTTTTCCACCTTGGCTTGTACCACTTGTGCATAGTTACACTTTGCATCTTCCAGAACATTCTTGCAATGATTGCAGGTGGTTCTGAATGCAGTATACTCAGACTACACTGCTCCTTGTGATAGATATTTAAGTAGTGGTTACAATGAGCTGTGGCTGCAGCACATTCAGGGGTGAACCAGGGCTGAGTGTTTGGTTTTTGTTGGAATTTTGGGGGGAGTATAAATCTTTCCATTCCAGAAAAGATCCATTCTGAGATGAGAGCAACAGTTTTGGATGCAGCATGCTTGAAGAAGATTGATAGGGGATCTTCTGCCATATAAGATCTAAAGGTATCCCAATCTGCTTTTGTGTAGGAAAAAATTGTTCTATGGAATGGCAAATCACAGGATGCCTTTGGTTTAGCATCAATTTGGTCATTGATTAGGGAATGGTCTGATGTGCCAAGGGGAGGTAAAGATTTTGCTAAAAATTTATCAGGGCAGGATGTGAGGAAAAGTTTGAGGAGGTTTGTTTGATGTCCTGTCACATCAGGGATGTGGGTGGGTTATGGATAAAATAAAATGAAATAGCCAAATAAAATATATAAAATTAAATCTGTGAAAACCAATTAAATGTTTAGAAATTTTTATTTTGTTCCCTACATTTCACTCTATAAGAGCATTCCCCAAACAACTTTTTTTTTGCTTTGAGTATGCAACAAAATAAAAAAAATTAAGCAACCAATTGGTTTTCACTAATTCTTTCTTACATATATATATATATATATATATATATATATATATATATATATATATATATATATATATATAAGGTCTCATCATTGCAAAGAAGAGATAAAAAATTCTAATGTTTGGTCTTTGGGTCAGGTTGAAAACTTTTCAATACCCCTTCATATATAATGCATAGATACACATTCATATTTAGTCATGCACCAAAGTTTGTATTGATGAATACATGTGTACATAAATAAATTTAGATTGATCAGTTAAAGACACTAGAGAATAAAACAACTTTTGATGTATTATCTTAAAACTTTAAAATATTGCTTTTGTTATTAAAACTGTTGAAATGTTAGCAGCTGTTTAACCTGTTTGTTTATCATCAATGTCAGTAAAGAAAAATAACTTTTATGTTTTGATTTGTGATTAACATTTGACATTTCTACACGGGACAATTGATAAGGTGCATTCCTACTCCCATGCCTTAGTTTATTGATGTGTTCAAACAAATAATATAAATGTGAATTAAACTGACATGAATCTTATTTTACCATTCCTTCCTTTTACTTATTCCAGTATCCTTTCTTTTAATTTCTAAATTCAGCCACTCTTTACAAATAGATGCTACAGTACTTTATTTTCTATTTCCACCATTTACCATGAAAAATTATTTTTATATTTCATAATCTTGCTCACTTAATACAAAGTATTGGTAAAGAGCCCTGAATAGAATTTAAAAAAATTATACAATGATCATTATTATTCATGATTTACTTTTCTTGATTATATTGAGTAACATTTTGTTTGATTTATTAAAAATAAATCCATTAAAAAAAGTTAAAGGAAAAATTTTTATTTCTCTCATAATTTTATTGAACAAAAATATTTACCATTTTGGTTCATTATCTCTTGCCATCTTTCAGGCAAGTTCCTATTTTCATCTTTCTAAAACATATTTTTTATCTTTCTCAGCAAAGAACTGCTGTAGTGCACTTTGAAGTCTTCTAGGGAATTGAAATTTTTTTCATTAAGAGAATTTTATAAAGACTAGAATAGGTGGTAATCCAACATGCAATATCTTGTGATTACAGTGAGTGAAAACTTACAACAAAACTATAAGAATGTCTACCTTGTCAGCAATGAAATATATAGTTTAGCCATATCCTGGCTGAATATTATAACTATTAACTGATTTTCCTTGGTTGCTCTTTTCACTTGGTCTGATTGGGAGCAGTACTTGTTTGAATCAATTGTTTGGTTCTCTAGAAAGGATGTCATTGACTATAAATGTCAATGATATCCTTCCAATTCCACCATATACTTACCATAGGCCACTTTGGTATAGTTAGTAATGGTTCATTTTTGCTATATTCTCTTGCATTCCCTGTTGCTGTAAAGTATCCACTTTTCATTGCATGTCACAATTTGTTTTGAAATAAAACATCAAAATACAGTCCTGGAGTGTTTTTTTCTGAGAAGAAAGAGCTTTTCTTTTTTCTCATGGAATATTCCTGATGAAGAGTAAAGAACTGATTGGCAGAAAACAATAAGTATACAACGAAGATATTCATTTGTCTTAACACTATTCAGTATGTTAATGATTTTTTTTTAAAGTTAGAGACAATGGACCTTTTTTACTTATCAGAATATCTCATATAAATGCAACAAATATAAGCACAAATCTTTTTTGTTAATTTTAGTTACATTTTTACTATTCTTAAAATAAAAAAGCATAATATATTTTAAAACTTGCTTATTTTCTTCTCTTCAGTGTGAGAATCAATAATAATACACCCATTTTGATAAATTTCTAAAGAAAGTATATGCTGATATGACAGCTGTCACAATGTAATCAAAACAATTTTCTGAATTAAGTTATTTAAAACTAAATTCTTCTATGCCAGGAAAAAAAAACTTTTGGGTAACCCAATAATACTAATAACTTAACTGTATGTAGGAGTCACTTTTACATTCATTATAGCAAAAATGTCAAGATTTTAATATCTATACAATTTAATAATTGGTTATCTTTTTTTTAGTGTCAAAGCATTTGTAGTAAGCTAGTCTATAATGCATTTTTATTGCAAATACACCTGCAATGGTAAAGATTTGGTCAATTTATGGAAATTAAGTGTGCACATTGAATTTTATAGTATAAATTTGACAATAAAGTGACTTAATAAATTGAAATTTAAAGAAATATATCTCTTGGTAAAATTTTCATTTTATCAAAGTTACTTCTTTCTTTCATATTTTATGTTGCTATCCTAGCAATTAAAGAGTTTGTGAACTCAAAGTAGCAATAATAAAAGTAAAACGAGTAATAAAATAATAATAGGCAACATTATATTAGGTTGGTGCAAAAATAATGACGTAATAATGTCGTTTTTGACGTATTTTTTAACGTCAAAAAACGACATTATTACGTCATTATTTTTGCACCAACCTAATAATATGAAAATTTAATAAAAGAAAAATGAAAAAATTACCAGTTAAAATGTAAATTGTAACACTTCAACCATTACACTAATCTCAAAACTGCTTCATAAATCTTCAATCAAGTGAAGAAAAACCATGATTGAACCATAAAAAATCCTCAATTTACAAGTTGAAATGTTAAGTAAAAGTAAGCAGTTCCTTAGCTTTGATAGGCATTAATTAAATCTAAGATATTGCCAATATATTGAAAATTATTATTTTTTTAAGCAATTCACCCCAAGCAAAGCAGGAGTGCCACTGGTTCACAGGGGTTACACAGAGTGGAGGTGAGAGAAAAACTGTGTATAGGAGGAATAAGGAAAGGATAAAAGATGAACAGTATTCAAGACATCAGAAGATGGTGATTGACAATGCATTTAAATTTTTGAGGATTGTAATTATCAGGGAAAGCAAGTAAACAGAAGGGAGTTTTACAGGTGGGAAATGTGAGAAAAGAAGCTGTTGTTTAACTATTTCAGTGGTAAAAGGGTGGGACCTAGATGCTAATCTAGTAGTACCAGGGCAAAAAAAGAACAGTTGCCATGAAAATATTTGTAGAAAAGCTAGAGAAAAGCCCCATCATGTCTGTGAGAAAGTGACTGAAGTTGAGATGCTAAGTTGGCATTGCAGATCCTTCTTTTGATTTTGTTGAGAACCTTGAGATGAACAGCTGGGCCACCAGACCAGATATTGCAACATTACTCAATGAATGGTAGATTTGTAGATATGTAAGAATCTGACGAAAATAAACTCCTGGCATGACACAGTGGGCCAACTTTTCTTGCAGCAGATGCAGCTGTTGATTCAACATAGTTGTTTCACTTCAAATCATTTGAAAGCATGAGAACAAGAAGGCACAGACAGACACTCTCCTGGCATCTAATATCAGCCATGCTAATGAGGGGCAGGGAATTATCTCTGTGGTGGCTAAATGAGATCAGTTTCATTTTGGAGGCATTAAAATTTACAAGCCATTTCCTACCCCAGTTAACCACTGATTGAAGGTCCTTTTTAAGAGCAGCAGCCAGGTTGACTTTGTCAACGCTTTTGGGTTTACTATTGAGACAGGAGTAAATGGTAGTGTCATCTGCATAGATGCCTACTTGGGAGATGATGACATTAGGAAGATCATTGATGAAGATCAGAAACAGTGTAGGATCCAGGATAGAGCCTTGAGGGACTCCTGCATTCATAAGAAAGGATCTGGAAGCATGCCAATTCAGAAAAACCTTCATTTCATGATTTGAAAAGAATAATTGAATTAAATCAAATAGTTGCCCTGTAATACTGCAGACCCGAAGCTTAAACAGAAGACCAGCATGCCAAACCCTGTCAAATGCCTTTGAGATATTTAGAGCCACAGCTCAAGTTTCACCATTGTTATCAAGAGCATGATATATATATATATTCAGTTATGGCTGTAAGCACATCAGTGGTAGACTAGGCAAAGCAGAATCCATATTGTTTGTCAGTGGTTTTAATAGGTAATATGCTTAACCACTTCAACATTGATTAAAGTCTTGAAGACTTTGTTGAAAAGCAGTAGGAGACTGATAGGGTAGTAGTTAGAGGGGGTCAGAAGATTCTTCAGAGTTCTTAAAAACAGGGACTACAGGGAAGGACTTCTAACAAGCTGGAAAGTAGGAAGCATTGAGGCAATAGTTATATAGTTTGGAGAGAATTGGGGCCAGCTCAGAAGCACATTTCTTTAGGACAATGGCTGGTATTCTATCACCTCCACTTGCTTATGGGGGTTTAATTTAATGATGTCTGAGACCAGCAATGGGGCTATACACATATCACTCAGTAAAACATCAGTTCTAGGAGGGAAATCAGGTATGGTTACTCCAAATGAGTCAAGTGTTGAGTTGGATGAGAATTTCTGAGCAAAGCATTCAGCCTTATCTGCTGTGGATGTTAGGACTTTGAATTAGTTGAATAGAGGAGAGATTGAGGATTTGCTGTTGTTCAGCACTCTCTTACAGACTTGCCAATAATCTCTTGAACTGAACATGCTAGATGCTATATACTGATTCATTCTGTCATCAAACAGTAATCTGGCCTCATTGAGGATATGCTTGTATTTATTATGAGCAGAGACAAAGAGACGTCTATTGCAATTGGACATTTCACCCTGGTACAGACGAAAGAAGTGATTCCTGTGGGCTATAGTGGCTGAGCAAGAAGAAGACAACCAGGGAAATGATTGCAGTTTAACTTGATATTTCCTAGCTGGAATGAAGGCATCAATGTTGGCTTTCACCTAGGAGGAGATCTCAGCTGCGCATTTCTGAATGGGGTGATTAAAAAACAATATTCCAAGGGACGTCTCAAAGGAAATCATGGAATGAGTCCCAATTTGTTCGTTGGTAGAAGAAGGATATTCTGTTGGCAGGAGTGTCATGGCAGGAGAAGTGGAAGGAGATGTTTACAGATAAAATTGCATGATCAGAATTTCTAAGAGGGCAGAGCTGCATAATACAACAAGAGTCAGGGATAGAGGTAAAACAGAAATTGAGAAGAGAAACATTTCCATCGGGGTTACTGGAGAAATGCGTGGGGAGAAGTTAAGGGTTTGGATGCCAGCAAGATTAGCAGCAGAGTGTTTAAGCCACCTGGTATGGTGGGCACTAAAGTCTCTAAACATGAATATGTTTGCAAACAGGTGTAGGGAGAAGGCTTTATATTATCGAAAATACTATCTAGCACACAACAGTCTTGAAAGGAAGGGGAATGGTAGAGAAAGAAGAAATAGCTGATTGAGTTAAGTAGAGAGAGAGATGTAGACATAAGTACGAGTGGTTTTGAGATTCAAAAGAGGGTTCCCTATCCAGCAGGAAATATTCATGGACATAAAATCTCAGGCCATGCATGTGGACTTTAGAGTTCTTTCTAAGTAGAGGAAGGTAACCAGGAATTGAGAAATCAGAGGATGGGATAGAAGAGTTGAGGTTAGTCTTGGAGAAGGAGAGATTAAGGGGTGTAGGTGATTTTTGTTGATTCATTTTAGGTTTATATGTTGGCTGTTTATAGTCATGATGTGTTATATTGGTAATGGGAAGGCCTAAGGTAATAGTAGCAGTTGGTCATTTGATGTGACGTATACAGAAGGGAAATGGTACAGACTGCAACATAGTGTGGCCTTGGGGTAGCCCACCGGAGGTACCTGCAAGGACACCTTTCCATGCATGACATGGCACTGTAAGAACCCTGATATTATGCAACTGTTAATCAGAGCCACCTCTCAAGATGCTATGCAAGAATTCAGGCTCCTACCAGTCAGGAACAGCAACCAGAAAACTGCCAACCCAGTACCCTCAGTATAAAGAGATATTACCACCAATCACACACATCACAAGAAATTTATGACAGCACCACTATTAAGGGCTGAGAAGAGGAAAGAAATGGAAAACCCCTTCCTACACAGAAAATAAGGGGTGAGCCTCTACTCCTGTCCAAGAGAAGTGGGAGTAGCAGGACTGGGTGAAAGGAGAGCCTATCTACTCCTATTAATAAACAAAAAAAACAAACAAAAGACAAATCCAGGTTTGACTTGCACATACATTATTACAGAGAATGAGAATTGAAGGTATACCTGTGTGTGGGTGGGATAACAATAATAAAAGTTGTAATTTGGAATAATTAAGTTTTAACTTAGTTAAAGTCTGAATACTAACTTTTTCAGAGCATGTTAATGCTTCCCAGCCAGTTGACTGTAAAAAAAAAAAAAATCAGAGTAGATAGTATGACACTGGAGAATAAAATTAACCGTGTTTTAGTACAAAATTAGTAAAACAAGTTAAATTCCATAGTAGAGATGAAAAAAGACATCACAGAATTAAGGGAGGAAAAATAAGAAATATCAAGTGAACATGAAAACATACATTACATTTGAAAAAAAGTGGTGTCATCTATTATAATCGGCAAGATTCCATTTCATTGTCATCGGCATTTGGCCAAAATAAGTAAGATTACAGAAATAATAAATGAAATCTACAATAGATCTATTTTCATAGCACTGCCTAAAAAAACAGGCACAAACAAATGTGAACTCCACTGAACAATCAGTCTAATGAGCCACATAACAAAACTCGTCATCTGTATCCTGATGAGTACACAGCAGAATCAGGCCAGAGATAGGACAAGAACAGTGCTGGTTTGTTAAAAACACTGGAACAAGGAATGTGATATTCATGCTCAGAATGTTATCAAAAAGAGTAATACAAATGCAGAAGGATGTGCACCTATATTTTATAGACTATGCAAAGATGTTCGATGAAGTATGCCACAAAGATCTGTTGGAACTGCTCAGCAACATTGATATATTTGGAAAAGATATTAGAATAATCAAGAACCTATACTAGCAGCAAATGGCTTGCATGTGGATAGAGAATGTCTTCAGCAGATATACAAAAATAGAAAGGGGTGTAAGGCAAGGATGTGTCTTCTCACTAGACTTATTCAACCTATACAACAAGGCAATTCTGTGAGAACTAAAAATTCTACCAGGATTCATCATTGGTGGCCACAGTTTTAACAACATAAGATATGCAGATGACACAGTGCTGATAGCAGACATGGAAAGGAAATTACAAAGCCTCCTACAGAAGGTAGTGAAGGAGAGCGAGAAGAAGGGACTAAGCATGAACTACAAGAAAACAATGCATGGTCATCAGTAAAAAGATGAGTTCAAAATATGATTTACAGGTGGGGGACACTAAAATCAATCAGAAATTTAAATATCTGGGAAGTGTTTTGACAGAGGACAGTAAGTGTGATGCTGATATCTGAAAATGTATTGGAATGGCCAAAGACTCATTCCAAAAGCTAGGCAGAGTATTACAAGACAGGAGGATTTTGTTTGTAACAAAGAAAAGAGTACTGAACTGCTATGTGATATCTGTCTTCCTTTATGGCAGTGAATGTTGGACAGTCTCACGGCAATGGTGGTATGGTTCTACAGAAGGATGCTAAGGATACCATGGACCGAACATGTTAGCAACGATGAGGTTTTGGAGAGGATGTAAACAAGGAGGATGTTTATACTTAACATCAGGAAGAGGCAGATGAAATTTCTGGGACATAATGAGAAAGGAGGGCTTGGAAAATCTGATACTCACAGGGCAGATAGAAGGAGAGAGAGACAAGGGAGAGCAGCATGTGACATACTTGATGGGCTTATGCAAGTGGATGATGGAACAGGGTTTAGGAGAAGTAGCGAAAGGACAAGGGATGGGGGAAGTGGAGAGCCATGATCGCCTCTGTCCTGAAGGGATATGGCACATAAAAGAAGTCTGGGAGAGTTAAGTTTCATGCTATATGGTTGGGATTCATGGGAGGGGATTGGACAGTAAAGTAACACTATCATCTCCTTTTTGGGGGTTGGGGTGGGGGCAGTGGCTAATCTTGATTTATAGGTTCTGTTAACTATGATAAAAGATTATATTTCATATTTCTCATCTTCAGGTATGCAAAAAAATTAATGAGATTCATATTTCAACAAAAAATAGATGTATATTTTTTATGGGAAAAGTACACTAATATATTCTCCCAACAATGAATAAATTTATTTTATAATTTCTCAGATTTGAAATCTATACACATTCACTAAATTATAACTCATTGCAGAAAATTGTAAAATTGATGTATTTCATAAATTTGTGTCAATTAGATGCAGAGAAATTGGTGTAGCCATTTTATTTAAAACTTTGCTTTGTTTCACTATTACTTATTTCTTTTACTCAAATCTTCTCTAGCAAAATGGACAAGCTGGATAGTGAAAGCAAAATTAGCTGAACATTTTGTATGTTTTTCTTTCTATGTTACTTACTTTTCTTTTTGGCTGGATAGTAACTTTAGGGATAATATATTGGCTAGAACTTTGCTAAAACCAAGTTCAATTTCAAGTAAGATACAAATGGCACAAATGTTTCCAGGCTTGTATTTAAGTGGGTACATGTTTATTTAACTTTTTTATTTAAATGTACACTTTTATTACCAGCAAGGACAGTAGCTATAAAAAATGTATAATACTTGAATATTTTAATGCATAGGGAATTCATTTGACAAACTAGAACAGACATATCCAAAGTTCGGCATGTCCATTCATATGACCCCTATCTTCTGTCATGGACTGTATCACTTACGGCCAGCCAGTATTGTTAACTAGAGTATGTAAAGTACATACCTAAGAAATGCAATTTCATGTCTTACCAAAAAATGGCAGCAGCACTGTGATGCTGATCTTGGTCTTTTCCATTCAATTTCTAAAATCACTGTCTTTGAACCAGATGTGGCCTACATACTGCAGTCCAGATCTCAGTATCACCCTTCACATTAGTGCTGGAAAGATTTGGTTATCAGAGATGAATAAATTCTAAAATCTTAGTGAATTAAATTTGTTTTGTATTGATCAAAATCAGTTATAAATATATTTGGACATTTGATCTTGTATCACTTTATGTTTTCTACTTCTTAATAAGATGAATGTTGGTGTTATGTTCCTATTCATATGTTCTTAACTTGACAGATAACATTAATTACCAATAATATTTAATGTTTATGATTAACGTGAGATATATTATAGCTTCCTGGAAGTACTTTTTTTTCAGGCATATTTTATATGGGCTTCAGATATGACAGGCTGAGTGATTTTGGTTAGACCTGTTTAAATTTATTTGACATCCATGTGAAGATATGAAAATATGCCATTTTCAATAAACTTTTCATAAGATAGTTCATTTTCATTTAATTTTAAAAGTTCAAAGAATGCCAAGCAGAATGATTGGCCATCATGCATATTTACCTCATCAAGTTGGGCCACTTTGAAAAAGTTTGGACACTCCTGACAAGGACAATGATATTTTAGAAATTCTTTAATTTTTTTTTCAAATGAACAATATGACAAAAAGAAATTAACAATACCTTCAGGGAATTTATAACAAAGTAATTGATTAAAACTGAGGGTACTCAAAGCAAACTTTGTTTTCCATTGTCTTATACAAATCAGCCACTGATACAGATAATGATTCTAGAAATTTTCAGAATACATGATGATATAAATTCATTCATTTTCACAGTTTTAATTATGTATGTGTAGAAGATGGTTAGTTAGCTGTTTTGTAATCATTGAATGTTTAAATAATATTGCTATCTACATAATTTGAAAACATCTGCAGTATCTTACAATATTACCTGCAAATGATTGAGGAGCAGGTTGATTAAAATGTTTTATTTAAAAAAAGACACAAAAAAGGAAAACATTAGCTTAAACATCACCCTGAATCTTAATGATACCATATTTAAAAAATATAGGCATCTTACACCGAGGTTAATACAGCCCTCTCATACTTGACTTTCGAT
Organism: Acanthosepion lycidas; assembly: GCA_963932145.1. Classification (NCBI taxonomy): domain Eukaryota; kingdom Metazoa; phylum Mollusca; class Cephalopoda; order Sepiida; family Sepiidae; genus Acanthosepion; species Acanthosepion lycidas. Next base: position 60,630,648 of record OZ010592.1, on the reverse strand, counting down.
TCTTGTATTCATGCATGCACCTGTACATAATTTACATCTTTATTTCTTGTTAGATTTTAACTTTTTCATAGCTTTCCATTTTACTACCAAGAAACATGCTTAAAATATTTTACACCCATTGAAATTTCTGGTTAAATATATCAGTTATTTGGATGGTCATTTGATCTAAAAATTGATGCTTTATACAAAATAAACAATGAACAAAATCCTATAAGATGAAAGTTTCTTTGTCAAAACAATGCTTTACAAGAACATGAAAAGATCGATTGATTTCTTACTTGTCATTTGGTATGTATGCTGTCTCATTTGATTACACATTGATGCACCTATCTTTATAATACAACTTACATCCTGGTTTGCTTAAAGCTATTTTTCTATATATTAATTTTTATCATTTCACTATAGGAAAAACCTATAATGTTTGAATTGATTTACATTCTCTGACAGTTCTTGTTATTATATATCAGCATACCAAAAGTTGGAATAATTCTGTCTATGATTTACATTGGACTTTTTTACATGAGGAATTATCCTTGTTATTTTAGAGGAGTACTTATCATCATTATGTGCCTTCCTATTCAGAGTACTATGCTCATCTTGATTGTTATCCTCACATCATTTAATCCATCGTATCCTCCAGCCTTTAGAACACTTTATTTAATCCATAGATTGTTCTCATTCTGCTTCCCATCTTTAGGTGATATCTCATCAGTTAATTATCTCTAGTCTATTTTGTATTTGTGTTGCTTGTTCCTTTCTTCTACTGAAACAGAGTATGTAACTTTCTGCACTACCTAACCAGGTAGTGAATTCACAACTGCCAGGAAATCATATATACTTGAACCAATGCTTTAATCCACTAAGCTATGAAACAGAAACATATTGCCTTGATTACTGAGTATGACAGACACCCAAAGAAGCCTGGAAGGTATAACAGCCAAAGTGTGAATATAACAATCAAGATATGTATAAAATCCAGATGGAAAAGCAGATAATAATTATTTCTGTTTGGCTATATTCACACACCTCTTGTATTATCCAAAGAAAAGGAAAAATAGTAAAGGTGGTTTGCAATAATTTGATGATATGAAAATTTTATCAAAGTGTTTGTTTGATTGAGAAAAATAGTAAAGGTTTTTGTGTCACATAGGGTAAAATATAAAATATTCTTAACAACATTGAATCAAGAACTGAGATATGAAAACATCTAAGTGTATAATTAGAGAATAAATTATGTTGTCTAGGTGTTTAATGCCACCAATAGTGTCTCTGACTATATGATACACTTTGGGTTAAATGGAGATAAGGATGAGAAAGAGAAAATAGGACACTAACAGAAATGTATAATATTGTGGTTTGTAGTTCCATATATTTTTTAACTAATATTTTCTTTTACTTTAAGTAACAGGGCTTATTTTTTAAAGAAATCACAATTGATTTCTAATAATATTTATTTAAAATAATGTTAACATAGCTATAGGTGATAGTATGTAATGTTTAATTGGCAACAAAAAAGTCAAGATACTCTGATTATTGTAATTTACCTTTTGAATTATGTAAAAATAAATTTTTATTTAACTAGCTGTTAGGTAAAAAAAACATAACAAAAAGAAAGACAAAACTATACAGCAAGTTTGTGTTGCAAAGATTGTCAAAAATGATTTAATTAATAAAATTATTAACATATACTGAACTTTAATAGATAACAGTTTTTACAGGCAAAAACAATAATCAAAGATTTCACATAAAAATTTAAGTGCATTCATTTTCAGTCAGTAGTAATCATATGTTATATACATTTACCTCAAGTCATATCAAGGAAAAACCAATTTGATTATTTCTGAAATCAGTAAAAAATACTTTAATACAGTTTTGTAATCTTGACTAAACAAACAAACTCTTAAATGATACTTTTTACAATGGTTAATAATACTTATTTAAAACCCAGTGTTTTAAAATATTTTTCTTATGCCATTAGAAAAAAAATAATTTGTTATCTAAAAGCATTTTTAAGTAGAATTGCAAAAATATAATTATGAGGATCAAATTAAACAAAGAATACTAAGGTCAGTTTTATGTTGTTGAAATATAATAGTTAACAGCTAATACTAATGAAAAATATAGTATCATAAGTTAATGCACACACACACACACACATATGTGTGTAATGTGATATAATTTCATAAACATATTGTTATGAAAACAACTGATATACCACCACCAAAGCTTTCATCAAATGATAACCTTGGTATCAGGTAGAGGTTTGGGAGTTGAAGCATCATAACCAAAAGCTTAGGGTTACAGTACCTTACAACATCACCAAGAATTATGAATCATTAATAATGTTAACATCAATAATCATTTTAAAACATCTTCATAAAATAATTAAGTTTTATTTATATTTATTTAATTATGAAAAATAAGAGAAACATGCGACATTTGTATTTTATTTTTCTAATCATAGAGAATAAATAATTTTGTTATGATTTTGCAATAAAATATCAATTTCACCTAAAAACAATAAATGAAAATTTTAAGGGTAAGCATGAAAGGGAGGTAACTACAAGTTTTTAAATACAGAGTTACTGCTTCTTTTTTTTTTTGCAAGCTAAATTTAGCAGCAATAAATGTTTATGAACAACTAATTATTCGCTCTCAGCAGAAATCAACATCCCAGCTAAATATTACTGCAAATATTTCATCAGCTACTATATCTAAAGATGTTAATTACTGTAAAGGCCTTTTGTGTGTCAGATGTAATTTTCATACACTTTCCAAAAAAATTAATTTTCTAAAGATGAAAATTTTATATTTAATTTTCTTAAATCCAAAGTTTTACAAAAATTATGTAACTAGATGATTTTCACCATCTTTAAATATGCATATATCTTGGATAAATGTGCATTTGTGATATGATAATAGGTTTTCTTGTTAATATTATGCTTATATCTGAGTTGAACATTAACCTATCACTTTAATATTTGTATATACATGTAAAAGAGAAATTTTCATTAATTTTTCAATATTTTTGATTTTTATTGTTTAATGGAATTAAAGGGATCAGCTTTATAATAATTTATTTTATTAATGAAATCTACACTAGTCAAAATTGGTGAAAGCAGCACTTGATAGTGGATTATTTTTTAAATTGTAGTTAAAACTAAGTATTTTTCATATTTTTATGTGAATTTTATATGAATGAGTGAGTGACTGAAGTTCCATTCAAGAAAGCATTTTCACTTTTAAAGCCTGTTTAAATATAAATGTCTCTGTTTTAATTTTTATATGAAATCTTTACAAATTATTTCTTAAAATATAAATAGGCATTATAATTTTAAACTTATTAGTTGTATGAACTTTAAAGTTAATTTCTGAAATAGATTTAGAAAATTTTACTTATTGTGTCCTTGTGAGGTTGTTTGCATCTGGAATTTGTCACCTGTTGCTTCTCCTCGCCAGCTCTTTGGCCAACAAGTGACAAAAAGAGCCAATTTCTTATCGACTGACTGAATTTTGGCTAGAGACTTTCTGTTAGCCTTCGTGGGTGGCTTTCCCATTATCCATTTCATTCACCATTCAATGAGTGGCCCATTGATACTTTATCTTGTTCTCTTGTTGACACTTGAGGTTGTTAAATATAATCTATTCTTCTATGCCATTCAATTGGACATTTAAAGAAAATACCATCACTTAATATTAATTTGACCAAAAGCAGATGGCTTCTATGCTAGCCAGTAGTTGGCATCTCAAACCTGGTGTGGGAGAGAAAAGAAAAGAAATATCCTTATTTTTCATTTTTCTTGTTTTGTTATCCGTATGCTTTCAGTCTATTGAAAAACAGCATTTCTTTTCATGTTTTCCAGTTTATTTTTCAAAGCTTTTTTTCCAATTTACCAGCACCTTCTCAATAGTGTCACATTATCACCCACATTTTTAGTCATTAAAGTAGAGCAGATATAGGGTTTTCATGTTCAAGTGACGTATGAAGTACGTGTATTGCACACATGTTGAAAATGAAAGATTCTAAAGGTTGCAAATGAGAATTTAGTTTTCTTAAGAATTTTATCTATTTATAATTTACCATTTTCCCTTTGCTAATGAATGTACAAATAAGTTGTTTTTTAATAGAAAAATAGAATGATTTATATCTGTTTGTAATTCAGTTTTATTTGAGTTAATCTTTTTATTCTCATAAACCTTCATTGTATATTATATTGTTAGATAAATTCAGATATTCCTTGGCTTGAAATCTAGATTCTTTGAGTTCTATGTCTAATGAACTCATTTTTCTTATATTGTAAAACCAGTAAAAACATTTTATATTAATTTGCATAAGTTTGGTTTAAACTTGTACCAGCAAACTGCCTTCTATCAGAGTAGAAGATCATCTAACTGGATTTTTTTATTTTTAATATTGCCTGAATCTTAAATTATTAAATCCCTTACATTCTCTAGATAAACTTATCACGGCTGTTCAATTTTTCAATTGTTGACATAAAAAATGGAATATTAAATGTGTATCTTTTCTCTACACACATACACAATGTAATTTATTTGAGTGAACAGAACATTTGAATAAATTTAAGTATTTTTTTTATTAGTGTCCCCCAATTACAAGGCTGAAGAGCCACTCAATTTAGAGGGTTACTGAATGAGGTGTGTGATATGAATGTAAAAGTAGGAAGTGAGAATTAAGCAGATATGAAAAAGTGGTAATCATTGACCCTTGACTTGAAAAATTAAGATTGTAGCATTCTAAATCATGCAGGCGCCTGTTTCACATAGCAGCGGTTCTTGGGGAAAATCTGCCTGAGTGGAACTGCCTACTTACAATTAGAATACAGAGGGAGTGAGCTGTAAATGTCTGAATTGGTGAAACTAAAGAATGGAGCTTATCTGGACATTTGCCATGGAAATGGTGATGTTGCATTTGTGGGAGACAGGGTGGAAAATATGTCATCCCCACAAGCCTGTTCAGGGCTGTAGCAGAGACAAATGTTTTTTGTTTTTTTTAGGTGGGGTGGGGGGAACAAATAAAATTTAGAATTTAGCCTTATCAAAGGCCACCAACATGATTAGTGGCAAGAACATTTAAAATTTCCAGTACGTCTAGATTGGCAGAAATCATCTTTGAAATAATAAAGAATCATCTGTGTTACAAATGAAAGAACTTTTCATCTTTTTTTGAATGCATACAGGGAAAATATGGATTCGTTAATGAAGGAAAAAATTATTTTTTTTACTTCTTTTTTTATTTGGGTCTGAAAAAAATAAGATAACTACAAGAACATTTTAAGCTATTGTCCCATATGTATTCCAATACTGCATGTTTTAGTGTTTTGGGGAAGATCATGTCTTGAAAATTTCCCAAATAGGAGACTTCAATGTGATTTCCTTTCAGAAAATGAGTTTGCAGCTTCTATTATGTCAAATGAATCAGTTGCATCTTTGTGTACATGCATTACCATCAAACTGCCTAATCAAAAGTTATATTCTTCCTTGCTTTGATAGTTTTTACTTTCTTGTATTTCTTTCTTTATTGTATTTTGTTAAAATAAAACCCTGTAAAAAATACTACAATAAGTAAAATTTTTGGGAATGCCAAGCCCCCTCTCCCTGGCTGCTATGGCCCTACTGTGTAAATGACTTTGGACTGTATCAAGACTTTAAGGCAAGGATTGAGCAGATCCAGCTCATATATAATGGCAATTTTTGTTTCTAATCTGCAAGAATCAAATAAAATATAGCAGAAGAAGTCAAGTACTTTCTGCAGCAGTATAGTGAGTCAACCAATGAGTATGGATATATATATATATATATATATATATATATATATATATATATATATATATATATATATATATATATATGTTCCAGTGGTCTGGAGTGTCCGAAAGGCATTCAAAATTAGGACCCTCATTGATTGAGCAGATGTTCATTGTGACTGGAGAAAAATCTGGGTCCGATCAGTGATAATGAAATGATATTAGCTTGGTTTTTGTAGCATTGAGAGATACAAGCCAGTTTTTCCCCATTGAGAAGTATAGAGCATGTTTGAAGAATATATTAGGTGTTCTAACCAATTTTTAAATATAATTAGTGTCAATTATATTCAAGCCATAAGTGCATAAATGGTTTTAATCTAAATTATCAGCTTAAAAAGAAAATTATTTAGGTTTCAATGACAATGCATTTTTATTATTTTAAAAGTCATGTTTTTATATTATCTAAAATCTAACTTGAATAGCTGAGATAAAAGAACTAATTTTGTCTGAAATATTTTTTAATAATCAGTTTGCTTTTGGCATTATGATTTTTCATAATCATCAAAAATAGAGAAATCTCACAAAAGAAACATTATTTTCTTCTGAAAATGGTAATTTTTCTTAACCAAAGTGTATAATTACAAAATTGACTTAATACTGATTTAGAAGAAAAATATTTAAAACTCTCCTAGCAAAGAACCAAATATTTTGTTACTACTAAAAATATTTTTCTATCAATCTGCTATATAAATGAGATTTTCTCTTTTGCTGAAATTTTATAAACTAAATAGACTTTAGATCAAATTTAAATTTTATTGAAAAATAAAAAAAACCCAAAAAACAAAAAAAAAACACAAAAACATAAGTACAGTATTTTAGGTAAATATCAAGATGATTCTTATGCTCTGTTAACCGATTTAAACAAGTATGATTTTCTTTTTTCTATTTCTTACTATACTGTATTTTATTTTCCATGTACAGTGAGGGAAAACTAAATTCATTCAGAAGCTTAATGAGGATTTTCAGTTTAAACTGCCAGGTGCCTTTCATATCTTCATATATCGTAATATCTATTAATACTATTTTCCAAGTAGATCAGTAATTCTAAAATGTCTTTCTTGAGCTAGTTATAATTGAAAAAAATATGATATCCATCTTCTTCAATTCTTTAATAGTTCAGTTTAAGTGATGAAGAAAATTATCTTTTTTATGCAAGTCAATTTTACTTTTCACCTAATAAATATTTAATTTCATTATTTAAATCTGATTATTCAATTATAAATCATACTTTTTCACATGTTAATTACAGGAAGCTCAATTTAAATTTTTTTTTGTTATTGAAATATATGTTAAATATGCAATACAATTTGTAACAGTCAACTAATAAACCTCTGTTGACTTCAAAATGTAAAACAATTAACTTTAAATTTTTAGCATAAGAATAAAGATATTTAATTATGTATACATATTTTTGTCACAAGTATTAGAGATGAAAGTCATTTGCACAAGTTTGTTTAGTTCACTTCATTATATTACATGTAATTGTGGCGGAATTCCAAATGAATGTCGGAGTTATCAATGAGATGTAGTGTATTTAGGCCTCTCACCACATTTATTTAATTTTGTTTAGGAACCCAAACTGATATAATAATAAGGGACAAGGCAAAGGTATCAATATATATATATATAAATTGTATTCAACAAAGCGTACAATAAAGAATATATATGAAAAAGAAGCATGCAATGAGACAGACGAGAATGGTCTCTCTTTGACTATAAAAGTTTATCAATGTTCTCTGAAAAGGAAACAAAAGAGTTATTAGTCTGTTATAAATGTTTTAGACAGTTCTGCCGTGCAATAGGAAAATTATGTAAGTGTGATAGAATATGTAATTTGAGAGTGAGTGAGAAGATGGGCGCATGTCTTCGACTGACGTGGATTCCAGTAGCAGTCGAAGTCTCACTATATTTATTGTACGTAAACTGTACAAATGCAGCACAAGGCCAAAAAGGGGAATTGGGGAAAAGGACGGTCATCAACTGTCTTACGATTAAACTTAGCTAGTCACAATCACTGACCCAGTCATACAAACAATATTCCTTTCATCAAAACAACGCATTTTTACTTACCATTCTTACCTCAACCACCATAATGCCTCAGAAACTCTGTGAAGTCCTAAACTAGTCCTCATATTTACAATTCATTGTCTGTGAGGGGAGAGGAATAAAAATAACAATTTAAAAATCTAAAAACCCCAATGATTATTTACATATATGTACAAAACTATATACAAGAAACTAAACAAAAATTTTGTGAGTAGTAAAACCCCTCACCGCCCTAATTGTGGCAGGAACATCAGTTAAATGGATGAAATCAATGCAGGACTTTAGAAAACTAAAACATTCGTACAAGCCATGCACTCACTACAAACACACACTCATTTAAACACAACAACAAATACAAAAGACACTTTTGAAATGAAAGGCTCCCCACACCCACCAGAGAACTGATATCACTAACCACCTAGTGATAGGAGGGATGGGGAATTAAACAAAAGAAAAAAAAATAGGACCAGAAATAAAAGGGGCCAATGAGCATACATACCCTAGCTAAGGAGAGAAAAAAAAAACTAAAACAAAAACCGACCTAAACTAACCTATACATGGGAAGGGTTGCCAATGTTCAACCCAGCAATCACAAAATTCTTTATGTTTAACTGGCATCAAAATGCCACACCAAGTCAGCACCTTTCACTCGGTAGAGATACGCAAGACTCACCCATCTTTCGCCAAATTCCAATGGATGGAGTCGTTTCCTTTCCATCCTCATCTTGACTTAAGCTGATGCTTAAAGAACAAGATCAGTTGGGAAGAAGTAAACTTCTCGCGACCATGAAATTCCTCCTGTCACGTCGTCCATATCATGACTCGCATAACCCCCAGTAAGCAAAGGAACACATAGTGCTCAGCCTTAGTCAATGGCGGTACTATATTGCTAGAGACAGAACTGGCCCCAAGGACAAAAATCTTTCCGCACAGCATGCAAACCATGATATCTTCAACAAACTTGCACAATGGAGCGACAACAATACACTGAAAAAAGGTGTGATCTAGGGTCTCCACCTCCCCACTGCAGTGAACCCAGTTTGGCAACTACTTTATCATCTTTTGGCAACCCTGAGGGATCCTCAGTTCATCAGCCAGGTGTGAAGCCTCAGTGTTAGTGAGACATTTCAGCCTGGGCACCCAAGGCCATATGCAGCGAGCCTCCTGCTTTGTCAGACCGAGCTTGCCCATCAAGGCATCCTGAACGTTCCCCCTAACTAACACCTTATAGGACAATGGCTGGACGTCGGAGAGACCATCCTTCGCCCGTAAGAGTTGCTTGAGGGAAAGCCAACATTCACGACAGAAAGAGCCCTCACCTTGAGGCATACAGCCGACTTCCTTCTCACACGAGCACACATTTCTCAAGGATGGAAAACTTTTACGGGCGTCTTCCTTCCAGGATTCGCCGTTCTCATCTAATTGCATACACATCCAGTCTAGATAAGTAATGCAAAGCGTATGTCGACGAGTCTCAACACAAGGCACCTCCAGACCGTCATCAGAGGGATGGAGGTAACAGATATCGCGACTAAGCATGGTGGCCTTGCCTCCCCACAAGAAAGAGAACAAGAGCCTTACAAACACCAATAAAGTGTCTGACAGAGAGTCGGTAAAGTAGAATCGGGTAGATCTGTGAAGCACATACTTCCGCCCTCCCCTTTAAGGAAAGATTCCTCTGAGTCCACAGACGAACTGCGACCTTGGTCTTCCCTTGCACCTTCGAGCAATTCATTTCCAACAGGAGGTCGGGACCGAACCAGATGCCGAGTATCATGACTGGCCTGTCCATCCAGAGGAAAGGCCCAGGAAGAGAAACTCCCTTCCATGAACCCAACTGCAAGCCAACAGACTTATTGCGGTTGATCTTGGCCCATGTCACCATCTCATAGCTTTTGATTTCTTTGCTGACTTCGTTAATTTCGGCTCTGCTCGACACAAGAACCGAAACATCATCAGCATAGGCGGAGTACCTGGTCGAGGTGGTAGCACCAGATAAGGAAATTCCGTGAAGGACCAGATTTGTTTTCAACTTATGCAGGAAAGGTTCCAGCGCAAGAACGTACAGCAATGGAGACAGCGGACAACCTTGACGAATGGAGCGAAACAAAATGAAAGTTTTCGATCTTACCCCATTCACTTCTACCAGCGTACCAGGGGACGCATACAGAAGTCAGATCCAAGTATGAAAGCCCGGCCCAAAACCGGAAACCAAAAGAACAGCCTCCAGAAATCGATGGTCAACCCTATTGAAAGCCTTGGATTGATCTAAATCGATCAGCGTGGCATCATTGTCGACTTGCTTGATGATCAAGAGTACCAAATGAAGGTTGTCCTGAATAGTCCTGCCCTTCACAGCACAAGTCTGCTTGGGACCAATCAGACTAGAGAGGACAGCTTTCAAACGGCTTGGCTAAAATATTCAACTCTGTATTTAATATCATCAAAGGCCGATAATTATCTACCCCATACCCACCATCTTTACTCTTGCAAAGCAACTTGATCACACCCCTGGTAAAGCATTGAGGTATAGACCTCTGCTTCATCCAGTTGTTGAAAATCAGTGCCAGCAAGTGGACAAAGATGGACGACTACCTCAAGTACATTTTGTATGGAAGACCATCTTATCCCAGAGTCTTGTCCAAGCCAACCTGCTTCAACACATCCCAGATCTCAGACTCTGTAATGGGACCTTCACACCCAACCGCTTCAGCTGACTCAAGGCAGAGAAATTCAACTAAATAGGCATTGAACTGAGCAGGGCTCAGACTGGGCTCCCTGGAAAATAACTCCTGAAAGTAGTCACGGAAAGCCTTACAAATGCCCATGTCTGTAGTCACAGTCCACTTGTCCAGCAATGTGATGCTAGAGATATGCTGACTAGACGCCCTACGAGCTTTCTCTGAATGCAATGAAGTGGCCATATTCATGGCCTCACAAGACATTCTTTTTAGCCTAGCCCTAACTACCAGAGCTTGATCCTTCTTGATAAGCAAGGAGGCCAGCTCTGCCTTAGCTATGGCTACATCCCCACCAACATGGGATTTAATCGCCTGATCAACTTTTTCCTCACAAGACTTTTGCGCTGCTAACCCTGCTAGATTGAGTCGTCAACTAAAATCAGCAGCAAAAGACCTAAGTTTAGATTTCAAAGAATCCCACCACTTATTCCCAACCACAGCCCCCGACAATTGCCACTGTAGCATTAGTAAAAGCTGATCCCGGAAATCTTGCTAACCAAATAATGATGCGTTTAATTTCCAGTACCCAGTCATCTTAACCTTAGGCTTATCTAAGTTTACCTGAATCTGGACAAGCCTATGATCTGAGTAAACTATAAAATGGAAACTTGGACATTCTAAGAGCTCTACGTCGACTTTCTTAACTAGAACTCAGTCGAGGTAGCTTGCGCTCACCACTGAATCCGAGTTGCCGCCCCTAGTTCAAGTCCATACTACCTCCCAAGGGTGCTCATTTCAATACTTATCGACGAGATCAAACCCGTCGATAAAGTCTCAAAACAGCTTCACATCCAGATTGTTAGTACCCACTTTTTGCCCTATATGATCTATATCGAGATCAAGGATGGAATTCCAATCACCCGCTAGAACTACCGAACGAGATGTCATCAAAAAGGCTCAATCTGCCGAAACAAAACAGGCCGCTGTGCACAGTCATAAAACCCAATGAGATGAAGAGCCTTATCCTTTATGGTAATATCCAGCACACAAAGCCTGCCTGCCGGATCTGCAAAGACAAGAGCACACACCGCATCCAGAGACTTGCTCACCAGCTAGGAAACAACCCTCAAGCGGCCATCAAAACATGCTGAATAGAGAACGAACCTCTTAGACAGAATGTCTTCATGATCACGAGATAAAAAATAGGTCTCCTGTACACAACATACATCCACTCGCCCTTCAAGACACCGACCATAGGCCCTGGACATTCAAACTTGCTAACCAGAGTGCCATTATCAGACCGAATTAGGGTTGGGACACTGGTTTGAACATGGTCGGGGTAAGGATACTGACAGCCTCTCCGATAGACCCATGGCCCATCTCAGTCTTGATGGTATGGCTTGGGAGATTCCGCCTATATCCCATGGAAATGTCAGTTTAATAGTTCTATAGAGGGAGGTGTGAACTAAAACTGGGACCCTCCCAGCACAAAATTGTTTCATTCTTTTCAGTTTTTCATTCTGAACTATAGCAATTGGCGTGGACATTTTAAAAGAGGCTATGGCTTCATCAAGCATGGCCCAAGCCTGTTTAGCCCCCGTCCCAGTCCTCATAACAGTTAGTACTTTCTCCGCATTGGGAAAATTTTGGGGCTCTTCAATATCTTTTTTTGTGAAATGCTTCATGGATAAAAGATATCTCAAGTCTTTAATTCAGTTCCCGTAATCTTGAGCTTTTTCAGTTTGGGCAGGGGATATTTGGCATACATCTTCTCTTGGGTTGAAGATGTACTTCTGCCTTTTCCTGTTAGTCATTGAGTCCTGCATGGGGCTTCTAAGTCTTTTGATTTGGGGAGTGGGCATTTCTGGAGTTTTAATGGGAGAAGGACCGGGGGTGTGACGAGGGGCATAAGTTTGTCTGAAAGGGCTGGGGTCTCTACTGAGAGGGTTTGAGGGATAGGAAAAAGATGTGGATGGAGTGGCAGGTAAGGACTTTTCTCTATAAAGTGGGGTTGAGGGATGAGAAGAATGAGATGGATCAGAGGGTGTGGAGGGAGTAGCCTTCTTTGTGGAGACAGTCTTGGGCTGACTGCAGGTAGAAGGTTGGGGAGACTGAGTTGAATGTGGGGCAGTGGATGTAGAGAGAGGTGCTTTCTTTATGGGGGGGGATTTTGTTTTTCGTTGCTGGTCTAATTTAGCTTTTAATTTTTGGATTTTATCTGTCTTCTCATATCTGGGATCATATTTTTTGAAGATGTTTCAGGGTTGGTATTGATGCCGGGGCATCACCCTTTCTGTTGACAGAGGGAGTGGGACTTTTAGTGTCTTTTTTTGTCCCAGGGGCTTCAGGGGACTGAGGACCCACTGTCTGATGCTTCCCTCTGGCCCTGCCAGCAAGCAACCTGCCATTCCCCCTCTCCCTTCTCTACAACTGCACTTGCAGCAGGAGAAATCTCCTTGGGGAATGTAGCTTAGATGTAGGCCCAACCGAGGGTTTAACCACTCCAGTCCCAGAAGCTGGCATGCCCATTACAGGTGAGGCAGATTTCAAAGATGCAGTCAGAGGGGGAGTTTGGTCAACTGGGGTCTGACTTCCAGAGGCCTTTTTCTCTGGGCAGGAAGAGGAGAAGTGACCAGTCTCTCCACACTTCCAACAAATTGGCTTACAGATGGTCACTATGACCGGCAGCTTCAGGCCCCCAACATCCAGACAGTTGGGGATGGAGATGAAGGCTTTACGGTCCAGCATGATGCCAAAACTCAAGCCCCCAGTCAAGCTATCGCAGGAAGCACCCAGAATTTCTCTGTACTGGGACAAGAAGGCCCCCAGATAACCTGAGGAGGGACCTCATATATTACTAATGGTCCTCCTCCTGCCTGTTTGGAGCATCAGATCCTTTGTGATTAGATCACGGCTTGTTGCTTTTACACAATCTTCTTGTGTGGGTAGCAATATGTCCTACATGAAGAAGCCTTTGCTTAAACCCCAGGGACTCTAGTGATTTTACCACTGTGTCTTTCGTCGAACAACAAATTTTGCGCAAACACTTGTCAATGACAAAGACCAACACTATTCTTTTATCAATCTTCTTTAGTTCAATTGGATCCTCCAAGAGCCCACCTTCTACCACAAGGTGTGCGTAACTCTTGGCATATTCCAAAAACTCTGCGATATCGATGATAAATTTTGGCGGGGACTTCTAACAACAGGGCGGATCCCCAGCCTCTGTGTTTGTCTTATCTTTTTGGCCATTATTGATGAAGTTTCTAAAGGAGGGTATTCATCTGGGCTGTCTTGTCAGTAGGGTCTTTTTTGGGATTTATAAAAGGTGTTTTCTCATCGACTTTCTAAAGTTGATCATTTTAGTTTTATTTTTTCAATATTAGGAAAGAAAGCACTCTTTTTTCTTTCTTTTCCATTTTTTAAAAGGGGAAGGGGAGGGGGTGAGAAAAAAGAAACAGTTCATAAGTATTGCCTATAGGCAAATACAAGCAAAGCTAGCCTGAAAGCAAGATAGCATGCAAAATAAAATGGCAAAAGAACAAGGTTCACCAAAAGGTGAAACAAATTTAAAGCAGTCAAAAAAGAAAAAGCACAAAACAGATGGATGTGCACAAAAAAGACTAGACAAATGAACAAAGTTCACCTAAAGGCGAGACATGTTTAAGCATACAAAAATAAAAGAGATGAGAACAAAAAATATGGTTCGCGTAAAGGCGAAACAACAAATTTAAAACAGTAAAAAAAAGGAAAACACAAAACAGAAAGACGTACAAATGGATGAAATAGATGATAGACAAGAATAAACAATAAAATGAAATGCTATGCAAAGGAAACCGTTATACAAAAAATACGAAACAATAATATGCAAAGCTATTCATAAAACAAAGATGGCTGATGCTAAGACCAAGTCAACCCAATAACAAGTGAAAACAAAAGAAAAAGTGGACAAATTATACAATATAAATACAAAAAATTAGAAAAAATATGAACATAAACTTTAAAACGGAAGACTTAATAGATATTTCAAAGAAAACAGGCAATAAATGAAGTAACACGTAACAAATAACAAAGAGAAAAATAAAGTCAGTTGAAAGAAAGAATAATAAGCAGAAAGTCGTGCAGGGGTTACAAAATTAAAAAATGGAAAAAATAAATTTAAAATGAGAAATTAAAAGTAAAAGAAAATCAAAAAGAAAATATAATATTAAAAGAATAAAAGCAAAATAAAAAAAAAATATGGGGAGGGTAAAAAACTGAAAAAGAAAAAATGAAAAACTTTTGCAAAAACAGTCATAAGAATGCAAGAAAAGATGGTAAAAAATAAATCAAACTTAACCAAAATGTAAATTACAGGTCCAAAAGAAACATAGAGTGTCAGGAAAAGTTGCGTGGTAAATACCAGTCAAGAAAAAAGTAAAAAATCTCACTGGTATTGGTCCTCTTTTGTTCTGTTTATATAGGTAATCATCAAATTAGGAATCTGTGCAGGAAAAATCATTCTCCACATGCAGAGAATCTAATTGGTTGATACTGACCAATCAGTCCCTGAGTATTGGGGATACTTCTGGGAGCCAATTCTCCCAAAAGTGCACGAAATTTACTAAATTTTAAAATTCTCGCTTCAGCACTGTTGCTTTCTGTCCAATGAATGAATGCTGTTAAAGATTTGAATTTGTAAGGGTGTGTGTGTATGTGCGTGCGCGTGTGCGATGATGATGATTGCTATATAATTATACATATATTCAACTGGTTCAGGGATTAATTTATTCATTTCAGATGTTTTTTCTAGATTAATATACCTGAGAATAATTTTTTTTTAAATTCGGTGTTTTTTTTTCATGTAAATAACTCATCTAGTTATGCAAATTATAAATTATTTATTCTCTCATTTGAATTTGGAACTATGAAGAAACTTCAGTGTTTTAAGCATCATTCTTAGGATATATCATTGATCTAGACCTTTAACTTATTTTTTGCATTAATATCTCAGGTGCCACATGACAAATATGAGAGAAATTATATCAATTAATGTAAAAATATTTAATTTAATAAAAACAAAAACAAGAGAAACATGCTTCTAAATGGAATGTCTTAACTTTCTATAACTAGAGAATTGTATGTCTTAGAATTACATTGGGGTCATTTTGCATTTTTGCTTTGAATTGTTCAAGATTCATTGAGTGCTTGGTTGTAGTTTGATCTGAATGTCAATGTACATTTTGGCATATTCAACCCAAAGTCAATTTGGTATTTGATGAAATAGCAGATAAAAATGTGTATGTGTATGTGTATTTGAACAATCACAAATATTTTGATAAATAAAGAATAATGTTTTAGGCAGTTATAGCAGTACCCAGTTAGTAATTGCTAGTCATTTTTTGTTAGTAATTAAAGTATGATACTTTTAAAAAGAGTTGCAAAAATTGAAGTGAATTAAAATACTAATAGTAATAACTATTAAAGCAATAATGAAAATATAAATTTATATTTTTTGATTATTAATAAGAGTCCAAAATAATTACCAAAATGTTTTTCTTACAAATTTCATAATTTATAAATACTTCTAATTAATATTTTCTTCTACGGTTTTGTATACTTTATTTATATATTCAGTGTATGATAGTTGTTAAATCTGTACTCTTGAATAAATTTCTTTTTGATGTAAATTAAACATGAACTAATGTAAACCTCATTTTCAATCATGAAAAAGCAAATTTGAAGCAGAACAAGTATTATTACAAGAACAGATGCGTTGACAACATTAAAGCAATTTTTTTATAAGCATTTGTGATTTATATCTTAATTTCATATCCAGTTATGTGGCAACATTAAGTGTGATATTTTTGTCTACTTTGTGTATTTAGGTTTTTGCTTTTTATTACTTTTTTATCTATTTACTATAGAGAGTAAACTAAAAGTACAGAAACATTGCTATTTTCTTTAAATAAAACACATTAAATTATTTATATAATTGCTTATTATTGCTTAGTCATGAAGTAAACATTTTGTAACTTTTTAACCATTTTTTTTATGATAATAAAAAAACAATCTTATTTTTGTAGTTCCTTATTATTATTGTGTATTCATTTAAAATGTAAATTTTTTAGTGTTTGGATTATATTATTTATATTTTAAGTTTCAAATAATTCATTTGTATTTTTGTCTTTAGGTATATGAAATAATGTTGAAATTATGCACTTCAAATAAGTAAATAAAACTATCCAGTCATTCTATAAAATTTTCCAGCAATTTTATAAGAATTCAATATTAATAATTATAAAAAACAAAAACTTTAAAGAGCTAGATTGATAATCTTGGGGAGGGTATAAATTGAGTAAAAGCTACTTAACAGAATTAATTTTCTCCATAGAGGCAATCAGGTAAATAATATATTTTTAGAAATGAAAATCATTTTTAATCATCTGTACTCTTTTAAAGATTTAAAAAAAATCCCATTGTTGTTATTGAAAATCAGTTACATCTTTATCTGCTCATAATTCCCCTCCTTTAGCCTTCTTATACTCATCCTACAGTGATAGATTACAAAGACATTTCACCAATAAATTGTCAATTATATTTAACAGCGAGGGAATTCAGCTAACCCTATCATAACTAATATTGTTAGCCAATACATTCATGACCTGTATGCATAGAGTTTTGCTCATTTTCTATTCTAGTCATAATGTTTCAACAATCTTGTTGGTATTTATCTTTTATTCATTTTCTACCATTTTCTTGTCTATCTCCTGAACACATTTTATTATATTGCACAATTACTACTAATAGGTATGCTGATCTAACTCAATTCCTACCTTAATGTCAGGATAATTTGGTCATTAGTACTGAAGATTTTGCAGCTGCTTTTATTAAAAACAGCCAAGTAGCTAACATATTTTACTTACAAGATTATTATTAATTTCTTCATCTTTTTTCTGTTGCATTTTATCACAACTCCCAGATCATGATTCTGTGATAATTAAACAAGCAGCATGAATTGAAAATAAAGAGTTAAGTAGCCTAATTGGTTAAAAGCTTAATTGTTAAGGTTGTATCATAGAAAAACAGACTCCCAAGAATAAGCTATAAGAGTTCAAATCTCACCAGCTTATTCTTTACTTCTTATTTAACAATTGTATAATGAAAATCCAAGAGTAACAATAAAAAGTACCAAAAGTAAGATGAAACAAATACTAGTCAAAATTTTATAATAATTGATGTACTGAGAAATTTGAATACTGCTACTTACAAGATAATATGAAATACTGTTCCAGTATTTATGCAGTGATCACTCCCTGTTCTGTAATTACACAATCTTTTCATGTAGGTTATTTGTTGCTTTCCTCTGTCCTTCTTACCATTGATATGTGTTGTGAGTGTTAAATTCTCCAAGCCTTCTTTTTTGTTGTATCCTAGAAATTTTAACATTTTCTTTCTGATTCTAAGTATAAGCGTCTATTTTGTTTCCATTTCTTTACAAATTTTTTCTTACTTCTTAATCCATGGGATTCTGAGTATCCTTCCATAGAACCATATTTCTGTTGCTTCAAGTCTCTTCTACATCTGTGAAGAAATTGTCCAGTATTTACTGTTTTATAGAGGAACTGATATTACACTCTTTTTTTTGTTTCTAATGAAAATTCCCTGTCTCTTAATACTTTACTTTTTGAAGGTGTCTTTCACTATTCCAATGTGCTTTTGGATTTACATATCATATTTTTTATCTTCTGTTAAAACACTTAGATTTTTAAATTTTCATACTTGTTTGATTTTGGCATCTTCAAATTGAAGCTCACATCTTGGGCCATTCTTTTTGCTGACAACTATACATTGTCTTCTACAATTGATGGTTAGTTTTATTTCTCACTTCCTTTACTATCTTCTGTAGAAGTGTCTGCTGTTATTTTTTTTTCCTTTTCTTTCATGTGCTGTGTTCCTTCAGGACATGGGCGATCATGGCTCTTCACAATTTCCTATCTTTTGTAGCTCTTAATAAGGTATGTCCTTTAATTATTTCACACAATCCTTCTTCTACCATCCATTTACCTAAGCTCATTTGGTAGTTTAGTCATTGCTTTCCTCTGTCCCTCTTGCTTTCAATATGTCCTGCAAGTGTCAAATTCTTCAATCACTCTCTCCCCATTATGTGTTTTAGGAATTACAACTATCTCATTCTGATTCTAAACTTCATCATTATTCATATGTTCAATGTATGGAATTCTTAGCATCATTCTGTAGAACCACATTTCTACTCCCTCAAGTCTCTTCTTCATCTATGAAGCGATTTCCCAACACTCATTGCCATAGAGGAGGGTTGATATTACATAGCAGTTTAGTATTCTTTTCTTTGTTGCTAAAGAAATTTTCCTGTTTCTTAGTAATTTGCTTTACTTTTGGAAGACATCTTTCACTATTTCAATGTGCCTTTAAATTTCCAGGCCACATTTTCTGTCTTCTGTTAAAACATTTTTGAGATATCTAAATTTTTGTTCTTGCTTGAGTTTGATATATCTAATTTGTAATTTGCATCTAGGGTTGTTTATTTTGATGACAACCATACATTCTATCTTCTTACAATTGATGGGTAGTTCTTTCTTTGCAGTTTCCTTTACTACATTCTCTCGAAGTTCCTACATTTTCCTTTCTGTGTCTGCTATCAACACAACAAGATTGTGTCTGTCAACAGTAAATCCTTAGGATTACCTCAATATAAAGGTTGAATAAGTCTAGTGAGAAGACACCACCTTGTCTTACTCCCCCTGCTTCTATTTTCGTCTATTTTACTGTGTTCATTTTCTATCTGTATGCTGGTGGTTAGCTTCCCATATAAGTTCTGGATTATTCTAATATCTTTCCCAAATAGGTCAAGCTTACCTAGCAGTTCAAACAATTCAGTGTCAAACCTTATCATAAGCTTTTGCATAATCTATAAAACATAGGTATTCTGCATTTGTATTTCTCTTTCTGAGCATAAATATTACATTCCTTATTCCAGTGTCTAATGAAACTACACTGCTGTCCTATTTCCAGTTTAATGCTGCTGCACATTCTATTTATCAGTATTTGAATGATAAGTTTCATTATGCAACTCATTAGGCTGATTTCCTGATGAAGCTCACAGTCATTTGCACCTGGCTTTTTTGGCAGCACTATGAAAATAGATCAAGTAAAATCTTCAGGTATGTCAGCACTGTTGTATATTTCATTTATTATTTCTGTAATTTTGTCAATGCTGAAATCATCTAAGGCTGCTATCATCTCTATTACAATCACATTTGACCCTGTTGCTTTTTTCCCCCTGTTCATCAGGGTCATATTTTTGAGTATTACATTTTCGCACCTTTGTTGTGGAAGATTTCTCCACTGTATTCATCCCAACTTTGAAGTAATTTCTTTTTCTCTTATCAGTGTTCACTTTTGATGTTATCCACCCTGTTGATGAGCACATCATTTCTCGTGTTATTTCTCTCATACTTTTAGGCATTTATACTTTATTGATAATGCTTATTCTGTTTCTGCACACATTTTATTAAGCTATTCCCCTTTTGCCTGCTTGCACTTGTTTCTAATTCTGTTGTATAATGTGCTATACTTTCTAACATACCTTGGCATTGTTTGCCATTTCCTTTTTTATGTTAAGAATTTCATCTGTCATCCACTAATTTTTCTTTGTCTAGTTTTCCTTGGGAGCATCTTATTTACTGATGACACTAAAGCTTCTCTTAATGTATCTTACTTTGAATTTCCATTCTCATTTAGTTAATTGGATTTACATTTATATACTGTCAGTATACATCTCTTTGCAATTCAGGTCATTTCGGTGTCTGCCATATTGCAATAGCTTTCTTGAATTTCTGTCATTGTATTCAGAGATTACATACCACTGGAAGGTGGTCAATCCCATAGTAGACATTTAGATATGGTTTAAAATTTAAAACTGCTTTTCTGGATCTTTTATTGTTATGTAGTCAATCTGTTTTTTTTCTCCTCCTGGGTTTCTCTATAAGCATCTTAGGTGTTCTTGAAACCAGTTATTGGCTACTACCTGGTCATTTTCCAAAATATCTCTAAGAAGACAAATTCTTTTTATAGAGTAACTAATGCTTTAATTGGCATTAAAATTAAACATGGTTACCTCTACCTTAAGTAATCAGGATTTCAAAATGAAATGATTTTCATGTATATTTTTGTCATTATAAAAACAATTTTTGGAAATATATATTACATATTCTTGAAAAAGATTATTAATATTTTTTAAAAGTTTCATAATATTTTACTCAAGAATATAAAAATAAATACTGAATCATGCATATTTATTGAAAAACCTGGAGAGAAATATGGTTTTCATAATCTGGCTTGTAGTTTGAGGAGGATATTAATTAGTGATTTAATTGCAGATACATGATATGATTGCTATAAAGCTTGAACTCATGAAGGCTAATAGCATGCCAGAGAAATTAAAATTGTGAATGTTTCCCATAATAAGGCTTTGTAAAATTTAACACATGACTTCATTTTTTTTAAATCAAATTTAGTCCTCTCTTTTCCAGATATAACAAGTGGTCACTGACATTTACACCATAATTGTAGAGGAATGGAGTAAAGTTGGTATGAAGAAAAGATCTTAATATACGTTTTAATCATGGTTGTAGTAACAATAGAAGATCAGACAGTGACTGCCATTTAGATGAAAATGCTGTAAAGAAATAGTTCTTTTTACTTACAAAATTTCTAGTTTTGTTTAATTTTAGCACTTAAAATTAGTTCATATCTCTCCTGTGTCATTGTATTTTAGTCTAAACTCATATTATCAGCACATACAGTAGTGTCTGACTGAGGCCTTATAATTTCATATGTAGTAACATTTGCCATCATTGCTCCACTAATTAATTACTAGCAAGGTTCTCTCCTGAGCTACACTGATAACTGTCAGGACAGATTGATTGAATAATAACCATCTTTCATTGAACTTGCAATAACTGGCTCTCAAAAATATTTACAAGAACAAAAAATGTACATTATATCAATGGTCTATTATCTACTTTGTCTAAAGCTGTTATATGGTTTGCTAATTATATATTTGTTGTGATTATGAATCTGGCTCAGTAGTTTGTTTGAAGATTTGAGGTTTCCTCTTCTAAATGGTTGTAATACTTACCGTATATAGTGGTATATAAGACAACACAAATTTTCAAGTTAAAATGTAGGTTTCAGCTATATTTGCTGTACAAGATGACCCCCCCCAAAAAAATCTTATTTTAAAATGTATTGTATTGAATTTATCAAATAAATTAAGTAAAAAAACAAAAAAAACATGAATAGATATTGTCAATT
Organism: Acanthosepion lycidas; assembly: GCA_963932145.1. Lineage (NCBI taxonomy): Eukaryota > Metazoa > Mollusca > Cephalopoda > Sepiida > Sepiidae > Acanthosepion > Acanthosepion lycidas. The sequence continues at coordinate 60,608,762 of OZ010592.1, read as the reverse complement.
AACTACCACAATCTACAATACCTCATGGTGCAGTGTTTTCAGTAGGATATTATGGTAACCTGAATGACTTTCCTCACTAACCAACTACCCATCCCACTGTTCTTGAATGTAATCTTTAAATGGCTTATTGAGACACACATCCAGTTGTGTTTTTGCTCAATATCATTGGAAAAAGGAGGCAAGGCAGGGGTTAGCCTACTGTCAAAAATCTCCCATGCTAACAACTTACCATAAACCACAGGATGTAAGGTTCACATTTTATACCTGGAGTATAAGACGAACACCTATTTTTTTTTAATGGTTAAAAGTTTGCCTTGTACACCAACATATATGGTATAGATATAACAAGTATGCAAGTAGAATAGTTGACTTGACTATTCTTACATATGAGAATGTGTGATACTCACTAATAAGTGTCCACAGAGGAGAAGAAACATTCTAAGAGAAAGTGAGTGTAAAAGACCCTAGCTCAAATCTTCAGAGTTGAACTCATAAAATGCAGAAGTTCTTCTGGAGTTTTACTTTGAACTATTTGTTATGTTTGAAGTTATAATTCTCTAACAGAGTAGAAAATATAAAGTTTAAAATTTCAAGTTTATCTCAGATACTTAGCTGGTGAAATGCATTTTCATGTATACATATAGAAAAAAATATAAATTCTAACTTAAGATTTTTGTACTTGTAAAATCCTGGTGCAATTGATATTTTGTATAAATTATACATTCATAATGTGTCTACAGGTTAGATTCCTATAAATTGTGTTGGTAAAACTTATCAATGTCATTTATTAGAAAAGAGTCTGATTTAAAATCTAGAACATCATTTTTTTTACTATAATCTTATATTTATTAAAAAGTATATTAAAGTGTCTACTTGTCAATATCTATGCCACCTGGAAATTCAAATATTACATGTATTGATACTTAATTATTCGCAGTTTTATTTTTGTCATAAGGTTTCAAAGTCAGTGTGTTTTGCTTGAGCATCTTTTATCATCATATTGATCTTATATTATAAGTCATCTTCCTATTTCTCCTTATATTATATACATATATTTTTTGCTCCTTATCTGACTTCAGTTAGATCAGTTGTCTTGGACTTGAGTTTGTTTTCAGTAGCTAGTGATATGAATATATATCCAAAGCACCCACTCATAGTACTGTGAATTCTGTATTAGCTTTGTGAGCTATTGATAATAAATTCTCATCTAATGCTCTAGAAAGGTGGTTTTGCCTTAATATTTTATATTAAGCTTGAAAAACTCAAATTCTGAACATCAATGTGTAATATCTGGTTGCCTTTATAATTTTCTACATACATTTATACAAATTTAATGATGTTTTATTCTTATGAATGTTTAATTAAACAATATTAGAAAGCTCAGAAACATTTTTTCTAAAAGGATTGTTTACGTCATTGCATATATAAAATTAGCAATTTTATTTGAACAATCAACAGACCAGCCAATCTTGTCACTGTTCATATCATGTTTCCAAGATCATTACTATGTCTCAACTACACTGGTAGCATGCAAAATCTAGCAATTTCTCACAAATTTATTGTAAATAATTTGAAATAGATAAAATGTATTCTCTTTTTTTTTTTTATATTCCTATTTTATTAATAATTACTTTTATTTCCTTAATGTTGTATATATTCATTTACTAATCTTGTTATTAAACATTTTACTAAACAAGAAATATTATTTTATGTCATTTTTATAAAAGTAAAGCAACAATGGTGTTAACCCAAATAAATTACTGATTTTTGTTATCTCACAGCATAAATAAGAATATGTGTTACTTCTTGGTACAAGATAAAGTGACTTTCTCAACTGAAAAGTTATTGGGTAGCTTTGAAAAATAATATATAAAATATTTTTATAAAAAATATTCAAAATCTTTCTGACATGAAATCTCATATTAATTTATAATAATTTCAGTGCACATTACCTTTAACTATTGCTTAGACAAATCAGTCACAAGCTGCTGCTTTGCTTATTTCTCTTTATAAATAAGTCCTCTTACATGATGAGCATATATGATTAATTGGTAGCAACTGATACAGCCTATGTAAAAGATGTAGATTTCTTGCTGAATGTATATCAGGCTTCTTTCGTTTTCCATTTCATCTCCACTTTTTTTTAGATTTCCACCTAACAATAAAAAAGAAAAAGTTATGAATTTGAAACCTTTGGCTTAAATTAAAATGAGCAAACAGACTTTAAGAATTTAAAAGAAATGACGATTAGTTAATCTAGCATTTTTGTTTCATTTGTTTGACATGCAATTTACTATGTACAGAAGATAGGCAACATTTAAAGATAAAATACTTTGAGAATATCTTTACTTTTTGCTATTTTTTCTTTCTTTCTGACATATACTTGTATATGGCATAGCATTCAGAATATTTATGTCAACAGTGGATATGAAGGCACATTAAAATCTGTCAGAATGTTTATTATCATCACTTGAGAATGTCAATTTTTTGAATGTACATATTTGTATAAAATTTTAGTTTTGTGACTATCCTTTGCTTCAGCAAGAATTTGAAATTAAGAAAATTACATTGATAAGAGTATGATGAGAAATAAAACTAAAATAAAAAAAGGAATAATTTTTAAAAAAATTTACTCTGTAAAATCCTCTTATGAGGGTGTGATTATCTTTGAGGTGAATCTTTTCCAAAGAGCTTATTCTTTTTCAAACCTGACATAGGAATTTTATAGCATGTATCACCAAAATCTTTAAATGATAGAATTTTTTCACTGGAACAAAGACATGTTTTTCACTAGACTGTCTGAAGATACCAAATAAATTCACAGATAAAATTTTCTGTGTCCAATCATTTATTTCAAATTATCTCACTCATTTTCATGTGCATGTTGAATCTAAGCTGTTCAACAATATGTTTTCCTTAATTTATTCACTTGCAATGGATAAATCTGGTATTGAAAGCTTTTTTCGGATTTTTACACATGTTATTACAAGATTAGATCTTTTAGATTCCAAAGTGTGCACAGCAGATCAATATATAGTCTGTTAACAGTAAAGAAAATGAAGATATTTCTTTTCAAACTTCAGTCAGGACTAATACTCATTTTCAGTATGTCTTACAGTTATAAAGTGGCCTATAGTTTGATACTGTTGATGAATTGCTATATTGTTAATCAATTGATCATTTTCTTTGTTATGAACTTTACTAATATTTATATGCTAGAGTAATTTTTAGATGGTTTAATTTTAAAAAAAAATTTATTGCCTCTTTTTAATTTTTGTATAAAAGTCTTTTTTTATCTGTCTATATTTCTGAGATGAGGTATTATGTCTTTTTTTCTTTTAGTATTTTTGTCCCCACATTAATTTACTTTGGTTGATAGAGTTTCTAAAATGATTTTAATTTCAGACAATTATAACCAAATATGGATATTATTATTTTTTTAATTATTGATTATCTTGTAATTTCATGTATACCTAATCTATTAATTTTCAAAATTAGGACCATGGACCATGGATTATTCAGTAATAATAAAAATTTAAGTGAAAAATATGTTATTTAAGTGTCAATTGTATTTTGTGAGGATTCATTTATTTTCATACAATGCTGCATAATATATAGCAAAAAAGAACTTTTCATTACTTATAAAAATACAGAATTCTTTTTAGTACTTTCATTTATAGTCTACATCCTGTTAATCTTCAATTTAATTGTTTTCATGTGAAATGTTTATTTAAATCTAGTTTTTGCAGTTGTGTAATCATATAGTCTATCAGAGTTCATATGAATATATGATTTATATTCCACAAAAATGCTGTAATTTGGTACCTCAAAAAACTAACAATTTCTAAATTTGTCTCTCACATTTTCATGAAATTGCTATTTCATTTGCACTACAGTTACTGTTACATCATTCAATCTAGTAAAATTTTCAAGTTCTTACCTTAAAATTAATTCATGATATTACTAAAAGTCAAAGCTTAGCAGTTTACCTTGTGATATGTGAATCTTAGCTTTAAAAATACCTTTATAAAGAAATGCCAACTGAATTTTTAATAATGTGCGAAATCTTAAATCTTTGTAAACCATAGATGAAGAGAATTTCTTCATTGTTAAAATCTGTTTAAGAAAATTATATCCTTCATATTCTTGAAATGGTATCAATCCTTGAACACAAAATGTTTCACTTGGAAAATGAGTAAAACAAATTTCTTCAAAGAAAATGCTTACAAGACCTAACCTATTTCATCTTAAATGATACTCAAGTATATCTTTTCAGTACCAAGAGGATAAATTAGCAAAATAACATTTTCATGCTAAAAGCCTGAATGCATCATCTTTTTCACATTAAAATTTATTAGTCTACATATATCAGAAGTATTATATTTGATATTTGTCAAATGGAAAGTGTCTTGAGATGTTGCTATTGTTTTCCTTTTTTAAGATATAACATTTATCTAGACATAAAAATCATTTATTCAAATGCCTGTAGTGACTGGATAAATGAGACAGTTTATTGAAACTATGATTTTTTGAAAGAACAGAATATATGAAAATGTGAGTATTGACAGAGAAAATGTATGTGTGTTGGAAAAGAAAATTGTTGCAGTTTGGAAAACTATTTTGATGATAGCAGTAAGCAAATTAGTTGGTAGCAACAATCAATATACACCTGTGTGTTTCCTTTATCAAAATCAATACAAAATAAATAAGTGATTATGATGCAATTTATTTGCTAGATCTTAATGAATTGCTCATAGAAAATGATGACAAGAATATATTGATATCTGAGTGACCTCTGAAAAAAATGTGATCAACTAAAGACTATGAAGAATAATCAAATCTATTATTTAACAGACAGGTTTCTGAGAAAATTGTGTTCAATAATATAGTAGAGTCTGTCTATATTTCTGAGATGAGGTATTATGTACATTATTTACATTATTTGGACTATTGTCCTCATCTTTGTCGCCATATTTATCACAACGTTTCGGCCGTTGTACGCTCCGGCCTTCTTCAGCTGGTTGGAATTTCGAACTAAACCCTTTATTTTGTTCACTGGGGTAGACTGTTCTCAAGGACACATGGCACAGGGGATAAAGGCGTTGGTTAGATCCAGTGACAGGACCCAGAGAGTGTGAGTTCAATACCCAGTTAAGGCAGAACTTTCAGAGGGAAATTAGCAGGAGATAACTGATAACTGACATCCATCAAACATGGCACGTTGAACTAGAACTGTCTACCCCAGTGAGCGAAATAAAGGGTTCAGTTCGAAATTCCAACCACCTGAAGAAGGCTGGAGCGTACAACGGCTGAAATGTGATAAATATGGCGACAAAGATGAGGACAATAGTCCGAATGATGTAAATAATGAATATTGTAGAGCTTTTAGTTTAGCAAACTAGAAAAATAATGAACAATTTGTATACTATGTTTTATGAATATAAATACTGTCAAACTTTTCTTAGTACATTTCAGTGGGGAGAAATTGAGAAAACATATACAAGTTAAATATTACAGGACAAATTAGTACAAGATGGATTGAAAAGGAGGAAACTGTTTCTCATAAATATGGGTAATACCCATATATTTGAGAAACTGTGCATGTTGTATGACCTGCAAGTCCAGTTTATCACATAAAAATTCTTAGTTAAACTTATTCATTACATGCTCCAGATCTTTGAGGAAATATTTATATAATAAGGGTATTGTGGATTTGATTTATATAACTAACAAGACTTCAATATTTGCCTGGTTGGAAGTCATTTAAAAAGAAATAAAATCCTGTAATAATGTGATCATAAATATTACATCTTAACTGAAAACTCTTGCTCCAATATATACTATGATTAATAATTGATTCTGTAGATTACTTAAAATGATCAGAAAAAGTTAATATTCAGAAATAGATGAGAAAGTTCACTTTGCCATTTTTGGTGAAAATATAAATAATTTATATTTTTAACATCAGAATTAATACTTATACTAATACCTTTATCAGCTCAGCTTGGCTATAATTTTCAAGTTATTAAAATGGAATAAAAATGTGGTTTTCAGATATCTTTTTTATGAATGTGTGTGTGTGTGTGAGACTTTCAAACATGAATCTATATACACACTAGCATACAGTATTTCTGTATAAGAATCAGTATGACTGGATTGATTATAACTAAAGTGTATATATCATCTATCGATTAAAATAAATAATCCAGTCTTTCCTAAAATTATTTTCTAGGTACTTAGTTTAGCTGAAATTAGTTGCACCCCACCAAACACACACACAGAAACTCTTTCATATCATATATGACAGTTAGTGATGCTATCCAGATATTTTTGCTATATTTTTATTCTAAAATCTAGCAGTTGGCAAAGTTTGAATAAAATACAATTTTTTTTTATTTTCAACATCAACATTAATTTAACATTAATTTTTATTTTTATATTAATTTGAAATTAACAACATACTTACTGATTTGTTTCACTATCTTCTGCCATCTTTCAAGGAACTTTGTAAATTCATCCACCTACAACTTTTTATGTTTCTTAGCAAAGAAATTCTTTCTGTGAATCTATTTTTCTTTCAAAAGTGGGGTTTTTACTAGAAATACCTTCCAGAGAAGTAAATGATTGAAACAAGTATGGCTCCCAATTATGCCAACTGAAAACAGCAATCAACAAAAAGCATCTATTAGGAATTAATCGAGAGAAAAGGCATAATATTCCATCAGGACAACTCTCTAAACCATATTTTTGTTTTGTAACTAGACAAAAATTGTCACAGCTTGGCTGTTAAGTTTTCACTCATCCACAGTTTCACCAGATATTGCATCTTTGGATTATTATTTATCCTGGTATTTATGGAATTCTTTTAACAGAGAAATTCTGTGTTTTTGAATTCCTAAATACTCTATCTGACAAAAATTCATATGAAGAAGTTTGTTTATATCAAATAAATATATCAAAATAGCCTCAAGATATTTCAAGTGAAACTTGAATAAGGCAACTTTACATGACTTTTCTGAATTGCTACTTTGAATTTTATTCAACCAAAGATTTGTACTTATAAAGGTGGCCATAATCTAATATATAATTCAGAGTGCTATATTAAATGATCTTGTTGATGGAACTAAAGACTCAATGTTTGGTCATCCTCAAAGTGATTTCAATGAAATTAAACAAATTAATGAACACAATTGTCACTTGATGAAGAGGCTATATAATTACTGTAAACTGTTAATTTGATTAGATTCTGTTGAAGTTGAATAGAAGTTGAAATTTAAAACTAGTTCCTGAACATGGTGTCAGTCGATAATAATCCTACAAAAATATAAATTTTTAAATCAGTACACCCATAACAGTTTAATTGAAGCATTTGTTTTGAGTGAGCCATTTATGTGTCTCTTTTCACATTACATTATTCTCTTGTCAAAGCACTCTTCTACAAGAACATTAGTCCTGCCATTTACTGAAATGGTTTTACATGTATCTGAATTTACTTTTATCTTTAAAAACTCAGAGAAAGTTTATTTGCTTCATAAAAAATACTATTATTTTTAAAACTTATTATATCTCAGTGGATAAAACATTAGCAAACTGTACTGATTCAAACAGTTTTGACTCATGTTGACTCTTATTAACATAGTCTCTCTTAATATAAGTTTGAGACAACACTCTTCTTAAATTTCTTCAATAAAAATATTTTTCTAGTGCAAAAAAGTAGTCTTTAGAATAATTGGTAATCCATGTAAATAAATGTATAATAAAGTACTGAATTTGTGTGATTGTTGATTTTTACAACTTGTCAACTCTTGTTTAGTTATTTAATTTTGAGTCTTGTATGGATACTTCAGTGAGGATCAAACTCACTACTCAGGAGTAATGGTCAACTGGATTAGTCATGCTAACCATTATTGTATACTGAAGCAATGCTAATGTGTAGAAGATAGGCAAATATAGATTGAGAGTAATAGCAAAGTATTCAACCAGAACAATGAATCTCTGTAAACATTATATCTTTGCTTCACCTAAGAATGAGCACTTCCAAAAGGGTTCTATAATAAAAAGAAAAGAATTATATTTGTGCTGAAATGATTATAAACAAAATAATAGAAATAAAATGATTACAAAGAGAAGTACAAATGATGTTGCTTGATTGAAAGAATAACAATAGTAATAGAATTGTAATTGAATTTTTTTTTTATTGGGATTTTGGTAAATAGTGACGGTTTCAATATTGACTACAGATTTTACTGCAGCTGGGGTTTCATCATATTAATAACCCATATTTATATAAAGAATCTATTAATCTTCTTATAGGTGTTTATTATTTCTACCTATTTTTTACTCTATTTACATTATTCAGACTATTGTCCTCATCTTTGTTGCCATATTCACAATGTTTCTGCTGTTGTACACTCCAGGCTTCTCTGGGCAACTGGAATTTCAAACTGAACCCTTTATTTCATCCACTGGGGTAGGTTGTTCTAGTACCATGTGCCATGCTTCTTCCAGATGTCTCAGTATCAGTTATCTTCTTTTAACTCAACTGGCCAAGTTTTTGTTCACTTCTGTTGTAGTATTGAATGCACAACTGTTTAGGTCAAGTCAATGGATTCAACCAATACTTTTATCCACTAGGCCATGTGTCCTCGAGCATTGAAATATAGACAGATACTTTTACCTATTATGAGAAATAAAATAATTTGAATGCACATTCTAAGATTCAAATTCTAAGATTTAAATGGTTTTAATTTTTTGATATTGTCTTCCATTTGAAATAAAAGGATATAAATCAAATTTAATGAAAATAAGTCAAAGTTTTGACAAAAATTACAACTATTTCAAGTTTACATCCCCATAAAGCATTTCAAAATCCAACAGATGAAAGAGGAAATTTACTAACATTGTTGGACATTGGGGATCTGGGGACAGCAATCCAGGACTGAACAGTGTGGAAAGGGATTGTCAATGGATTCTGACCAACCATAGGGAGGTTGAAGGATGATGATGATGAACATTGCTAACAGGGTAACTGATTAACATATTGCAGTAATTATAGAAAAGTGTGAACTGAACAATAGAAAACAGGATGGAATAAAATAATGGTAAATTTGAAAGTGAAAATTCTTGGTTATGATTAACTTACACTTACTTTTATATGTAATTCAATAGGAAACTTGATTTACAATGCCATACTTATCAGTTAGCTAAACTTTCTCAGATATATTTCTGTTCCCAATCATAGTTAATAGCAGAAGCCTAAAGAATCAGTTTGTGTAGGAAGGTACAGAGAAAGAAAAAGAAAAAAAAAATACTGATAACTGAGATAAAAATAATATATTTTACTAAGTAAGGATTGTTGATCTATATGTGAGGATTGTAGTTTTTCCAAGTACAAACGAAGTTACTGCTGAAAAAAAGCATACCATGATGAAAAAAAGCCCCAAACATGATAAAAATAAAGTTTTATTGTCAAATTGTTTATGTTATTATTAATAGGAAAGACCAACAAATTTTTTGATTATTTTAATAAATTTTTAATCCTTTCTGGCATGTTCAAAATTTTGGTTAAAAATCTTGATTTTTCTTACACCAGCAGGTGGGTAAAGATTTGTATGGGGAATTTAGCATCTTTTCTCAGTAAAAATCACAATGTTTTGGAAATTCTTGAAAAAATTAAATAATTGTTGGATTTTAATTAAATTTTCAGAACTTATTCACAAATAAATTAAATTTATTTGTGAAGATTTTTCTTTCTAGAAAATCATGATAAAAATATTTTTAAATGTGTCACCCCCACTTAATTTTATTCAATTTTGAGAAATTAAAATTCCACTCTCTTCATATTTACATTAATTAAAAGCAGAACACCTTGAAGAATTTAAATCATCAACTTGTTTTTGTCAAACAGAAGGATCATTTACTGTAAATCTTCTCTGAATCATAAAATAAAAATGCAATAAAACTATGAGATCATTTAATTAAGAAAGCTTTTAATTACTTTTATAAATAAGATATATTAAGGACACTATTATCTTAAGAATTTTTTTTTCGGTGAATAATGAATTTTTACATAAATTGTTTTCATTTTTAAAAAAATTTAATTAGAATAATTTATTAAGTTTTAAATCTTTGAAAATTCTGTATTATTTTCACCTTTTGATTTTGATATTATTAAGTAAAAACTATATATACTAATCATAAATGGGAAAGCTTAGTATAAATCTTCAAACAACAATATTTTTAAAAGAATTTTGAATTTTTTGTGTATAAACATGCTGATTTTTGTAGATACAGATGATCAAACAGGACATTACCAAAAAATAAGAGTGATAACTATAGTAAATTACAAGCAAGAAAATATTCAAAATACAATCAAACTTTCTTAAAACAAACAAAAAGTTTTAGTAGATTATGAAGGATTTTATTTTGAAATTTTTAAGATTACTGACTACTTAAAAATGATATATAAAAAGCACTCGTATTCTATTCAATTATTCTTTATTTAGAACAACATTAGATAAACATCAATCTGTTAAACATGTCAACAGCTTTAATAAATAGCTACTGCAGTGTTAAAAAATGCATTAAAAATGCATGTATTTTAAACTTAAAGTAAATAATATTTGTTTTAAATCAGATTAATTATACTTTAAATCAGCTAATATTCCTCAAATAAAGTTTCAGAAAAGTATATTTTATTTTGGGGAGATTTTTTAATAAAGAAAATTACATTGTAATGAAAAAACAACTAAAAAAGGCTGCTAATCAGCTATTTTAGCAAAAAAAAAAAATGATAAATATAATTAAATTCAACTTAAATTAGTTTTGAAATACAGTAAAGTATTTTGCTTATGGGAAATATTAAATTTAATCTATTATCATGAAATTAAAGCTACAATAAAAGTTTCCAGAAAGATTTTTAATAATTAAAAATCCATTTATACTCATGAATGTATAGTAATGAGTATTACCAACATTGAGGCAAAAGTGAGAATCTCTGAATTACAATGAACTTTATAACCATACCTGTAAATACTAGCCAGGTCAATAGGAATTAATGTTTCAGTTTCTGCAGCAATAAAATCGATCCTAACAATTGTTCTGAAAGAAATAAACAAAGGAACAAATAATTATTCTGTGGAAGTTAACTTATCATTTATGAAATGAATACCAAGTGAAAACAATATTCAGTCTGCTGGAGACAAGTTATAAATATTTTGTGATGAGAGAAAATTTATAATATTTTATTCAATAAAAATTTTGTCAGTGTTTACTGACTAAGAATACCTATAAAAATAAATTTTGGGGATGTATTTTTCACTTTTTTTTTTTTTTACTAAAGGTTGTTTCTTCCATAAGTTTCTTAAAATTTAAGAACTTTAATAAGATTAGATGTGGTAAGGATATTTTAGATATGTGTTGATTTTAATCCATTCACATAAATAATGTCAATATATATATATGTGGAATAAAATTAGAATATCTTTATCTAATTGATTTCAATGAAATAATTTTCTTAAAACAAACAAAAAGTTTATCATTGGAAGCCATTTTAGGCTTCCATTTCTAGAACAAATCCTTTTGCCAGAGATAAATATTTGCCAGTAGACATTATTTAAAATATCTCTAATTTGACACCAAAAAAGATTCTTTGAGATATACCAATGCTAGAAGGAATTATTAAGAAACACTATAAGACATGCATCACTATAATAACAGGCCTTGCCAAATCTACAGATTTTATTCAAAATATTTTTAAAAAAGCCAATAACTGATATAGAAGCAAATAAAACTAAAAGAAGAACATTATTTCAATTCTAATTCAATAAATAAGAAAACAAAATGAGGTTTTAGAACAATCAAAATATAAATGATCAATTTTCAATAAATTTAATACTGTCAAAGTTAATTATGTTCATTGAGAATTTACTTATACTTTGGTTTTATGAATGTTATAAGGGCTAAACTGATTTTACCTTATTCTTCTCTAAGTTATTAAGAAATTTAAATTACTTAGTAGTGAGATGAAGAATTAAACTCATTTTTCTTAGCTATAACTGTGAAAATATGAGTATGTACATGAATAATTTACAGATATTAAGAAAATCAGAATTAGAGAGTAGAGTGATGTATATTTGCTAAGTCTCCTGTCATATATTTCTATGGCTACTGCTTTTATCATTATAATTTTTAAAAGTTGTACTGTGATCATTTGCCATTTACTAGATATTATTTTTTTCTTTTTTTGTGCATATATATATATATATATATATATATATATATATATATATATATAAATATAAATACATATATATATATATATATATATATATATATATATATAAATATATATATATATATGTATATATATATATATATATATATATATATATATAAATATATAAATATATATATATATATATATATATGTATATATATATATATATATATATATAATATATATATATATATATATATATATATATATATATATATATATATATAAAGAAATATAGTCTTAAGGTGTGCTATATTTATGGAATAAAGTGCTCAATATCAGAGATGGAGCGTGTGTAAATATAAAAGTGAACATAGAAGTCAACACTTAGAGGCGACACATGTGGCCTGACGATTGCATATAGCATGAAACAGACTGTCGCCTCTAAGTGTTGACTTCTATGTTCACTTTTATATTTATATATATACATATATATATTTTATGGACATTTCATTGAATATGACAGACAAGGTGCTTTTATTTAGTTTTTTATATAATTATTTATGAATTTTGATTGATCAGGAATACAATTCCTTAATGGGCATTTAAATTCATAAATAATATTTGCCCTATTTAATTTTGTTCTAGGAGGGGAATTATTATTTTTGACTATAAGGTTAGAGGTTTTAAATTTTTTGTAATAAATAATTAATCTAATTTTTTTGCTATAATCAACTGGTGTTATGCATAACAATCAAAATTCATAAATAATTATATAGGCCACACTACAACATGTTTGACACACAGACTCACTCTACACCTTTCTGACCATAGCTTAATTAGATCTCATTTAAATATTCATGGAGACCTACTGAACACTATTTGTAACGTACTTGTTGACAACACTAATATAATAGCATCATCTACATGAAAAAAAGGTTAAAAATAATGGTAGCCTTATTAATAAAAATTAAAAAAAAAAACACTCAATAATATTAACTTTGAACATGGACACAATGTCTTGATTGTGTTTTTAAAAAATGAAAAACATTTTATAAAACACACATACAACAAACTATTTCTTATTTAACAGTTAAAATATTTAATCCTTGAAAATGGTTAAATGTATAGCCAAAAGCGCTTGGATAAAAAGAACATTCAGACAGTTTTTATATAATTTATCATCCAGAAAAGAAAAAAATGATTAGACCGCATGAAAAATTGTATAAAAAACTAAATAAAAGCACCTTGTCTCTCGTATTCAATGACATGTGCATGAAAGAAGGATTGCTGCCTAAATACACAAATATATATATTTATATATGTATAAAAGTTTTCATTGACATTTTAACAGATTTTTTGTCTTCTTATCACTTAAATGTTATTTTTTGTGGCTATCCATATTTCTGTAGATACTCTGTTTATTTATTAAACAGTATATTTTATTTATTTTCATCTACTGGCTTGAATATTCAAGAAATCTTATTAAAAAAAGTATGTGCGCTCTGTCAGGATTTGAACCTGCAACCCCATGAGCAGGGAAAACCCTCATTGATCTGACATGCTTTAGACCTCTCAGCCAAAAAGTGTGTTGGCAGTCAAGCAAAGTTGAATAGTGTCTTGAAACAAAAAACTTTCCCTGACTCTCAAAATGTACATCTGCTCAGTTTCATATCCTAACATAAACAAAGCAATCTCTAATGGGGTGATGGATTATTTATTTATTAATCTAACAGATTTTTTTTATTTAAAAGTTATTTTAGTGGATACCCATATTTGAGTAGATGTTCTGGTTATTTATTAAACAATATATTTTATCTATTTTTATCTACCAGCCTGAATATTCAAGAAATAAATAATCTGAGCATCTACTCAAATATGGGTATCCACTAAAAATAACATTTAAGTAATAAAATCTGTCATGATGTTAGCAGGTAGGTCTTCTGTTCCCATATCTCATGGAAGCTAAAGAATGTTGAACTGACCTGCTGAATATACATTTGGTACCTCTTATGCTCAATGCAACTGAGATGCCAGTATCACATGTCTTTTACCACAATCAATTCTAGCCATTTTCATTTTTAATTCTAAGATAACAAGTAACTTATTGCAAAGTTGCCATTTTAATATTTGTAGTGCACTTAGTAAATTTATTCTTTTATTTATACATAACTTGTGCAGGACATTTAACTAAGAGATGTTAATTATTTACATTAGGATTTATTTTCTCTAAAATAAAAAAAAACAAACTTGGAACAGAATTTTATTAAAGTTTAATTGGAATTTAAAATAAAATTATTTTTTGGTAAAAAAAATACCTGAAAACTAATTCAAAGTTGTTTTCTTGATATCTCACTAAACCTAGAAAACCTGTTCAAGTGCTGTGAGCAAATTCAACAAAAAATGTTTTGTTGTAAAATATAGCCATTAAAGTTCAGATAAAAATTTCTAAAGTCAAGAGAATAATGTCAAATAATAATTGTTAAAATGACACTTTTACTTAACAGATGTATTTTTGTGTTGTCTAAGAGTAATGGCCAGCTGCCACATCCACTTGTATACGAAGAGACTTGTTTCTGACTAAGAAATTCCAGAAACAATCTTTGATCAATGTAGTTTAGACTTCTCTTCTTTCTGACCAATCTTTGATGAACATGTTTTGTTATACAAGGAGGATAGATATCGCAGTGGAAGTGATGTAGCATCGTAATACTGAGCTTATTAACACTTTTTTCATTTTTTTCTGTCTCAATGTAGACTCAATGTCTGAAAGTGTTAACATCCATATCAATGTGAACCTTCCCTTCAAATCTCTTGCTTTTTAACTCATTGAACAAACAAAACAATGACAAAAACATTTCAATTGCATTTCAAAATGAGATACAACTACAGATGCTAAGTTTTGAGGTTTAGTAAATTCTACGATTTAAGATACCATAATAGAATTTTTGGAATATATAAAATAAAAGATAGAATAGGATAAAACAATGAAATATTTTATTGAGTGAAAGAATTTCCTTACAAAAAGGACAAAGATGTTGGTTAAAATGATTTCTTGATTTAAAAAAAAAAATAATAATAAATAAATATAATAAAGATGACATCTCAGTTTGTTGAATATACATTCTTATTTTTAAATTTTTAAGAAAATGTAGGGAAATCAAGTTGAAAACTTACTGATCTGTCTCTATTCACTAAGATGAGAAAATAATTTGTTCCTTTAGTTGTAAATTTCTTCCTATTGTTGAGAAAACTTTATCGCCTGCTTTTCAACTAATAACAAGCTTAACAAAACTGCTGAGGGCAGAATTTTTCTATCAAAAGTGGTTCTCTAAAAGGGAAATTTAGCATTAAATAATGCTTGATACTATAAGAATTACTGTGCTAGAAACTCCTCTTTCTATGTTTTCATTTTATGTTGATAATTACCAGTTTTTACCACTCTGAATGATAATAAATCTCATGTTGATATGTTTCTTATGTGACTCTCAAATGGTTCTTATAAGCATTGTTTACTCATGAAATTGCA
This sequence comes from Acanthosepion lycidas, assembly GCA_963932145.1. NCBI lineage: Eukaryota > Metazoa > Mollusca > Cephalopoda > Sepiida > Sepiidae > Acanthosepion > Acanthosepion lycidas. The sequence continues at coordinate 60,593,016 of OZ010592.1, read as the reverse complement.
AGATAAATCCTATCACTATTTATAGAAAGAGGAAGCTGCATTTCTGTTACAGTTTACAAACAAGTTAATTCTTTCAAATAGTAACCAATTGAAAATATGTATTTTAATTGAAAATGATAATTGTCAATTTTAATAGGTTAGCACTATTTCTATTTATGGCTAATGATTATCTAGTTTTATTTGGAATATTGTAAATATTAGGATTGTTATAAAATATACCAAATTCTTTAGTCTAATTCAACTCTTGCAAATTTAAACTCCTGCATTTTGATTGCATTCTGTCCTTTATCTGCCACTGTTTTTACACTAAGTGCAGCATATATATTTACCCGTTATTTATAAAAAGTATTAGATTTTGATTACTGAGAGTTTACAGGCTGAATGCTATATTGCCTGACAATATTTTACATATATTGACAATTCAAAATAGCCACTGTTTGTTTTCACTATAGCCTTTAATCTCTTCTCAACTGGTGCATGACTTCTTTACCACCTCTTCACTCAAACTGTACCACATTATAAGAGCTTTTTTCAGGTCTGACACACTTGAGTATGAGATAAGTGAAACATCACTTTCCAATATGGGCCATATCACAAAGTCCATAGGCTTAATGTCAGGACTTAATGGAGACCAAAATAATCCATGAAAATGTCTCTTGCACTAGTTCTGCATCAAATTAGCCAAGTGTGCAAGAACTCCATCTTGAGTGAAGATATAGTAGCTTCGAAATGTGGCTTACAACCAGGGTAACACATCCCTCTCATACATTTTCTGGTAAACTCTACTATTCACTTTCACCCCTTTTTCAATGAACACCAATCACAAACAACAGCAACCCAAACCATGATACCAGTTGGTTTCAGAAACTTGAAATGTTTTCTGGTGAAGTGTCATCGACACTATCATTTTGGTAGTTGACCACAGCTTCCACAGTGAAAAACTACTCATCTAACCAAATGAAGATTGTCTATAGCACACTGAATTTCATCCAAAATTTTCTTCGCTCTGCCAAGCCGTTTTTGCTTGGAGACACTTGAAAGTAGTTGTCATCATTGCATCTTGCATGATTTTAGCCATAAATCCTCTTTCATAATCCTCCTTAGAGACCTATCCATAATATTCAGTTCTTTTGTCATTTACTTAATGCTTCTTCATGGATTTTTCTTCACACTATTCTTGACAGCTTTTAGCATGAACTGAACAGTTTCTTCCTGGAATTGGATTTGGTGAGGTTGTTTATTTCTCTTGAAACCTTTTCCACACATTAAAACCAGTTTTTCTGCAAACATTCAACTGTTTAATCACCTTACAATTCTCCATACCAGCCATTTTTCATATGAAAAATTGATTATGTTTTGTTTGAACCATCATATTTAATTAAACTGTAAACAATAAAACAAAAGAATGTTAAGAAGCCTTATACAAGTGTCATGTAGTGGTTTCACAGTGGAAGCTTGTATTTGTACTAAGTCGTTCCTAAAATAGGTTCGACGTACAAAACGTTAAGAACTTGATATAATAGGTAATGACGCAGTAATCTAGTTGTGGTGGCTGATACTTTAATATCCGACTAACAGTCATCTGACATCGACTGACTGACCAACTCACTGCCGACTCACTTGTTACTCTTACTATTCCTACTTATTATAGGTGGGAGAGTCTATTAACTATAGAATAGGTTTGTTCCACTATAACAACAAGATTTGAAACTATTTTTACAAATAAGTATGTTTCAATTTATGTTTAAATAATAGGTAAATATTTATGCCACATTCAGTAAATTTTAATCAAAGTGATCAGTCATCAATAAGCTATGCTTGACTCATTACTTTCATTTTATTTTGTCCTTTATACCTCTACATTCAATGACTTTTTCTCCTGGATCATCTGATAATCATGTTATAAATTATCATCATGATGTTCCTTTAAAATTGATCTGTCATAGAGTGACTCTATTAATAGCTGTATCCTATAAAGTATTTGTTGTGGATTCCGAGATGAATTCGGTCTCCAAGGAATGACAAACGCAATAATTAAATATAAGAAATAAAATGTATTTACACAATCATACAAAGAGTAATACTGTTAGTAAGTCCAGGAACGTGGTTAGTAGCAAATACAGATAGATATATACAGTCTTGAAGTAGGACTTCCTTAGAGTCTACGTGCTTGTAACTGACTTCTACAAGAGATTACCTCACACTATCTCCGTTCGTATATTCTGTCACTCTCCGTATATCCTCACACTATCCGACTACCGTCTACCCTCACTGACTGTAACTCTGGGTATTTAACGGCAGCAGTCCAGGTACACTTGGTAGAGTCCACTTATATGAAAAAGGGGTGGACCCCATAACATCCCTCTCCTTAGATCCCTTTTTGGGAGGGAGTTAATATTTTTGTCTCTTGTGGTTGATGATCAGGGGTTCGACGAATTTTCTTTTCCTGTTTGACCTTCTCATTACTGTATTTTCCTGTGGTCTTTGTATCTCAAACACTTCAAAGATTGTATCCATAGCATCGTTTGCTGAAAAATTGCAGGTGCAACTTTTACTCTGAATGTTAGTCTGTTGAATTTGTACAACCCTTTGTGTATATTAACGCAAAGGATTTTCGTACTCTCTTCTTGTACTGGGATTTGTAGATAAGCCTCACTAAGATCTATTTTTGAAAATATCTTACCGCCGTTGAGCTTTATAAATATCTCCTCTGGGCTCGGTAGTGGGTAATGGTGGTCTTTTATTGCCTTGTTGAGTCCTGTTGAAAAATCTGCGCATACGCAAATTTCTCCTGACTTCTTTTTTACGTAAGCCACCGGCGCTGCCCACTCACTAAACTCTGTTTTTGATAGAATCCCAGTTTGTTCAAGTCTCTCCAATTCTTTGTCTATTTTTTCTATAGTAGCAAACGGTACATTTCACTTCTTTCTAAAAATTGGTTGGACGTTTTCTTTTAATTCTATTTTGGCCTTAAATTTGTTGCATCGTCCCAACCCACATGAAAATACCTCAGGAAATTGATTATATAATTCCTCCTTCAATTTTATAGTATCTGATGGTTCAACTTGTAACTTTTTGCAAAACGAGTTGATAGGTAGGTCCCAAACATTGAATTTCTGCATCCAGTTGATACCTACTAAATTTTCAGTATCTTTCATGACATATATCTTAAGTTTTTTTGTTTTGCCGTGAAATTTAACATTCACTATTATTTCTCCATCAAATTTTATTCGTTTGCCTGTAACCGACTTGGCAATTTTTTGAGTGTGTGACATGGTAGGTCTGTTGAGTTTTTTCCATGTCTGTAAGTTGATTATCGTGAGGTCAGAAACTGAATCCAGTTGTAATTTAATCTTTTTATTTAAAATTTCCAGTTCCACATATTTCCTTACATTAGTGTTGTCATCGTTATTCATCCTTGTAGCTCTTATTCTATTAGTATCTTTTCTATTTCTACATTGGGATGCCTTGTGGCCTTTTTTTCCACATTCATGACAGTTTTTATATCTGAAGCAGCAATCCTTGTTCCAATGTAATCCTCCACATCGATAACATGCTGATGGAGGGGGCTTATATTTGTTTTAATATCCATCATAATTTGTCCTGTATGTTGTATTTTTTCTCTTATCATAAAATTTTATTTTTCTTTCCGGGGAGGGTGAGAATCTTTTTTTATTGTCATAAAATTTTAGTTTTCTTTCTGGGGAGGGTGAAGAACGTAGACTTTTATTTAACTTACGTATATGAGAAACAGCTGATTCTTCAATGTCCTTTGTATCTTTCTTTATGCTTAAACATCTCTGGCAATCTTCCGATAATTGCTGTAATGTTAGACCCGGTTCATTTTGTAATTTTGCAAGCATTCTTCTATGCATTTCGCTATCTTTTGTAGAAACTAGCCCTTGAACAAAGATGAGACATTTGAAATTGTCCGGGGTTAATTCCGCTAGTTTGAAGTTGTCACAATGTTTATTTATGATTGTGGCAAACATGGAATAATCCTCATTATCACCCTTTAACAGGTTAAGGCATTTCCACCTCCTATGGAAGAATGATGTTTTGGGGCTGAAGAGTTTTTTTTTTGTTTTTTTTAAGCATTTCACCCCAAGCAAGGTGGGAAGCCACTAGGACGCAAGGGGTTACAGAAAATTTAGACCAAGATCAGATAGGAGTGATAGAAGAAAGGATGAGGGTTGTGGATAGATCAAGGCAACTGGAGATGTCGATTGACATTACACTTGAATAGCTGGAGATTATAGCTCACAGGGAAACAGGAAAAGGGAAGGGAGTTCCACAGGCGAGAGGTGCAAGACATGAAGCTATTAGAGTAGTAGAGACGGCTACATTTAGGAGTTTCAACAGTGAAGGGGTGAGAGTGGGATGCTAGCCTCGTAAGGCGCTGGAACTCATGAAGTCTGGGAACCAGCAAATGCAGCTCCTCGGAGCAATTTCCATGAAAGTATTTGTAGAACAGACAGAGGGAGGTGATGGCGCGTCTGTGAGAAAGTGACTGTAGATGCCATTGCATATCCGCCTCTGGAGCCTATCAAGAACCCCGAGGCAAACAGAAGGGGCACCAGACCATATATGGCAGCAATACTGCATGCAAGGGCAAATTGTTGATTTGTAGATCTGGAGGTCTTTAAGACATGTCACTGCTTCATCAAATTTTAATTTGTTCATCTTTTTTGGCAAGATATAATCCACGAACTTTGTATATTCTTCAGTTCCTAATTTTCTAAGCAATCGACGTAGCTTTTTTGCTTCTGTCCAATTTTGACAGTCTATGTTAAAGATGTCTTCATGTCTTCTGAAGTAATCTCCAAAATTTTTGTCCTCATCTAGAGAATATTTGAAAATCTCTATGGTATTCCACATTGCGTCTTGCGAAAATGTTGCTTCTTCTAATTGCTTGTTGCCCACTACTTTCAATATTGTTAGGTTGGTGCAAAAATAATGACGTAATCATGTCGTTTTTTGACGTATTAACGTCAAAAAACGACATTATTACGTCATTATTTTTGCACCAACCTAATAGTTGATGGAGCTCTGTTTGTCGATCTTGATTTTCCTTTGCGTTTGTAATATTTGCTTTTGCCATTTTTCTTGTAGCTGTAACTGTTGATCATTTTGGTATTTTTGCATTTGTAATTGTTGCTCATTTTGGTGTTTTATCAGTTCTACCAACATATTTTTAAAATCTTCCATGATAACTCAATTTTATGTATTTTTACTCCTCAAAATTGTTTGTCGCTAATTTGTTGTGGATGACGAGGGAAGGATTTTTATATTTCTTTTGTTTTTTTTGTGTGAGTTCGAATTGCTTGACGCCAATTTGCTTGTTGGACAACGAGGGAAGATTTTTCTTTTGTTGATTTTCTCTTTTCTGCTTGGGTTCGAATCTTCGTTGCCAAGTTGTTTGTTGGACGATGAGGGAATATTTTTCTTCTGTTGATTTCCGCATGTGTTTGAATCTTCGTCGCCAAGTTTTTGTGGTTAGGCATACGAAAAGTTTTTCTTTGTCCGCGTGAGTTTCGAATCCTCGTTCGCCAAGTTGTTGTGGATTCCGAGATGAATTCGGTCTCCAAGGAATGACAAACGCAATAATTAAATATAAGAAATAAAATATATTTACACAATCATACAAAGAGTAATACTGTTAGTAAGTCCAGGAACGTGGTTAGTAGCAAATACAGATAGATATATACAGTCTTGAAGTAGGACTTCCTTAGAGTCTATGTGCTTGTAACTGACTTCTATCTCCGTTCATATATTCTCTCACTCTCCATATATCCTCACACTATCTGACTACCGACTACTCTCACTGACTGTAACTCTGGGTATTTAATGGCAGCAGTCCAGGTACACTTGGTAGAGTCCACTTATATGAAAAAGAGGTGCACCCCATAACAGTATTTCAGATTGTAGAACTATTATACAAGTTGGTGGGGTAAACCTTTATTTTTTGATTAGTGTGTGATCAGTAGTCTTGCCCTTCTGGTTTGGAAAATGTGATTGTAAATATTGAGATGTTCTATCTCATGTTTCACTAAAAATTCACACTTAGAAATCAGTGTTTATAGGATATCCTGGATAAAGTTAAACTAAATGCTAATCTTAAAGCCACTTTCTATATTTGCTTAAAAACAGTACTTCTCTCTATAATTTAAATTCATGATAATGAACCTTTCCAGTGAAGATGAAATCTCAGACACCAGATTCCCATTCTATTCCTATTACTATGATGAGCTTACAATATCACATTCTTCTTTTAAATATTAGGTTGGTGCAAAAATAATGACGTAATAATGTCGTTTTTTGACGTTAAAAAATACGTCAAAAAACGACATTATTACGTCATTATTTTCGCACCAACCTAATAACTAACTAACATCTTATTTAACTGACATTATAGTCTTTTCAAATCAACTCATCAAGTTCATTGAGACTTTTATTCCCTTGATAATATTAGCTGTTTAAATGTATTAATCTGTAAAATGTCATCAATTTAAATTAATAACATGAAGTTCAGTATCCTTTGTTGCAAAAAAAATATTTCCTTGTCTTTTGCTAAAGCAAATACATGAAGAACAAACTTTACTTTTTCTTTAAATATGTTTATTTTTATTTCCTTGGGCTATTTTTTTTTTCTGCTTATGTTCAGCTAACTTGCATATTTGAAAATGGATTCTTCTGTTTGGATTGTGGAGAATTAAAAACAAAGATAGATTTCCTGAGATAGATCTTCAATTTTTACAAAAAGACATGAAGAGATAATATTGTGTTATTTCAATGAGTAATGTGGTATCTTATTAATAGCATTATCAAATCATTGCCCCAAAGTATTTTTTCTGCTTGGTGAGAATAATTCTTTTAAATTTGGCAGTAAATAAAGCACAACAGATATATATAACAAAATGTTCATTGTTCAAGTAAATTAGATTTCCATGGGTTTCTTTTATCATCTTATGAATAAAAGAAATTATAAAAGAACTCAAATCTTACAGCTTGCTGCTTTGTTACCATTAATAATTATCGTCAGTCAATCAAAAAAAAAAAAAAAAAGAAAAAAGAAATCCTTATGAATACAGTAGGATTTTTAAGATAGTAATTTGTTTTGTTTTCAAATGCTAATTGCTATTTTGAAACTTTCAAATTCTAGTTTATCTTGTTTATTTTTTTAAAATCCAAACATACAGAAAGTATGCTAAAATAAAAACTTTCACAAAAACACGAATGTGTTTTACTGATTTAAAGACACACATATTATCTCTGAAAAAAATGAAATTTTCATCTTTTCAAAAGAAGTTACCAGTAAACTTTAGAAAATGACTTTTCAAAATTCTTTCAAAGAATTATCCACATATTTTCAATAGATTTTAATTAGTCATAATGAAATGAATGATTTAATTTATTAGAATGAAAAATTTCTGATTCTTTTCTATTAAATGAGACAAATAAACACACTGCTGCAACTGCTTTTTAATGACTCGGTTTTTATATCTTAATATGGAAACAGTTATTGAACAATTGAGTGGAAATCACAGACTAACAACTCCTCTATATCAAATAATTTTGTCTTGAAAATGTTTTCTAGAAGTATAGATAAGAGTGCAATGTTTGAGATAAAATTTTATACTTCACTGGTGATGCTTATTTTTATTAATTACTGTAGAGAATTGAATATTGCTAAGTCCTTTTAAATTTACATAGCATCAGCTATTATAGTTTATCTAAAATTGAAATTTTCTCTTTCATTTTTGAACTAGCAAAAAATTCAGATTCTCTCTCAGAAATATCAAAATTAATGATGAACTTAAAAATTGCATTGCTTGCAGAAAATATTTGCTTTCTTTTTTTCAGCAATTCAGCAAATCACTATTGTTTTATATATTTTCCCCTCTATTAGCTCCAAATGAAAAACTAATCTAGTTTTAAATTTACTTTGTTAAATAGGAGAGATAGAAAAATTTTGTACAGTAGACCATATCCGGAGTAAAAAGGACCCAGATTATTCTCCCTGGAATTAAATCCAAATAATAGCCAGGGTACATTATTGGAGAGTGAGAAAATTGAAAGAAATGGTACATATTATTCTGCCCATCAGATGTGTGGATTTCAAAATAGTGTAGTTTTTATTGATCAGCAAGAATAGAATTAGAGAATATTCACATAATATAAATATGGAAGCACTTATGTTACACAAATTACTGAGAATTATATTGCCAGTGTGGCTCATATTGCTTGGAATGAGCTGAGCTGGTTGGTATATAGGCAATGATTTCTATTTGCTACTAAATTTGTAAAGAAAAAGGAAGAAAAAAGAGAAGATATCTATATGACTGTATACACCTAACTAATATTGTAAAGTAGATCAGCTGGAATGTGGTAACAGCAAAAGCAGTGAATTCATTCAGTAGTTCAAATAATTCTTGGAACAATAATAACTTTTCTCAAAATTATAGACATAATCTATATACTTTTCTTATATATCCAGTAATATTTTGAATTAAGAAAGTTATTATAACTTTGTCCTGATTTCAAGAATCAAATGTCATTAAAACTACATGAGTTTTATGTTTATTAATGTTGGTTAATTATATGGGTACCAAATCTGAAACTTATTCTTTGAACTTTATTCTTTTGGCATTAAAATATATATCAACAAAATCAGTCAATGCTATTCAAATATAAAACTGTCAGTGCAAAAATTGCTTTGTAATAAGTAATATGTACAGTTGTCTTCAGCATCAACTTGAAAACTGTTCTATTATGGAAAAATATTATATAATCTATCCATATTTCTCTTTCAGCTATTAGAAAAACAAATTCCAATTATCACTACAATATTTATTTGATGAAAGAAAATATATTGTAAATTGAATATTTATCTGATAGATAATAAAAGAATGAGGTCTATACATATATTTCCTTAGAATCTTATGATTAAGTGTTCTTTCATTGAATAGGCATTAAATAAAAGTGATCTCTGAAGAGAAGTTTTAAGGAATGCATGGTATGCAGTAAAGATTCATTCTTCCTTAGCACATCCTTCCTTTACTTAACTATAGATAAGCTTGATAGCATGATGAGCATTTAGAAATGGCCAGTTCTTTATATTAAGCTAAATGATTTAAGGTTTTAAATAATTGAAGATTTTTATATTGTACCATGAAAATTGTCCAGTGGTGGATTGTATCAGAATTACTTCAAGGATTATCATGAGTGAATTTTGTTTTTGCTTTTTCAGCCAACTAGTTGGGTAAAAATAAATTTAAAAAACTGTTTGGTCAAAAGAATGAAAAAGCAAATGTAATAAATAAATAAGGGTTTTTATATTTTAATATTAAGTGAAAAATTCAGTATAAAATGTGTTACTTATAACTGCTCAAGTACAAAGTAAAGAATCTGCTTCTTTTCATATAATGAAATAACCAATATGCTGATTTATTTCAATTACTCTACTATAAGATAACTTACAACATCAACTTTTAAATTAAATTTATTTTAAATGCTGAAACTTTTTTATAATTTATAATTAAACCACAAATTATTGCTGTAACTATATGGGCTAACATTTTTGAAAATTAAATAGGAAACACCTAAACTTTTTGTTTTAAATGAAATAATAGATTGAAAATTGAACTTTATATATATATATATATATATATATATATATATATATATATATATATATATATATATATATAGAGAGAGAGAGAGAGAGAGAGATAAAGATTTAATACAATATATTTAATACAATATATTTTATGAAAGGTATTGATATGTTTTGTGGTGCATGTTTTTCACAAGAGTTAATATTTAACGATTGTATCAGTAGATTTGAAAAACCAGAGAAACTTTATAGAAAATATAACTTAAAAAAAATTAAATATGAAAAAGAAAATAGGAGAATTTGCCATAGAAAGTATATTTCAGTGTCATATCTATTTCTTACATCCATAATGTATTGTGCATTATGATAACTATAGTTTGCTTTCTAACAGCTCTTCCTTGTTTTTGCTCTTATTTTTATTTTTTTCAAAACTTACAAAATACAGAAAATATGGAGGAATTGCTATAAAAATAACTGCATTTAAAATATAAGACAATGAAAAAATTATGAAGATATTCAAATCAAGGGTAAAAAAGATTAAAGAATCTATAATTTGGTAAATTGAAGAATTTGATTAAAAAAACTTTTGTAAATCTATAAAATGGTGTATATTTTCATCCCAGTGATCATCATTTCATGTCTTAGTATTATAGCTTCACAACTGCAATTTATCAATATATATATATATATATATATATATATATATATATATATATATATATATATATATATATATATAATATAAAAGGCTCAAAGACTAATATTCCATGGTTATAATTTATTACGTTGGAATTGTAATCATGATCCAATTCATCAGACCTACAAATTCAAAATTCCTTACCCTTCATTCTCTCTCTGTGTCTCTATCTGTCTGTCTGTCTGTCTGTCTCTCTCTCTCTCCCTCTCTCTCTCTCTATATATATATATATATATATATATATATATATATTGTTGTGTTCTCAGAAGTATACAATGTAGCTAAGGAAAGATAACTCAATCGTGAGTGTAGGAACCTTCCCACTTATATACAATCCAATTTGCATATCGCCACATCTCCTGGAACCTTAGAGATATTATGACCTTGGTAGATCTGCCTCTTCTACAAACCACTGCAGGAGGTGTACTGCTTGTCCCATGGTAATTGCCTAGATTTCTATTTTTTTTTTTTTTTAAGCATTTCACCCCAAGCAAGGTGGGAAGCCACTAGGACGCAGGGGGTTACAGAAGATTTGGAGCAAGATCAGCTAGGAGTGATAGAGGAAAGGATGAGGAGAAGGATAGTGGATAGATCCAGGTAACTGGAGATGTCGATTGACATTACATTTGAATAGTTGGAGATTATAGCTCTCAGAGAAACTGGAATAGGGAAGGGAGTTCCACAAGCGAAAGGTGCGAGATAATAGTTTCAACAGTGAAAGGGTGAGAGTGGGATGCCAGCCTCATAGGGCACTTGAATTCATGAAGTCTGGGAACCAATGAATGCAGTTCCTTGGAGCAATTACCATGAAAGTATTTGTAAAAAAGACAGAGAGAGGTGACGGCGCATCTGTGAGAGAGCAACTGTAGATAAGATGCCAGAACAGGACCATTTATATTGCATATCCGCCTCTGGATCTTATCAAGAACCCCAAGGCAAACAGAAGGGGCTTCAGACCATATATGGCAGCAATACTCCATGCAAAGGTGAATTGTTGATTTGTAGATCTGAAGGATTGATTCCGGGGAGAAAAATTTCCTGGCGCTGCACAGGGAGCCAACTTTCCTTGTGGTGGACGAAGCAATTGACTCAATGTATTTGTTCCATCTCAGGTCAGCAGTCAACATGAGACCAAGCAGCCGCAGAGAGGTGCTCTTGGGAAGTTGAGCGTCAGACATTCTAATGGGGGGCAGGGAAGGATCTCTGTGGTGATTAATAGAGAGCAGTTTTGTTTTTGAGGCATTAAAGTTGACCAGCCAATTCCTGCCCCAGTTCACAACTGATTGGAGGTCCTTTTTGAGACGCACGGCCAGGTTAGTTTTGTCAGCGAGACTAGATTTGTTTTTGAGGCAGGAGTAAATTGTGGTGTCATCCGCGTAGATGCCAACTGGGGAATCTATGGCGTGAGGAAGGTCATTTATGAAGATAAAGAATAGAGTAGGGCCCAGGATGGAGCCTTGAGGAACACCTGCATTCATGGGATAGAACTGGAGGAGAATCCGTTGAGATCGACCTTCAATTCATGGTTTGACAGGAATGATTGTATTAGGTCAAACAATCGAGCTGAAATATCATAACCCTGGAGCCTGCAAAGAAGGCCGGCATGCCAAACCCTATCAAATGCTTTGGAGATGTCTAGGGCCACAGCACGAGCTTCTCTATTATTTTGAAGAGCTTGGTAGACAGTTTCAGTGATGGCCGTAAGCACATCAGCTGTAGATCGGGCAAAGCGGAAGCCATATTGCTTGTCTGAGAGCAGATCCTGGGATGTAAAGTGGTTAACCACTTCCGCATTGATTAGGGCTTCGAAGACTTTGCTGAAGAGGGGTAGGAGACTGATAGGACAGTAATTACAAGGGTCAGAGGGGTCGCCAGAGTTCTTGAAGACATCAACAATTGAAGTGGACTTCCAGCAGTCAAGAAAACAAGATTCCTTGAGGCAGTAGTTGTATAGTTTAGAAAGGGCGCGTGCCAGTTCAGGCGTGCATTTCTTCAAGACAATGGCTGGTATCCCGTCTCCACCACTAGCCTTGTTGGGGTCTAAATTGGAGATAACGCCCAGTACCAAAGATGGGGTTATGTTTAACCCATTCAATATGGCCTCAGTTCTAAGAGGGAAGTCAGGTATGGGTACACCGGAAGAGTCGAGTGTTGAGTTGAATGAAAATTTCTGAGCAAAGCGTTCAGCCTTGTTGGCAGAGGAGGTCAGGACCTCGAACTGGTTGAACAAAGGCGGTATAGAGGGTTTACTATTGTTCAGTATGCACTTGCAGAGACGCTAATAATCTTTGGAGCCAAATTTGCGAGATGCAATACACTCCTTCATCCGAGCAGCAAATAGTGACTTAACTTCATTGAGAACACGCTTACACTCATTACGGGTGGAGGCAAAGAGACGTCTATTGCAGTCTGACATGTCACTACAAAATAGGTGAAAGAAGTGGTTCCTATGGGCAATGGAAGATGAGCAAGCAGTGGAGAACCAAGGGGAGGAGCACAACTTGACCCTATATTTCCTTGAGGGGATGAAAGTGTTGATTCCAACTTTAACCCAGGATGAGACCTCAGAAGCACATTCTTGGACAGGGAGCATAAAGACAACATCCCAGGGGATATCACGAAGGAAATCACGGAATGAGTATTTATGGGGGATCTTGGTTTTGCTAGATTTGAACCTTCCTCAGCTTCCTCATTATCACTAGACACACTCATTCTCTCCTCCCCTACATTCTCAAATTCTTGGTTATCATCCTGATCCCTCTTTTCTGCACCAGGCTCTTCTTCTATTTCAATATTGTTTGGCTCTCTTCACAATTTAAACTGGTCTTTATGAGCTAACACAATTTGTCCATTTTTTTGTTAATATTTCTGTATTAAATCCTTTTTGCATGACAAATTGTTCTTTCTCAGGATTCAATTCCTTATTTCTTTTGTACCATACATTCTCATTTGTTGAGAAGGACATGATTATTGGGGCTCTAATTTGCCTTCCCATCAAAGCCAAGTGACTTTGTGTCCTGCCCGCATGCAGGATGGTCCTGTAACTTAAAAGCAATCTTGGTAGATAACTTCTTAAGCTGCAATTCCCTGAAGAGAATGCTTTCAATCCAACTTTTATCATCTGGACCATCCTCTCTGCAATTCCATTTGACTGAGGATGGCATGGTGGTGTTTTATAGTGACATTTGAAGTTAATCTATTAGATGGCATGAAAATTTTCAGCCCAACCAAGAAATCGTTACCAAAAATTTCTGATGTTTGGTAAGATTTTGGGAAGTGAATCAGGTCAAGGACTTTTCAGTATTCCCTCATACATGCATGTTCTAACATGTTTAAGGAGGGATCCCCTTAGAACATGCTTAAATTTCTGCTACAAATATCAAAATAAAGTCCAACATAATATATCCAGAGATTCACATTTCCATATAAGTAATATTTGTAGTCACCTATATGCAATTGGTTATCTATAATTTTAAGTGAAAAATAACAATATTGAAATTGTTTGACATACATTGTTATGTCATCTTCAAAAACATTTTTGTAAATATGACTAAAATATTCACTTTAACACAGAGAAGTTGAACAAAAATATTGTATTAAACATCATAGTAGTATGGAGAAAAAAGAACTACAAATAAAAGAGTATTTTGAAAATGGACAAAAAATATAGAAATTTAAAATAAATATTCCTAAATATAAGGTTCAAGTATCTTTTTTTTAAATTTTACTCTCTCTGGTTCATTATATACAGTATTACCCATAAATAAGTATGTTATTACCAATTTTTTGAATGAAGTAAATTCTCTTCTCAGCCAAACATATCAAGATTTTATTGTTTATAGTGTAACATTAAACAATAAAGATGGATATTAGTTATTATTTATTATCAAAGCATTGAAACGGTAACTAAAAATATAAATAGTAGCAGTCCAAGAATAAGGATAACTTATAAGTCATTTGAAATCAATGTTTGCTGTTGTCATCTTTACTTTTTATTACTGCTATTAGTCATGATGACACATTGACCTCACTATATTTGCACAATGGGTGATAAATCCAGTAGGAAAAGTCCAGACAAGCTAGAAATATGAGATAGATGAGTTCAATGGTAAAATATGATCATCATAGAAATATTTACAGTAAACTCATAATGATGATGATATATAAATAGCTTCTGTATATGTCATAAAAATAAAAACAAAACTATTTTTATAAAAATTAAATTTGAAAGAAAGCATAAATGTTATTTTCTAGGGTACCATACATTTTTTAAGTTAAGTTTTTGCAGAGATGTATACTTTTCAAAATTTTGTAAATTTTCACTCAAATTAATGGCATGTTGGCATGGGTTAATATTTAGTGAGGTTAGTCTTGTTAACCATTACTCATGAGTTCAATCCTTACTGAGTCGCCTATACAAAATTTGACATTATATAACCTAACAAGGGTTTCTTGTCATAAGACCAACTAAAAATCTAAATTTTAAGATTAAGTAAATTTATAGATACCTTAAATTTAGTAAAATGTTACTGAGCATGCAGAGCCAAATTTTCTTATCAATTTTCTTTTATTTTTCAATAAAATATTTGAAAATCAAAATTATTATTTCTGACATTTGATGTTTTCGCAGAGTAAACCAAATTTCTGCATTAATACTGAACCAAATATGCAAAATATTCCCAAAAATATTTGACTTAATCATAATATAGAGAAATGAACATTTTTTTAAGTCAAAAGTCAGTTATATTAGTGTTATATAAATATGACAGATTTTAATCATGTTAAACATGATGTTTCTCAATCCCAGAAGTATCAAGAAGTCAACTCATATATATATATATATATATATATATATGTATATATATATATATATATATATATATATACATATATATAAATATAAAAGTGAACATAGAAGTCAACACTTAGAGGCGACAGTCTGTTTCATGCTAGATGCAATTGGCAGGCCACGAGTGCTGTTATTTTTCCTGGCTATTTATATATATGGGTCAGTGGTGCATTGTGGGTAGTCTATTTTGGCGGTTATTTTACCAGAAGTCATTTATTTGTCTATATTAATATATATATAAGATAAGAAATAAAAATAAAAAATAAAAATAAATAAAAACAAGCAAAATAATTTAACCGAAATAAATAAATAGACAAATAAATGACTTCTGGTAAAATAACCGCCATTTTTTTTATTTTTTAATCGGTGTTTTTATTAACGTAGTAACAATTTGTTTATATCGCTTATTTAATAGTTTTGTTTTGGTTTGGGAAGATAATTAAAGCTATTTATTCAATTTTGGGGTTGATTGTTGTAGTTTATTCTAACTATTATTTTGACGGGAACAGTTTTTAATTTGTTTATTACTTCATGTATTTATTTGGATTGATTATCTTTATTTGTTTTTTCTAATGGTTAGGTTTGTTTATTTATTTGGATGAATTTAGGTCAATTTATTTTACTTGTTATTATTTATTTGTTATACTGTATATTTTCTCTTTTCAGTTTTCAATTTTTAAGTAACGTAGTAAAAAATTTTTTTATCGTTATATAACAGTTTTTATAGTCTAACTAATATTTTTGGTCATAATAGTTTGCTAATTTGTTTATTATTTACTTTATTTATTTGTGTTCATTGATTTTGTTTCTTATTTTTTATTCTATTTTGTCTATTCTAACAGGTGTGATTTGGTAATTTGTTTGGGTTAATTTATTTTGCTTATTTTATTGTCATTTTGTTTATTTATTTATTTATTTTTATTTTATTTTATTTTTTCCGTTTTCAATTTTTAAGTAACATAGTAAAAATTTGTTTTCATGTCTGCATTTTGAGATGAGCTCAGATCTTTTATTTAATAATTTATTTTGGTCTGGGAAAGTAATGATAGCTATTTTTTCCTCCAAGCAAAGTTTGCAAGTTTTTGATTGGTTGTTGTAGGCTGATGACCTTTCCCTTATTTTCCAAGCTATTTTTGGTGTGGTGTGCGTTTTGTTTTTAATTTCCCAGATATACTTAGAAAGCATTGTGCTGTTCGCATATTTACTATTTGTGAAAGATGTTTTGTGTGCATAATTTCTTTGTTTCCAGGGTCCTTCAGTTACTCCTATGTATACTTTTTCTTCAATATCTGGTGATTTTATCGTTGCTTGGTATATTATGTTGTTTTGTAAACAATTACCATTTCAGGGACATTCGTTCTTTATTTTGCAGTTGCAAGTGGGTTTAATTTGTTCATGTGATTTGTTGGTAATTTTCCTGTTGTGCTTTTTTATTATTTGTGCCATGTTCTCGGTGCAACTGTAGCTGATTTTTACTGTGTTTTTGTTGAATATTTTGTGTAGGGTGCTTGACTCTGGGAAGTGTTTGTGTAAGAGTTTGAAGAATATTTTTCCTACGTTTGTTTTGTAAAAACAAACGTAGGAAAAATATTCTTCAAACTTATATATTTATTTATTTATAAAATATATTAATAAATAAATAAAAATAAAATCATAAATAAATAAAAATAAAAAATAAAAATAAATAAAACCAAGCAAAATAATTTAGCTGAAATAAATAAATAAACAAATAAACCGCCAAAATAGACTGCCCACAATGCACCACTGACCTGTATATATAAATAGCTGCGAAAAATAACAGCACTTGTGGCCTGATGATTGTGTTGAGGCAGTTGACACGCAGTTTCTGACTGTGTGTGACTTCTATCAAAGGGAAAAGTTTCATCTGGGGAGGTAGACAGATCCCGAACCCACTTATGCAGTTTCTACGGGCTTGGAGAAAACCCACGTTAAACTCGGCCTTGTGCCACATACATTCCTCATGGGGGGACTGTTAAATATCGGCCTGATGATTGCATCTAGCATGAAACAGACTGTCACCTCTAAGTGTTGACTTCTATGTTCACTTTTATATTTACACACGCTCTATCTCTATCTATACTGACTACTTTATCCCATAAATATAGCACATCTTAAGACTATATTTCTTCATATATATATATATATATATATATATATATATATATATAAAAAGTGACCACTGAAGTCTACTCAGAGGTGACAGACTGTTTCATGCTAAACACAACCATCATGCTTGATGATTGTGTTTAGCATGAAACAGTCTGTCACCTCTGAGTGTTGACTTCGATGTTCACTTTTATATTTACATATACTCTAGCTCTGATATTGAGCACTTTATCCCATAAATATAGCACACCTTAAAACTATATTTCTTCATATATATATATATATATATATATATATATATATATATATATATATATACACACACACACACATATATATATATGTATGAAATAAGGACAGAAAGAAAACCTTTCTTTATCAATATGTTTTGTCTTTTGATGAACTTTATCAATGCAAATGTAAGGATTTTACTTTGTAAAAAGTTTTATAAATGGAAGTAAAAAATATTAGATTTAAAAAATTTTTAAAATTTAAGAACACTCATAATAAATATTCAGGCTAACTGTGAAAGTTTATGTAAATTATGGAGGATGCTAAGTGATGTAATTTAATGCAAAGGTGAGTAAATATTTTTATTGTTATTGTTGAATTTTTTTTTTATAATGTAATTATTATTTATTATTTCATTTTATTTTGAGAAATTAATTTATGTATGCATGTATTTTAAATAATAGGTGGTTTTAATATTGTATGGCCATGTAAATTGGCTTGGGAAAGAAGTATATCTTTTAGGAAAGGAGATATTTGAAAAAAATCCAGGGCACAGATTTACATTTGGGCAAGATTCAACAGCAGCAATTTGAAGAAGTTTTCCGCTAAGTAAGTTATTTTCTTTTTTAATAAATTTGGCATTCTTTAGATTGAAGTTATGGCTGAACTTGTTTATATATATCATTAATGCATTTGATAAATTATGTATATGATCCTTTTTTGTGTTCATGGATACATTACTTTTTAAATTTCTATAAATTTCCCCAATATATTATAAGAAATAGTTGAGATAGTCTATTTCATATCTACCTGCTTCAGAATTATTATTGTTATGGATATTTTGGGTTCTGATCATATCCATAATAGTTTTGAATGTGGTTGTAATTATTTTGATTTTGTTAAATTGGATATATTGTTTTGGGTAGTAGATGTTAAGGAGTTAGTAGGTAATATTATATGTTGGTTTATTATCATTGTTGTTATTAATGTCATTATCCTTTTGAAGTTGTATATTTTGTCTGCCATTCTCTTAGCATTGTAGATGAAATAATGAATATATTGGAGGATTTTTAAAGGTGTATTCTATGTATATTTCTTCTTCAGATAAATATTGGGGGCTGCAGATTCTTAGTGCTCTTAAATAAAAACCTATAATTATTCCAGATTTTATTTTGTTGCAGAATACAATCTGGAATAGTTGTAGGATTTTATTTAAATATTTGCCTTAATTAAGTCCATCAGAGGAGAAAATGAATTGGTAAAAAATAGTTTTCCTTTTGTCTTTTATTTTATACCATCTTTTTATATTGTTTTTTTACATATATACTGGTTTTTACACACACACACACACACATATATATATATAAAACAGTTATCCAACTTCTCTCTTTTAAATTTTGTTCTCCACCCTCACCTTAAGGCCTTTCCTCTTCTTCTTTAGTTACACCTCTCTCTAGAGCTTTCATACATTTCCCTCTCACCCTTGTTTCTCACCCCAGCACATACACTTTCACTGAAATTTTTTTTTTTTTTATACCTGGAGACAAATTTTGTTTTCTTTTTGAATTTGTAGTTCTGATGAATTGGATTGTGATCGGATTCCAATGTAATACATTATAACCATGAAATATTAGTGTTTGAGCTTTTACTGATTGAGCCACAGAGCAGCGTTTCAGTTAGCAAGATTGATTTTACTGTTTTTTAAACTACAATTCTCTATGATTTTCTCTCATACATTCATATCTACTGTAAACAAATGATGTCACACATTATGAATATTTGGCAATTATTGTAAGACATTTTTTTTATGTTCTTTTTATAGATACAAATATTTAAGTAAATGTACTGTTTATAATAAACAATATTAATAATATTTACTGGCCTGAATGTTTGAGAAATTTTCATAGAAAATATGTGTCCTCTGACAGGAATTGGGCCTGTATCCTATTCATAACGTGTGACATTATTTGTTTACATTTGGATACACATCGAGCAGTATCTACCCAATTCTCCTTTACCAACTCTCCATACTTCCACTACCATCTGCCATTCTATTGGGTTTTATAAGGTTTTTGTACTGCTTCTTGTGTGGAAACTAGGCTCCCAAGGTATTTTGTGAGATCTGTTACCACCACACTTCTTGTATTTAGATTTACTTACCTAGACTGGATGTGTTTGCAATTGGATGAGAACGGCAAATTGTGGAAGAAAGATGCTCATAAGAACTTTCCATCATTGAGAAGTGTGTGCTCATGCAAGGAGGAGGCTGGCCATTTACTCTGAGATGAGGGCTCCTTCTACCGCGAATGTCAGCTTGCACTCAAGTACCTCTTGCAGGCAAAGGATGGCCTCTCTGTTGTCCCATAAGCCATTATATCAGATATTAGTTAGTGGTGGGGGCATTCATGATGATTTGATAGGCGATCTCACTCTGATGAAGCAGGAGGCTCACTCCATATGGCCTTGGATGCTGGGTTGAAAAGTCTCACTAACACTGAGGCATCACTCACCTGGCTGATAATTTGATGGTCTCTCTGGGTTGACAAAAAACCTTCATGTCTTCTTTCATTGCAGGGTTGTAGGTCTGTTGTGCAAGTTTGTTGAAGACCTTATGGTTTGTATGCTATGTAGAAAGTTCTTTGTCCTTGAGGCTAGTTCCATTTGCAGCAATATCGTACTGCTGTTGACTAAGGCTGAGTGATATGTGTTCTTTTGCTTACTGTTATGATATGGATGGCACAACAGAAGGAATCCCATGAGGATGAGAAGTTTACCTTTACCCAACTGATCCTGTTCTTTCACCAACTTAAAATCAAGATCAGAATGGAAAAGAAATGACACTGTCGGAATTTGGTAAAAGGTGGTTGCATCTTGCGTGCTTGTGCTGAGTGAAAGGTACTGACTTGGAGTGGCATTTTGATGCCAGTTAGACATTAAGGATTTTGGGATTGCTGGATTGAACATTGGCAACCCTGCCCAAAATAGGTTAGTTTAGGTTTGAGTTTTCTTTAGTTTTTTCTTCATTCAAGTTAACTTAGCTAGGGTATTTAGGCTCATTGGATCTTTTTATTTTTGCCCCAATTTCTTTTTTTTAATTCACCCCTCTCCTCCTCTGTTAGGTGACCAGAGATGTTAGTTATCTGGTAGATGCAGGATGCCTTTCGCTTTTTGGGTGTGATTTTTCATATTTGTTGTTGTGTTTGGGTGAGGGTGTGCTTTGTGAGTGTTGGGCTGTCTGAATGATATTTTTTTTCATTATTTAAGTTCTGCATTAATTTTGTCTGGTTAACTGATGTCTCTGCCACATTTAGTGATTGTGGATGGTTATTACTAATACTGTTTTGTTTCATTTCAAGTATGATTTTCCTTACCCAGTTTATTTCTAAAAAATGTCTATAATAAGAATGAATATAATTTGACAAAAATTTCAAATGAAATGAGAACTACAATAGCTAAGAATGTATAGAGTTTGAAGACAACTATTTTAAAAGATTTTACTAGAGGTACAAAATATAATTAATGCAATAAAAACAGATACAATTAAAAATGAACCTAAGGAAAACTTGGCATCTTTTTTTCATGTTATTGAGCTTTGTATTCAGACAGTCTAACAAAGGTGTGTGTTCACACACAAGAAGCAAAGACCAAGGTGTATACAGTACTTAGCAGAGAAATGCTGTTTGCTGATAACACAGCCCTGACCATGAAAAATGAACACAACCTCCAACAACTGATTAGTCAGATTGACAAAGCCTGTAATGAATTTGGGTTGACTATTAACAAAAAAAAACAAGCATCATGGATCAAGATGTTTCTGCATTTCCATCAATCAGCATTGATAACATGATGCTTGAAGTCACAAATCATTTCACATTTTAATTAGTGGTTGGAATCTGTTGGAGAACTTTGATATCCATTTAGCGTAATATGCAAACATACCAACAGCTCTCCTTAAGGAATTCAGGGCTGTCAGCATGGGTAAGTCTTGGAGTAGCCAAATCTCTTTGGGTCAGGTCTGATTATCTTATTACATATCCAGTAGCAAAGGGTATTTAATCATGGTATTGAAGACATTGTTTTTTACTCATTAAATGTGAGATTTTTGTAGCTTTGTTGGCTTTTTACATGTTCTTGTTTTCTTCCTGCAACAGTTATGTTGTCAAAATAAGAAAAGGTGTCTCTTAATTTCTGTTCTTGGATAAATTTGTCCATTTCCTGCTGAAAGACAGCAAACTATTTGTCACACTGAATGGCACTCTACAGTACTGATAGAAGCTCCTATCAGCTTCAAAGCAGTAATTTTTTTTATTTTGCCTTCGGGGAATTTGAAGGTAGGAGTTTTTCAAATCAAAGATTGAAAAGATGGTGTATTTACCTATTTTATTTACAATCTCTTCAATACATGCAATACATAATACTCTAAATTGGTTGATAGCTTGTGAGTAATTGATTTATAACCTCTTCTTATGTCTATTAGTGGGGTCCTTAATAACCACCACTTGGGCCCTCCAGGGAGACAAACTTGGTTCAGTTATGCTTTTCAATGAAATCTCTGTCATCCTTCCCAAAGTGCTGTGATTTTGTTGTGTTTGGTTTGGAAAAAGCAAGGGTTCATTAACAGAAGCAGCAGAAAGAACAGAAACTGGTCCATAGTTGGGTATAATAAGATCAGGTTTAGAGCCCCTGTATCTGATCTGAAGAGACATGTTGTTTCTTAAAATCCTCTTCCAGTATCAAGTTGCTATACAAGTTCTTTAGAACTTTGAAAATGACAGAAGTATAGGTGTCTTGGGTGTCTTGTTTATTTGTTGGTCAACAATACAGAAGCCGCAAGTCTGGCTGTTCATTGTGATCAGAGCCATTGAGATTTCTTTGGTAAGTGGTCTGGTTTCAACTTGAAACTTAGAGGTAACCTTCTTGTTAATTAAAATTTCTGAGCTGCCCAAATATTAATTCATTTAGTCTATAACTATTAATTGACACTCTTGTGGTTGTAGGCTATAGACATTCCAGCACTAATGCTATTATGGTGCATAGGTTCACTGCATCCCTAGCAGTGGTTACACTTTTACTTTTAGATCTGTACACTTTTGAATAATGTTCTATTTTTTTTTACAAGAGTGACATAACCTTCCTCTACTGAATGTTGCAGCAGTATGGTTACTTACATTTCCATCCTTTTAAAGTTCTTCTGTAGGTCCTGTAGTAGCAGTGATGTAGTCTGTTCGCATGTTGCTGTAGGCATCCAAGTTTTTAAGTGCCAAGTCTAGGGAGGAAGCAAATCCAGAGTACAATTCTCAAGTAGTGTCAGGTGTATTATAGGGAATGCTAAACTATTAATAAATGCATCCCTTACAAGTTGTTTTTGGTACTGTTTGGTAATCACCATTTTAAAAGACAGTTTTTACTCAGTTTGTGGAGTTCTCACAGGAATTTGTCTGGAGATTCACCCGGTTTCTGTTGAGGGATAAGCTAAAATTGTCCTGGCAAAAATTTTTGTTTGGTGTCTTAACACATAGTTGTTCTAGGATGTTAACAGCCATCTCGTAACTAGTACAGTTCTCTGTGTATTTGTAAACTCCATATGAAATTTAGCTAACAAGCATTCTTGATTTGTGAGGAGTAGTGTAACCACATTCTTATCAAATAAGTTATTTAAATTTTAATCCAGTGTTTCCATTCCCTTGCTGCTGTAGGTGAGTGTAGAACAAGGTCCAGTTATGGTGGTTTAAACATTTTCTCCATGTCGTCAGACATGAGAATCAACAGAATAAATATGATAAATATGAGACATCAACAGAATAAATATGATAAAAATTAGTTCATTAAATTATAAGGAAAATAACCAGTGAGTATATAATTCAGCAAATGTGTGTTTTCAATACAGATGTAACAAACATAGAATTTTGCCTTTGTATTAACACATCCAAAAACAATAAAATATCTTCACTCTATTTTTGCTTGATCTCTTCTCTTAAGTTCAGTAGATTATCATTTACAAAAATATTATATAAAACTATGCAACTTAAATATTTACAGAATTTCCCTTTAAAAGCCTTATCAAAAGTAAAGACATACAATTTATTTTCCATTTGTCTTTACACTTTATTATTTAACATTTTTATATAATTTCCATGTTATAAATTATATTCAACATAATATGTCTAATGTCTAGTTGATAAAAGAAAATGTTTAATATTGTTGATTAAAATTTAGAAATAATACATTTATAATCGCAATAGTTTTTCAGATCATATCATTTTATTTCATATTTTGATAATTTCATTATATTCCAACGAAACAGTTCAAGAGATAAAATTTTGCTTAAGATATTAGAAGTATTATCTGCTTACATCTATCTGGATCAGATCTTTTTAAAATTTAATTTGTACTGAGGTGTATATAATTTTTTTTTTCACTTATTCTTTGTAGAGTTTTTGTTTTATTAGAGAGAAAGCCAAAAAAGAAAATAAAAGAATTAAAATGAAAAATGTGTGAGGGAAAAAAGGAGAGGAGGAGATAGAAAAGGAGAAAGTGAGATACAAATAAAAAGCAATTAGAACTGAAAATCAGAAAAGAAAAAGAATTAGCATGATTAGTTTGTTTGCTAATTCAATAATGAAAAATGCATTCTACTGTATGCTGTTTTATAGGTGAGCCTTTATTTTCAATAATTACTAGAAGAATACATATTTTCCATATTTTAAACTTAATCTTATATAAAAACAAATGCAAATATGATAAATTCTAAGCTTTGTAACAAATATTTGAACTGGCATAATGACATTAGCAATTAAATTAATGGATGTAAAAACTGAAAGATTTAATTTCAACCATAGAAATAAAAGAAGACACTATTGTATTCATTACTTCAATTTCCTACAATAAATATGTAACCCTATGAAAATCTATAATGAAAAAAGTCAGATAACAGGTGATCACACTATATCATGTAAATGACACTGTGATTTCAAATCTTAACTGATTACTAAAACAAAAATTGGTAACATTTTTTCTATATTGGTTCCATGATGATGATTAATGGAATGATCAAAAGTAGTTGGAATCAGTCTTACTCCTAAATGCCCATTATTGGATTTACATCTAATTTAAAGCATTTGGTTCAAAACAAAGAAAAGCTGAATAACAAACAATCATCATTCTTTGTTACATTCACCAATACCTACACACAAACTATATATATATATATATATATATATAATGATAATAGTAATATTACAAATCAGTAATACCTATCAAAATATATAAAAATTACAAAACATTAATCTATATTAAGGCTATCAGAATTTTTGTTAAGTATGTGCTCAATAGATAACTCAAGTAATTGATTAATAAATGTTCAAGCAACTTATCTCTTGCCTGACTCCAGAGTTTCATAGCTCATCAGGGTCAGAGTGTCTGAAAAATATATTTTACTGGACTCTCTGATCATGATGAGTGATAATCTAGTCTGTCAAGAGATAAGTTGGTTTAACATTTATTGAGTCTATGATAAAATAAAATAAACAACAAGTAGGAAATATATCTCAAACTAACATGTTTCATTTTAGTTAATGCTTCATTAGAGGTCGAGATAGAAATGAAAAAAAGCAAAGAGACACAGAGTACTGTTCTGTTATGGTTTTTGGTTAGTTCTTATTGGTCAGATACATGTCACATGTATTAACACAATAGATAATATATAAATATGTGTGAGGAACATTTTGGACATTAGAGTGTGTATTAGTGTATGAGTGTGTATGTAAAGTAATGCTTGTTTGTCTAGGTGTATGTTGGAAGGTAACATTAATTCATGTAAGTGTATAAGTGTGTGTGTGTGTGAGGAATGTCTATAGATGTCACCCTTATATATGTTGGTGAAATTTAGTGAAATGTTGTAATAATTTTGTATATTGTTGTCACCTCAGTGTGGGTCAGTGAAATGCAGCAAGATATTGTAATAATTTTGGTTTGGTTGGATTTATCATTAAAGCATATATCATTCATATTTTTGAAAGACATATACATTTACATGAATTAATGTTACTTTCTATCTCTTATATATATATATATATATATATATATATATATATATATATATATATAACTTCGTGTATTACATCTATTGGTTTGCACATTTGAGAAATCTTAGTAAAGAAATTGTTTTCTCTGACATGCACAGGTCAATAGATGTAATACACACTGTTTAATAAATAAAAATGGATCATCTATTATTTCAAATATGAAGTGTCCACTATAATAATGTTTGAAGTAATAAGAATGTAATAAGAATCTATTAATTTTTCTCTCTCTGTCTATACATAAACACACAGACACACACACACACACACACATATATATATATATATATATATATATAAAGGTGCAAAGAGTTCTTTCAAACAAATTTTATAAAACAATACCAACAAGGTTTGTTTGACCAACTTTTATTTAGTTTTATAACTTCCAAATAAGTTTTTTTTTTTATGTCAGAATTAATTTCAACGTCATGCCTAGTTAGTATCTAGATGGGTGATCTCTTGTGAAGATCAGGTGCTGTAAGCTTGGATGTGCAGGTGGTATAATGGATACTGGCTCGGAATAGTTAATTGCAGAGCCGAGTCCCAATTCCTGTTGCATTTGTTATGTTCACTTATGCACAAAATACCCTTGGGAAATAAGGTATGAATCCACTTCTTCTCCCCACTCAAATTATGGGTTAATTAGTAAGATTTCTATCACTAAAACATTATTATCTTGTACCCACAAAAAATTCTTACAATCTAAAAATATTTTCTGGTTTTAAATAACCTAAAAATGGTTGATAAACCATAGAAAATGAATCAATTAATTTAAGTAAATTAATTAATTAAATAAAGTTCACTAAAGAAGCAGTGTTTCAGTATGTTTTTAATAAATAAGTATCAATGAAATAGGCATCAATGAAAACTTGTACACTTTACCTGAATACTACTTAAGAATTCAAAAATAATTAAATAAAATAAATAAAATAAAAATAAAATTACCATATTATTTAGTTATTGTCAGTAAAGATTATTTAAAATACTGTTTACTTTTGAAAACTGATTCTGGTCATTAAAATAAGTCGAATAAAGGATGATGACCTTTTGATTCTCTCTACTTCAATATTTATAAATGCCTTTTAATAAGTATCAAATTAAAGATAATGGTAATTTCAATTAAATTTGTATGGGATGCTCAGAATATCATTAATAAGGGAGTAATAAATTTTCAGTTAATCCTGCAATAATCTTTATGATTATATACTCTATCCCTTAAATCAAGAAATCATTATATGAATAAATTATTTTCTTAATTATTTATACCTTATAACCCACCTAGCCTATTTTACACAAAAATTTCATTTGTCATGTAGATTTCAAAGCAAAAAGTCAGATAAATTAAAAATGCTTAAAAACTCTAAAGCATTCTCCTAGATACCATTATTTTCTACTGCCTCTCAAAATTTATTCTTAATAGTATTCTATGATTTTGTTGAAATTCTATGACTTTATAAAGAATACCATTGTATTAACATTAACTATTATTAGGTTGGTGCAAAAATAATGTCGTTTTCTCACATATGTTACTATGTGAGAAAATGACATTATTTTTGCACCAACCTAATATTTTTACTGGTATACAAAAGCTTTTAGATACAGATTTAAAAAACACCATTTTTCTATTCATGGAGTAAATTCAAATTTGATAATAAAAATAAAACTATGATAAATTATCCAAATATTACCAAGTGATAGTTTAATGTTTATTATATTGGAGGAGGGTTTTAATTCACTACATAGTAGAAGATCATGAAAAATTATTCATACACAAGTAAATATATGATTTTACACAAAGACAAAAAAGATACTTTCTTTGTATAGTCACTCTTTTACTAATATAAGAATAAGTGAGGGCAAGTAACAAAATTATCATCTTAGATATTATCTCAATATTCATAATGCAGGATCTAATATTTAGGGGTTTAAATTCTAAAAGTCAGAAATATCAAGCTTGCCTATAAAACATTAAAAAAATTTTGGAGAAATAAAAAGCTTTAGCCATTGGTGATCATTTTGAAACTTACACAAAAGTGATAATTCATTGAATATATAACTTGAGATTCTAAAATTCATGATTTAGTCAATAGACTTATTTGATAAAGCTTTTAACACATAACTTACCTTGGTAAAAAATATTTTCTCTAAATCACAATATAAAAGAATATTTTTGTGATCATTCTTGAAATCCATGTGAATACTGCTGTTGTGCGTGAATATATGCTATTGTTTTCACTTACAAAGCAAATAGCTATACAACATAAGCATAAAAAAAGTTCAAATAAACCACAAAAGTCTTATAAAATATATATATATATATAAAAACACTTGAAGATATATATATATATATATGAAATGTTTATACAAGGTGTGCATGTATTTCTTTCAAAGGACTAGATATCTGAAACAAAATATAATAGTTGTACTTATCTTATGCTGATTGCCAAGAGCCTGAATAAATACATTTTTCTAGTTTGACTAAATGAACTGAAGAGAATGTTTGACTTTCATGCCTAATGATCTTTTGTGCAGTTCTTGTGTTGGTATTTTATTCTTGTAATTATCTATGGATCTCTTTTTAGCTTTTTTAAAGGGTTACTCAAAAGGAGATTTTTTTTGTCTCTCACAACACTACTATTTTGCAAATATAAGACTAAATGTTTGACAAAAGAGCTTATTAAATGTTTGAATTGCTGGGTTGTTTAGTCTCTTATCATTATTACTTTTGTTTACTAACATTTGATTATGTAATGTTTTATCTATATAATGTTATTTTTAACAAATCTGATCCATCTCCTTATACTGGAATCCTTATACTGGAAAGTATTTTTAACAAATAAAGAGATAGACATTTCAATGACAATTCATGAAAAAACAAAAACAAAAGAATATTTTTTCTTATAGGAAGCTAATTTTGTTCAAAATCCATTCATGCTATCTTTTTAATGTTTACGTTCAGCCAATGCTAAAATGGATACCAGTATTGCTTCTCATAATGAATAAATCTACCTGCTTTGCTTCTCATAATGAATAAATCTATGTTCATGCTCACTTATTTATTATCATCACAATCAATGCTTTCTCATGTAATGCTGTTAGTAATTCTGTACTTTTTCTTTCTGACTGTTTATGTACAAATATTCCTGTTATTGACAAACAAAATACACATAAAAAGCCAGTGTGCTGCTCAGAGAACTGATTTATAGAAAAAATAAAGAAAGAAATAATATTTAAAAACTCCTGTTTAATAATACGAAAGAATACCCCAGATATTTTCCTTTCATATTTCCTTTTATCCATGGATAATACTTAACACCTGCCAATCTTCAACAGCCAAAAAAGAGTGTTATAACATTGGTGCTTAAACATGAAAATGCTGATATCAGATATAGCATTTAGCAGCAACATATTTAAGATGAAAGAGCGAAACCTGTGTCAGTAAAATTCCCTATATTCTATCAATCTAATAACACTTTATCTCTCCATGTCATTCTTGCAGTATTTTTATACCACATAGGGTTAAACTTAATAAAAAACCCAAGTTAAATTCCCCTCATATCTAACCTATGAGAAAACTCAGCTACTCCTTATTTCTCCATTCCAATAACCTGTTCTCTACACAAGCTGGTCACTTAGTGAGACTCTATACCTGACTCCTATTTCAGGCATACAACATGTGTAATGGACTTGTGTCAACAAGTTTCAGATAGCTTTAAATTCACTTTTGTACCATTTGTAATATTTTTAATTTATCTCTAAATGTTTATACAGTTGTATACTGAACAATTTTGAAAATCAGTTCTACATTCTGTACATTACTTTGGTTTGTATAGTATAAACACAAGTAACTTTTATTTATTTTTCTCATTATTTATTCAGTTTATTTTGATTCATTTTGAAAAAAAGATAAAAAAATGATGATCAAAGTTTTCATATAACATATGATATCAACTGGTTGGATGTTTTTTTTTTTATTTTAGGAGATATTGTGGCTTGTTGTATGTTCAGGAGAGGTCATTAAAAGTAAGTCATTAAGTGAAGAGTGGTTATAGTCAATCTCTAGAAATTCATTCGTCTCAGAGTACTATATAGTCCTAGTATTAGGTTGGTGCAAAAATAATGACGTAATAATGTCGTTTTTTTGATGTATTTTTTAACGTCAAAAAACGACATTATTACGTCATTATTTTTGCACCAACCTAATATTTACCTTACTTTCTTCTTACAGTTCTATATAGTTCTAGTATTATCTTCCTAATACATAATGCATCAAATCCACCGAGTTGAGTAATCACTAAAAGATTAAGCTTATTGTAAATAAAAATGCAAATTTTATTCTTTTTATTCTATAGCTACACTTAACTCTTAAGTTGGTGCAAAAATAATTGTAATTTTTAACCATTAGATTTAAGGTAGTGTTGACATATACTACTTAGAATAACATTTATTCTTCAAAATAAAAATGTATGGTCATCAGTAAATGCAATTTGCAGGTCGGTGACACTAAAATCAAGCATGTGCAGAAGTTTAAATATCTGGGAAGTGTTTTGACAGAGGACGGTATGTGCGACGCTAAGATCTGAAGACGAACTGAGATCACCAAGGATGCATTCCAAAAGCTGTACAGCGTACTATGAGACAGGAGGATTTCCCTGGCGACAAAAAAAAAGAGTACTGAGCTGCTATGTGACATCTGTCCTCCTATACGGCAGTGAATGTTGGACAGCCTCCTCAAAGATGAAGAAGAGACTTGAGGGAGTGGAAATGTGGTTCTACAGAAGGATGCTAAGGATATCATGGAGTGAGTGTGTGAGCAATGATGATGTCTTGAAAAGGATGCAAACAAGGAGGAAGCTTATACTTAACCTGAGGAAGAGATAGATGATATTTCTGGGATATGTAATGAGAAAGGAGGGCCTGGAGAATCTGATACTCACAAGTTGAATAGAGGGGAAAAGAGACAAGAGAAAGCAATGCATGACATACCTGGTCGGCTTAAGCAAGTGGATGGCAGAATGTGATCTGGTGGAGCTGGCAGAGGCACAAAACTTATTGATAACCACAAGAGATAGGGGAAGTAGAGAGCCATGATCGCCTATGTCCTGAAAGGATATGGCACATAAAAAGAAAAGAAAAAGACATGGTTGTCAGTAATAAAGAAGTTTATTAATTTTGAGAGTATAAAATTCTGGACTCTTGGAACCAAAAATTCTTCAAAAGTGTTTTGAGATGCTGCTTACTTGCAAGAAATTGTTGTGATGTTTGTAGTTGATTGGCGAGATGTCTGGTATGTAAACCAGGTTTTGTCACCCAGTTCATTTAATTTCTACAGATTTATGTGTACTTATTTGTCAAGCTTTTTTGATTTTCTGTTTGGTGAAAATGTCAAACTGTTGAATGATTAAAGTTTAGCCATTCTGTAATCTCTCAAGTTGTCTTATGTTGGTATACTTCAGTAATGGCTCTCAATTGTTTCTCATCAGTCATAGAAGGATGTCCTTAATCTTTCTCATTCTCAAATTGCTCATCTCTGTAATTAATTCTTTAGGAATCAATGTTTAGCTGTATATTTATTGATGTTCACCTGGTCAAATGCTTGCTTGATACTACAAGCAGTTTCCACTGCTTTATATCCTGTTCTTAGCTTATACAATAAAATCAATTGGATTTGATTTTTATTTTCATCTTTATTTTGACAACCTAAAATAAACAACAATAGAAAAAACAAAACCATTAGTATAAATCAAGTGAGCAAAAGTTGCATTTAAATTGTTATACTGCATGTGGACATGGTTTATTTTTCAAAAGAAGCATCAAAGTTTAAAATATCAAAAAATGCTATTATTTTTTCACTAACTTAATATAAATAAATTCTTAATCATTTCTTTACCCCAAGCATTTTATAATTTATACTGCATCAGACATTGCTTAATTTACCCCTAATGGTAAACAGTTTTAAGCAAAAGTGCTTGGGTGGAACTTTCCATGGGTGGAATTTATTGGGTGAATTTTTGCATGTATAGAATTTACTGGTTGAATTTTCATGGGTAGAATTTTTGCTAAACCATTGGTTCAAATGATCTGTTAAAAATATAACCCCCTCCTCCCTCTCTCTCTCTCTCTCTATATATATATATATATATATATAGAGAGAGAGAGAGAGATAGATAGATATAGATATATATAGATATATATATATTGTTAAAATACTGATTGACCTAAAATAATTAGGTTTCAAAATTAATTGGCCTAGAATATTCATTTTAAAGATATAATAATTGTTTATTTTAGCAATAATTAGGTGGGCTGAAAATTTCATGGGTTGACTATGATGGATAGATGCTAGAACTGTGAAATCTTGCATGCATTAATTTCAACATTTTTTATTAATAACAGAATTGTTTCTTTCCAGGTAAGCTGACATCTGACTGTTCAAAGAAGACTGTTTATCTGTTAGTCAAAAAAGTCAACAGCAGATATGATGTCATCATCACTCCAAGACTAGTTCCCAGCTAAATGTTTTTTCATGTTGGGAAACAGATGATAGTCAAATCAAGATAGGGAAGGTCATCAACCATTTCAAAGCAACAGTCATGCACAACAGCCATTGAAACCAAGAACTTGTGGAGCATTGTCTCAATGAAACGAGATCCCTTTCATCAGTTTTCTTGGGCATCTGCTCTTCATAGCCTTTCGTAACTGATGCCATCACCTTCCCTGCAGATGAAACAAACTTGACTTCTTTGGAACAGATGAGGAGGGGGTATTTCTACTGTATGGGTTTTCTCTGGCTCAAAGTGATAAATCCAACATTCACCCTGGTTAGGAAAACATCAAGGAAACCATCTATATCTGCCTCAAACAATGTCAAATTTTCCTGTAATGCACTCAGTCTGGTGCACTTTTGATCAGATGTCAGAAGATGTGGCACCCACCAAACAGAATACTTCATCATGTCAAGTTCATTGGGCAGAATATTCTCAACTCTCTCACAGGATATACAAATAGCACTGGCTATTTGATTTACAGTCAATCACTTGTCATTCATCACCATGTGGTGAACACAACCAATGTTTTCCTCAGTGGTGACAGTTACAGGATGTCCAGACCTTGAGTCATCTTCAAGATTCTCCCTTCCTTTCCTAAATTTAGCTGCCCACTTTTGCACTGTTGATAAGGCTCAAGTGTCATTCCCTAATGCAGCAACCATGTCAGCATGAATGTCCTTGGAGGCTAAACACCTTTTCTGCAGGTACTTGATAAGATCACAATGCTAAATTTTGTCACTACTAGTTACTTTTGAAGTCTTCTTTGAAAAATCAGATGTACATTTACCCGGAAAGAAACAATGCAGTTCTTTTTTTAAGAAGAGTTGAAATTAATGCATGCAAGATTTCACCCCTTCATAGTCAGCCTATGAGATTTTCAGCCTACCCTCATATTTTTCTTCACATTTCTTTATTATAAATCACTATTTATTCTTCATGTATAGGATAAATATCACATTGATCTATATTATACCTAATGAATACTTGTTACTTTGTAGTGTAAGGTGACATATATTTACATGATGTGCTTAAAATGAAATAAATAAAATTTTGTTGATTAATTTTGATCCTCTATTGATATTGCATTAAAATGTAATCATATATAGAAGCATAGATGATTCAAATTTATAAATTAGTCTGCATTATGCCCAGACAACTTGTTAATTATTAGTATTTTTTATTCTAGAAGACAGCTTATGAGTAAATGGATTATTATTAATAATTTTTATTTTTGATAATAATATACAAAATGAATTCTGTCATGTCAGTCAAAGAGTTTGTGCATAGGATAGAGTAGACAAGAAATGCTGACTTGGCAGGAGGTTCAAATTACACTAATAGTTATGAATAAATTATTTGAACTTTGATAAAAATACTCTGATTTGCATATTTGTAGCTTCTTTAGAACTCAGTAGTTATATGATTTGAAACTCTAAAATATCTAATTCTGCTGAAAGCAATTCCATGTTCATATGATAGAATTTTTTTCTCAGATTGAGAAAGAGAAAGAGGCTGTCATGTTGTAAAGGGGCCTATTGACTTTACTTGTGGTCAAGTAAATATAGAAGAAATAATTGAGAATAGCAATCAAAATAAAGCAAAATGTGAATGTATGCATGTACATTGCATTTCCATTGCTTGAAGAGTAGCCTGAGGCAAAATGACTTTCCTTGTTGATAAACATCTCAGTAGATTGAAATAAAATATGGTTTTCTGGTAATTAGACCAAAACAATGTTTTGTTTTGTTTTGTTTTTTTTTGGTGCTCACTACAAATATTTTCATTTCTTTATTTTGGATTTAAGAATATCACTTAAGAAAACAAAAAGAAAAAATGTTCTCAGAAATCCAAGAAAATCTAAAACATTGTGGATTGAATATTGATTTATGTTTTTATACCTTTTGCTTGTATTAGCAAGATAATATAATATTTTACATTTTACAGATTTATCAAATAACTTTGAGTTAAACAGGCCAGTTAAGAAATGAGCCATATAGCAAAAATTAATGTTCCCAATTCATAAAAATGCTATCAGAAAATATATATTTTAAAATTTTTATTTAATTCCTATCTTTTCTTCTAATGTCTGCAAGAATTTTCAATAGGTTAGTTTTTTAATTTTTGAAGTTCCTGTACTGTAGTTTGCATATTATTTTTTTAAATGAGACATGCAAAATAATTTACATAATTTAATACAAACTGGAATCAAATACAGATCAAATATGGATTGGAATTTGTCAGAATGATAGGATAAAAATACAAATAAGAAACATTTATAAATCCAACAGATCTCTGTTAGATTTATAAATATTTCTTATTTGTTTTTTATCCTATCATAATTTAATATGTAAATGACACTATTTTCATTGGACTTTTTATGTTTCTCCCTCCATCTTGTTAATGCATACAGTCTGAAGTGGTGATAGGAGGAAGAAAAAGAAACAGGACAGTAGAATGAAGATTATGGACATAATTTGTCAATTCATTATAATAATTAAGCTTTTGCTCACACTGAGATGTAAAGCTTGCTGATGTTTTACACTTGACTGTTAGTCACAGACATTTGCCAAACAACTGTCGGCTAGATAAAATTTCATATATATATATATATATATATATATATATATATATATATATATATATATATGCATTGAATATTGCTGCTACCTCTGGTCTGGTGATTCTGTTATATATGGATTCTTGATAAAATAAATCCAAAGAAGGATCTGCAGTGTTATCAGTCTTGAGCTGATATCTCAGCTTCAAATCACTTTCTCATAGTCTATAAATATTTTAATTGAAATTGAGCTTTCCTCTTTGGTATCTTTATGAATTTAAACCCAGTTCTAGATTGGCACTTGGTCTCATTTTTTTATAGCTGAAATTGCTATATATAACCATAAGTTCTATGCTAACAGTTTCTTTGCTCACACTTCACACTTGTGGAACTCTCTCCTGGTTTCTTTTCTTTTCAGTTAACTTTGATATTCAAAAATTCAAATGTAATGTCAATCATTATCTTCTGTCTTCTTAGTTCCTATTCTTTATTTCTCCTTAATGTTTTGCTTTATCTCATATTCTTTCAAACACATTTTATTGGCTTTATTGCCTTGTTTGGGATGAAATGATTAAAAAAAAATGTTTTAGTTTCACTGGTGCTGATTTCAAAATAATATCAGTGTGATTCATTCCTTGAGAAACTTTATCAAGGTAAGTGTAGAAATTTTATTTAGTAACATGTATTTATACACAGAAATGATGTGAAGAAAGATAATGTTAAGCATTCAAATTTTGAATTAAAGAAGTTCTAAAATATTCTAAAAAAGCTTACTGTATAAAGGAAAAGTATAATATGAGGACATTAAGTGCCATAAGTTTTTGACATATTAAAGCTAAAGTGAATTAATGTTTTTACACACACACACATATAATATAATTTCTATATATATTATATATGCACAGAACTGAAAGTGCACAATATCAGTGATAGAGCTAACATATTCAGTTGTATGGATATAAGTTTGTAATCCTGGGTTTCATGCTTATGTGATCATCAGACAAGTTTGTCTGATGATTGCAAAAGCATGAAACCCAGGATTGCGAACTCATATCCATATGACAATATATATATATATATATATATATATATATATATATATATATATATATATATATATATATATAAAAGTGAACATAGAAGTCAACACTTAGAAGTGACAGTCTGTATCATGCTAGATGCAATCATCAAGCCACAAGTGCTGTTATTTTTCTCAGCTATTTATATATATATATACAGGTCAGTGGTGCATTGTGGGTAGTCTATTTTAGCGGTTATTTTACTGGAAGTTGTTTATTTGTTTATTTGGGTTAAATTATTTTGCTTGTTTTTATTTATTTTTATTTTTTATTTTTATTTTTTTATTTTTATTTCTTAACTTATATATTTATTTATTTATTTTTTATTTTTATTTTAATCGGTGTTTTTATTAATGTAGTAAAAATCACTTATTTAATTGTTTGTTTTGGTTTGGGAAGATAAAGCTATTTATTCAATTTTGTCGTAGTTTATTCTAACTATTATTTTGGCAGGAACAGTTTTTAATTTGTTTATTACTTCATGTATTTATTTGGATTGATTATCTTCATTTGTTTTTTCTAACGGTTAGTTTATCGGGATCAGTTTGTTAGTTTATTTATTTGGATGAATTTAGGTCAATTTATTTTACTTGTTATTATTTATTTTTTATACTGTATATTTTCTCTTTTCGGTTTTCGATTTTTAAGTGACGTAGTATTTTTTTTTTCATCATTATATAACAGTTATAGCTATTTTATTTTTTGGTTCAATTTTTGGTTTGATTTTTATAGTCTAACTAATATTTTGGTCATAATGGTTTGCTAATTTGTTTATTATTTACTTTATTTATTTGGGTTCATTGATTTTTTTTTATTTCGTCTATTCTAACAGGTGTCATTTGGTAATTTGTTTCGGTTAATTTATTTTGCTTATTTTATTGTCATTTTGTTTATTTATTTATTTTTATTTTATTTTATTTTTTCCGTTTTCAATTTTTAAGTAACGTAGTAAAAATTTGTTTTCATGTCTGCATTTTGAGATGAGCTCAGATCTTTTATTTAATAATTTATTTTGGTCTGGGAAAGTAATGATAGCTATTTTTTCCTCCAAGCAAAGTTTGCAAGTTTTTGATTGGTTGTTGTAGGCTGATGATCTTTTCCTTATTTTCCAAGATATTTTTGGTGTGGCGTGCATTTTGTTTTTAATTTCCCAGATATACTTAGAAAGCATTGTTCTGTTCGCATATTTACTATTTGTAAAACATGTTTTGTGTGTATAATTTCTTTGCTTCCAGGGTCCTTCAGTTACTCCTATGTATACTTTTTCTTCATTATCTAGTGATTTTATTGTGGCTTGGTATATTACGTTGTTTTGTAAACAATTACCGTTTCAGGGACATTCGTTCTTTATTCTGCAGTTGCATATGGGTTTAATTTGTTCGTGTGGTTTGTTGATAATTTTCCTGTTGTGCTTTTTTATTATTTGTGCCATGTTCTCAGTGCAACTGTAGCTGATTTTTTTGTTGAAAATTTTGTGTAGGGTGCTTGATTCCGGGAAGTGTTTGTGTAAGAGTTTGAAGAATATTTTTCCTACATTTGTTTTTATGTTTTTGCTGTACAGTAGGTTGAACTATATGATATTTCTTTTCCTGTTGGCTTTTTTTGTGTTCTGTGGTGAGTATGTGAGTGTTGCTGGGAATCTGCTATCTTTTAGGGCTGTTTTGTAGTCTTTCTTAGCTTTGTTAAATATGGATTCATTGGAGGGTTTTCTATATGGTTTATATGTGCCTTTTCTTAGGTTGAAGGTAACATCTAGAAAATCTACTTCATTTAGGTTAGTTTTTATATCGATGTTGAATCCATTATTTTTAAAAATCTTTATTATTGCTTTTCTAGTTTTGTCTGTGTTTTGTTTGTTACAGTTTCTTAAGATTTTTTTCTGCATGGAGTAATTTAATAATAAACATCTAATTCTAGTAGTCATTGAGTGCTGGTGTTAATAAAATAGTGCTCTATGTAAAATAACAGAGCTATAAATTATACATTAATAATAAATATACATTTTTTCCCTCATTGGTAGCATAACTCTGAGTTTCATGCACAACACAATCTTCAGGTGCTGAGTTAAAACTTATAAAAATATAATTCATATAAACAAACCCTGAAAAGGGTACATAAAGAAAGTCACAAACATACATACACATATGTACACAAATACATTAGCATAATAATTTATAAGTGCAAGCAAAAGATGTGTATGAATCCTTACTAATCATATTAATACTGGCATGGCTACATACATATATACCTTAATGCATAGATATAGCCTCACATCTAATATTGATAGATTGATATTCAGGAAATACATTCATAATTATTAAAAATAAATTTACTTTGATTACTCACACCAAAACCTTGTGCTCTTGGCCATCATTTTTCATAGTAAAATCCTCAAAGCTATTTAAAAATCTATGCCTCTAATGTAATAATCTTTTCCATGAATTTCCCCCATTTTCCCATTAGTAAAAATAATACTCAGTTATATGGTGGCAAATCTCTTTTTTAATTTTATTAAGTTGGAATTATTATGTGTTTACAGTGTACTCAAGAAAGGGTAAGCAGCATTGATTTCATTGATGAGAACCCAATTGCTTACCAAATGTATTTTTGGCATACTGGTGACAGAAAGACAAAGAAAGAGAGGATGTGCATGTAAGTTAGTATGTGATAGTGAAAACTAAAAATATTAAAAATATTTTAAGATAAAATTGATTATTTCTTTTATTTTTTATTTTGGTGTTTTGAAATTCTTTGAGTAGAGGATTATCTACTATTAAACTCTATCTGTAACTTGGAAATAATTGAAATTAATTGCAAAATCTGGCGAAAATCACCCATGAAATAAAAATAATTGTTTTTATGGAAAGTAAGGACTTATGTACATTAAACTGTCTTTAAATTAAGTGGTAGCAAAAGAATTATTGTTTAACTTTTAAAAGGGAGCCTTAAATATTAATGCAATAGTTAAATGCAGTGATCAATTTTGAGTTCTTCTGTAGTTTATTGTTGCCTATCTCATCTGCTACCTATTGTGATGAAGGCCTAATCAAGAGCCCTTCGCAGGAGCTAGGTTAAATTCCACCTCATAGGGTGGCTTTTAAGCTAGTATATAAGAAAAAGAAACATTGTTAATGCAAGCATAAATGACCTTGGGGAAAAAACATTTTTGAGTTGAAAATTTTCTATTATTTTTAATTTTTCATGTAGTCAAGTAGAAACCATGAAAATAGAATTACTTCTCAACAATCTGATTGCTTAATAAATTTTACATATGAATATGACATTCAACAAAAAATGACATAAACTTTACATTTACCTTAAGATTTTGTTTCAAATAGCAGTATTATCTAGTTTTTTTCAGAAAGATTTATGTAAACAATAAGCCAAATACTGAAAATTACCTACTGCAATATGTGTCCACCTACATACAGAAAATTTTAATTTTATATCCTTATATAGATGTCAACATACTTGTTAAAAATAAAATATATCCATTAAAATATCTAAGTTTAACTCCAATAACAAGTATCAAACCCAGTGTTTTTTACCCTCAATAAATGCTTTCAATTCTAACAAGCTTACATAAACATCAATGCATACATTAGAAGAAATAAATTAATAAAATTAAATAAGGAATTGTTGTGATGAATAGGTACTTACTTAATTTTATTGTGAACTCATATTATAGCACTTTTACATCTAGTACCAGAGTTAAATATACAGTTAAATATATTAGAAATAGGCCTGTGAGAACAGTTGAAAGAGAAGGAAAAGTTTAACTTGAGCAACATTCTAAAACAATATCAAGCTATTGAGTAGATTAAAGAAAATCAAAATATTATTGCTACCAAATTTAACATAGTAACCAAAAATGCTAGAAATTTGATTTTTTTAAGCCTTACAATTATCTGAAATATCACTGGAAGAAATTACTCAGTCTTTAATAAGCATTGAAAATTCAATACAATAAAAATTCAGAAAATTTGGGTATTTTCAAAATGGCTAATTTGATTTAGGTATTCTTTTCATACCTGGTTACTTTATTAGTGTTTGTATATGTAGGCAATACATGCAAAGATTAAATAGATGAAAGCAAGTATCAATGTTGAATTATTAATTATTTATAAATTTGCATATGAAAGTTTTCACCAATAAGCAATTATTATTAATTATATGACATAAGTAACCTTTTTAAGTCAAATGTAACAATATTGACTGACAGATTATAGGGGAAAATCAAGTAAAAAACAACAAAGATTAAATTCTATTGACAGGATCTAATTTATTTATGTTTGTTTTCTTAAGATTAGTTCTTAATATTTTTCATATTGTCTTCTTATTTCATTTATTTACTTCTATTTTTGGCTATGAAATATCATGATGTTGATATTTCTGCTTAAAGATAAAAAGCTGGTGCAACTCATTGTTATTGCTTGTTGGCAGTATTGTTAGGTTTTACATTATTATATCCTCATTTCATGTTGTGTCACAACAAGAAAAGGGAGAAGGTGGCTTACCTTTTCATTTAGCATAATCAGTTTTAGTTCTTAAATTACATTCATACTTATCCGCTCTTTCCTATCTTCTTTTTTACCCATAGAGAATGTTTTCAATGAATGCCATCTCTTTCTTTCAATTATGCATCCAGATTCATATAAACATACTCACACAAACTTGTGTGTGTATATATATATATATATATATATATATATATATATATATATATATATATATATATACACACACAGTTATATAGGCAATTTTATTTACAGATATACAAATACATATAAACATCTATATATTGACCTGTACTTAGATATATACATAGATATA
Source organism: Acanthosepion lycidas (assembly GCA_963932145.1). Taxonomy (NCBI): domain Eukaryota; kingdom Metazoa; phylum Mollusca; class Cephalopoda; order Sepiida; family Sepiidae; genus Acanthosepion; species Acanthosepion lycidas. The sequence continues at coordinate 60,552,398 of OZ010592.1, read as the reverse complement.
TACACATATATATTCACAAATATACATTTCATGATACTCACATATATGCATTTCAGAAATTCTTTTACAGATTATTAGTTTCATAACTATCAATCAACCAGAAAAATTGATACAAATATAGTATATATATATATATATGTTTATCTAATTCATTTAGTACATAATATTACATGAATATTATGGATATTTTTAAACATGAAACTGATCACTGAAAGAAAAGTTCTTTCTTCTAATTTGAAATTAGTTTTATTCTTCTAGGGGAACTTATAGCAACATGTGTCATCAATCAAGAATGAAACTTATAACTTATTTACTCAAAATGCATTAATTTTAAACTATTATTATTGAAACTGATTTATTTCTTTTGAACGAGTATTTATTTGTACTCATTGAGAATCATGGATTTTACAAGAATAAAGTAAATTGTAAGATTTAGCATTGTTTTCCTTTCTCCTAGGTAAGTAGGTAGTAAGATTCACTAAACCACCTCTTGCATTGGGAACAATTATTTTGCAATTCTTTAAAATTTAATATATGTCAATTTATTAAATATGAAAATAGATTTGGTAATAGTAAAATGTGAATGCATATATGCAACATAATCTCAGGATCAATATTTGTTTTTGATTGTGAGAAAATTGAATAGGCAACAGGTTCACATCAAAATATTAGTCTCTTATTCTTAGTAGTTAATAAAGGCTGGTACCTATCTTTGTATAAACAGAACAAAATTTTTGTCACTTTTATCACACATTTGATTCTAGCCATAACTAATATAGTCTTTCATGCAGTACAACCAGTGTAATTTCTCATTGAAGATTTCCAGCTTAAAATTTGTATAAAAATCTGCAGCCAAACAATGTATGTCATAAAAATGATACTGATATATTTTTATTATTTAAAATATCTTCAAAGTTTTCAACTCATTATTTTACAAGATATATCTTAAATATGTTTATGTTGCTACAGATGAAATGCAAAGTTGAAAATCTGTTCAAATATGATATTTTTTATGCATATTTGATCTTGTATTCTTCTGGAGCCTGCATATTATCAAATCCTTTAAATCTATAAGGTACCTTTTTTCATACAGAATGAGAAAATTCTAAGGCATACTGATGAATTAAAAACTTTCTAAGCCTAACCTTTGCCAAGAAAAGAAAACTATTAGCATTTCAAAACTTCAAAAATATGCAGCCTCATATTGTTAGAGTCTACTCAGTATTTCTCCTTTAGAGATGACAAAAAATTATGAGTGAAGTAAAAGTTTAATATATCCATTATGAAGCACCACTTTTATATTCATTTTTTTAGTCTAGGATTTAGATACAAATATCAACACTGACTTTCAAAGTTCACTCAATGCAATAGAATAGATCAATCAGAATTGGATGTAAATGTGAAAAGCTATGTCAGTTTTAAGTATATGTATCACTAGGTAAAACTATATATGTGTGTGCATGAATATATTTATAATAAGTTTGTACATGGGCACACACACACATACAGATGCACACACACATATAGTTTATTTATGTTATAAAAGATATAACACAAATATTCAGTATTATGAAGATATTTAAGCAATGTTAAGGCTTTCTAAGCACATAAGAATGTAATGCAAATGAAAGATCTATTCACTGATGAATAATTTTAATGAACTTGGGTCACAAAGCTCAATGAGCACACAAGGTTGACAGGTTCAAAAGCAAATGGAAACTATCAATCGTATCCTATAAATATTTCAATGAATTATATTGAGATCATTTCAACTGAAGCTGCTATTGTATATAAAGTATATGATACAATACTTGAATCAAGAGGAGATTTTGCCTTTTCATTATCCTTGAGTAGGTCTAAGAATGTCAAAGTATATTTTAAAATGATAAGCCCCTGCTTAGTGTATCTTTTCAAATATAACTATTCATGCATTTCTTTATGACATCTATATAGTTGTCTCCTCAGTTAGAGCTATTGTTGCACAGATATACTTTCTTTTTCAATATTTCACTTATTTAACTGAAAGATATTTTTTCAAAAAACTTGTCTGGGCAAACTTGAAACTCATTCACTGAAATCATTTCTCTATAAGACACAAACATATTCAAGATTACATGATTCGATTGCTATTTTGAATTTTCTCATCTTTAAATTGACCATGACATGTTGAATGAGAATTTTAGATTGTTAATGATACATTTTTTTGCATGTTTAGTTGTTTTGGGGGTTTATAAAAATGAATTTGAAAGTTTTAATATTACCCAGAGCTTGATATGATGAAAATAAAATTATTTTTGGCATTCAAATTCTTTCTCAGTATGTAGATTGTAGACTTAATAGCAATATAGCTCCTGACAAAAAGACAGTATACTTCATCTAGAATAGTCCCCCTTCTTTACCCTATAGATCTGCATCAATGTGCAAGTATATAATTAAGTTAGTAGATTTAGACAGGAACTTATATGGCTTAGATGATAAAAGAAGTATTCAAGTACAATGTGGGCTGTATTAGATTGACTAGTCTGACTGTAGAATCAAATTCCACTGCTGATAATTTTATTATTATGTATATTTATATTATACCTACACAAATATATATAAACTTTAAAGCTGCTTATCATAACCATTCTGTTTATATGCTATTGAGAATTATATAATACTGTTTTATATATAGCACCCTTTTAATATTATTTGATTTTTTAAAAAAATCACTTCACACCAAGCAAGGTGGCAAAGCCACTAAAACACAGAGGAGTTCTGAGTATGAAAGAATATAAGAAAAAAATGTTTTTAAGGGGCAAGAACAATAAAAGAACAGAAATTAAGACAGAATATAATGATTGATATTGATTTAAATTTTTGAAGATCAAACTTTACTGGAAAGCAAGAAGCTGGAAGAGAGTTACACAAGCGAGAAATGTTAGCATATAACATATGGTTACATTTAGCAATTTCCATTGTAAAATGATGAGGTCTAGTTGCCCATCTAGTACTGGATTTAAATTTGCTTAGATACTATATTAGAACAATTTCAATTAAAATATTTATAGAAAAAGCACAGAGAGATTGATAACATTGTAGATTCTTCTTTGGAGTTTATAAGAAATCTATATATAGCAGAATCACCAGACCAGATGTAGCAGAATTATTCAATGCATATATATATATATATATATATATATATATATATACATATATATATATATATATATATATATATATGTTTACTTTTATATTTAAATACGCTCTATCCCTGATACTGAACATTTTAACCCATAAATATAGCATACCTTAAAATTATATTCTATCATATATATATACATATATATATATATATATATATATATATATATATATATATATATATATAGTTTTAAGGTATACTATATTTATGGGTTAAAGTGTTCAGAAGTATCAAGGATAGAGCATATGTAAATATAAAAGTGAACATTGAAGTAAACACCGAGAGGTGACATAACTTGTGTTTATATATGAATTTGTGGTTTGTTAATTTGTTTATTATTTACTTAGTTTATTTACTTATATATTGGTTTGGGTTAACTTATTTACTTATTTTTGTTTAATTAATTTATACCTAGGTTTGCTACACAAACTAAGTAAAATAATCAATAAAAATGATACAGGCCTCTACAGGTACAATGGTCACACAATTTTAAGAAACTGTAACAAACAAAACACAGACAAAATGAGAAAAACAATCATAAACATTTTCAAAAATATGGGAGTTGACATAGACATAAAAACTAGCCTAAAAAAGTAGATTTTCTACCTGTCACCTTCATATAAACCATACAGAAAACCCAATGACAAACCATTGTGTATAAGGGTGCAAGGGATAAATTGTTACCTAAATTATGCAAAAATGAAAATAAGACTGGCATCTCATTTTAATAGACATATTTACAAAAATTACACAAAAATATCTTGAAATACTAAAGAGTAAATTTATTGAATATAATCACTATTGGCTTCAACCACAGCCTCCAGACAACTTTGTAATCTCTGTGTATAAGTTGGTGAATGCTGCTATAATTCTTGCCTTCAGTTCGTCTTTGGTGTTACAAGTTTTGTTGGTCTCTTGGTTAACTGTACCCCACTCATAATAATCAAGGGGATTGCAGTCTGGGGAGTTAGGTGGCCAGATATAAGGGGGGGTTGTGGTCAGAGAAATTGTCTGATAACCATGACTGGGTTCTCCTTCTTGTGTGGCATAGCGCAGAGGCCTGTTGCCAGACATTGGGTCTTCCAGCAGCCACCTTCTTGAGCCAGGGCAGCACTACCTTCTCAAAGAACTTGGTGTAGGCCTCTGTATTTAGTCTGAGGACCTCACCAACAAATTCAGGAGTTCTTTTCTTATCAGACTGATCAGAGTAAGTTTTCCGAGTTGCTGTACCTTTGTAACCACCATTAGATTCATCCAACTCTTTCCAACAGGTAAAGAAACATCATCTGGTTTAAACCACTATGCAACAAAAATGTAAGAACAAATGTAGGAAAAATATTCATTAAACTCATACACAAACAATTTCCTGCATCAAGCATGCTCCACAAGATATTCAACAAAAGCAGTAAAAATCAGCTACAGTTGCATCAAGAATATGATACAAATAATTAAAAAGCATGACAGAAAAACAGCCAACAAACCTTTAGAGCAAATCAAAATGTAACTGCAGAACAAAAAACAAATGTATTTTAAATGGCAATTGCTTTAAAAACAATGTAATATATAAAAGTGATATAATGGAATATGCATACACCTGTGTTACCCCTCATTGGAATACGATTGGCAGGTGTCCGTCATAAATATCAACGAACGTGTATGTACGACAGTCAAAGAGCCTTAGTCTCAGAGTCTAAGTCTATAACGACACCCATTGGACTACACCATTGATCTACACTTCTTACCTGCAACTATGGCGCGTACCAGTCAATTACTGCTACCCTATTCTACTTGGTTATAGTAGCCAAAACCACTTAGCTATTTCGTTTGAATATATCCCTTTCAGGGACATATCACAAAGCAACTATAAAATTAGCAGATAACAAAGAAAAAAAGGATCCTGGAAACAATGAAACTATGCACACAAATACAAATTTACAAATAGTAAATATATGAACAGTACAATGCTTTCTAAATATATCTGGGAGATTAAAAACAAATCACACCAAAAATATCATGGAAAATAAAGAAAAAAGCATCCGTCTACAACAATAAATCCCAAAACTGAAAACTCTGTCTAAAGGAGAAAATAGTTATAATTACCTTCCCAGACCAACACAAACAACTAAATAAATGATCAGAACCCATCTCATAATGCAGACACAAAACCAAATTTTTACTATGTTACTTAAAAATTGAAAACTCAAATTGAACAAGAATAAACAAAAATAAATAGATAAAAAATCATAAAATAAATAAATAAAAATAAGTAAAATAAATTAATCCAAACCAATAAATGAATAAACTAAGTAATTAAACAAATTAACAAACCACAAACATATAAACACAAGTAAAAATAACAATAACAACCAACAATAAATAATCAAAAATTAACAAACAACACTATAAATCTGGATCCACAATTATTCCCACTCAGTAGCCAGAATAATTGAAAACATAATCATTACCACCCATCAAAATAAAAAAAAAATTGTCTAGCTGACAGTTTTTTGACAAATACATGTCTGTGACTATTAACATCAAATAACATATGGTTACATTTTCCAATTTAACTGCAAAAAATTTGCTGCTAATTTAGTATTGGGCTTAAATTCATAGAGTCTAGGTACCATAGAGGAAAGTTTATCAGAACAATTATCATGAAAGTATTTATAGAAAAGGCACTCAGAAGCTACATGTAGGAAAGTCACTGAAGCTGAGATGCCAGGTCAGGATCAGTGACAATGTTGATTCTTCTTTGGATGTTATCAAAGATCTATAAATATATAGCAGGTGCACCGGAACATATGCAGCAATATTCTAAGCATAGATGAATGGTAGACTTATGAATGGTAGATAAATTTGGGTGAAAAAATTGTCTAGCACAACATAGTGAACCAACTTTCCTAGAAGCAGACCTAGCAATTGATTCAATATATTCTTCTTTCCACTTCATGTCAGCAGAAAATATTAGACCAAGAACACACAACAAATCACTCTCTATGTTGATGGAAGGCAGAAAGGGTTCTCTTAGGTGATTATTAGAGAGCAGTTTTGTTTTGGAGGCTTTTTCAATTAACAAGTTATTTTTTGTTCCACTTAGCAACAGAATGTAGATCTTTTTTGAGATCAGCTGCCAATTTAAAAAAAACTATGATGTTACTGTCAAAGTAATTTTCAATAGTTGATTTAATTCCTCTCATATGCCAAAGATTTGACTGTAATCTGTTAAGTACACATAAAGCATTTTTTAATTGTCAAACAGAAATTCATTTATTATTGAACAGTAAGAAAACTTGAACATTCTGACATATTGGACAAAAATAATAAAATACATGAAGTTATACATTCTTTCTTTCTTTAAGAAAGTCAGTCTTAAGGAAAGAAACAATAGCTTCTTTACAATCTATAAGATTATTATTTTTGCCTGATAAAATTTTGTATGACTAATTAAGTTTCAGAAAGTTATCTACTGACTATCATCAATGAATCTTTCTTGATGCTTGTTATCAAATGATTGTATCACAGAGTGTAATAAAACATTGAAGACTGTTTCCTTTGGAGAGGTGCCTCACCTAATGCAAGAGTGTCTGAAAGTATGTTATTTTTTTCACACACTTGCCAGAATGTCTGAAGAGTATAGAATTTGACCTGGTTTACACATTCTATGATAATTGAAAGATTAAAATGCTCTCTTTTGTTTTTTAACTACTAGGTACTCCATGTGGATGACACACTGATTAGTATAGGCAGAAAGTATAACATTTTAGATGGATTATGAATCTTCTGTATCAACTAACCACATGAAGCAGTAACACTCTCCAACCTTTGAGTGGAAAAATAGCCAATTCCTTCTGAAAATGTGTTTGAAGACAAGCAGTATTTAATATGCAAGAAACTGCAATGGATTTTATTCAGAATATTGTATCTGAAAGTGATTCATATTACCTTTATTTGGGTATCTGGCTTAGTGCACTGATAAGAAAACTTGTCTCTTAAAGCAATTCATTAATGTAATTCAAATTTTATTGCATTCTACACTACTATGAGCTAGTGTCTGGCAAATTTAAATTTAATGACATATTACTCTTATTTAAGAATGTTAACATTAGCAGTATAAAATATATTTTGAAAATCATATCTCGTGATTTCAAAAAACTATTTTATAAATGAAACGAATAAAAAATAAATTTCTAAATTACATTAATGAGAAATTATACATACAACTATATACACATACATATAATGTATATATATATATATATATATATATATATATATATATATATATATATATATATATATATATATATGTGTGTTCACTAATATCGGAAATTAACATTTTACTAATGATTTTATAAAATATTTTTGATCAGCCATAAATTATATATATATATCTGGTGGACACTGAGTTTTAAACTGTTGTTAATGCAATGTAGCTTGACATCCTATTCCTTAACATTCATATATATATATATATATGTGTGTATGTATTATATATATATATATATATATATATATATATATATATATAATTATTTATTTAAAAATTATAACATAAATATTTTTGTAGTGATTTTCTAACATATTTATGTTATAATTCTTAAGTAAATAATTATATCTGCTCTACTCTGTATTGAGCACTCTTTTAAGAATAGTAATTGTTGCTTATTGGAATTTATTCCGTATACACCAATCCTATACTTGCGTATATATATATATATATATATATATATATATATATACACATACATATACATATATATATATATATATATATATATATATATATTTTTTTTTTTTTTTGTTTGAATAAAAACAGACCATTTTACGGATTACCTAGTTTTGCATAAACTAAATATATATATATATATATATATATATATATACCGTATTTCATAAATGAATTATGATGTTCCAAAGAGTTGTATAGCAACAACACTTGTAGAAGACCAAAGATTATAGACCAATGCATAAAAAATAAAAACATGCAGTTATTTTAAAGAACATATTTTCTATCTCAATATGTATATTGTTCATATACTTTCTTTTAGATGCAATATCACAAGATCTTTTGTACACTTTTTAAATGTTTCCATGAATTAAATTATTCAGCATTTTATTTTATTGGTAAGTCCATGACAGAAATTTGTGAACATTTTGCATTTTTTTAAAAGTAATGTTATCTAATACAAATTTACACAACCACATTAAAGTTGAAGCTAAAATTCTCTTCATTTCTACTTATTTAAAAAAAAGGGATATGATTTTATAAAATTTATTATAAATAGTTTGGTGGGCTTAATTTATTTTTTAAATATAACATTTTGAACAAAAGTAATAACTACCCCTAACCCTGCCTTCTGTCTACTTTCTTTATCCTTTTTTATCTGAAAGCTCAAATATCAACATACTATTTGTTAAAACCATCTACTTCAGAATTGTCTTTTTGTCATGTTACAAAACATGATAAAATGCATAGTGGGTATTAAATGTGCTTTTTATGAGAATGGCCATATGTCTGGCCTAAATTTATTACGCTTTTAGGTTGCATACATCTTAAGAGGAAGAGGAAAAAATGATAGATAAATGAAGTATTTTTTCAACCTGATTGGCATGTAGTGTCAATGTTTTTTTGTCTATGCCATAGAAAATGATTTCCAAATATCTGCAGGTAATGAAAAGGAAATAGATTATTGAGCTGGCTTTGTTTTCTATTTCTGCATTAAAACATATAAATCAGGTAATGATTTACACTGTGGTAAACTGAAAGCAATTGATTTGAAGAATAAAAAATTATCAATCTCATCTAAACATTTCAAATAAATGAATTAAAAAAAGATATATCTTAAATGGATATTGCTCTTAATCAAAAATATTTTGCCTAAAATATACCTTCCAAAATGTATAAGAGTGGTAGGTATGAACAATAGATATTTTAGCATCTTTATTTTTATTAAGCAGATATTTCTAAAGTATGTGTGTGTATTTCTAAACTCAAATACTTCCGTGTAATTTTAGCAATGATATTAAGATAATTTTCAACTAAAATTTACACACTCAAATATTGGCAATAAAGTAAATCAGTGACAATCTATAAAAAATAAAATGTATTTTTTTGTTCTTTATTAAAAAAGAGACCTGGTAATTAACTAAATCTCTCAACTTTTTTCTTAGAAACTAAAAATAAAATAAATACAATTAAAATGAAATGTAATATAAAAAGGAGGAAGGAAAGATATAACATGAACTCCCTCTTTATTTGTTATATAATCATTATTCTGTCTTTTAAAGTGGGAAATTATGATTTGGTCAAAACAGCACTAAAGGTTGCGAATGATAATGCAGTCTGATGGCACCAAACAAAGAATAAAATAGCTTTGTAGGTGCTAACGTAAACTTTAATTCATGAAAATCAAAGTGGAATTTAGAGCAACATTTAATTTTACAGATAACTGAATTTAATCTTTTTCTTAAAAAATTATAATTTCTTTTATGCAGACATTTGTTTAAAATATGTTATAAAGGTGTTCTATATTGTTAAAAATTAAATGAACATGCCTCATGCCTCTTCTTTTAAGTGAAAATAAGAGAGGAAGTCATTGCTAAAATGTTAGAGGAAAATGAAATTGCAATCCAAAATTATAAATAATAAAAGACACAGTTATAACTTTGCTATTTATTTTTATATATTCTGTGTATCCTATGTTAAGTTAAGAACTTAATTAAATGTAGCTAATAAAATAAAATTAACTAACAGAAGTTACTGAAAAACTATGAAAGTATTTGAAGTTAAAGAATATGATTTAAGTTAAGGATATTTTCAGTAAACATGGCAATGAAAATTGTCTTGATTCTTAAGGTTATTTTTTTCTAAAGAAATCATGAAGCAGTTTAAAAAATTATTAATTAGATTTGTTAGCCAAGTCTTAATTATTGAATCTTATAAACACATGTAGAGTAATTGGCCATGGTTAAATCAAATTGGCAAAAATGGCCAACAAATTGACACAGTTTCCAGTAAACAATAACAAAAAAAGTAAAAGAAGAGGGCAAAATAATACTAAGCAAAAAATAAATATGCAAGAAAAAACTAAACAAAGAAACAGTAATAAGACAGAAAGTTCACAAAGTAACAATGGTGAAAGGGATACAGTCAAGTGATGGTAGCATTCTGATTTCAAAACAAGAAAAAACAAAAATATGGTAAATCAGACTGAGAAGTGGTCCATTTTATTGGTTAGGAAGAAATCTCAGTATGATTTGTCTATAAATTTGAGGACACATTTTTATGAGCCATTCCTACACAGATTGGAACCAACAACAAATCATACTGTTAATATAATATATATGTCAATATTTATCCAAATTAATAAAATGAATGAAAAATCTCTAAACAATTCTATCTAAATCTCATTTTTCATAAAGGATTTTATTGCTAGTGTCACTGATATTTTCTAACAAACTTGTCATTACTATAGATCATTCAATTTTACTTACATATTTATTGTTTTTTCTTTATACTAGAATTACTTGTACATAATTTTCTACATTAATTAAAAAATTTTTTCATCTGATAAAATATCAGCTTTTGAGTGAAACTTAAAAACTGATAATATACATGAAAATAGACAAGAATACAACCAGAAAAAATAAATCCAAGTCAAACTTTAACTTTCATGCCTGGAAAAAAACATTGTGTCAAAAGAGTGTTTTTTCCCATGACACCACTATTATTTTAACTATTGTCATTCATTGGAAATGTTTGTTTTAAAAAGTGAAAATTAGAATTGGAATAAGACCTAGACATACAATGAAAGGTAATTTATACAAAAATATTAAACATCATTTCATTCATTCATTGCACAGGAGTTTTCATATGAATAAACCTTGTTTAAAAAAAAAAGAAAAATTCTTTAAAGAACATGCTCAAAGTAGGCTAAGGATTTTTAGCAGGATGCAGAACTAATAAAAAACTCGCATTATCATAGAAAATAATTTTGACAGTATTTAGGTTCTTGAGATCATTACTTTTAGATCTTTTTCCAACTCTATACTTAAATTTTAAAGATGCTTTTTCTTTTTTCCTTACTTACTCCTGTCTTAATGTTAAAATATATGGATATTAATATTGTGATATCATTGTGATGTATCTATATATTATTGATAAAAATGCTGCTGAATCAAAAAAAAAAAAATGAATTAAATAAGTTGCAACCTGAAAAAATCTAAATTTAACATTATGATGAATATAATACAGAAAAGTATGTCAGAATGATCACAGTAAAATATTTCAATAAAAATAGCAATTAAGAAATAAAAAATGTCTTTTGATATAAAGAGAAAGAATGAAGAATACTCTATGGAAAGCCTTAACCTTTTGAGCCCTACATTCCTGAACAATTTTAACCCTTCTGCCTGAGCTCCTGAGTCAAAATTCACAAATAATTGGTATGTAGTTGTTATGTAGTGGTTTCACAGTGGAGGCTTGTATTTGTACTAAGTTGGTCCTAAAATAGTTTCGACGTACAAAATGTTAGGAACTTGATATAATAGGTAATGACGCAGTAATAGATACTATAATATCCGACTAACAGTTGTCCGACATTGACTGACTGATCAACTCACTGCCAACTGACTTGTTACTCTTACTACTCCTACTTATTATAGGTGGGAGAGTCTATTAGCTATAGAATAGGTGTGTTCCACTATAACAGTAATGTTTCATAGTAGATATAAAAAATAGTTACAAGTGATTTCAAGTATTCAAACTTAGTACAAGATAATGAAAAATATCTACCTCAAAAGTTGCTATTTGTGAGAAAATGACATATAGAACATTAATGTGTGTACATATACTAATGTGAGTATATATGTGATTTTCTTTTCTATTGTCTTTCTCTCATCCTTTGAATTGTCTCTTTTTCTCTCCCTATATATTTTTCTCTCCCTATATATATATATATATATATATATATATATATATATATATATATATATGTGTATGTGTGTGTGTGTGTGCATGTGTAGGTTTGATTAAAAACCATATATGAGGAATATTTTAACTCTTAAATATTTTAAAGCTTGGCATTTGTCAGTTGCCTATTTTGATGATGTTTCACATGAGATAATATACAAGTAAATTTCTTCACTAAACTGCATCTTCATCACAAATAGCAAATGCTACAATGTCAAATTTAAAAGTATTTACAAATGGAAAAAATATAACAGTAACAGTTTTTCCCTAGATATTGATAATAGTCAGAAGTATCATTACAAATGTTTGAAGAATATTTGTGTTCATTGACTCCAGAAATGTATTTTATTGTACATAAAATAGAAAAGTTAACTAAATAAAAAAATATTGTTTGTGGCCTTTAATCAAGCATGTATTAATGAAGGAAAACTGTCTAAATATACATTGTGTGTGTATCTTCAATAAAATTTAATTTAGCCTCATGAATATACTTCATGTGGTCTTGGAAGCAACTGTATACCTGGATCAAGTGGTTTTCTTACATGTTGACCATTACATCCATAATGCCAATTTTGAATGAGTCCTTGGTACTGTGGATTGTCTGGTTATTTTCCTTCTCAACAATGTCCCAGACATAGTATCTCAAAGGAATCAATTTGATAAAGCTAGGAGGCTAAATACTTAGGGTAATATGATTGTAAAAATTCTTGGTCAGTCACTCCAATATCACATGATACAACTTCCTCTGGGCCTCCCTTTTATTCAGGTTTTGACCACCATGTTCAGAACATCAATAAATGAAATGGTTTTGGCCTGAGGCCTTACAAGAAGTGGGTTGGCATGACAGAGCCCTCATTGCTCATAATCTCCGGGTTCTTCATGGATAATATGAACCTTTTGTGTGTATCTCCAGACATCCACTCCAAACCAGCTTTCATTCCTCCCATTCACCTTCTGGTTTTGGTTGTTATTCTCATCAGGATACTTAATTTTGTGTCCTCTCCTCATCATATCAGAGCTGTATTAATGCACCACACTTTATCACCTTGAGCTGCTTGATGATAACCATCATCAATTTATTAGTGTCATTGTTGATGATATCCTGGACCAGCTGGATGAACATCAGTTGACTGTTTAGATTGTTTATTTCTTTTGGTGACAAACTTGCCAGGGATCTCCAGTTAATTCTTGACCATGAACAAGAAGGAACTGTCCGCTTTCAAGAAGCTCACTATTTCCATGTTACTGGTGCTGAAAAGGCACACTATGCTCAAAGCACTAGCTTCTATCAGCAGTAGCATGTAAATAGAAATATGCTTTGAGCTCATTATACCTTTTCATTTCAAGTGTCAGCTTGGAAGCTACCATGTTAAGGCTCTTGATATGTCTGAAAGAGAAATGAGAATATTAAAATTTGGCACATGCTATGTAACATTATTTTAGGTCATCTTCCATTTACAACTTTCAAAATGTATGCTCCAGAATAATTGGCTATATATATATATATATATATATATATATATATATATAAATAGAAAAATAGAGAGAGAGAGAGGAAGGGATAGGAAGATGTATGTATGCATATATACTTGTTCAACAAACACTAACACACATGTGTAATATATATATAGTTTAAGCAGTGAAAATCATCTTCAAAATTATATTGATGAGCATAAATAAGTAGCAACTATTTTGGTATATTAAATTGAAATTGCAAAATCTATAGTTCAAACTCTAACACCAATTATTGAATATGTAGCTTTGAGATCAGTTTTTGAATCTTATTGTTATTGACAAGGAAGCTCTCTCTAGCAAGAAGTAACCATCAATTTTAGTTTTGTGATTCTCTTTTTGAACAGGTTTTTATCTGACAAATACAATAAACAGATCAAATTATTTAATCATCATGAAGACAGCATGCAAATGTATTCCTAACTTACACACTTAGGAGATTTTATTTATTTTTTATTTTTATATATTCCTTCAGAGGATAAGTGTTACATTTTTTATTAAACTATTCAGTATATACTTAAATGTATATGAGTCATTCTGTGTCAAATCAACAAGGGTCTGGCCATCACTGACACAAATTTTTAAAAATCTTGGTACACTTAGAACTTCATGATAGATATTGAATGGTAACTATTTTACATCTCTAGGTCAAGGGTTCCTGAGATATGATCATTTAACCCTTGACACAAAGGTGAATTTTGGAAAATAGTCACAAAGTTCAAATATCAATATTTCAGTTGTTTTTCATCTACAAAGTTAAATTATATACCACTTTAAAGTACTTGGATAGATTTAAAAGGTGATCTATTTATTTTTTTGTTTAAAGGTTGAATAAAATAATTTGATCTTGACTATAACCTGTAATCTTTAATTTCTCAAAAAACCAATCATTAATTTTTTTTAATTTTACAATAAATTTGTCTGCTTTATAGCAAGGTATATACAAAATTTTGTGGTGAGCTTTTGACTGTGGCCTGTGTTACAAGGGTTTTATTGAGTTGGGCAAAATTTAAAATGGTGGATTTTGGTATTTTATACTATATGCTAACATTTTAGTGGTATATCTTTAGAAAGTGCTTTGAATATTGATTAATATTTACATAAGAACTATGATCATAAATTTCTATCATGAAGCTTTTTAAGTGTACCAAATTTATGTTGCTGATGGTCAAACCCTTTTTTATTTGACACCGAATGACCCATATGATAAATATACTATGCAAAATGGAGCCTATATCATTTCTATTAGAAATATTAACACTAAATTATTTGTTGGCATGAGATTTTAATAAGGATATTGAAAATTGTTCATCATATTGTAAAGATATACCGTTGATGATTCTTCTAGACTTGTTGAATTACTTAATTATGATTATTCAAATTCCTCTAATAATTTCTCTATATATATTCTTGCTTGAACTGGCTAATGCTCTGGATGGAGTGGCTTGGGGATAGAAGATGTGACTCATGGTGGCACAGTCTTTTGGTATAAATAGACTTGGATGAGTCACACAATGGAATTTGTGAAGAGCAGGCACTCTATAGAGTCTAGTTACCACTTCATCAATGAGACCAGTTGGTCTAATGGCTATGACGTTTGCATCATATCATAATGGTCTGGGTTTGATTCTTAGTATTGGCTGCACACTGCTGATAAGTCCCAAAATAGGATGAAATGGCTGTCCAGTGTTTTTTGCTTTCCATTGAGGATTCTTCTAGAATTTATGAAATACTTAATTATGATTATTCAAATCCCCCTAATAATATATATATATATATATATATATATATATATACTTTTTACCTTTCAGATATGCAAAAGTTGCTATATATCATAAGAAAGATTTAACCTCACAACTGACACAATATATTATAAAATTATTGAGTGACAGAAACAATTTGAAAATTATAAAAGAGTTAAACAGAAGTCATGGAACAATGAAAATGTACATGAAAACATTGATAAGGAAAAGAAAAATGGTTTTAAGAATGTCAGTATATGATTTAAGTCAAATTAAAAGGATAATAAGCAAAATAAGTGGATCAACCAAGAAAAATATTTGTAGAAGCTGGTGTTACAAATGTAAATAGAGAAAAAATATGAAAAATATTAAGAACAGTGGCTAAAAACATGAAAGCTATTAAACTACCACATTTAAGTAAGCATCATAAAGAAAAATATGCAAGTCTGGCAAGGTACATGAAAACTGATTTCTGAACCAAATTTTAGTGATGGATCTAAAGCTACATTAGATGTATAGCTGGGTAGAAGTTTAGTCCTTCATAGAAATAGTCAAGCAATATGTGAAGGAGGATAATATTATAGAGCCCTTCAAATTTGATGATGGTATAAATAAATGAGAATTATTGTAAGTTCTTAGATAAGATAGTTTTTGAGTGATATAGGTTAGAGTCAAAGACCTTTATCTAAATAGTATGTTCCTGCATGACAATTTTCTTTCATATTCTATTGGAATTTGTCCACTTTACCAAAAATGTTCCAAAGAAACCAAAAGTAATGGAATTACTCTCATAGCCTATCTAGATACTAATCCAATATAAATCTTGTGGCTCATCATTAAAAGATAAATGTTTGTGAGAATATAATCAGGGAAAGAAGATATCTGCAAAATAAATAATGTTAAACTCAGTCAAAACAGTAGAAAAGACAAACGAAATCAATGATGAAAGACAGATGAAGATTATAGAATATTATGGAGCTCATTTTAGCATGTAAAATAATAATCATTTATTCAGGTTGATGGAGTATTGTGTTACTCACATGTTTTTCAATGGCCTATATCTTCAATTTATTTATATATAAAAATTCATGTTGCCCTTAGTTTTTTGCATAATAAAATCTGATACCAACAACTATGTTATTATTATAATTAATTACTAGATATAATAAGTTAGAATTCACACAATATATTGATCATATAAATATAAATTATGTCTTGAACATGTTATCAGATAACCAATATTATAAAATTTTCAGGATATACTTATATTTATATCTGGTTAATACTAATAACAATAAAAATTTTAATCATTGTGGTTTACTAATAAAATATGATAAAAGTGTATTCATGAATATATAAATATTTGTGCATACAAACAAATGCACAATGTTATTGAAAAGAAAGAGAATTATAGTAGAAAATATACATTAGTACACCTTTGTAAATACCAAGTTTTAAATGAATATAAAAGCTACTAATAGTATATATATATATATATATATATATATATACAAGGAAAATTCATTAATGATTTGCCTTGACCTATTTCACAGTTTCCCTCAACAGTTAACATTTTTCTCCATCATTTGATGTACAATACTTCTTTCTTGTAGAACATTGTAGTTGTATTTATTAATCAGTGTTCTACCATCCTGAAAATGCATGTTTTCAAATAAAACTTCATAGGGGGGAGGTTTGTAAAATTAGATGTTGCCAGGTCAAAAGAATATGAGGTATAAGGAAGAATTTTGTAGTCACAGGAATGTTTTTTCCTTTGGATAGATTTTGATGATTTTTCTGTAATTTCAACAGCAATGAGGTATGGTTTTCCTTTGGTGAGGAAAACCATAAACACCATACCATATTGTCCCAGAAGTCTGAGCTTCAGATTGCCTACAGAGGGTTGGGCATATTTTTAGTCATAGGAGAATGACCATACTTGTATTGTTTGGACTGTGCTTTAGTCTCTGATAAACCCATATTTTATCATGTATAATTAAGAAAGCAAAAATGTTGTCTTATTTTTCCTGATATATGGCTAAAACATCATAGGATAAACTAACAGTGTATTCCTTTTAAAAGGTGTGTGTAAATTTGCTGACACTTTCTGCATATATTCATGTATGATTTCTTAATAAATCCCATACTGAACTTGACCCTGTTTGATAGTTCCTTAATGATTATGTGGCACTTTCTTAAGATGACAGTCTATACTTGTTAGATGATGTAATCATCCATGACCTGGAATATGGGCTATTTCCACTGATGTCTGACTATATTTGAAATGCCAATACCAGTATGCATCAAAGAAATATTTAAAAATTAAAATTTTTAAGTCTAATATTAACAAGTGGCAGATTATCCTCAAATTCAACTACCATGCCATAAGTAATACACCTCTCCCTCTCAAAAAAAGAAGAGCTCATATACACTTGAGACATCCATGAATTGTTAAACTACAGTGCATAAGATTTTGGGCTCTCTATGAAAGAGAACTAAAAATAAATCTTGTATTTTGGCAAATAATACATATGGCTTGTGGGCATTTTGTTCTAGAAGGTAAACCACAATTTTCTTCTTTGCTACATGGTATATAATAACATTATAGATAGGGACATGTAGCATAAATTGTCTCATCTTCTTTAAAATTGCTTGTGGTGTGTTCTCACACAAAAACAGGGACTTGACTACAACTTTTTATTCTTTGGCTCCATAAACAAACGTTACTTCAAATTTGCACTTGAAACAGAAACATTTATTAGTATGAATCTGCAAATTGGAGTGTATAGAGGCCTGTTTCTATATATTCAATTTTATTTCACCAAGTACATTGGAAGTGAGTTAGGACAAATCTTTAATGAATCCTCTTGTGTATGTAGATTTAAGTTTGTGTGTTACAGAGGAATGAAATATAATTATAAAAGTGATTATAAAAAAATTTTAAAATGGTAAATTTTTATCATGGAATCATAAAACATAATGGCAATCAATTTATCTATCTGTACAATGTTGCTGTTAACTTGTCCCATGAAAAGTAGATAATTTCCATTTGTGATTCAGCTGAAACATCACTGTCTGATAATCATTTCCACGACACAGCAACAGATTGTTACAATGTTAGCCTGAAATCTCTAATTAATATGCATTAAAAACTATACTAATTTCAGGCACTTATAATCAGTCATTGATGAATGTGATTTAACTTAGTAGATTGCATTAAGTGAGGTTTAAGGAAATTTTTAAAACCACAAAACAAATAATTTAAATGAGAATAATTAAGAAAACAATAATAACAAAATATGACTCTCAGAAAAAAATTACTATAAATAATAACTACAACATATTCAAAATGTAAAATAAAAAATTCTCTCTTTTATATTTTTTCTCTATCATGAAGCTTGTCTACTCAACTACATATAACAAGAATGTATCATTACATAGGAGGTGCTGCTGAAAACTTTTCAACATAACCCACTTCCCCAAATCAATATTCATATGTTTGGTCATTGAAATACTGACTTGGAAAAGTGGGCTGGTCTAAGAAATTTCAATAGCCCCTCATATGTTATGGTAAGTTCTTGTTATGTGTAGTTGAGTAGACAAGTTTCTTGATAGAGAAAAAATGTAAAACAGAGAAAGAATACATATACACATAGCTGTTCATGTCCATAATTTCTATCTATATATTTTACCTTTTATCCTTAGTCATATTTGTGCATTCAAGTAATGCATATTATATAAAAATATAAAAATTTATAATAATTAAATTTTAAGTATATACATGAATCACAAGAAACTTTATTCAGTGATATATATCTTTTCTTCTCTATAACTTAGAAAATTCATAATGTAAAAAATAGATTTTTCTTGTCTGTATAATAAATTATGTGAAAATGCATGTTAAAATATAATATATTTTCCATAAGATACATAAATGAAATTATTAACGTGCTTTAAAAACTTACTATCTTAATGAAATATTGAACATCTTTAAAATTGAGGTATGTACAGAAAATAATTGTTATATTTTGTTCTATTTTAAAAACAATATCCTTTTATTTCTTTAGCCTTTTATTTTTGATTATCATTCATCAAGTTAATGGATAGCAGATTTCTTGGGGAATATTTCAGCAGAGTTTTTATATACTTTTGTTTTTCTCTTATGCACTAGTTTTGTTCTTATTTTTACTAAAACTTCTTTGAATACAGCTTAAGCCATTTTGCTTTTAATGACACTTTAGTATAAGCATCTTTGTTCATTTTAGTTAAAACTGATCACATTTCTTTTTTTAGGGCCTGCTTCTGGGCATTACTCTAATGTAACTCAATGCTATTCCCATTCTTATTTGGAATGAGTTTTAATCAAAAAAATTGTTTTTCTAATCATACCTATTTGCTTACATATCAATGTCATTTTTCAATTTACCCTCTTTCTACTGCACCTTGTATTAAAGTTAGCTTGTAGTCGAGTTTGAGACATGACTTGTTTTTATTTCAATATGAAAAGAATACTATAACAAAAATAGAAATCTGTGATGAAAAGTTCCTTACCAATATTTAACTTTGTTGATTTTTATCAAATCCTGATGCTTGTTTCTTGAATGTGTTTTTATTTTCATCTGATCCCATGCTGAGAAGGTGCTATTACTGTCTCGCCATTATGTGAGAATGAATAGAACAGAATGGAAAAAAAGGAAAAAATAAATGACAAATTTGAACCAAGTCCTTATTCAGCTGGTAATCCCAGTGCATTTCAGCACAACACTAGCTTATCAGTTTATTTCAAATCAACAAATCACTATTTTTGCTTCTATGTGATAAGACTAGCAAAGTGTGAACATAATCTTAAGGGACTTGCAATCTCTGTTCTCAGCATTTCTTTTATTCCTGATATTTTATTATTTTTAATTTTTACTTTTGCATGTAGATTTACTGAGCTTTTGTAACTGCTTGGTGTACATCTATACTGACATATCATAATCCAGGATTCTGACTTTAGCCTAATTATTGTTTCTGTTTCTGATCATTTCTTGTTTCTTATATTTCAGGCATAGTCCTTCAATTTAGTTATGTCTTAAATTCTATTATTACCTTCACTGTACCTGACACTTATAATATTCTGCTCACTTACAGATATTTTCCTCATAACTAACTGCTTATAAAATCTAGTTAATGTATTGATAAATGGCTAGCTATACTGTGTGTGAAATTGGTCATTGTCATCATCCTCATCATAGCTTGGTTTCTCCAATGAAGATTTGGGAAGATTTTCCATGGTTCTTGTAGGCTCTCAGGTGGTAAGTAAGTCCTATGTATGAGAGACATGCCTTAATAACTACATAAGATGATCTGGCAACTGGATGAAACTGACCATGTATTCTGTCTTTCTTCTATTCATTTTTTCTGAAAATTCATTTACTAAATGAAATCATTAAATAGGTATTGTATGTCCATGTCACACCATTAACAGCCTCACTGACAGTAGTTGAAGTCACAGGAGATGAGCATCCTTTTTAAAGATTCATTGTATCTCTTCAGTAGTGCTCCAGTTTTCTGTTGAACAGAGACAAGTTCATTAAATAAGAGGGTCATTGAAAAATGATAGTTCTCTTTCTTGCCATGTGAGTTTTTTTGTAGTATAATTCAAAACAAGTAAACATTATTATTTTCCTATCTAGATACATTGGTGTATGGATTTTGTTTGTCACAATATGCAATAAGTAATATCACCCAACAACCAAATTTCAAGAATTAAGCATTGACAGAAATATTAACAGAAATAAAATGAGATGGGATAGTTTACCTTTGTATATTTGATGATTTATAGTGGAAAAGCAAGTGTAAAATGAATAAACAATTTGAGATAACTCACAAAAGTTCTTTAGCAATATATTAAGAAACAAGATATTTTACTGACTGAAGACAACTCTTAAAACCATTTTTTCTCTCCAAGTATTTACTGTTTGTTTAATCATTGTGATTTTGCCTGTGCAAATCATGTATATGTTTTCTCGGGAAAGGAGAAAACATCAACATTTTTCAGTAGGTGTCATCACGAGAAAATGGGCCATTTTAGAATTTGTCATCATCACTCAACTAATTTCAGAGCACCTTGTATGTCCTCTTAAACATCACCCTCCACCTTGAAGTAGAAGTATTTCATAGTGCAACCTCTATCTTTATATATTTTTTTAATCTTTGTTGTGTTAATTTCTTATTTTAGTCAGATCTCTCTTATTTTTAATTCTCTTCAAATAATCCTGACCTTTAGCCATAAAAGAAATTATCTAAATTTCACTGGATTTCTATTTCACACATTTTCAAATTTGGTGTTCTTTTTACTTTACCCTAAATTCTTCATGCATGTAGCTATGCATGTAAGAAAAACAGCATTATGTTAGAGCACCTTCAAGAAGTCAGAACTGTTAAGGGAGATAGAAATAAAAAGAAGGCAACAAAGGTAAAGGTGAAAAGAAATTGTAGTAAAGAGAACACAAAGGAAAATGAAATTAAAAATCAAGTACAATGAAGTGGTGAATCTCAAGATCTACCACTTCATTTTCTTCAAGAAATGTCTGATAATTGGGAATGGTTAGAGAAAATAAACGGTTGTAACCAAAGAGAGGACAAGACTCTTGACAAGAATAAAAAAAAACAAAGAACAGAAGTGAAAGAGAGTAGCAGGTATGATAAAGAAAAGAAGCTGACCCCAGCTATAAAAGAGAAGAAAAGAGGATCTTGTTATTAGGAAAGTTGAAGAACTAACCTCTGTAATTAGAAATAAGGGAGAATAATGCAATTAAAGATGAAGTAAGAAACTTGATAACTACTCCTGCAAGGATTGCTGGGAAAGGAGAGAAATTATTTTATCAAAGAAATGAAGATATGATGAGATTGGCTGTGTGAAATAGAGAACCAGGTCAATTCTATTGATTGAAGACAAAAAGCAATCAAATAAGAAGTGCCACTATACAGATATTCAATAAAGCCAATATAAGAAAAATAGATGTGAAGAAGCAACCAAACATGTAATTGTTAACTGCAGGAGAAGAAAGACTGTAGCACATATGTTCATAAACAATATCATTATTATTATTATTATAACTTCCTTTTTCTTTACAAGATTTCAAACGAGGTTTTCACTCAGGAATTTTATTATTTTTGTCTAACTTATTCTATTACAATCAGAGAATAAAATTTAAAATTATGTTAGAAACTAATGTGGCAAAGTATATGCTTGTTACATGTAGGCATTTTCTATGAATATTTATTTCTTATGAACACATATTTCTTTGTTTAGGAATTATCATGAAAAATCAAGAAACTAATATTACCACAACTTTGACAGAATGTCACATAGCATAAAACTTTAAAAAAATGCTCTTATTTTAACAGTAAACCTCTCTATATAAAGTTGTAGCCTCTGCCTGTTTGTTTGTTTGTTTGTTATTGAACTCCTCCTAAAGTTTTGGAGATAGATACCCATAACCATATATATTCTGAAACTATATTACCCAGGGTACTTGGATAAGTATATTTCATTTTGTTCAAAGGGGGTCCCCTGGGGGCACCCCACCACACACACACACACACACACTGAATTTTTTTCCCTTTGATTTATATTAAATTTAAATTTGAACAAGGGAATGGCTCCTGTCCAATATATAGAAAGAGAAAGCCATAAGATGGGGGTCACATCAGCAAGATCAAAATATGGACATCAAGTTGAGCAAGAAATCACCAATCAGTGGGTAGTGCATTACAATACATATTTTTTGTGACAATTCAACTGTCATATCAATGTTGAAATTTGCTTATCAATTCATTCAATCAAGTATTACATCAAATACATGTCAAATGGGTCAGATAAAGTTGTTTTTGCACAAACCTAAATTTTTTTTCCCTTTGATTTAAATTAAATTTAAATTTGAAGAATAGAATGACTCCTATGCAAAATATAGGAGTAAGCCAGAAGATGGAGGTCAAATCGGCAAGATCATTGATTAATATGGAAATGCATCATTTTTCTCAACAAATTATAACAATGATTTAAAATCAATCATCATTTTCTTACAAAAAAGTGTGTAATGCACAGCAAGGTATAGGTAATTTGGCTACTTTATCTAATAAAAACTGTAAAATAATTTAAATTTATAAAGCAAAATTAGTATTGTTTACTAATGTTCTGTAATGAAGTATTTTCAGTATAGCACACATTTTCAGGTTTGCTGTTCTATAGGTTTAAATTTAACATAATCTTCACTCTTCTTGTGATGTCATATCCAATGGTCTTTAGAAGTCTATGTACTTTTTATACATATGTATATGCATATTTAACATTAAATCAAACATCTTAGTTTGTCAAGTGTATTTTACTATTTTAAATGTTCTTATTTTATTTGCTTTTTTAGTGAAGGAAAGTTAGTTTTGACATATATCTGTTTGCTGAAGCTCATGTATATCAGATTTTACAATTATTAAGTTAACTGTTCATTAGAATTATTCTTTGATTTTATCTAGAATCAAATTTATCTGTAATGAACCTATCAGTTAGATATATATGAGCAGACAATTTACTTTTTTGCATTTACTCTTTTTCTCATATGCATAAGTAATTCTATTCTAATACATTCGCCTGAAAGGTAATAATAATGTATTAATACTAGAATGATAATTTACTAATACTGAGTTGGGTGTTGGGTGAAAAAATCTTTCACCTAATCTTTACTAACTTAACACTTAGGATGAAGTCTTAAAGTCGTCATTATTTTGCTGCTCTTTTACAATCCAAATCTGCAAATTTCACAGAAAAAACTGTTTGCAATTTTGTTGCTTACATAAGGGAGCCAGCTTAAAACTATAATATTACTATAGATTTAAAAAAAAAATAATATCAATCCATGCAAGACAATAAAGCTGCTAAGACACAGGAGGTTATTGAGTGTTAGAGAAGATAACTATTGACATTACATTTAGATTTATGAAGATCAAAGTTGACTGAGAAGCAAGAAGCCAGAAGAGAGGTCCACAAGCGTGAGGTGTCATAAAAGAAACTGTTAGCATAGTACTTACAATTACATCTAGCCATTTCAACTATAAATTGATGAGACCTTACCGCCAATCTAATACTGCGCTCAAATTCATAAATTCTACATAACATAGTGGAAGGTCCATCAGAATGATTACCATGAAAGTATTTATAAAAAAGGCAAAGCAAAGCTGTATTACATTAGTGGGAATGGGACCAAAGCTGAGATGCCAGGTCAGGATCAATAGCATTACAGATTCTTTAGATTTTATCACAAATTTCTAATTATATAGCAAGAGCATCATATCAGATGTGGCATTAATATTTAAAGCAAGGACAAATGGAAGATAGATTCTGGTGAGAAAAATTGTATAGCATGATATAGTAAACCAACCTTTTAGATGCAGACTTAGCATTTGATTCGATATACTCTTTCCACTTCATGTCTGCTGAAAATGTTAGTCCAAGGAGGTTAGCATCAGCTATGTTGAGGAAGGTAAAAAAGTTTTTCTTAAATGATTAAAAGAGAGAAATTTCCTTTTTGAGGAGTAAAATAAACAAGACACAGTTTGCCTCATTTAACAACAGAATGTAGGTCATTTTTGAGATCAGCTGCCTATTTGACTTTATTGAAATGATCAGACTTATTATTAAGACAGGAGTAAATAGTTGTGTCATCAACATAGATGCCAAATGATGATATCAGGAAGGTCATTTATGAAAATTAGAAACAACATATATCTAAGAATAGAGTCCTGGAGAACAACTGCATTTATGCAAAATTATGATTTGATAAGAAAGATTGACTTAGGTTGAAAATTCATCTAGAAATACCATAACCTTTCAACTTGTGAAGAAGACCAGTATGCCAAATCCTGATAAATGCCTTTGAGATATTCAAAGCAATAGCCCGAGCTTCATCATTCTTATCTAAAGTTTGATAGACTCTTTCAGCAATAATTTTTAATGGACCAGCAGTTGACCTAGAGAAGTGAAAGTCATATTGCTTGTTTGAAAGAAGACCTTGTGAGGTAAGATGTCTAACCAATTCAGAATTGATTAGAGATTCTAGTACTTTCCCAAAAAGCGGTAGAAGGCTGATAGAAAGCTCAGACAGTTAGCCTGAGTTCTTAAAGACTAGAACTACAGAAAAGGATTTCCAACAAACAGGAAAGCAAGAAGCAGCAAGTCATTTATTGTATAGTTTAGGGAGAACAGGAGACAGTTCAGGAGCACATTTCTTAAGGACTATTGCAGGGATACCATTAACACATGCTTTATGAGGATCCACTTTAGAAATGATAGCATAAACTATGGACAGAGTTATATGCATATCACTCAACAGAGATTCAGTTCTAAGTGGAAAGTCAGGCAAAGGTACACCAGATGAGTCAAGAGTAGAATTTAAGGAGAATTTACAGGCAAAACATTGTGCTTTATCAGCAGAAGATGTTAAAACCTCAAAGTGAGTGAAGAGATGAGGGATAGAAGGCTTACTCTTATTTAACACACTATTGCAGTGACACCAGTATTCACATGAACCAAACTTGTTAAAGGCTATATGATGCCTTATTATATCAGCAAACAAAGACTTAGACTTTTGAGGAAATGCTTACAATTATTATGAGCAGTCACATCAGAATTATGACGTTGTGCTCAGAATTATCATGCTGGATGTAAAGATTGTGGTTTCACATGATACAAAAGGATCAATGCCAGCTTTAACCCAAGATGCAACCTCTGTGGTACAATTTAAGAATATCAATCCAAGGGTATCTTGAATAAAACCATGAAATGAATCCCAATCAGTATGCTGATAACAGAAAGAAGTCTTGTGAAAAGGAGGTTCTTTTCTAATAAAAGATTCAAAAGAAATATCAATAGATACTACAGCATGATCTGAATTGCCAAGAGGATAGAGTTGCATTGCTCTACAAGGGCTAGGAGAGGAGGTATGGAACAAGTCAAATAAAGAAGTATGTTGGACAGATTTATTTGGGAAATGAGTAAGGAAATCCACTATTGAAAAAATCAAATGTCAGAATACCAGCAACATCAGTAACATTAGAATGCTTAAGCCACTTGAAGTGATGAGCATTAAAATCATCAAACTTGCAGATGGATGTGGATAAAAAGCCATTTCTATATTATTAGAAATTTGGTTTAATATATTACAGTCCTGAGAAGGAGAGAAATAAAGGAAAAAGAGACAGCAAATAGAGTGCAATAATGAAAGTCAAAAGCACATGAAATAATCATCTAGGGACTCAAAAGAAAATTCCCTTGTAATTGGGAGATTTTCCAAAATACAACACTGAAGCCATGCATATGTATGCTAGAATCTTTTTGGCAAAGAGAAAGATAGCCTGGAACAGAGAATTTATTTGTAGCAACAGAAGAATTTAAATTAGTTTCACAAAGTGTGAAGATATTTGGAGACCATTTCAAGAGAAAAGATTCAACACTAGAGAAATTAGAATGAATGCCACAAATATTGGAGAATGAAAAGTTAAGGGGACAGGGGTAGGTGATTTTTTGTTCACTGGTTTACATGTATTTCTTTCCATTTTATTTGTAATAAGAATATTTGTTTTAAGAAGAAAAAGGCCAAAAGGTGGCTAAGACTAAAGCATAATGTGGCTAAAGGGTTGCCCACCAGAATACATGCAGGGACACCTAACCATGGCAATACAAATATCCCAATATTATACAACTGTTGATCAGAGCAGTTTCTTTAAGCACTAACAAAGAATTTGGACACCTTACTACCAGTTGGAAGCAGCAACTAGAAAACTGCCAATCCTCATAATGAAAAGCTGCAGCCAATGAATCAGTCAGATCTCCAAAAAGTTAAGACAGTTAAATTGTTCTGGCCATGGGAGAAAGAATTGGTAAACCGTATTCAAAACAGGAAACAAAGGATAAACCTGAACTCCTGTTCAATAAACATGGAAGAATTACTGACTGGGTGACAGGTGAACCTATCCTCATTAAAAAAATAATCTATATAGTTTTTATTCTTAAATGTCTAATTTAGAAAAATAAAACACTTAATTTTCATAATTCACATTTTATATTTAATGTAAGTACTGAGTTCTCATTCAATAACTTTTCATTAAGAAAATGTTTGTATATTTCTATCAAAAAAGTTAAACAAAATCAAAATTTACTATTGTATCAAAAGTTTCTTAATGTTGATTTTCAGCAATATAAAATTTTCTTTGCAATGTAGAGCTCAGTAGCATTTTGCTATTAGTTTTCTCTGACCTAAATTTATCTATCTTTATCTAATCTTAATAAACATCTCATTTGAAAGAGTCACACCTTCCACCTTACTTTTTTGAATGTAGAATTTTTTTTATCCAGAGTAATTATTTTTACACTTTGTGGTTTATATAATATTTTTAAAATGCTATATAATAAAAATGAATTCATTGATAGTAGATAATGCTATTGGTTTATCTTTTGTATATATGTGCAATGGTGTCATATAACAAGCATCTTAGAAATGCAGAAAACTGGTTGCATTTTCATTCATAACTTGCATTGTTTCACCAACTCTTCTACCTAACAGTGATTTTGAACAATTCAGAAATAGTTTTTATTTCCTCTACAGCAAACTATTTTCCTTGTATTTCATTAAATTAATATTTTAAAGTCTTACAATTTCATAAGCTTTACCAATCAATTAAGGGCATATAGTGGGGAAATCAAAGTTCTTTTAATTCTACAATGCTCTGATGTTTAGCCAATTTGGTCTACATGGGATTTTAAACTTTCAGGTAAATCTCTTCTTTCAGCTTTACTTTTAATCCTAGAAAAAATATTTTTCTTATAAAAATTTTAAAAATCTAAATATAAAATTATCTAAAAGTTAAAAAAAAAAATTGGGGTTGATTTGTTGCTGGTTGGTGAACGTGTTGAGAAATAAACATGTGTGTCTCCTGAAATGCCCACATCCAACAAGGCAGACTCTGGATATGAGTCCACATAAAAAAGTAGAGAAACAACAAGAACTGATATATATGTACAAACAAATGATAATGTATTAACAACAAAGGGTTACAAGTGACAAAGACAATAATGTGTTTAACAAATAAATGTGGAAACATTTTAGTCTAAAATATGTGAAGTGAGTGAATGTGCGTATGTATGTGTGTGTGTATGTGTGTATACGTATTTTTCATGCATTTCCCAAAAAGAAACATGTTTTTCCATGAGAGACTTACATGTTGATGGATAAGATTAGAAGAGAATGATAAAAAATTATAACAGAGTATTTAAAGTGCTGAAGAATATCCCCAGTTTCAAAAATTAAGAGGAGGTAATCTGACAACAGATAGGTAGAAATTTTTTTCTGCCCATATGTAAAGTTCTTGTAGTTTTGTTTCAGTCCTTGTGAGCTGAAAAGCAAAAGTGTCAGAAGTGTGGTTGACATGAGTGTTAAAACATGTTGACAAAATGTACTTGTGCTGTCTTATTTTCTAGTTAAATGTAGCATGCTCTGGAAAATGCATTGGTAAAATTGTTCAGTGCTATTAAAATTTGTTTTGTTCCAATGCTACATGTTGAAATGGTTTTGTCGTCCCATTTTATTTGGTGCTTGTCATTGGAAGGGTTTTTTTTAAATTTTTTTTAAGCATTTCACCCCAAGCAAGGCGGGAAGCCACTAGGATGCAAGGGGTTACAGAAAATTTAGAGCCAGATCAGATAGGAGTGATAGAAGAAAGGATGAGGGTAGTGGATAGATCAAGGCAACTGGAGATGTCGATTGACATTACACTTGAATAGCTGGAGATTATAGCTCACAGGGAAACAGGAAAAGGGAAGGGAGTTCCACAGGCGAGAGGTGCGAGACATGAAGCTATTAGAGTAGAAGAGACGGCTACATTTAGGAGTTTCGACAGTGAAGGGGTGAGAGCGGGATGCCAGCCTCGTAAGGCGCTGGAACTCATGACGTCTGGGAACCAGCGAATGCAGCTCCTTGGAGCAATTTCCATGAAAGTATTTGTAGAACAGATAGAGGGTGGCGACGGTGCGTCTGTGAGAAAGTGACTTCAGACGAGACGCCTGGGCAGGGCCAACTACATTGCATATCTGCCTCTGGAGCCTATCAAGAACCTCAAGGCAAACAGAAGGGGCACCAGACCATATATGGCAGCAATACTGCATGCAAGGGCGAATTGTTGATTTGTAAATCTGGAGGGTCGACTCCGGGGAGAAAAACTTCCTGGCGCGGCTCAGGGAGCCAACTTTCCTTGCAGTGGACGAGGCAATTGATTCAATGTATTTATTCCATCTCAGGTCAGCAGTCAATGTGAGACCGAGAAGCTGCAGAGAGTTGCTCTCAAGAAGTTGAGTGTCAGACATTCTAATGGAGGGAAGGGAAGGATCTCTGTGGTGATTAAAAGAGAGCAGTTTTGTCTTGGAAGCATTGAAGTTGACCAGCCAATTCATGCCCCAGTTCATAATCGATTGGAGGTCCTTTTCGAGACGCATGGCCAGGTTAGTTTTGTCAGCGAGACTAGATTTGTTTTTGAGGCAGGAATAAATTGTGGTGTCATCCGCATAGATGCCAACTTGGGAAGTTATTGCGTCAGGAAGGTCATTTATGTAGATAAGGAATAGAGTGGGGCCTAGGGTGGAGCCTTGAGGAACACCTGCGTTCGTGGGATAGGAACTGGAGGAGAATCCATTGAGAACGACCTTCAATTTACGGTTTGACAGGAATGATCGTATTAGGTTATATAATCGACCCGTAATGCCATAACCCTGGAGCTTGCGAAGAAGGCCGGCATGCCAAACCCTATCAAATGCTTTGGAGATGTCTAGGGCCACAGCTCGGGCTTCCCCGTTATTTTGAAGAGCTTTCAGTGATGGCCGTAAGCACATCAGCTGTAGATCGGGCAAAGCGGAAGCCATATTGCTTGTCTGAGAGCAGATTATGGGATGTGAGGTGGTTAACCACCCCGGTATTGATTAGGGCTTCGAAGACTTTGCCGAAGAGGGGAAGGAGACTGATAGGACGGTAGTTGGAAGGGTCAGAGGGGTTGCCGGAGTTCTTGAAGACATGAACGATCGAAGAGGACTTCCAGCAGTCAGGAAAACAAGATTCCTTGAGGCAGTAGTTGTATAGTTTGGAAAGGGCGGGTGCCAGTTCAGGCGTGCATTTCTTCAAGACAATGGCTGGTATCCCGTCTCCACCACTAGCCTTGTTGGGGTCTAAATTGGAGATAACGCCCAGTACCAAAGATGGGGTTATGTTTAACCCACTCAATAGAGCCTCAGTTCTAAGAGGGAAGTCAGGTATGGGTACACCGGAAGAGTCGAGTGTTGAGTTGAATGAAAATTTCTGAGTAAAGCGTTCAGCCTTGTTGGCAGAGGAGGTCAGGACCTTGAACTGGTTGAACAAAGGCGGTATAGAGGGTTTACTATTGTTCAGTATGCACTTGCAGAGACGCTAATAATCTTTGGAGCCAAATTTGCGAGATGCAATACACTCCTTCATCCGAGAAGCAAATAGTGACTTAACTTCATTGAGGACACGCTTACACTCATTACGGGTGGAGGCAAAGAGACGTCTATTGCAGTCAGACATGTCGCTACGGAATAGGTGGAAGTAGTGGTTCCTATGGGCGATGACGGCTGAGCAAGCAGCCGAGAACCAGGGGGAGGAGCGCAACTTGACCCTATATTTCCTTGATGGGATGAAAGTGTCGATTCCAGCTTTAACCCAGGAAGAGACTTCAGAAGCACATTCTTGGACGGGGAGCTTAAATCACGGAACGCATCCCAGTCAGCTCGTTGATAGTAGAACAAAGTTCTAGTGGTAGGAGGTTCTTTATAGGGGGTGGAGTTGAAGGAGATGTTAACTGATACTACTGCATGATCAGAGTTACCAAGAGGACAGAGTTGCGAGGCGCTGCAGGATTCGGGAATGGAGGTAAAGCACAGGTCGAGAAGAGAGACTTTACCTTCCCGGTTGAAGGCAAAACGAGTGGGGAAGTTAACTATCTGTGTGAGGGAATGGGAGATTGAAAAATTGAGCGTTTGAATGTCTGCATGGTCAGTAGTAGCATTCTTAAGCCACAAGGTGTGATGGGCGTTAAAGTCACCAAACACAAAAATGTGAGCAAACAGGTGGAGGGAGAGAGCCTTGTCTATGCTGTCAGAAATGCTATCGAGTATCTCACAGTCTTGAGAGGATGGAGAGTGGAAAAGGAAGAAGAGATAGCTTACTGCATTGAGGAGAGAGAGTCGGAGACACATGTATGACTGGTCTGGCCATTCGAGAGAGGACTCTCTGGCCAGAGGGAGATGTTCCTTGACGTAGACACCAAGACCGTGCATGTGGGTTAGAGAGTATTTTTTGAGGAGAGGAAAATAGCCGGGGATCGAGAGATCAGAAGAGGGGATAGACGAGACAAGGTTTGTCTCACAGAGAGCCAGTATATCCGGGCCACTTGCAGTGAGGAAAGATTCCAGACTGCAAAAGTTTGTTCTGATGCCCCGGATGTTGGAGAACGAAATGTTGAGGGGTTTAGGTGGTTTTTGAGAGGCTGGTTTAGGGTTAATCTTTCGGTTTTTGTAACTCATGTTGAATTTTGTTTGTTTGAGAAAGAGCTCATTTGTTTGCTATGTGTGGATAAAGTTGGTGCACAAAATTTAATAGAAGCAACATTCTGTCGAATGCATGTTTGAGAACTTTGAGAAAATTTGCTATTATTGTCAATTGCATATCATACTTGCAAATTCTTAGTGTTGTTCAAGTGGCATTGTTGCAGAGTAAAAAAAAAAAGAACAGTGAATCTCCTTTTGAGGTATGTCACATTTTATATGGTTAGCCCAGAAGAAACAGTGATGATTAAAGTTGAAATGAGCTGTATTTTTGTTTTGTCAGGAAAAAAAGATTTTGTGATGTCTGGCAGTTGAATTTGAGTTGAGTGTAATGGCACCTGAGAGAAGAAAAGGGTCAGGCAAAAAGACAGTAGGGATGAGATGCATGTTGTTTGTCTGCTGACTATGCCATCATAGTAATAATTGCAATGGCGATTAGGGCTTTTTTAGGGGTCCCACATGTTGCAAAAAAAATCTATTTGTCCAGTTGGAGAACATCATGTATTGTAGATATGTTATAGTGAATGTGTCTAATCATAGATTTTGTAACTGTGTAAATATTTTTACTAATATTTTATAGTGTCCGTCATACGTAGTAGGGTGGGAAGAGAAGTTTGTCAATGTTTTCCTTTACTGGCTCTTGGTTTGGAAAAGGTGTGTAAATGTATATTTGAGTCTGTACATCTATAGTCTTGTGTTTTTCTTGTTATCAGGAGAAAAATAATTATCATGTAGGGTGTCGCCAATCTGTTGTGTGCTGGTGAATGCATTGAGAGATAAACACGTGTGTCTCCTGAAATGCCTTGAGGACACAAAGCATTAATTAGATCCAGTGACAGGACCCCAAAGAGTGTGAGTTCAATACCTGGTTAAGGCAGTGGGGAACTTGGAGAGGGAAATTAACAGGAGATAACTTATAACTGACATCCATTAGACATGGCACATGGAACTAGTCTACCCCAGCAAGTGAAATAAAGGCTTTAGTTGATATTCCAACCACCTAAAGAAGGCCAGAGTGTACAAAGGCTGAAATGTTGTGATATGTCAATAAAGATGTGGATGATAGTCTGAGCAATGTAAATAGTGTACATAATACCTCATCTCAGAAATATAGACAGATACAAGAACTGATATATATGTACAAACAAATGATAATGTATTAACAAGAAAGGGCTACAACTGGCAAAGACAATAATGTGTTTAAAAAATGAATGTGAAAACCTTTTAGTCCAAAGTATGTGAAGTGAGTGAATGTGTGTATGTACGCA
Source organism: Acanthosepion lycidas (assembly GCA_963932145.1). Taxonomy (NCBI): domain Eukaryota; kingdom Metazoa; phylum Mollusca; class Cephalopoda; order Sepiida; family Sepiidae; genus Acanthosepion; species Acanthosepion lycidas. The sequence goes on along the minus strand of OZ010592.1, from coordinate 60,519,073 downwards.
TGTGTATGTGTGTATGTATTGTTCATGCGTTTCCCAAATGGGAACATGTTTTTCCACGAGAGACTTATATGTTGACGAATAAGATTAGAATAGTGTGATAAAAAATTATAACAGTGTATTTATAGTGCTGGAGAGTATCCCCTAGTAATGGTATTGAAAAGTAAGAGAAGGTAGCCTGACGGATTTGTCATTTTTCTTACAATAGACAAGTGAATGATTTGAAAAGGATTCTTTAATGGCAAGTAACTAACAAAATATTGATTGTAGGCCATTTGGATTGACTCTAACAGTATTTGATTTGAATTTCTTATTTTATAAAAGAAGAAAAGAAGATATGCGTACATTTAGCTTTGTTAAAGCTCTCCAGAATACAAACACACTTTTCCTTTTTCAATAACCAATTCATCAGATGAAATGTAAGAGAAATAGCTATATTTTCAAAACAGTAGAATAAAGGGATCTAAGGATATATTCTGTCATTAAAAACTTGTTCAAATATAAATGAAGTTTGTTAAGAGTTAAATACAAAGGATATTCAATTTTGGGGGGACGGTGAGGGTGCTCACAAAAAAGAAATCATAAATAAAAGCGTGAAATGGACAGGCAAGGAGACTGCCTTTTTCTAGCAAGATATATTAATGGCACATCGTGTCATATACTATTTGTTGACTGAAACAGATATGAGTTGAAATTTATTTCAATGTTTGCTATAACTGAAGAATTTTAGTAGCCATTATAAGTGGTAAGAAGTTAAGTATTATATGACACAAAGAAGGTAGGAAAAAAAAAACCTGTAAATTATAAAAATGTAGCAAAATAACATGTCTCGACTCTGAATAAAAACCATTGCAGTGTTTTTTTCTATTTGGTGGTCTGTAAGATACAATTGCTGACAATAGACAAATTATAAATTTTTTTCTGAACAACTTGTTCAGATAGTGCCATTCTGATCTGGGGTAAAAGGGGGATATTTTATTCCTTTATTTGGGAGAAAATATTGTCCCTATTATTAGTAAGAGATTAAAATGAGTAAGAATAACCTTTGTATTTTGACAGGCTGATAAAAGAAGGCCACAATAAACAAGATGATACTTTTATTTGCTAATCTTCTTTTACAAGTTAAGGATAAATTTAAAAATAGGTACATAATGCATATAGACATGAATAAATCTTTCTACACAGATTTTCCTTCATGTAATCATACTCTTATCACAGACATACATTTTATAATGCACAGGCATACAGACACAAGTAAAAAACTGATGTTCACACAAAAACAGCTCACATGCACATAAAATGCATGCATGCCTATCCATGCATGGATCCATATACAAAATGTCTACAACTGGGCACATGTTGGCAACATCTATATCTATACATTCAGATATTTTTCAATACTTCTGTATGCACTTCTAAACACACAATTATAAAAATGTATGTAAATAACATTTTTATATACATTTATCTCATAGAAATATGACACACAAAACCTTTATTTAACTATAAAACATATTTACACAATACTGTATATATTAATATGCAAAATTTATTTTATATACAGAGATATAAGTAAATAGATATTGCTTTCTTTATATTTTAGATTTGATATTTAATAAGGATATACTCATTGATAAATACTCAGTTTACTATAGGATTTAAAAGGAAATAATTATAATAATTTCATAATGACCTGGACTCCAGAATTGTCAGATTTTAAATTGGGGTATATTGATTGTCAATATATAGGTGAAATGAGCCAAGACAAATTACATTAAGAGTGGAAATTCTGCTTTAAATTGTGATCCTTGTGATCATACAATTCACTAAAGAAGGAAACAATTATATTTATTCAAATTGAATTAAGTAATTTTTTATAAAAAAAGGAAAATGAAAAAGTTTTGTTACAAGAAAGCAGCATGTATTTAAATCAAGTTATCAAGGTAGGACAGTCAGATAAAGGCCACTTATTAAAGTAGTCAATATCCAATAGAAAAATCAGTAGGCAATTCAGGTGGCAAGCAGCTTTGGAATTTGGACATACTATCATTATTTCCTCAAATTTTGAACAAGGGAAAAGTATAGGTCTGTAGATTGCTTGTTGAGAATTTTGGTGGAACCAACAATAATCTACTATTAAATATAATGGCTGTTTGGCTATCATGTAGAAAGGAATTTGGAGCATTGGTTATTCAAAGCTGTGAAAATATGTGGGAAATATTTACAAAAATACATATTCATTCAACTGGAATGATTTTTTTTGATATTCATTGATGATTATTTGGATAAAATAGCATCCTATTAATGAAATATCAAAGACTTAAGAATGCCAAGTCCCAAAAAGGTATTAAGTGGCTTTTATAACTAAATAATCTTTCAACATGGATCTTACTTAATGTGCTGACCTATTTTAACATGAAAATATGGAAAATATTTTGAAAACTTAGATATTTTAGGTAGCAGATGTGAAGCCTGAAAGAGAAAAATCAGTAAAACTGAATAATGATAAATCCACAAACTTTTAATTTGGCTAATACAACATTCTTGAATCATTAATAAGGGATTGTTTTTGAAAGCAGAACTATCTATTTAATTATACTACATCTGCATATAGGCATACTTGTTTCAACATATTTACAGCAAATTTTTCACACAAATACATTCAATTTTTTCATACATATATGCACACATTATATACATGAATATAAATATGTTTGCTTTAGATAACACACAAACAAATATATATATATATATATATATATATATATATATATATATATATATATATATATATATAGTCGACTCTCCTGTTGAATTCAATGTATGAGAGTCAAGCAGATCAGTTTCCAGGAAACCGACAGCCGGACAACAGCACATGAGATTTGATTATAGTGGTGAAGGTTTTGTGCAAGACCAGCCACACTTTTTGAAGGACCGAATTCAGAGACCTGGTGCACTAAGTGCCACAAGGTCCCCAAACGACCCTCCGCACGTTTTGAATTCAGAGTTGTACTTCTCCTAGACCAGATGCCATCCAAGGCTATAGAACCCAGTCTGGCCTGCTATTTACCCATAGCTGGAGGGAGAAGAAGAGGATTCACACCTTTCCCAAGGGTATTAGCACGTAAGTGAATGTAATGGAATTGACTGTAATTTGAACTCAGCTCTCCGATTCCTCAATCCAAGCTGCTATCTATTACTCCACCGTGCATCCTCTCTCTCTATCTATATATATATTGTGTATTTCAGCAGCAATATCTCTTTTATGCAAGTTTCATTGAAAATGACTGACAAGGTGTGGTGTTTGAGATTTTTATATAATTACTCATGTGTTTGTATAATTTTTTCATTTTGGGACATAAATTATATAAAAATTGTCCAAATGTTTTCCAAGTGCTTTCAGCTATACTTTTATCAAGGATGAATTTTATTTTACTTTTAACTGAAAATATGCAATGTTTTATGTATATATCTAAAGTTATAGGAATGTTTTATTTCCCAAACATGGTCAGCACATTGTGCCTGTGTCCATAGTTGATATTATTGAGTGTTGGTGTTTTCGTTTTTATTAATAATGCTTCCATAATTTTTAGCCTTTTTGTACATGTGGATCATGTTATTATATTTGTATTATCAACGAGTATCTTATGGATAGAGTTTGGTACATTTCTATGTGTATTTAAATGGGACCTAACTGAGCTATGGTCAGAGAGATATAATGTGAGTTTTCTTGTTAAACATGTTGTAGCATATCCAATATAATTATTTACAAATTTGGATTGCCCAGGAATACAGCTCCTTAAGGGACATGTAAATTTATAAATAATATTGGTTCTCTATAATGTAGATCTTGCAGATGAATTATTATTTTTGATGATAAAATTAGCAGTTTTAAATTTTTTGTTTTTTCTTTATGATATTTTTAAGTGAAGATTCTTATAGTTACTATGCATTGATTTTTGCTTTTTCTGAGTGTTTTGTGTTGCTATTGTTTACCTTGGAAAGAAAAGTCTAATATGGTAATCTATAAGGTGGTTTGGAAAACTGTTATTAACAAGTTTTTAGTTCACATTATTAAATTCTTTAAAGGAAAGTGAATGAGAGGATGAATTCTTGTGTGCTCATGTATGGAAATTTTTAATAACACCTATTTATATTTTAGAGGATATTGGTTACTAAAATTAAGGTGGCAAGAGTTTTTACTTGTGGGTTTTTTATATAATGAAATAGTGAATGTATTATTACTAGACTTCACAAGAACATCCAAGAATGGGAGTTTATTTTGTTGGCTAAGTACATAGGTAAAGTTAAGGATGGAATTTATTTTAATGTAGTTTTGAGGTTATCAATTTCATTTTTGTTTGCAGCTAAAATAAAAATATTATCTAGGTAGTGGATATATATTTTTAGTTTAGTAACCTTTTTAAAAAGCTTGTTTAAAAATTTGAGAACACACCTTTAGCAGGGCATAAATGGAAGATGATCTAATGTAATGTTTTGCCAAATGTGCAATATTTTAATATTCTCATTCCTCTTTCAGTCATGTCAAAAGCATTAATATAGACACTTCTGACACAAGAAATAAAACATTATTCCATATTCATGGTACTAGCCATCAAGCATAGCAACTTTGATATAACAAACTTGAAAGTGGCCACATCCTTTTTGTTCAAGGTATGGTACAAGCTAGTGAGGATGTATTATTTTATGACCAAGAGAAAACAATCAGTCATTGTAAAGACAATTGAATTTGACCAATAAGCCAAGGATATCATCAACTTTAACATGAAAACTTGATGAGTGTTATTATTGAGCAGTTAACTGTCAACTCTCTAAGGACCACAACATGCTCTAATTCCTCTCCAGGACCAGAAGCTTAACAGGATGAATAAGACCTGTACACACCCAAGAGAAGTAGCCATTGAGATGCACACCAAGTTCACATTATACTGTCCCATCTCTTTCCTCAATTTTCATGATTATGTTATTTTTAACTAGCTCTCCTTTTTTATATCCCCTGGACTACAACATCTAAGATGTCACCAAGAGGGATGCCAAACTGCTGCTACACAATATCAAGGACTCATTTAATGCTGCCAATTGGAACATGATTGTCAATATGGGATGTAGTAGACAATATGAATGTAAACCATCTCTCACTCTCTCTCTCTCTCTCTCTCTCTATATATATATATATATATATATATATATGTAAGCAAATATATGGATATAGAATCCGACAGTATGAAGAAAATATACGGGAAAAAACAAACAAAAATCCTTACAAGCAATAATGCTGTTTTAATGTTAATATGTCGACGTCGGACGTTTCGGTCAATAAACCATCTTCAGGACATATTCAATATAAAATATAAAATATAAATAACATTATCAAACTTAACATGACAAAAACGATGGACACAAGAACAAGACAAATCCAAACAGATAACTAAAAGTTTATGCGATAAGCGTTTAGTTTTAAACATGGTCACGTTGTCACCACGTTTGCGACGTTGTGAAAACGTATTCCTAAATTTGAATATTATGAAAGAAAAATGAAAGAAATTCTATTTGATCTAAAATTTATATGTACGCTTGTCGAGCCCACATATTTTAAGTCACAGTTTGTGTATGAGATTTGGTAGATGCAAGCATCGGATGTAATCTGTTGTTTGCTGGTGCTATTATTATTATTTTAGTTATCTGTTTGGATTTGTCTTGTTCTTGTGTCCATCGTTTTTGTCATGTTAAGTTTGATAATGTTATTTATATTTTATATTTTATATTGAATATGTCCTGAAGATGGTTTATTGACCGAAACGTCCGACGTCGACATATTAACATTAAAACAGCATTATTGCTTGTAAGGATTTTTGTTTGTTTTTTCCCGTATATTTTCTTCATATATATATATATATATGTGTGTGTGTGCGTGTGTGTGTGTGTATGTGGTATTCTTCAGTAGTTGGCCATCTGAGTACTAAGTAGGCTCAACATTGCTTAACTTTGTTGATCAGACAAGAACCAATATTTCAACATGATATGACCATAAACATGCAACCACATAAATATATTTATAAAAATTTAAAGACAAACTATGCCTCTGTAAGTAAAATATAATTGAGGTTTGTGGCTTCTATGCTATTCAAGAAAACAAAAGTTACTGAATATGTCTCACAATAAGTGTCAAATTTACCTAGGAAAAATATTTTGTATATCTATCATTTTGGAAATGTTTTAAGAAAAAATTAATTCATTTGAGAACAAAAAGCTAGAGCAAAATTGAATGAAACAGAGAAAGAAAGAAAGCAGTTATATGAAATGAGAGCAGAGTTAAAACGGAATTTGCCTAACTGAAATATGTCTACATATCACACGTAATGCAGTTTCCATGTAGCAGGTGCTAAACTAGGAAACGCATCAAAATTAGTTGTGGCTTGCTTATGCAGGGATTTATACATGGCATGCAGACATGGCAGTGCCAATAAAATTGTAAAATAACGTATTTTCAAGAATGCTATTTAGACAAATTTTAAATTTCTTATTCTCATCATAAATTCCCTTTTCCTCTTTCTAGCACTAAATAAATACTCTTAAATTTAAACTTGAACATAATATCAGTTTATGCATACATATCTATAATATATATATATATATATATATATATATGATAGAGAGAGAAAGAGAGAGAGAAAAAGAGAGATATATAGATAGATAGATAGATAGATAGATAGAGAGAGCGAGCGAGCAAGAGAGAATCATAGATAGATGCATATATATATGTAAATATATACATTAATATATACATAAATATGTGCATATATGAACATATGAATCTTTATATTGGTTTGTCTGGAAAGTTCATGCCAATTTTTAGTGGTTCATGTTCCAACATGTTGAAACACATCAAATTTATTAGCAGATATAATATGCTTACATTTCCAATTAGAGCACACTTCAAACTATCTTTTGACAAACAAAGTTTAAAATTATTTAATTCGTGTCAATTTTGCATTTCCATGAAAATAGAAAATTATAAGATGCATTTTAGACACTTCATGCTAGATATATATATATATATATATATATATATATATATGTATATATATATATATATATATGTATCTTTGCTAAGCAGAAGTTCTCTGCAGCTGAATGGTTAACAGCACATCAGACCAAATGACGGTTTCCATATGGGATACAAGTTCAATTCATATCAGTGAAAGCATATTTTCTATGAAATTTCTCAAATATTCAGGTCGGTAAATGTAATTAATACTGTTTAATTAAAAACAGAGCATTTACTCAAATAAGTTGTATCCATAAAAATAACTTCTAAACAGAATATATATATATATATATATATATATTTTGTGTATTTAGGCAGCAATCCCTATTTTATACATGTCTCATTAAAGATGAGTGACAAAGTACTATGACTAAACTTTTATTTAATTTTTCTTTTTACTTTTAACTGAATGTATCGGTTTTGCTCTTTATGTATCTAGAGTTATTAAAACTCATTTAAACATACACAAAAAATACTAAACTCCATCTGAAACAAACTAGTAGAAAATACACTACATGATTTCAGTCCACTATGAAGTAGTGTGTTACTAATGGTCATCTTGTTGTATAGTTCTGGGTTGTTTCCTCACTTTTCTCATCATCAGGTTCACTCCACGTTGGGATATTTTGCATGGAGCTCCAGACTGAGCAAGATTGATAGTCGATTGGTTTTTCTTCCATTTTCTTATTATCGCACCAACAGTTGTCTCCTCACACAGCTGCTTGCCAATCACCTTGTAGCCCATTCCAGTCTTGTGCAGGTATACAATTCTTTTGTCTTGCCCATTGTGGAGAGATTAAATTCTGATTCATTGAAGGATTCTGTGAACTAGTGTCTTTTATACAGGTAATGAGTACTTGATTAGGAGTAATAATTGAGTAATAGGATTAGTCTATATGCCTCCTGGTCACATAACTCTTCTGTGGGAGAATGAATCATTGCTAGTGAATCATTGTTGATTGGTAGGAGTGAAATATTTATTTTTTCAATAAAAAAGAAATAAATGTTCAAAAATTAATATAATGTGATTTTCTAGAATTTATTTTTATATTCTCTCTCTCATTTTCAAGATGGACCTACCCTGAAAATTATAGACTGTTCCCATTTTTGTAAGGTGGCAAACTCAGAAAATTAGCAGGGAATGAAATACTTATTTTCCCCACTATATATATATATATATATATATATATATATATATATATATATATATATATAGATATATGTATGTATGTATGTATGTATGTATGTAAAGATGGAATACATGAAAACCAGTTGGATGTTGAGAATTTTTTATTTTCTTGTTAACATTTAATTTTTTTCATGCAAACACAACTGAAAAAAATCTAAGAAAAAGCCATTGTAATTGCAACTATGCTAGATAAAATCACTGTGGCAAATTTGAAAAGTTTTAACAGTTAATTAAATTTAAAAATATATCTGAACTCAAATCAATGAGATTTGTACTTATGTTAAAATAAAATGTAAATATGATGATTAGAGATAGTAAAATAAAAATGAATGAAACTTATGTTGAGAAAAAAAATTACATATAGCCAAAGAAAGCAGTGAATACTGATTAAAATATAATTTATGACCATATATTACTTAAATATTAAGGAAGGTAAAAAATTAATTAAAATTTATTAAGATGTTTCGTCAGTATTTTAATATTATTTTAAGTATTGTCTTAGCTAGAAGAAGTGATATGTTATAAATCCTACTTTCTGAATAGATTTTAGGATGTGTAGGTCATGTAACAGTTGTTGGCATGATAAGTAATATCAGGAAGCTGATTTCAAATTCCAGTCAAGATTGTTACATTCACTTTCATACACATAACCTAGGGAAAAGCATTAATCTGTCATCTTCTTTATGAGTGAAATGACAGGGTAGATTGAGGTCTCTTGACTTTTGTATCAGTCAGTTTGGGAGAAAGGCAACTGAATTCCAAACTGTAGAGAAGGCAAGGGGAAATCATTATCTTCCTCAAAAAGTCATGGCAATTCACAGGTAATAAAGTTAATAAAGTAAAAGAATCTGTGAGAAGCCATGATCACCTACATTCTGAAGGGACATGGTATTTAAAAGAATAGTCTTTATTTTGTTTATTACTTGAAATTTTTCTGACTTGGGAAATAACCATGAATTTGCTGATGAAATTACTAAGTTGGTGATGCTTATGAAAGTATATTCAATCTCGAGTGAACAATGGACAAATAATTGCATTAGCATCCTTTTTGGGACATAGAGACTGAATACACAAGAAAAAAGCTGGAAACTTTTGCACATATATAATAAAAGAATGGAGAAAAAGAACAGAAAAACTTTCTCAATTTTGTTACAGATAGCTTTAAGTCTTAAGTCTTTAACTGAGAGTTTTATTTTTAAATTAGATAGTGTTTACAAAATATATTTCTAAAATTTACAACAAAAGAAGCAATAACTTCATGTTTGTATAAAAGCAAGTATAATTTTTAAATAGTTTTTAATAATACACAGTGTAATATTAACGATTAATAACCCTTAGGGAACTCCCTTATGAAATAAGATTATTGGCCCTTAAGGAACTCTCCTGGACTATCTGACACTCTGTGCCTGCCACAAGGAAACAAAGGCAAACTATTTAAATCTGTAACAAATTAAGGTTGCTTGTTAGCTGCATTTTGTTCATTTTTTTTTTTGCTTTTACAAATACATAGAGGACTGTACTACATACAAGATGGCTATTAACATCCTAGAACAACTTTACATTCAGACACCAAATGAAATTTTTGCTAGGCACATTTTAGCTACCCATTGACAGAAATGAGGTGAACCTCTGGATGAACTGCACAGACTGAGTAAAAACTGCTTTTAAAACAGTGACTACCAATAGTACTGAGATGAACTCAGATGCATTTATTAATGGTTTAGCATCCTCTATAATATGCCAGAGACTACTTGAGAATTGAATCCTAGATTTACAGTCTGCCTATAGACTCGATGCAGAAAAATTCAGATGGATACAGCAACATGTCAACAGACTATGTCGCTTCTACTACTGCTATTACAGAGCCCAAAAAAGAACTTCAAAAGGATGAAAATATGAGTAGTCCCATTGTTGCATTATTCAGTAGAGGAAGGTTGCTTCATACCTCTAATAAAAAGAACTGCTTCTTTTGTGATGGACTATTACCTCAAAGAAATCTATTTCTGGTTAGAGAGTTCACCTGTCACTCTTGAAAAAAAAAATAGGGCATTATTTGAAAGTGTGCCAAGCTCAAAGTAGAAGCATAAAAATGGACATGGATGCAGTGAATCTATGCACCATAAAAGAATCAGTTCTAGAATGTCTACAGCCTCTAACTACTAAAGTTTCCATTAATGGTCACAGGTTAAATGCATTACTAGACTTGGGCAGCTTATAAAGTTTCATTCACAAGAAGGTTATGTCAAAGTTTCAAATTGAAACCAGACCACTCAACAAAGAAATCTCAATGGTTCTCCCTATACCAAGCCTGACAACCATGTGACTGTGGTCAATGACTGGTGGCAGACATGTAGAGACTTAAATTACTACTAAATAACAATTACTGAGAACATTTTTAGCAAGTAACTTGTTATCAATATCCAGTAACTAGTTAATTAGCAACTATATATAATATTAGGAAACATCTTACAATTACTGACTTATTTCCATAAATGCAAATGTATAAAGAAAGACCAAAAATACCATAAAATAACCAAATGCATAAAAATCACTTTATTCACCATAAATTACATAAATTACACATTTTTAGATGATATTACAAAAATAATGAGTTAATTGGTTCATGCCAATTGATTACAGAAAATATAATTGTATAATGCAATCAGAAAGCAATTTCAGCATTTTACAAAATTTGAAAATACTTTACAAAAAATGTGAATAAACAATAATTTTGATAATCTTTACAAAATTTATTATGATTTCTGTTACATGTACAACTTGTTTCACAGAAGATAAAAGAAAATACTTATTTTTAATAGATATTACCAGTATACATAGTTTTAAAAATTAAAATCAATTTACATTAACAAGAATACAAAATTAACAGAATAATTTGGGGAATTAACCAATTAAATATATGTAAAAAGTGGGGAAATTGAAAATAATAATATTTGGTATCCCTGTGGTATCCAGTGGAATTTTTAAATTACCATAATTTATTTGTTTCAAGAATTTTCATATTCTTGAAAATAAAAACTAATATTATTAAGTATTTCCTCTTTTGTGGGACAATCTTTTCTTGTAATATAGTCTGCTATGTGCAAAAGTGTCATTTTAATAATTTTAGGGATCCTAGTTTCAAGGTCTGGTAAGTTATCCAATGTTTTGCATCTCATTTCATCCAGCAAATGTTCACATTTTGAGCAATTATGGCCTGAATCAAAGTTGTATTTTTTGACATCAACATTTAATTTAAGTAGTTTAGTTTTTTCAGTATAAAATCTTTCAGTAACACTTTGAACTGTTATAAAATATGCACCTCCAGAACTTTGTCTTAATTTTCCAAATTCATTTTCTAAATAGTCTGTGATAAATTCACCAAACATAATAAAATTAAACTGACTACTTAGAAAATATGAACAAGTATCAATTAAGGTATTGCATGTCTGTTCAAGAACTAAACTAGTATCTCTTGTTAATGATTTCATTCTTTTTCCTTGATTTCCTCCTATTCTTTTTGTCATTTTTCCAGAATTAGAAAGAAATAACAGATGTTCAAATTTTTAAAACTTTTTCAATAAAATTAACCATTTATGCAGTACCTTCCCCATTTAATAATGTGCATGTTTTAATGGCAGCTACAGTTTGATTGCAAAAACTTTTAAACAATGGGAAATATTTTGTTGCTCAATAGGTTTTGGGTAAACTGCTACATCAGATTTGGCAGCTTAACAAATTGAGTTTTTCATACTCAAAAGACCTTTTACAATTTCTCAATTTGCTATCATCTTTTTTACCTTCAGAATAAAACAGTAATTTAAAAGTAGGTTCAGTCATCCAATTATTCCAAATATTTTAAAAAGGTGAACATAATCAAAAATTAAGTACAAGCCATTTTTAGTTATCCAAGGCTTGTTAAAAACAATATCAAATTTTTGGAAATAAAGATTGATGGGTCCTGTTATTGTCACATATAATTGCAATTACTTGACTGTTTAATTGCATCAACAATATAGAAATATTTTCATATGATTTTTCAACTGGGATCATTTTAAGTAGAATTTTTGGTCCACCAATTAAACATTTTACCATGATGCCCAATAATGTTTTTGCTAATCCCTCAAAATTTTTGGTCAAACCAAATAAGTTTCCTCCATAATATTGTAGAGTAACCTTTGCATACACTTCAACTAAAAGAATACACTTTTTACGATTTTCAAAGATTGCACTAAAATATCACCATGAAAATTAAAGTCATGTAATTTTGAAACTTCTGACGTTAAAACTGATAATGTTCTCACACTGGGTAACTTAAAATCCTCCTGTGACTGAGATGTAACAAAATATTCAAATGCCCTAAGAATATCAGAATCACGTCTTGTCCCAATCATTTATAGTGATATAACATTAATATATTCCCGACCAACATTACTGGCCTTGATCCTTTCTTTCTTTTTATGTGCTATGTCCTTTCAGGATGTTGCCAATCATGGCCCTCCACTTCCTCCTATCCCTTGTGGATCTCAACAAATTTGTGTTTCTGCCAACTACCCCAGACCATGCTCCACCATCCACCTGCTCAAGCCTGCCATGTATATCATGCGCTGCTTTCCCCTGTCTCTTTTCCCCTCTATTTGTCCCGTGAGTATCAGATTCTCCAGGCCCTCCTTTCTCATCACATGTCCCAGAAATTTCATCTGCCTCTTCCTTATATTAAGCATAAGCTTATTTGCACCCTCTCCAAGACCTCAACATTGCTCACATGCTTGGTCCATGATATCCCCAGCATCCTTCTGTAGAACCACATCTCTGCTGCCTTGAGTTTCTTCTTCATCCTTGAAGATACTGTCCAACATTTGCTGCTGTATGACAGATGTCATGTAGCAGCTCAGTACTCTTTTCTTTGTCACCATAGAAATCCTCCCGATACGCAGTACTCTGCTCAGCTTCTGGAATGCATTCCAATCCATCTTTGGATCTCAGCATCGCACCTACTGTCTTCTGTCAGAACACTTCCCAGATACTTAAACTTCTGTACATGTTTGATTTTAGTTTCCCCAACCTGCAAATTGCATTTTAGGCTCATCCTTTTATTGATGACCATACATTCTGTCTTCTTGTAGTTTATGGTTAGTCCTTTCTTTTTGTTTTTTCTGTAGGAGGTTTTGTAGTTTCTTTTCTGTATTTGCTGTCAGTACTGTGTCATCTGTGTATCTTATGTTGGTAAGGTTGTGGCTGCCGATATTAAATCCCTCAGAGTTGCCTTGCTGTATAGGTTGAATAAGTCCGGTGAGAAGACACATCCTTGCCTTATGCCCCTTTCTATTTTTGTATATTCGCTGAGCTTATTCTCGATGTGAATGCACGCCATTTGCTGCCAGTATAGGTTCTTGATTATTCTATCTTTCCCCAAATATATCAAGATTGCTGAGCAGTTCTAGCAGATCCTTGTGGTGTACTTTGTTGAATGCCTTTGCATAATCTATAAAACATAGATACATGCCCTTCTGTATCTGGATTGCTCTTTCCAATAACATTCTAAGCATGAATATTGTGTTCCTTGTTCCAATGTCTTTGACAAACCCACACTGTTCATGTTCATTTGCTGATAATGGTATTAAAAATTTGCGGAAATCTATTGCCATCTTACTTGGGTCCAGGGTACAGTATGGCCACCTTTGCAGGACTAGATTACTGCATGCTAGCCTGCATGAAAGTTTACCCATTTACTGGATAAAAAAAAAAATATCCGAGCACCTTCACAGATTCTTGAGGTGGCCAAGCTGCACCTGGAACCCAAATAAGATTGTCAATCACAATACCCTCCTAAATGTAGGACATTCCGCAATTTTTATTGCTTTTTGTAATAATCATGCTTTTCTTTATGTACCTCCACAGTTACACTGAAAAAAACTCAATAGAAACAAAGTTTTAAAGTCAAAATGTTTATGTTATTATTAAGAGGAAAGACCAAATGTTGGCCCAACTGTAGCTGAGACAAAAATAAGACTCAAATAACATTGCTGATATCTCATAAACAGTAGGTTTCTGCAAATTTTTAATGCAGTTTTTGGAATATTCAGGCTTTTCTCTTTTACACCAGAAATGATGTTTCTTTTTTTAAATTGGTTCCTAATTTGAAATTTTACCAAAATTTCTTTAAGAAAAAAAAAAAAATTCCAGCAACGGGCTTTCATGTGTTAACTGTTGACTTCCAGTCCCTGAAAAGTTGCATGCATTGTACATGTTGGGTTATGGATCACCTTCCTCTAACCACAATAAACACCCAGACTTGTGGCTTCTGTATTGTAGACTTACAAATAAACATATATAAGGCTGTATAAGACACCTATAAAGGTGCCAGTTTTAAAGAATGTGTGTAGTGACTTGAAACTGGGACAGGATTTTCAGAAATAATATAAGTATTTTCAAATCACAGGGGTCCTAAACCTGATTTTTATACCCAACTATTGATCAGTTTGTGCTCTTTCAGCTGCTTTGGACTCTTACTTTTCCAAACAAAATCATGGTAGTTTTGAAAGGGTGACAAAGGCATACTGAAAAAGTTGAGAATACTAATTGAACCAAGTTCCTTTCCCTGGTGGGCCTAGTTGGTTTTTGTTAAGGACACCACTGATAGACATTAGAGGTTATGCATTGATTACTCATAAACTACAATTTACAGAACTCAGTGCTTATCATAAATAAATTAGCCAAATACACTCTTTTAAGCTTTGATCTGAGAAAGGCCTACACCAAATTCTCCTAAGGCAAAATGAAAAATGTTACAGCATTTGAAGCTAAGAGGGGGTTCAATCGGTAGTGCCGAGTGTTATTTGGTGTGATGAATGGTATTGCTGTCTTTCAGTGGGAATTAATAAAGTTTATCCAGAAACAAGCATTAAGAGACACCTTTCCTTACCTTGACAACATAACTGTTGCAGTGAGAAACCAAGCAAAGCAACACTCTACCACTGCAGTGGTAATGGACAGACTGAAAGATACAATAGTATCATCTGGAAGTACTGCTGGTCCCGGTGATGCTGTTGACCAATCTATATAACCATTTACAAAAGTACAGCCGTATTTAAAATATACATGATTTTGATAAAAGTGATATTTTCCTTCACTGTATCCAATAATAGTATTCACATATTAGTTTAGTATTGACTTATAAGATACAAACAGTGAATATGCATCTTTTCCATTGTTTACATTTATAAGATGTTTTGCTGTTTCTCATATAGTTGTTTATGGCTGTATGCATTTACACAATGAGTATAACATTACTAATGACACGTTTATCATTCTCTTTTTCTTTTTTAACTTATTTAACTAGAAGATGGGATAAAGAAATAGAGGAAAAGTGGTTAGTCTTTTGTAATTTGGCCTGATACATGATAAAATCATTTTTTATAAGTGAAAATTAAGGGGTTGCACAATACGCAAGATTACACAAGTATATAAGGTAACACTATCTTTCTTGTATATCATATTATGGCAGTGTAGTATCCTTTTGAAAAGGCATTATAATAAAATCAATATTTTTACATGTATAAACCTGGTACAAATTAACTATTCTTTTTGGCTTTCCAAATTCTGTTTGGACAATGAAATTTCTTCTTTATGTTCTTGATGTTGTTACTGCAATATTTCAATTGAGACATTCTTCAGCATTTCTATCTTTATATTTATCTTTTTATAATAAAAATACCAAAAAATGTGCAACATGGCAAAAAGTTATATGAATGAGAAGGGTGCTGGTCATCAATATCCTAATTTTAACATAATAATAATCTTCAATAAATGTTTTAGGCATATATTGTCAAAACCTACTACACTAAAGAAGGTGAATAGCTCCAAATTGTAACAGGGTACTGGCCCTATTTAAATGTTTAATTGCAATAAATAAAGGTTGGTGATTTGGAGGAGCTACTAATTGGTAATGATTATTAAAATTCTCAGGAGAGTAGGTTGGATGGTTAAGAAAATTAAAATTTAAAATAATAAAATTAATTTCAGAACAGCTCCAAAAAGAATCGAAACCAGAATTAACTAGAGAGATTCAGTAAAATTGAGCAAAATCAAGGGTCCTATCCTATCTACTTTCTACTAATAAGAAGACATGATTAATGTATTGTCCTAGTTTCTTAGGTCCTGAGAAATTCAAATTTGGAAGTTTGTTGACATTATGCTATCTATCCAGAATGTGGGTTCTTACAAATTGTTCTGGGCAAAGAACAAGACATCTGTTTTGTGTTGGGATTTATGTTAATCACCCAAGAACACAATTATCTTTACAGAAAAATATTTAGGGAGATTCTAAACAAAGAAGTATTGATCTACTCCTTTCACAGACACCCAGTCTCAGCTAAACCGCCATCTTGTCCAAGTCAACTACAACAACAACAAACAAAGAGGAGATCACTCCAAACAAACTTCCTTTTATCCATAGACAAGAGGAGACAACTCAACAGTCTTAACTCAGATTAACATTGCTGGTGTCTTCTTGTGAAAACTAGAGTTCCAAAAAAACAAAAAAAAACAAAGCAAAAACAGCAAAAGCAATACAAATTTTCATTGCAACAGGTCTCTCGGAATTTCAGAAGAGGCTCCCGTCTTCGGCAGACAATCTGCAACCTGTTCTCGGCCCCTGATCCCTTCAGTTTGAATTTCCTTCTTCACCATCATTTCTTTCAATCTGGCCACATCAACTTTCAGACGCTGATCACTCACAAGATTTGAT
Source organism: Acanthosepion lycidas (assembly GCA_963932145.1). Classification (NCBI taxonomy): domain Eukaryota; kingdom Metazoa; phylum Mollusca; class Cephalopoda; order Sepiida; family Sepiidae; genus Acanthosepion; species Acanthosepion lycidas. The sequence goes on along the minus strand of OZ010592.1, from coordinate 60,502,072 downwards.
GAATTTAAAGTCTCTACCAGAGATGCATTGTCTATTTTACAAAGAACTTCAGGCAATCTAGGTAGTCTGAATATCTCCTGAAGCATGGCGGGTATCAGTATACCAGCATCAGTGGCTTCACCAAGTGCAAGAGTTTCAGAGGCTAATGGACTTTTTGTTACACAGTCAAGTTTTTTTGATGACCAGCATATAGGAGCCATTCTGTTCATCTTGCCACAAACAAAGATGATAAAACCACCTTGTGAAGATCCATCCTCCAAACTAGCATAGGTGGCATCTGAATAACAAACAATATTCAGATCCGAAGGTTTCCCAAGCTGGGGAAAAGATATGGAACCTGTCCTTGATTTTAACTTTATTAGTGATTTGTTTGCCTTGAAGAGCAACTTCACCTTTGGAGATTTTCCAATATTACTCATTCTACACACATCAAACGATACATCTGGTGGAGTCTGGGTGAATACCCACATCATTTGGCCTGTCAATCACTTTAGCTCTGTCTTCTCATCTTGACTCAATTCATCATTTTTCCTTAATGATCTTCCTTTCTTTATGTCTATTGGGGATATAGCTGAAGCATATAGATTTTGATCTATTATAATCCCATTTTTTGTTTGCTTAACATTCAATCCCAAAAATTTAAATGTTCCACTTTCATGCTTTTCAATTTTAAATATCTTTTTCAATTCTCCAGTCACATTTTTCTGAAATAGATCATTTCCACAGAATATGAAATCATTTACATATATTGCCAGAATGCATATCAAGTCACCAGTGGCATTGTGCCAAAGAAACAGTGCATTGTCGTATGCACTCACCATTCCCTTCAAATGAGTTAACTCATGATTAATTCGCTTGTACCATGAACAAGGTGCATCATTTAAACCATAAATGCCTCTTTTCAGCTTCCACACTTGTGATTCTGGACACACATCAGATGGTGGTCTAAGGAATAATTCTCTTTCCAACATATTACCTTGCAGAAATGCTGAGGTAAAATCAAGAGTCTCCACCTGCCACATCATAACCGAGGCTGTTAACAATATGAGACGCATGGCCTCACGGCTGCATGTTGGAGAATCTGTTTTTAAGTTATGAGAATCTTCTTCATAACCACGTGCAACAAGACGAGCCTTCATTATCTTTTTGTCATTCATAAATTTTTCTGTTATCACCCATCTTGTTGACATACATTTTTGCCCCATGTCAGTCACACATTCATATACTTCATGAACTTTCATATTTTCCAATTCCTTTTTCTTTTCATCAATCACTTCTTGTCCTTGTTCATGTTCAGAAGTAAGCAAAACTGCATGTTTCTGATTACTTATTACTCTGTTACATGAGAAAGTTTTCTCCATTGATCAACATGATCCCAATTGACACAAAGAGGATCTTCATTCTCTGCTTCTGGTTTTATATTTAGCCAATGGCTATATTTTCCCTGTTGACTTTGGTTGTGTGCTCATAACCATTCCTTTCTTCCACTCATCACTCCCTCTCAATTTATATTCTACAACTTCGTTTCTACTTGGTTTTATACTGTTATCTTTCACTTCCTTTCTATTGCTATTAGAATTGTTATTATATTGTCCTTCATCTTCCTCCTCCAACACTTCATTCATCTCAATTGAAGAATTTTTATTTTCTTCATTCCTTGGACTTCGCAATTCCTTGTCTACCTTCATCAAGTGACATGGATGCATCCTGAAAAATGCTCCTCCATGTCTGATCAATACACATTGACCTTCTTTCCCCAGAACTTTAGCAGGACCACACCATCCATTGTAGTTTTGTCTTCTATAGTAGACACGGTCACCTGTCACAAATCCTTCATCTGCATAAGTCCTTACATTATATCTCAAGGCTCTCCGAATTCTTTCACTTGATTCAGCTTCCATGAAGCTTTTCCTCGCTGTATGTAGGGCATTTAGATTTATTCTAACCATGTCACTGGTTGTTGCAGTTTCCAATGCAGGTAACTGATCATTCAAAACTGATGGGGTGTTAATATTTGACCCAAATACAATTTAATAGCTCTTACCTCCACTCCATCTCCAAAACAAAATATTCTGTTAGATCTAACAGTTTCCACCAACTGCTTATCTCAGTCATTTAATGTATCAAAGAATACATTAAACCAAATTTCTCCAGCAACAGTTTGTGAGCAAGCAGAGTCCAACACTGCCATACCCAATGTCTCTTTCACAAGATTGGACATTTTTACATTGGAATAAGAGTCATTTATCAATGTTCGATAACATGAATCAACATTAAACAAAGTAAAGTTCACCTGGTCTGTATCCACCACAGTGTTGATATTATTTCTAGAATTGAAACTCGTACAATCTCAGGCAAAATGCTTAGTTGAATTACATTTAAAACAACGCATTATCTTACCTTGTCTATCCTTAGGATTTACTTTATATATCCTGTCATGCCTTTGTTCCTTAATACTTCTGTATCTATTGAAATTAGCAGGGATAATTTTACATTCTGTTAAGCTGGAACATGTGGTTCTTGCTAATTTTTCATTTTCCTCCGATACATTTGCTGCATTCTGAACAAAAAAGGCCTGGACTCCTTCTGGTAGAGTAATACCAAATTTCTGTAATTTTTGATACAGAAATTCATATCGTACCAAAAATTTGTTTACATTAACTCCAGCTGCCCTTTTGTAGGAATAAAATTCCTTAAATGACATATATGTCATCGTATTTTCGTCCAGCAAGTAAATTTTGTCCAATGTGTCAATAATTATATTTAATCCATTAGCTCCACCAATATCCGTTATTGCCAAGTGTCGAACACATTCTCTTATATTTTGTGGTAATGACAAAAACACAGCAGGGCCTTGTTTCTCCTTAGGTAAGTCTGTGAATATAGACCATATGCCTATATCTTGCTTCCATTCAGCATATGCCTCTTCATTTACCAAAACAGGTGGGTGTTTTGTGAAGGAAGCCATTCTTCTTTTAAATGTGTTTCAGCGTTTGCTGAACAAGACAGCTTCTTATCACACAAAAGAAACTACGCTCTGCTACCATTGTTGATCTACTCTTTTCACAGACACCCAGTCTCAGTTAAACCGCCATCTTGTCTAAGTCAACTACAACAACAAACAAAGGGAAGATCACTCCAAACAAACTTCCTTTTATCCATAGACAAGAGGAGACAACTCAACAGTCTTAACTCAGATTAACAAGAAGTACCATTTTTTTTTTTTAAAAAAAGGTCTCCTAAGATGGTCAGGAGGAAAAATTAATATATCAATGTTAAATTTTGGAGAGGGAGTCATCTATCTAAATGATAGTAACAGTAGCAATTAGGAAAACAGGCCCAGGTGAAGTGAGCTCAGAGCAGCCTAGGATTGCTTATAAGACATGCATGACAGAATAATTGAGTGAGAGTCAATTGACTGGTTATTACTTTGAAGAATTAAGGAAGAGTATTATTTTAGTTTTTCAAACTCGATTTCCCAAATCACCATCCTGGAGTAGAGAACTTGATTTTGCAGCAGGTAATAGAGACATGTTATTCAATCAGCTTTTCTTTATATTAATTAAACCTGTACAGTGTTGTACATTTTATTGAAGGAGTTCTTATTCCAGCCTGATTTAGAACTTTCTTTCAGATGTAAAGAGACAAAAGTTTACCACAAACAGGAATTATGCAATCTTGTCTGTGGTTCACAAGATACATAGAGGGGTTCACACTACACTGTTGTCAATCCTAATATCATAGGATTAGGGAAATCTGAATCAACCCTATCAAGATGACACACCAGCCCCAACCAAATAGAAAAAGGTCAGTATTACTTAATAAAGCTAGTGAGGAAGAGAGGAAGAAGAGACTGAACTTTGAGCCAGAGGAGTGTGGTTTGTGAGTCCCGAGAGTGTGATAGTTGTGTTGTTAGATGTGTCAATGATGAGGGTTATAAAAGAACTTCTCAAGAAACCAGAAGAAATAAACCCAAGGAGTTATATACTTGCATGGAAGAATTTCATTGTCTGATAGCAGAAATCATCAAAAAACTTAAAAAACCACCAAAATAGAAAAAAATGCTAAAACAAGCATGTCCAAAGAATTCATAGCCTGTGATCAAAGATGAGAGCTTGACCAACACAAGCAGATTACCTAGCAGAAAGAGCCTGATGTTGAAAAATCCAAAACTTTTAATGAAGCCAGGAAATCATCACTGACAGTTCATCTTGGTACATTCAATGAATGTATTAGGTTGGTGCAAAAATAATGACGTTTTATCACATAGTAACATATGTGAGAAAATGACATTATTTTGCACCAACCTAATATGTTACAAATCACTTGATTTGTAACATACATTCATGAAATTTTACATAACTTAAGACTTTGAGTCTAGACTTAATACAAAATTTAAATTGTAATAATAAAACATATTAAAATTTATATATATATATATATATATATATATATATATATATATATATATATATATATATATATATATATTGACTATATAAGAGGTAATAGAGATTTTAACAAGAACTATAAAAATAAGTCCATCAGAACCTGTACATTTTCTTGGTGGAGCCATAGGCTAAAAATACCATTTATATATATCTTGATACATAGCTATACTGAAGGCTATAAAAGAGTAGAAGATATTGATATAGACATGTAGATCAAAGATCAAAGTAGGAATTCCATAGTGAGACTATCTTCTAGATATATTTCAGGCCCAATATGGAAATGTGCTTTTCATAAACAAAATATTAATTTTTAAAAGTGATGCTGGTGTGGATTTTCAAACCAGTCATTTTTCAGTTTGTCACAGAGGATGTACAAAGCTTCTGCAGTAGGTACCTTATTAAAGATTACACTCTTTCTGGCTTAAACAGTAAAGCAGGATTTCTGCTGTTGATATTTATGTCTGGGTATCAAGACATATTCTTGCCTAATTCCAAAGAAGAATAGGTAATGTTATTGGTCCTGGCCTGGCATCTTGGCTTCAGTCACATTTCCAGTGCTGTAATGTAGCTTCATTTTGCCTCTTCTATAAATATCTTTATGGTACTTGTTCTCATGAGCTTTCCTCATTGGTACTTCATCTTCACAAATTTAAATACAGTGCTAAATTTGCAGCTAGGTCTTATAATTTCACTGTTGAAATTCTTAGTTGCTTTATGCTAATAGTGTCTTCTTTTGCACTTACTTTCTGCTTTCCTATCAACTATGATCTTTAAAAATTTAAATGCATTCTCCTTGAATCCTGTTCTGCTTTGTCTTCTTTGTTTCTTTCACACTCAGTAACCCTGGCATCCTAGTGGCTTTTATTTACCTTGCTTTGTGTGGAATTATTTTAAAAATGCTTACTGAATTTAATTCATGAGAAAAATATTTGAAATATTTAAAGGCTCAAAATCAAATTAGATATCACTAAAGGAAATTCATTACCGAGTGAGTTTTTGGGGAAGACAATGGAATGGTTTTTGTTGCCTCTCCACAATTTTGTATTCAGAGTTGTCTGTCTCCTAGGTTGGTTGCCCTACCAAGTTTAGAGAATCTTTTCTACCATATTATTTTATGCATGGCTGGGCTGACCATACTGATTCCTTCCTTTCCCAAGGGCATTAGTATGAATTGACCTCAGCTGGCATTTGAACTTGGTTTATTGATTTCATTTTCAATGCCAATAACCATTACAACATTTACATATCCAAATATGTTTTTCTGGTAGACTGAATTTTGTATAAGTAAACTTTTTTGTGGAATAATAAAAGTTGATTGGAGTTTAAAACTGTTTGCCTTTTTCTCCTTAAAAATTAAAATAATCTCATGATAATTACAATTAAAAAGAAATAAGAGTAAACCAGCAAACAAAAAATCATCTACTATTCTCAATATTTCTTTCTCCAATATTCTTGGTATTCATGCCAATTTCTGTAATGTAGAATCTTATCTCTTGAAACATTCTCCAGATATCTTTGCATTTTGTGAAAATAATTAAAAGTCTTGCATCTCTTCCAATGAATTCTCTGTTTCAGGCTATTTTCCTCTTTGTTGATAAGTTTCTAGGAGACATATGGATGGCCATGGTGTTTACATTCCAGAAAACCTTCCAATGGCAAGGGAAATGTCTCTTTACTAGATAATTCTATCACTTATTTTTGACTTTATTACATTCTGTTACCTTTCACTTTTTCCTTTACTCCTCCCCTTCTTCTCAGGACTGAAACATATTAGACAAATACCTGAAAGTATTGAAATAACTCTCTCTTTCTCTCTCACCCTCTTCATCTGTGAATACCTTTATGTTTGGTGATTTTAATGCTCATCATGTCAAGTGGTGATATGTCCCGGAAAGGGATATATTTGTTCGAAGTAGCAAAGTGGTTTTGGGCTACTGTAAGCGGTTAGGACAATCTAGCAGGTAACCAGAATGGACTGGTACTCAGCATAGGCAATGGCATAGGCCATAAGCGTAGACCTTGTACCTCCACATCAGTCTGTATTTATGGCTGACACCAGCCAATCATATTACTGTGAGGGGTAACCCAGGTGTATGCATATTCATTACATCACCTGCCCCGGAGCTAAATTTTCCTGTGAAATTTAGCTTCAATATTTTCTCTTTTTAGGGTCTTGACTTAATCGATTGCCTAAGCCTTTTTCACCTCAATCCTGCTTGCAGTGCTGGTGTTTGACACCCTGGTACCTCTGACCTTGAGGTCAGGGATACCTCCATTGGCGAATGTTGACTTACTGGAATGGGAATTTCAAATGCATCATACAGGACTTCCATTGGAATCTTTTTGGTATTTTCTGTGACCTTTGTAGTGTGTCTGGATCTCAATTGAATCCAATGTCATTTGCACTGAAATTTTTCTTTTATGTCATATATAACCTGTCCAATTCTTTTGGTTATCATTCCTTCTTCCCAATACATTTTTCCAGCCCTAAAGTTCTTGAAAAAACTTTGTCACCTGGCTTATACGCTTTAGTCATCTGGTTTTCTTCTTTAGCAGTTTTCTTTGCTGGACTAGGCAACAGCCTGTTGAACACCAAGCGTATTTTTCTCGCAAACATTAACTTTGCTGACGACAAACCTGATGTTGTATTCGGGTTTGGCATGCTTTTATATACTGACAAAAATTTCTGAATACTTCTTTCATTCGTGTCCATGCCTTGGTTTTTCTTCAATGCTCATTTAAAGGTGTCCACAAATTTTTCTGCCTGTCCATTCGATCTTGGATGATAAACTGGCATTGTTATGTGATCAATGGACAATGATCTACAGAATTCCTTGAATTCTCTTCCCGTAAACTGCATTCCGTTGTTGCTGACTAAAGTTTTAGGGAGTCCAAAGTGACTAAAAATTTCACTAAGTGCGTTTATTGTATTTGTTGCAGTCGGATGTCTGCACTTAACAATTTCTGGCCACTTAGTGAAACTGTCCACAATGATCAGTTAATAAGATCCACTTATTGGCCCTGCATAGTTGATATGCAATCGAGCCCATGGGACATCTGTCTTTGGCCATGGTTGCATCTTTACCGGTGGATCCCTTGCTGCCAGTTGACATCCTCTGCACTGTTTCACCAAATTTCCTATGTTTTGGTCCATCCTCGGCCAATAAGTATAGCCTCTCATTAGAGATTTCATTCTTGAAATCTCTGGATGGCCAGTGGGAAATTCTTTCAGAATTTTCTTTTGCAGAGTACACGGCATTATAACTCTATTTGCATAGAGTAATACCTGTTCGCAGATTGAAAAAGAGGATACACTAATTCTTTTTTTAGTTTTCTTGTTCAACCAAACTTGCTTTTTCATTTTTTAATGAAATCATTATTCTCTGTTGCTTTTTTTGCATCTTCTAGCGTAACCGGTAGTTCTCCAATAGTGTTGCACAACAGACCCAACAATTCACTTTTGTCTCTTAGCGCCGTTATTACTTTTTCTTTCAGTGGTTCCGTATATTTGGGTATCAATCTTGATAACCCATCGGCATGACCTAGCTTCTTTGAAGGCATATATTCTATTTTGAAATTATAATTCAATAGAATTACACCCCAACACTGTAGTCGATTTGCCGTGTGAGTTGGTATACCTTTTTTGAACCAAATATTGTTAACAGCAGTTTGTGGTCTGTTTGCAGATTAAATTCTCTTTCATATAAAAACCTGTGAATTTTTTTATAGCATAGATTATTGCTAAACTTTCTTTTTCGATTTGACTGTAACTTCATTCCGCGAGCTGTAATATTCTTGAGGCATGTACTATTGGCTTCGTAGATCTGTCCTCAAATTTATGAAGCAATACCGCACCTAATCCCTCATTACTGGCATCTGCTGCTACAATGATTTTCCTCTTCGTGTCGAAATGCACTAACAATAGATCTGCTAATAGACAGCTTTTTATTTTTTTAAAAGCATGTTCACATTCTTTTGACCATATCCACTTTGCGCCGCTTTTCACCAAATTATTTAAAGGAGCTCTCATATCATAAATTTTTGGGATATAATTGCTATAGTAATGTAGAATAACAATAGAATAAACAGCACTTACCAGTGTAAGGGTCCCAGTTAGTGACCAGCTGGCAGACAAAAATAAAGCAGGTTGTAACTCAATACAAACCCTGCAAACTGACTGGAATCAAGCTGGTATTTATACAGAAATACCTCCACTCATGTACCAGCAGCCAATCACAGCCCAAGCAATGGACTGTCCCACTTGAGCACAATGAGATGCTCCATGGCACCATAAATAGCTCTATTTCTCAAGGTGGAGTGTTCATTCAACGTGATTGTTCTACAAGTAACTTACTAATCCCAAGATGGCCTGGAGTTTAGCCACATTATTAGGTGCTGGCATATGTTTTTATAGCTTCAGCCCTTTCTAGATCCATTTTTTTTCCTTTACTGTCAATGATCTGCCATAAATATTTTATCTTTAAGAAGAACTTGCATTTTGCAGCACTCAGTTTGAACCTGTATTCCTCAATTCTCTGAAATACTGCTCTAATATGCTTTTTGTGTTGGGCCTTGTTTTCACTTTTAATCAAAATATCATCTAAATATGTGATTGCATACTCCATACCAGCCAACATTTGTCCATTATTTGCTGGGATAGGCTTGGCGCTACCTTCAATCCAAAAGGAAGACGATTTAGTTTAAATATCCATTTATTCGTGTTTATTGTCAGGTACTTGGAACATTCTTCACTGACTTTAACCTGAAGGTAATGCTCCAACAAGTCTAACTTTGAAAACACTCTACCTCCATTTAATTTAATGAATATATCCTCCTGATACATTAGAGGGTATTCATAGTCTTTCACACAATCATTTAAGTCGAAAAGTCAGCACACACTCTGATTTTTTGGTTTTTCTTTTTTATATATACGGTTGGAGACACCCAATCCGAGTAATCAACTTTTGAAATTACACCAATTTTCTCCAACCTTTCTAATTCCTCATTTATTGTGTTTAGTGCCAAAAATGGTACTTTTCTCTTTGGTTTAAAGATTGGTTTAACATTTTCTTTCAATTTGAAGTTGACTTCTGTTTTTGTGCACAGACCTAGTCCTTCTGAAAAAATGTGAGGGAATTCGCCTTCGTCTTATAGTTCGCATGGTGTTAACTTTGTTACAGAAAGAATTTACCAGTAATTCCCTTAAATTAAACAATATGATCCAGTCTAAACCAAAGAGGTTTACTGAACCAGGGAGCACATACACTTTCGATTTGTGAATTTTTCCCATGAACAAAATGTTGCATTTTAATTCACCTCTAAACTTAAGTCTTTTTCCTGACACTCCCCTGGCAATTTTGTCTGTGTTAGTCAATGGCAGGTAACTGATTTTTTTCCATGTTTGCTTGTTTATTACCAAGATATCACTTCTTGAATCGAGTAATAATTTTATGGTCTGCCCATTTATTTTTACATTGAGGTATTTTCTTCTTTTTACATTGAGGTATTCTCTTCTTTGACCCTCCTCAATTTCGTTTTTAGACAAAACTACGTTCTCCTTTGTTTGAGACTTTGCTTTTACTTTTCTCTGTTTTACCTAACAATGGGAACTTCTATGGCCTACACGCCCACAATTAAAACATATTTTATCCCTAAAGAAACAATCCTTCTTTATATGATGTCCTCCACACGAGCTGCATATAATTTTTCTTTCTTTATTTTGTATCCACTTCTGTTGTCTTACAGTTTGTACTTGCGAAATGCTCTTCTCCTCAATCCAAGTATTATCGTTTTTTATGTTTATAAGTCACTGACATTTTTCCATTAATTTATGTAGCGTAATCTTCAGATCCTGTTCCATGATAGTGAGGATTATTGATCTAATTTCTTTGTCCTTCAGTGTCGTTAGACCCTGCACAAAAATTAGACACTTGAACATCTTGCTTGACAATTCCTTTAATTTAAATGCCTCACACTGTGTGTTAACCATACCTGCATACGTGACAAAATCATCGTCCTCTTGTTTTACGATATTTAGACACTTGTATTGTATATGAAACAGACTGTCTCTTTTATCAAAAATTTTCACCAAAATTTCTACTGTTTTGCTGAATGTAATTTCTTATGGCTTCTTTGGGAGAATTAAATTCATGTATTTTGTATTTTCTTCTGTTCCCAAATTCTGCAACAATAGAGTGATTTTTTTTTCATTCACATCTTCTCGTAAATATTGTTTCACACCTATGAAAATAAGCTGGAAACATTGAACCACTGTCAGGGTCATATTTAAATTCAGAGAGTGAATTTGAAATTCCTTCAGCAGAAAAAAATCTAGAACCTGGTTCTTTTGTTGTCCTACATAATACGTCTTCCAAAAGTGATTTATTGTCTTTTGCCTGTTGTTTGAATAACTCTTCAAACCTTTCTTGTTGCTGAATAAATTGTTGTTGTTGTTGGAATTGTTGCTGTAAAGTGACTTGTAGCACTTTAGTTAATTCCGTAATTTGTTCCATTCTGCCAACATATCCACAAGAAAAAATTTTGCTCCAATTTATGTAGACAATAACATTTTCTAAGTCCAAACAAGAGGGGGAGCAATTTCTTACTTTCTGTAAGCATTGCACAAGTTTTTTCTTTTCTAACATTCCTCGTTAATAAGCATTAAAACAAAAATGAGGGAAAAATTACTTACTTTCTGTAAGTGTCGAACAAGTCTTTCTAACATTCTTCATTAGTAAATGTTTTCAACTGTATTTTTTTTCCCTTTTTTTTTTAACTTGTGAGGTTGCTTTGAATCTCGTCACCTACTGATATGTCCCAGAAAGGGATATATTTGATCGAAGTAGCAAAATCGTTTTGGGCTACAGTAACCAGGTAGGACAATCTGACAGGTAGCTGGAATGGACTGGTACTCATTGTAGGCATAGGCAATAGGCATAGGCAATGGCGTAGACAATGGTGTAGGCCATAAGCATAGACCATGTATCTCCACATCAGCCTGTATTTATGGTGGACACCAGCCAATCATATTACTGTGAGGGGTAACCCAGGTGTATGCATATTCATTACATCAAGTGACTTATCATGTTACTGATGTAGCAGGTATCCAGACTTTCAATTTTTCTGTTACCCTCTCACTCAGACAAATAACAAATTTCCCTACTTATTTCCCTAATAATTTTGATCAACAAAGTTCTTTACTTGATTTGTTCCTTACTTCCTCTCCTAACTCTTGCCAAGCATCACAGTTCTGTCCTCTTGGCAATTCAGATCAGACTGTAGTGTCTGTTGGTATTTACCAGCATATGGATTGGGATTCATTTCATGATTTTTTTTTTTTTGTCACTTCCCTTGGAATGAAATTGTGCCACTGAGGTTTCTTCTTGGGTCAAAGCTGGCATTGATGATTTTATGCCATCTTGGAAATTCCAGGTGAAACCACATTCTTTTGCTTGATTCAAACGTGCCTGTTCAGATACTATAGCCTACAAGAGTCACATTTTCTACATTTACCTAGTTTACATAGTTCTGACATCTCTTTTTTTTCTCATAAAAATTGTAAACATGTCTTCAGTCATGCTAAGACTTTGTTCACTGACAGAATGAGGCACCATATAGTCTCTAACAAGTTTAGTTCTCATAACTACTGGCAGCTCTGTAATGGTGTGTTAAATAAGTGTAAGTCATCTATCCTTACTCTTTTCACTCAATTTGAGATGTTACCTTTTGCTGATAAAACATACTTTGCACATAAATTCTCTTCCAATTCTACTCTTGACACACTGAACCGTTACTGTGTGACTTGTGTATAACTCAGTTCATGGTTTCTGCTATCATCTCCATACTGGATCTCCACAAAGTATGCAGTCTTGAGGATATCCCTATAATTGTCTTTAAGAAATGTACCCCTTAATTTGCTCTGGTAATCTCTAAACTCTAAACAATAAATACCAAAATACCATGCTGTTTCTTGCTTTCCTGATTCTTTGAAAATCCTCTTTTGTAGTTTCAATCTTTAAGAACTAAGTTAAACCATCTGATCCTTCTATCAGCTTATTAGCCTTCTACGTCATTTTGTCAGAGTTCTAGAAGATCTAATCAACTCCTAATTTTCACAAAGGCCTTCCTGATGTCATCAGTTCTCATCTTGTTATCTATGCCAATGACACAAGTATTTACTCCTGTCTTAATGGTAAGTCTGACAGATTTGACAATGTCAAATTGGCAGCTGATCTCAAAAATGACATTCAATCTGTTGTTAAATGAGGCAAGAAATGGCTTGTTAATTTTAACACCTCCAAAATGAAACTGCTCTCTTTTAATCATCTTAAAGAATATTCTTGCCTTCTATCAGCATGGATGATGCTAACTATCAGGAAAGTGAAACATTACAACTTCTCAGGTTAATGCTTTGCCACTGACATGAAGTGAAAAGGTTATATTGAATCATTTCTAGATTTGCAGCAAGGAATGTTAGTTGACACTTTTTGTCTAGAAAATTTTTCATGCCAGAATCTATCTTGCACATTTATAAGTCTACCATTCATTCAGTGAATATTGCTGCCACATCTGGTCTGGTGCTTCTGCTATTTATCTAGAGATTCTTGACAAAATCTAAAGAAGAATCTGCAATGTTATTGATCCTGACCTGGCATGCATCTCAACTTCAGTCACTTTCCCACCACTGTAACATAGCTTCTCTGTCTTTTCTATAAATATTTTCATGGTAACTGTTCTGATGAACTTTTGTCTTTGGTATTCCAATTTTATGAATTTAAGTATAGTACTAGATTGGCAGCTAGGTTCATTTTACAGTTGAAATGGCAAGATATGAATTCTATGCTAACAGTTTTTTTTTTGTTTTTTTTTTGCATTTCTTACTTGTGGAATTCTCTTCCAGCTTCCAAAGTTTAAATGCAATGTCAATTATCATCTTCTGTTTCCTTGAATCGTTTTTTTTATTGTCCTCTCTCTCCTCAATAATGTTTAATCTATTAATGCTTAGTTACCCCTCGAGTTTTAGTGGCTTTATTGCCTTGCTTGAGGTGAAATGATTAAAAAAAAGATTACAGTAAATTACATTACCAAAGTTGATTCAGTCAGTTTCATAAAATTGTTAAAATTTAATTCAAAGTGGTGTATATATATATATATATATATATATATATATATATATATATGGGGGATGCATTTGAAAGTGCACAGAAAAGTGCTTGTCTTTATTCATTTATAAAATTTTCATCAAATAATCAACTGTATAATTTTGAAGGAATCCCTTCTTGGACTGGCTGAGAACTTTTCTGCACCCACTTGTGTGTATACATATATATAAATATATATATAAAAGAGTGGATCAAGAGTGTCTGTAACCTGTTACATAGTTATGAGATGAATTTTAGCCTTACATTTTCATTGTATATTGTTCAATCTATATGATTAATACTTTTCCAATAAATTAAGTGCTTTGACAAGAAAGATGATGTTTAAAAATAAATAGTTATTGTGTGAAATAAATGCTATTTCCATCATTAGGCTATATATATTGTAAATCAGTCTTGCAGAATTTCTTAATTTTTTTATCAGAGTTCCCAAGGCATTTTATAATATTTTATTATAAACTTAAAATTGAGTCATTCTGGTAAGACCATTATTGGTTATAATCTCTTCAGGTCTCTCTAAATATTGATTTAGAGAATAAGAACAAAGGTTCCTGATTCTTATTTTATCATTATAAACATTGTGTTTTACAATATTCCCTCAGCAACTGAAAATACTCTTTATTTAAATCAGCATTTAAGTGATGATGTGACATGGGTAGAAATAAAATGTATCTTTGAAAACTTCAAAATCAATTATTTTCAAATCCAATAGCATTAAACTTGTAAAATTATCTATCAAGTTGATATTTTCCAAACAGCTTCTACAAAGAAAAGTACCCTGTGTGAATTACTTTAAATATTTGCTCAGCTTTCAAGTTTTTATTTGCCCTCTGGAATCTTGACCAATTCTTCTCATGCTGAATTAGTCAATTGGCTCATTCCACTAGAATCTCATTTTCTTAAACATTCCTATCTAATCTCTTCATCAAATGTGGCACACTCAAAGGCTAGGATAGCCTTGAGCCTTTTATATCTTCTTTTGATCTGACATGTTCTATGTTTCAGTAAATCTTTTTTAGATATAGCCATTATTTCACACACATACTTGCATATTTGCACATGTACACATATCAAACAACAAAAGAAAATTAAAATTTCTTGTCTTGAAGTGAAAATTGGAGCTAGAGCATTTCTCAGATTATCCAACACTACTTTTATTCTCCAGATATAATCTTATTTATTGACTTAGTCTTTGGAATTGTCACCAGAATTTTACACTTGGATTAGGCACAGTAATATGACAACCTATAAAATGAATAACTGTCTTGTAGGGTAAATGATAGCAAATATTGTAAGTAATTCACAAATAGCATATCAGTGATTATTGTGGTATGAACAATATTAGAGTTGTAGCATTTATATGTTAAATATATTGTACATGAAATACTTTATAAATAAATGCACAAAGTTACCTAAGTAAAAATTGAAGACTTACAGTATATTTTTGATTATTAAAAATTTTTACCTTTAATTCTTCTTATTCTAATTATATAAAAATATAATTGTGGCTGGATTTTATTACAAAATATCATTTTCTCAGTGATATCTATGCTACTGGCTACTTTTTTCAGTTAATTTTTTTGCTGCTTTGGTATGTATTTATGATTACAAAGTAAACCAATTTTCAAATTATTTTCAACATGAAAAATATTCTAACCATTGATCTTCACTAGTTAAGTAAAGCAGGAAAATTATTTTAGAAAAATCACTAAAGTAACATTCATGTTGGCAAGTATGTGTATACAAAACACAATGTAGTAATACATATTCATATTATTAGGAATAAATGCTAGGAAATGATAATACTAACAATGTCTGTATCTACATATTAACTTCATTAACTTAATATTACTACTGTTCTGCCTGTGATTGAAACTCTCATTTTTCTTTAATATGAAATAAAAACATTGTTAACTACTGTATAATTCTAAATATTGTATAATATTTACTAGAGCAGTACAATGAAACAACTATTTTTCTAGAATTTAGCAATAGATCAGATATATAAGTTCTATTTGAGGTCTGGGGAGAGCTCCCAATAGACTATCAAAGCAAAGATAGTAAGAATTGATGAAATTTAAATATACAGCTTGATCAACTAGCTTATACTGCCACATATACTTGAGTATAGTGCAAGTTTTTATGATCAGTTGCACTATACACAGGTAAATTTTCCCTGGAGGGCTTAAAATTTATACAAAAAGATTCAAGAGAAGAACTGTACATGAAATTGGCTTATACACAAGTATATATGGTTATCATATTCATAACTGGTATTACATAAAGTCCATGTTCAATGTCTCATGTAGGATCTACAAAATAATCAATATATCTTCAAAATAATCAATATATTACTTCTGTAAATTTCATGAAATGTTTTTTAATAATATTTGTTATTGTCATTAACTTTGAAATGACCCATAATATTTCCTGTGACATTATTATAATTGTTCAATACAAAAAGCACTGGATTCAACATAATGAAGTTTTAAGCCATTATATTACTCAATCTCAAAGAAATTATATACCAATGAACTCCATCCCTCAAGTATCTAAGATAGAACCTTGGAACTTTAGACTGCCAGCTGACTGCTTTTCGCAAAACTATGTAGTATCTTTACATTAATAAAAGTTTAACCTTTTGACCATGAGCACTTTCTTGCCAAAATTCTGCTAGTCTTGAAATATGTGATTTTACATATTGTGATAGGTTTTACTGATTTATGTCACTATTTGTAGTAGTATCTTTATATAAAATAAAAGTTTGAAAGCGACAATTTCATTTGCAATAGTATATTTCTCTGGAGGATCAATTACTTTCAAGAGCTGGTAAAGGATAGAAATGCAAAAAAATAGCATCTTGGAAAACTATGTAAGTTTTTGATGTTGACTGCAGTCCCAGTTTCTGGTAGGTATAAAGATTCTTTTCTTGTGACAATACATGATAGTACTCTCTCTAATAGCCTTTTCATGTTTGTCAGAAAGTAACACCCTAACTCTAAAAACAGAACCACCAATGTTATTTGGACATTTGACCAAAGACTGCAAGCCAGTGTTTACAAAAAACTGCAAATATACATAAAGTAACAAAGGCTACATAAAAATGTGAAATAAAGTGCCTCCTGAAGGCTGTGTTAATAGAGCCAGGTAGTTCACCATGGTGATTGCTAGTACTTGTTGTAAAGGATAAATGATTGATTGATTTTAATGGCATGTCAACTCGTTTGGGGTTATTTTATGCAAAGAGGTAAATAAAGATGGTCAAATTTATTTTGTTTTTTCAAGGATTTTTCTTGATTTTGACAGTAAGCTGTCTGTAGTTGTTTGTTGCTAAATGGATTGGGAATCACTTGGAGGGATAAGTTTTATCATAAAGTTCCAGCTTACTGTTATATTTTTTGGTATAATTTTATCTCTTTCAGGAAGGTCAAATGTTATCTATACTGACATTTTTTAATATATCTATCATGTTATTTGTGTTGTAAAAGTATTGTCTGATAACATCAAAATCACAACATTCTATGGGAATGTGTTTAACAGTATAGGGTGTTTCACATGCTATATATTCTGACTTAAGTAAAAAGGAGTTTGTGTGACTGGTACATAGTTGGGATATAGTGACTTCTTCCTTTCTGGACTTCCTGAAGCCTGGTTTCCATTCTCTTATATTGGGTTTTATTGAGAAGAGTTTTTTTATGTATGTTGTTACTCCAATTTTGTTGCCAATTTCTATGGCAGAACATATTGATTTTGGTCTTCAGATTTGTATATGGGATTTTGAATCTTTTGAGGGCCATTTTTAGTGCTGATTTAGCTTCTGAGTCATTATTCTTATTCCTATGTAGCTTGGGATCCAGCTTAGTAGAATTTTTTGGAGTTATACATGGTATTTAGTCTGTTTAGGATTTTATTGATTAAAGGGTTATCAATTTTTTAATTTTTTTGTAGATATTAAAACTGAGAGTGAGTCTGAGAAGATCATGAAATTTTTGTTGTTGCTCTCTGAGATTAGGTTGAGTACCAGGTCTATTGCATAGACTTCTGCATTAAAAATGGAGGTTTCTTTTAGGAGACTTCTCTTGACAATTTTCTTGTTTAGCACAGCTGCACATGCAGTTTTATCACTATATTTGGATACTTTGGTAAAAACATGAGTGATTGGGATAATGCTTCATGATATATGTGTAATAAAACTTCAAGGAAAATAAAGAATGATAAAATTTTACACTGGAGAATAGAGCTTTCTCCATACACTATGACGTCCATTACAGGCCTGAAAAAGATAACATTGTTGCAGACACATTCACACAAGTAAGTTGTGCAGTTTTTAACTGAGAAATACTATATTAATTATATAGTGCCTTGTACCATCCTGGCATAATGAGAGTGCATCTATTCTAGAAACCTGCCATATTCATTAGAAAATATTAAATATGCATGCAATAAATGTCAAGAAATTAAATCCAGATATAATATTGGAACAGCTCCACTTATTAAAGCAGCTCAATCATTTGAGAGACTTAGATTTTAAAGGACTCATCCCATCTTCTAAGTATGAATACATGTTCACTGTCATTGATGAATACTCGAGATTTCCATTTGTTTTCCAAGTGAAAGATATATTTGCTCCTGTTAAGAGGTGTCTCAGTAATTTGTTTTCTATTTTTGGAATGAGATCATATGTGCATTCAGACAGAGGCACAACACTTATCCCAAGTGAGAAGAAAGAATGGTTCTTCTCAAGAGGGTTAGGCACTAGTAAAACAATATCATACAATCTCACTAGCTATAGACAGGTTGAAAGATACAACAGTATCATTTGGA
Organism: Acanthosepion lycidas; assembly: GCA_963932145.1. Lineage (NCBI taxonomy): Eukaryota > Metazoa > Mollusca > Cephalopoda > Sepiida > Sepiidae > Acanthosepion > Acanthosepion lycidas. The sequence continues at coordinate 60,483,639 of OZ010592.1, read as the reverse complement.
GGCCTGTATTGTTAGCTTTGCATGGCATTTGCATATAGAATCATGGGAAAGTATTCTTTCAGATGTGCTACATTCAATTTAATCTTGACTGTGCACTTTTACTAACTGTATTCCACATGAGTGACTCTTTAGCTTCCAGCAGAAATCAATATCAGTGCAGTTAATACCAATCTTGCTAAGTACCCTGACTCTGTTTTAATGAAAAGAAATATATGTGTTAAAGTAAATATGAATCAATCATTGTGGAGGTAGATCTAATTGAGGCTAATGCTAAATATGCATATATTTGTCTTCCAGATCACATCAACTAAACAACTTGTACTAGAAATTCTTATTGCTCAGCATCCATCTTCAGTAATCAGTGTAGATAAAATGAATCAGCCTCATATCCCAGAAACAGCAGACAGAAAAATTGTGGGTGATGATGATCCTCCAGTAACACCTCCAGGAGTTGAAAAAATTCCTCTTCACAGATCAGAATGAGTTTGTAAAGTTCCATTGTGACTGGACATAATTAACCATATGATTGAAGAATTGGTTTACAATGAATGAGGGAGGGGTGAATGAGGCAAAATGAAGGTTGAGGTTCAGAGTATTGTCTGAGTTTGTGTATGGACTTATTTGGAAGATTACCACACTGAGTTGCTTTCCTTTGCATTTAAAATTACCATGTTCTTTTTGGCACTTGTTTCAAGTAATTAAACATATGTTCAATGCAATACCTCAACCAGTAAAACTATTATTGTAGTAGCACCTCAAATATATTCAATCAAATCTATAACAACAAAATTTAGACTGGTTATTGAAGTAACTAGTGTCCATTTTATGTAATTTTTCTATCTTATGGGTGGAACCACTGTTGTGTTCTGTAGACCAGGTCACTGAATAGTAATGTCTTTGAAAATTGATGATTCTGTCCTTGATATATGTTCTGTTCAGTGTAAATGTTTTTTGCATGATTACCTCAATATTGAAAGCACTGACACTCTTGAGTATTTAAGGACTTCAGTATTTATGATGAAGTAATTTGGAAGCTTATTAGTTATTAAAATCTTTGTTAAACTTGATTGGTAATCTATCAATCAAATGTTAATATTTTAAAAATATACCTTAACATAATTGACAATCACTGTGAAGCATTCTTACAAAATAAAGGAATCAATATTTTTGCTATATTATTGTAAAAATTCTGTTTTTTATTTGTACCCATGCTTAGCACAGTAGTTTTTATATCTCTACTTGGGTTATAATGAAATGAATTGTTATTTGAAATTCCTTCATTGTCAAATATATATATATTCTTAAAACCTATTTAATTTTAAATTTATTTTTTATTATACTCTATTTTTACTTCTTTTTCAATTGAATCCATCACTAGATCAGATGCTAAGAAAGTCAGTTTGAGTGAGACAATTTTTCTTTTCAGAATCTATCTTGCATATCTATAAGTCTACCATTTGTCCATGTTTAGAATATTGATGCCATGTATGGTCTGGTGCCCCTGCTATTTTCCTGGAGCTTTTGATAAGATCCAAAGAAAAATCAGCAGTATTATTGGTCCTGATCTTGTAGTTTGGCTGTAGTCACTTGCCCACTGCTGTAAGGTTGCCTCACTGTGCCTTTTTGATAAATACTTTCATGGTAATTGCTTGGATGAACTCTTCACTATGGTACCTAGACTGTATGAATTTAGTGCAATACTAGACTGGCATCGAGATCTCATCTATTTACTGTTGAGCTAGCTAGATGTAGCCGTAAATTTTGCACTAACAGTTTCTTTTCATACACCCTCCTGGACCTATGATTTCCAACCAACTTTAATCTCCAAAAATTTAAATGCAATGTCAAGCACTATCTACTGTCCTACTGATTGCTCTTTTCTTTCTCTTCATTATTAATGTTTCTGTTCCTAATTCCTCCACAACCTCTAAACCCTTGTGTGTTAGTGGCTGTCCTACCTTGCTTAGGGTGATACAAATTAAAAAAAAAATTTACTAATATTTCATATTTTTATACAGATGAAGATATTAAAAATAGATTCAAATACACTTAATTTACTTTTCTTTATTAATCTAATTTTGATTTCAAGCATGTTTTACAGGATAAATAGATATTTTATAAGTTCAAAGCAATCTTATTATTCTTTATAGTCACTTATATTAGCTTTAATTATATTCATTTTCTTTTATTATATGAAGTATGAGTTCTTATTTATAACAAGATAGATTTTAACTTTTCTTATTAGCATTCTTTCCTTTTTGTTGTTATTCTGTAATAAGTTTTTAAATTTATATCTATATCATTTTTTTCTTTAAAGGAAGGATATTATTCTTTATAATAATTTTGTTACTTTGTGGCTTCAATATTTTGGGGTTATTTTCATTGTCTTTATAGTTTTTGTTGTACATTTTATCATAATTTTGCTTAAATTCACTATTTATATATTTGTCTTTTAAATTCTATTATTTACTGTCTGTCATTAAAAGACTTTTCATACATGCAATTACTGGACTCTCCTAAATTTATGACATGCACAAATCAATGACTAAGTTAGCATAAGTATTGCTACTTTTAGTGCTGTTGATAAGCAGTTCCAGTCTTAATTTTAGTCTTTAACACAGTGCAAAATTTGATGCAGACCCAAAATTCTCACTAAAATCTCTGAATTCCGCTAATTGGAAAGGCAGTCAGTACCATTTCATTAGTCTAGTTTATCTCTTCTTATAGACTATTTCTGATATTTGCCATTCTTTACAAATTGCAGCTGTGTTGAAATCAGGCATTAGTAATGTAGGGTTTTAGATAGAACACTCCATCGAGTGAACAGATAAGCGAGATGAGTTAATGCCTTTGGTGCATTTGGGACAGTTGAGATGAATTAAAGCCCTATATATATATATATATATATATATATATATATATATATATATATATATATATATATGTATATATATATATATATATATATATAATTATTTATTTAAAAATATGATTCCAACACGCTACATAAGAGGTCTCATGTTTCAAAACAAGAGCCGAAAACTTCAAAATAATATTTGAATTAACTTGAGTTAAAGTAGGCTCTGTTCCATCTTCAAGCGAAATTTTTTGGGAATGACTTATTTCTGAAATTTACGAGTTTTAATAGTATGGTCAGAATTGAAATCAAAAATTTTCATGGTAACATCAAGGGCGGATTGTTTAGAATCGGCAGGGGTGGGGTGTTAATAATTTGTATCAGTATAGAGTTACTTTCATAGATGTCGGGTCACGGTAAGGTGGGGGTGGCTAAATTTACGACGGAGGAAGTTTTCGCATAGTCTGGCTTGAGTGTCTACGGAGATTTATTAATTTATTTTTATTTTATTCTTTTATTATATCTCTTTATGAAAGGGATTTGTGTATATGAAAAGGCCGTAACGTTTGTTATTTGACGACTTCATAAAGGGTTATCAATTTTTGTAGGTAATTAAAACTATGTATATGGGCTATGGATTTTAAAATTTATTTTTTTGTATGCGTGTTTTAGGCTAGTTATTCAGAGCGTAAGTTCGGTTGTGTCGGCAGAAAACCGTTAATTCTTGCCGGTTGTTTAATAGGTTTTTATTGTTTAGGAGCTTAATAATGTGTAGTTTCTCATGGAGGCACAAAGGGCATGGGTCATCCCAAGTTTTGCAAGTTCTAGTCCTGTTAATGATTTTCCATTTTACTTTAGGTGTCCTATTTTTTTCTTTCAGGTGCCAAAAATATTTAGATAGAGAGGTCTGATGTCTAAAGTTTATGTTGTTGAAGGAGCATTTATGCTGCCTCCATCTGGTTTTAAGGCATTTTTCATGGACCCAATGTATATCATATTATTGTTAGGGTTCTCCGTGGATGATATAGTGCATCACTGCATTGGTATACCACAGATTTGATGCAGCATTTATTTTCTAATGGGCAGTCTACCGGGTTTCTACAATCGCATAATTTTTCCCTATCATTATCTGATTTAAGTGTAGAGTTATTAAAACTATTCAGGTAAGGGGGTTTGTTCAGGATATTATTATTGTGCCTTCTTATTATACCTTCTAGATTTTCAGTGCAGCAATAACTCAATTTTAGTGTGTTCTTATTGAATATATTACTAAGCCTACTTTTGGTGGGAAAGTGTTTATCGATTAGAGCTAAGAACTTCTGTCCTAGTTTAATACTAACCATTTGGTTGAACGGAGGTGTATACCAAATGATGTTTCTTTTCCTGTTTTTTTTCTTTTGGTTATTGCAATTGTCCCTATATTTAATGTTAGCATTTTTATAACCACTACTTTTTAGGGCAGTGTTGTAGAAGTCATTATGTTGGTGGAATATTACTTTGTTAGCGGAGTTACTGCTAATTCTATTTTCTATTGATGAGGGTATATGTTTAATTGTGGATAGAGGGTGGTTAGACTTCGGGTGTATATATAAGGGGTTAGCATTTGGTTTTCTATAGGGTTGGTACGTGTTGCTCGGTAAGTCTAGGGTTACGTCGAGGAAGTTTACCTTTTTCAATTTACAAGAGACTGTTATCTTTAAGTTAAGTTTTTTAAATTCACTAAAAATAATTTTACGGATCTTCTCTATCTTAAAGCTAGTGGAACTCCTCACCACCATGAGCCCATCATCTCTATACAGTCCGATGTCCTGGATATCAATCTTGCAGTGTGCCGTTAGGTTGTACAATATTAAAAGACCAACCAAGTCAGAAGACTCTGCAGAGTCTAGTGATCCCATTGTGATGTCAAACAGGTCGTTATTGTTTTTTATCCATTGTTCCCCATTATGAATGAGGACGGATTTTTTTGCGCTGAGAATAATGTCGGTTTCTTCCTTTGTCAGGTTAGAATATACACCAGCAAAGTCCAGGGCAGTCGTAAAAAGATCCTTCGAAATTGATGGGTAGTAGTCCACGATATCGAACTGTAGTAAGGTGCAATTTGTTTTATCATCAATATTGTTGAACCAGTTGATGACATCTTTAGTATTGATCCATAATTTTAATTTGAGTTGTTTTTTATTTGGTAAGTAATTTTTTCCAGGATCCTTTTGCTGATCTTTCCTATATCGGGTCGGGTAGGGTTAATTATACTAGTGGTCGGGTTTTCCAGAATGTCAGGCTTATGGTCCTTAAGGGTTACGTAACATTCCTTTTCTGCAAGTTTGCCTACTCTATCGCTAATTTTAAATTTATCAATTATTTTTTTACTTGCTCTGTTTATGTTGTCAACCATGTTTATGTTGTTGTTGCAAGCTTTTTTATAAGTCCTTGTTAAGTTTTTTTTAATTAAGTTTTTGTAGTCATCAACAGCCAATTTGTAGAAGTTGCCGGTTTTGTCCGACTTAACTAATATTTTGTCACAATCATTAATGCTTTTAACTATTTGGTCTAGCTGTTTTTGGAAGTGGTTTTTCTTATTTTGAAAGGAGATGTTGTTGATAAGGTTGAGTAGGTCTTTTTCAAATTCGTATAGTTGTTTGTTGAATGGTGCGACTCTTTTACTTTTAAAGCCGTAAACTTCGCGTTCTTTATCGGTTGAGTTATTCCCACAAAAGTAGAAGTATGCCTTCCATCTCATTCTTCTGTTTAATTCCTCTGTTTTTTGCAAAAGTTTAACGAAATAATTCCGTTTGTTTGTATGTGGAATGTTTTTCAGAGAAATCCCGAAATTAACTTTTTCCATATTTTTAAAGAAGTTGTTTTAAAAAAAATAAAGGTTTAAAGTGCTCGACCTTAATTCGGGAACCAATATGTGTGAAAATATTGTAGAAAATAGGAAAGAAACTGGTTTGGTAAATAATCCAAAGTTCCTTAGTATTTTTGTAATTATTTTTAAAAAATAGTGCTCGATACGAAAGTAGAGCATAAATATAATTATTTATTTAAAAATATGATTCCAAATTTTAAATAAATAATTATATTTTTAAATAAATAATTATATTTATGCTCTACTTTCGTATTGAGCACTATATTTTAAAAATAATTACAAAAATACTAAGGAACTTTGGATGATTTACCAAACCAGTTTCTTTCCTATTTTCTACAATATTTTCATATATATATATATATATATATATATATATATATATATCTTTGATGGGTACTACAAAGTTCTCAGACAAAAAATTGAGCAAAAGAAGGCTTCTTGGTCACACTGAGAAATTTTTCATTATTAAATTAGATACTTATCACAAAAGAACAGATAGTTTTATTAAAGGAATGTACAACCCATTTTGAGACAGATATCCACATGGAGATTGCAATCTTATTCAGTTTTTACAAACAACAAACTGAGATTACAATGCTCTCTTTCTCTAAAGCATACAGTCTATTCTAAAATTTTATGCAAATCACATTTTTTCAAATATCTCCTTATTGACAGCATGTATTTGAACATAAATTGGTCAAAAGCTTAGCAATATTGACATGTGTAATTATATCCAATAACACATGGTTCTCTACAATAGAATGGCAATCATTTTGGCAAATTTGTTTTATTGCAACCATACCAATTTTTATGCAAAAGGGTCTGTAAAGCATGTTTGAGCAATGGTAACAAAGCAAAAGAAGTTCAAATGCTTCATGACCATAAAACACTATTAGAAATTGATAAATTCTTTGCAGTCAAGGAATCAAGAAATTTGTTACAAACCCAGGTACATTGAGTGCAGGACGTGACAAAGAAAAAATAAGGGAATCTTTGACTTTCACTTTGTAATTGACAAAAATGAAAGTAATCAAAAATTTAAAAAAAGAGGAAATACAAACATGAATAAACTTCACTATTGTGCTCCAGAAGTAACCTGTAGTGTCAACAGTGCTTGGGGGCTGAGGTCAGCTACAGAATAGATCATGTCTTTTTGATCCAAGATGAATCTGCTTGTGGTCACAAGTGATCACATGGTAATAAAGAATTGAAGAACGATATATACGTACACCCAAAAGTAAATAATTGGGCATTTGGGACAATAGTAGAGGTAAAAATATAACAGTTGGAAGATATCTAATACAAATCAGCAAAGTAAAGAAAATGCAGAAGTAAGCTATGAATGAACTGGTGATCAGCAACTTACATGTTTTAACACATTTTGAAATTTGTTCATTTGAAAAATGGCCCTGAAACCAAATCTTCCTAATTTCTCAATGGGGTTTGACATCAGTCAACTGCCAATGTGTAATCTCTTTTTTTCTACCAAAGTAACTTTCTCTTAATTTGATTGCTTTGCAAGTCTAATGAGTTCTCACTGATCTAATTTACCTGTAGGTATTGGGAGGATTAGATTCATAACTTAACTAGTTGAGTAGACCATTTGAAGTTGATAGCAATCAAAACAAAATATAACTAAAAATAATCCAGGTTATAAGATGCCAGAGATGACTTGCATTGGTAGGGATCCTTCTACAATGAGCTTTCTGTAGAACCAAACATGCAGCTTCTCCACATCAAAGCCATAATTAAGTGTCCAGAATTAGTTAACAGGATGAGCATTGTATTCGGTCAAGATAATGCTAGGCTTCATGCTTCTTTGCTGATTAGGAAAATATTGGTAGAGTTTGGAAGAAGATTTTACTCAATTTCCATAATCACAAGATATTACACTTTTGGATTACCATTTATTCCCCTTATTACTTCATTAGTGAAAAATTTCAGTTCTTGTGAAGACTGTAAAATATACATGTGGTAGTTTTTTGTCAAGTATGATCAAACAATCTGAGAGGATGCCATTATGAAGTTTCCTGGAAATTATATATATATATATATATATATATATATATATATATATATATATATATATATATATAATATTTTTTTGTTTAAAAATATGATTCCTTCGCTACATAAGAGTTCTCATGTTTCAAAAACGAGAGCCAAAACCATCCAAATAATTATTAAAATTAAGTTGAATTGAGGTGTTTAGTCCCGTTTCATCTTCAAGCGAAATTTTAGGAATAAGCTATCTCTTGGTTTACATGTGTTTTTAGGCATGGTCCATTATAACATTCGTTATTGTGGGAGTGGCTAGACTAGTTTCTTTTTTAAGTGGTCAGAGAGTTAATTCTTATCTATAGATTCATCATCTTTTGAGAGGTTTTGCTAAGGTTGGGTAGGGTATCTATTTCAAGGCTAATGTTGGCGGTCATCCTCTAGTTAGTTCCCAGTGAGGGATATTTTTATGGCGCACCTACAAGTCGTTATGTGTCGGGAGGATTGTGTTTTATTATTGTCTATCTGATTATCTATTTATTTATTTGTTTATTCAAGTGGGTGTTTTATATACAAGCCATATTGCACTGAATTTCAATTTGTTTTCTGATGACTACAGAAAGGGTTTTTCCTATTTAATGATTTGGCTAAGCTTTTAAGACTTTTATTAAACTATTGGATTTTATTTTTATGCTAATTATTTAATGCGAAAATTTGTTGATGTCAGCAAAAAAACGTTAACTCCTAAGGCATAAAGGCATGGGTCATCCCATGCCCTTTGTGCCCTTTATGCCTACACAAAAAACTACACATCATTAAGTTTCTAAATAATGAAAAATTATTAAACCATAGGCAGGAGTTAACGTTTTTTTGCTTACATCAACAAAAATGAAACGGGACTAAACACCTCAATTCAACTTAATTTTAATAATTATTTGGATGGAATTTGGCTCTCGTTTTTGAAACATGAGAACTCTTATGTAGCGAAGGAATCATATTTTTAAACAAAAAAATATTATAACAAAGCTCTAATTCTGTATGGAGCACTGTCTTCTTAAAAATAAAAACAAAAATACTAAAGAACTCCGGATTATGTGCCCAACATGTTCTTTTCTATTTTCTGCATACCTGCGCACTTATACTTGACTTATGACTGTCTAAGATTTAATAAAATTTAAAGTAATTTGGCTTAATATTTTAGTTAAAATATTTTACTTAAAAGATAAGCAAATTATTTGAGAAGACATTAAATTAATTTATTCTTTTTCAAAATACATTTCTTTGATTATATATGTTTTAATTTATAATCTCTGATCATTAAAATAGTTGCTCTGTTGTTTTTATTAATATGTTCTATATACCAATATCTATTTCTGGTAAATGAATATAGCAGTTTACACTATGGAAACTAATGGTTGCTGATCAAAATTATAAAAAAGATCAATTGTTCCTCACAACCTGCAATGGTCTTGTTCTGCTCAGAAGTATTTTTAGCTAATGTTGATTTGAAAAACTTACACTAAAATAAACATCTGTGCAATCTTCTAATATAACTGAAAAAAAAAACATACATCCTAACCTGTTAGTCTTTCACAGTGAAAAGTTGCAAGACTGGAGGATGTTTTTTGCAAACTGATAAAATTTATTATTACTGACTTGCAGAGAGACCAAGCAACTAATTTGTTAAACACTTGCATTGTGTTAGAAGTTGATGAACATTTACAAAGTTATCAGAATATAACCTTTCCAAACAGTGATCAGCTCTATGGGAAAAGGAAATTTTGTGAATAATATCAAATCCTCTACAAAATGCAATAGAAAATTAGATTGCATCAAAGCAACTGCAATCGTATGATACCATGTATTTAAAATATCTGGATGGCTCTCTCCCTCTGTATTGTTACATTAATGTAATTATTCATTCACTTAATTTTGAATATATTATCTAATTCATGTGTCATTTTGATAATATGTATTTTCTTTCACTGTCTTTCAGCATTTTTTTTATTCCTTATAATCTTTCCTTTGATAAACTAATACCTACAAAATTTGGTTATGTCCATTTTGAGGTAAAATTTACTTGCTGTCTTCTTATGTGTACATATAAATGAACACATATATTCACATATAAAATATTAAGAATCTGATTTGAAATGTCAGTATGTAAATTCTAATTAACCAGTTGTAGCCAAAGTTATTAAGTTAATATACCCCTAAAATGTCTTAAGTTAGAGTATACAAAACAATTTGGGGGATTTGTAATTGAATGATAATATTGTGGGGGTCTGCATTTGTTCTGAACTGTGAAAAAAGTACAGGTTTTTCAAGGAAGATATTCTAATTATAGAGTAATATCACTTATTTTTTTGGTTTACCCATTTGCATATGACTAAAAAGTTTGGGTGCAAAAGAAAGTAACTTCATTTTTGCACATGACACACAGAAGGTGGGATAATCTGTGAAGAAGTAAATCTAAGGATAATATTTTTCTCATCATAATTTTCTCTTAAACAAGGCTTCTAGCATTCTATTAATTTTTTTAATCAAAGAAATTAGAAGTTTTAAAATTAAATCATATTAAAATATGATCATTGCAAGCAATTATTATAAATGTTTTTTCAGAACCGTAAGTGTTTTTAGCAATTGCTCACTTTATCAATAACCTGTAAAATACAATTCAAAGAGGAAGATATAGTTTTTAGTAGGTTTGTGTTAGCTGCTAAAAGAAACTGCAACAACAAATATTTTAATTTGAAGACCATGACAGGATATTATAAAAACACTTTTAACAATATATCAAGATTTATAATATATTTAAGAAACCGCATTATTTTTATTTAACTATGAATTCAGTTGGCTATTTTTAAATTTTTATGAATAGTTTTTATTCTCTTTAAAATAAAATTATGCAACATTGTTTTGATGATAATTTATACATCACATAGATACATTTAGACATACTGGGAAGGCATAATTTAGACTTTATCTTTGTTACCAATCAATATTTCACAATGAGTAAATTTTTTACTCATTCTTATTCTAACTTTTTGAAATTTAAATCTTTAAGAAGGCCTGCAGATTGTAATGCTATATTTTCTATGAAAAAGTGAAGGTATAAGTATAGAGTTGTTCTCAGAGTATCAACAAACTTTTATAAGCACATAACTTACATTTTTCATAAAAGGAATTTTGGAAAGTTAATTTTAGAGTTTAAGTTTTAGGGTTTATTATACCCAGCAAGAATTGGAACTTAGCTTACCAATTAACAATTCAAAGCTATTATCTATTACATAACCCATACATCCAAGCTTACAGGACCTGGTATTTCCAAGTAATCACCCACTTAGGTATTGACTAGGCCTGCCTTGCTTAATTTCAGTGATTATACAGGAACCAGTCTTTCAATGCTATATGGCAGTAACCAATTTCATTGCAAATGGTAATTAGTAAGTAGTCCATTAATATTTTTTAAGTCACTCAATATCACTTTTTGTTTTATAAAGTATTATTTACTACTCTTTAAAAAATTGATAAGGACTTAGGACTATTGAAACATGAATTAGAAGCTTGAATTATATCTTCCTTATGATTGATTATCCTCAATTTATGGTATTTTAAATTACTACAAAGTAAATTATAGAATAGCACAGTAAAATAGCCATTGGTGATTTATGTTATATTTTAAAAAGTTTAAACTAATCTGAGTTTAATAAATTTTAAGCACTAGATTCCTTTAACTTTTATTTTGTTGAATTAAAACTTGTAAATAATTTTGAATTAACATATTAGTTAAAAGATGATAAACCCTCATCATAAAGCTTAAAATCACAAAACTTACTTCAGTAACTTCTATAGTATCTTACATGTAGTTACAAATCATTATACCTTTGCATAAAATGTTGGATTTCTGGAATATTGTTGCTCTTTATTGTATAAACTCCCACTGACAGTATTCTTGATTTAATTTTATATAGTGTAGAGCTGAATTTTTATTTGTGGTAATAAAGAAATAAATAAAAAATAAATAACAAAAAAGCCCAAATATTACCATCTCTAAAAACAAATGGATAATGGAAATTTCCAGGCAAAAAAAGCAATAGTTCAATTAACCAACGAGAAAGCTTTCACAACTAGAATGTAAGAAAATAAATAAACAAATAATAACAAGGAGAACAAAATTTCACCATTTCTAAAATTAGTTAGTTTGACAAACCAATTAGAAAGCTTTCACAACCAGAATATAAAGTTGCAAGCCAATGAGAAGTGAGCACTCTTTTCAAAGCAGATCTATAGATGTGTATATAAAAAGATAGAAAATCAAACAATATTAGAAATGAAAAATTAATTTTGCCCATTCTCTGATGATGTAGTCATCGTAACATACCCAGAGATGAAATACAACATTTGCACAACTAACTGGCAACCTTACATAGTTAAACCATCCTTTGCTACATTGAAAACCAACATACCTTCTTTCACCATGTGGTCAAGCAATGGTTACTACATTTTGATACATACATATATATGTATATTTACTTCCTCCCACACTCTTTATCTGTTTCTCTATCTCTATTTCTCTATCATATACACCAGGACTTTTATACTTGAACTTCAATTTTCACCTTACCCTTCTGTATTATTATATTGTCTTATATAAAGAATTATTTTGTATATATCAACACTGTGCATTTTTCTTTAATCATTACACCCAAATCATTTTGACTGATATATGGATGTAACTGACTTGTCAGAGGATAACATAATAAACCCCCATAAATGATAACTTATCCTCCATATATTCAATAATTCTGATAATGATGATACTAAACTGGTAGAAAGCATGAATAGTATCTAACAGGATGAATAATGATTGGTGTAAATTAAATCTTGCATCAATTTTTTAATTCAAAGTATTAAAGAAAATAAAACAATTTTTTATAACTTTTGTTAACCAAACATTATCTACATCAACGTGGAAGACTTGGAGAAGAAACTTGATCTAACCTTGTTATACAATGAAATAACTTTTCTTTAATGTGTTGTGGCTCTAATTGGTTCAGCAAGAAAACTTTAGAATCTGAAACCTACACAAGAACTTGTTTAGTACTTGTAGTTTTTCCTCAGTAGATAGTGTTTTAGACTGAAAACTGGGAATTGTTGTGTTTTATCTTTAGTTTGGATCAATATTTTTTACAAGTCCCTAAAGAATGTTACTCACTCTTACATGGCTTACAAGCTCCTTCATTTGAGTTGAATTATACTCAATTAAACAGAATACAAGTTCCATTTGTTCCTTTCAATATACCAGATGTTTCTTAATACCCTTTTAATTTTGCATGGTTTACTTTTTGAAGTAAAATATGTATAATCAAATGCTCAAAGACTAAGAGATTTTAAATTCTATCCTAAGTGCTAGATTTGGGAAATGTGTTATCAACTCATTTTAAAAATTCTCTTTTTACACTTGGGAGAGCATTTATAGAAATCGTATGTGAACTATTTAAAACCCTTATTTTGTCTTGGATGGAGTGTTTCCCTTTAATGTATTTCTTTTTACTTTTTGTATTCTTTGTTAGATGAATAAAGCCTTTAATAAGCTTTAATAAGCTTACTAGCCTCTTGTGGTTTTACTACAATTTATTTGCCTAACTAGAACATTTAAAAAAAATATATTACGCTTATGGAAAGACTGATGAACCATGATATTTCTCTACTGATCCAGAAGAAGAATTTTTCTAATTTCCTTTTGTCTCTACCAGACGAAGGCTTAGACAACTCAATGAAACTGATATTGTTAATCATTTACATAGAATCTTTAGTACACGAGTATGGCGTTGACCTTCTTATATACAAAGACACTATGGAAAAGCTTGAGAAAATTTATTTCAAGCCAAAGAGCAAAGATTTTGCTCATCAGATACTTTTAACTACGATCCAGAAAATTGCCCAGAGTCTGGACCAGTATTTATGAGCTTTGTGTCTGATTAGTAAAGACTGCATGTTTAAACTTGTGACAGCAGAGATTAACCATGATGAGTATATTTGGGACGCCTTCATAAATGGACTACTGTCTACTTATATATGGACAAGACTCCTCAAGAGTAGGTCATTAGACTTAAACATTGTGTATAACCAGGCTGTGGCCCTAGAAAGTGCTGCCAAACAATCCTTATCTTATATGGAACTGGCTACTGTTCATTATGGACACTAGGATTAATAATATTCTAGTCAATGCCTTGATAGACACAGGGAATATTGAAAGCTTCAAAAATCATCAAGTTGTACAAAAGCTCAGGCATGCTGTCTCTCCTACAGCTGGAAATTTTAGAATGACTTTTTCATCATTCTCTTCTAAAATTAGATGCACTTGCTCAGTTGACTTACTGGTGGGAAACAAGACTTACCCTAATGTGAAACTTACCATCTTATGTAACTTTTGTTGCGATATATTATTAGGTCATGATTTCTTACAGTGACACTATTCTGTTTCCATCTCATTTGGCAGATCCTTACTGAAACTGACTATGTGTGGTCTTGTTGCCATAGGTATTCAAACTCCTTCCTTGTTTACCAAACTTTCATCAGACTGTAAGCCTATAGCATTAAAATCCCTTTCAAATACTGATAAAACCTTCATTGTTTCGGAAACAAAGAGATTGGAGTGCTCAAGTTCTGGCCACTTCAAGAGCTAATCATAAATGAAGGATGGTGGTAGATTAAAGAAACAATAAATTAGTATACATTTTTGGATACATACCCCCTTCCACGAATAGCTGATATAGTACACAAAGTAGCAAATTATCACTACTTCAGTACCCTGAACTTGAAGAGTGCATACCACCAAGTACCAATTAAGGATGCTGAAAAAAGTATACTGCCTTCAAAGCTGACAATCACCTATATCAGTTCCTTTTGGCATTAATGATGGAGTGACTTGCATTCAGCCGATAATAAACAACATTATCTCTTCTGAAGGACTTTCTGTTATATTTGCTTATGTCCATAATGTATCAATCTGTGGTAAAAGGAAAGAGCAGCATGATATCAACTTAAATAAATTCATGAGGGTTGTTTGAAAGTATCATCTAGCCCTGAATGAGGAAAAAAAGCACTTTGGCAGCTGACACTGCTTGGCTATCTGATCAGCCAAGGATCAATTAAACATGACAAAGTGTTTATGTCCTCTTAAGAGTCTTCCAATCCCTCAAAATAAGGCTGCATTATGATGAGTAATCAGACTATTTTCTTATTATTCCCAATGAGTAACAAAATTCTCTGACCGGATTAAATCCTTAAAAACAACTATTATGTTCTCTCTCAACTCTAATACTGAGAAAGTGTTCAATGACCTTAAAGAGGAGATTGAAAAGCCTTACTACATTCTATTGAATGGATGGCCATATGTAGAAATGTCTTTATACTACATATGTATTTTTAATGAGAGGAGAGAAGTGGAAGGAGGAGGAGGTGGTGGAGGAGGAGAAGTACTCCCTAAGTAGGTTAACTAATGAGAAGGGAGCACCATAGCCTGATGGAGTCAAGGCCAGTTTTGAATTCAGAGTTTTTCCTTCTAGACTGGTTGTCATCCAAGGCTAATGAACCCAGTCTGTCCTGCTATTTGCCCATAACTGAGAGGAGAAGGAAAGGATTCATACCTTTCCCAAAGGTATTAGCATGTAAATGAATGTAATGGATCTGACTGGAGTTCGAACTCTGTTCTCTGATTCCTCAATCTGAGCTGCTCCATTACTTCACCATGTCTCTACAGTGAATGAAAAACTTTTGAAGAAAAGCTTCCCTTAATCATTGAATCTAATGCCTCCAATACTGCTGTAGCTGTTGCAGTGAATTAAGTGGGCTGACTGGTTGCCTTCTTTTCAAGGAATCTCTCTTGTACCAAACATAAGCACTCTGCTGTTCAGAAAGATGCTATTACATAAGCAGTGTGAAAATGGTCTCACCTCTTAACTGAGAGGAGTTTTGCTATTCTTAATAACCAGCAAGCTGTAAAATATATTGTCTAATTCAAAAGGACTTGAAAAAAATAAAGAACAACAAAATCCAACAGTGGAAATGAAATTGGGGTGTTACAATTAAGATATTGTATACTGACCTGGCAAAAATAACTTTCCTGCTGACATATTCTCTCATGTTCACTGTGGAGCTCACTGTGGAACTATTGGTGATAAGAAATTGTGGGAGCTACATGTCCACTTTTGTCACCCTGGTGTGACAAGGTTCACTCATTTCATCAAAATAAGAATTTGCCATATTACATTGAAGAAATACAAAAAGTATGTTGAGAATACCCTGAGTGTGTTCACTTGAAGTGTAGGTTTTACTTTCCAGATTCTACCAACCTTATTAAAGCTACTCAACCTATAGAATGGCTTAGCATAGACTTCAAAGGTCCACTTCCTCTAAGAACCATTAGCTACTGATTATTGCGGACGAATATTCCCATTTCCCATTCTCTTTTGCCTGTCCAGATTTGACCACTGGCTTAGTTATGAAATGTCTGAACCTGATTTTCATGCTGTTTGGGACCCATTTTTACATCCATTTGGACTGTGTACTCTCATTTCAATCCAGAGAGATGAAAGAATACATGGTTAATCTTGACAACTAGCCGGACAACTTTAATAAGAAAATGGATGATGTGAGCAGTATGACAGGGTAATATAGAAAGCTATTACCCTGACATTAGCTTACAGAAATCTTGAGATCTCACAGTAGGAAATAGTATTAACTGAAGTACTGCATTCAATCAGGTCATTGCACTGCCACCAATGCCACACCCCATGAGAGACTATTCCAATACCAATGCCAGTCCACCAATGGACACTCATTATCCACTTGGCTAACCACCCTCGGCCCTGTTTTATTGTGTTGCTATGCCTGTAATAGTAACCATGACTCACTGGAGGATGTAGTAGATTTAATTGAGGCTAATCCTTAGTATGCTGATGGATGAGAAGCAACTGTCTCTATTTTTGACTAGGCCCCTTTAGGGAAGATTGGCACAAAAAACTTCAACTGAAGTAAATTTTGATTCATTTTCTATTTCCTGTCTCTGAGTACCTTAGTGGTTTGGAACCCACATCACCAGCTGAACCTGTGATTGAAACTAGTCACTTTTTGCATTCTCCTGTGCCCTTATAGTCTAGAGAGACCCGGCATGAAATAGAATATTCTACTCCTGGATTGGTATGGCAGAATAAGGCTTTTAATAAGGTCATTAGCCTCTTGTAATTTTGCTAAAATATGCATCCTTCACTCAAAATGTGGACTTCCCCATTAGTTTTCACAGCCAAACTGAGCAATATGTTTCTCTATTGGATCTATTTCTTATTTCCTCTCTCTGTTCTTGCCAAATCTTCATAATACTGCTATCTTGCTAACTGTGATAACTATTGATATCTCCTTCCAAACATTCATTAAACCCCCTATCCATAAGACATTTTTCTGGTACCAGCATACTGATTAGGACTCATTCCAGGATTTTCTTTGTGATGCCCCTGAACTGACATCATCAACCTCTCAATTGAAAAATGTGTCACTGAGGTTTCTTTTTGGATCAATGCTAGCAAGGATGCTTTCATCCTTCTCAGAAATACCAGGTGAAACTGCAATCCTCTCCATGATTCACATCAGCCTGCTTGGCTGCCATATCACACAGGAACCACTATTTCTGGGACAGCTCTCATCATAACAGGTGCCTATTTACTATTGCTTGTAACAAATGTAAGCAAGTCCTCAAAGAAGCTAAGTCACTGTTTGCTGACAGAATGAAGCACTGCATAGCTTCTAAAAACTTTGGCTCTCGTAACTATTGGTGTCTCTTTCATAGGGTACTAAATATGTGCAAGGTCTCTATTCCCCTCACTTCAATCGATTTGAGGTGTTATCATCCTCTGCTGATAAAGCTGAATGCTTTGCCTGTAAATACTCAAACCCTACTCTTGATTCATCTGGAGTATCCCTGCCTAACTTCCCACTTAGAACTGATTCTTTGTTGAGTGATATGCATATAATACCTTCCTTGGTTTTCAGTATCATCGCTAATCTTGATCCCCACAAAGCATATGGACCAGATAGCATCCCTATAATAGTCATTAAGAAGTGTGCTCCTAAACTAGCTCCTGTCCTCTCTAAACTGTATAATAGATGCTTTACTGCCTCCTGTTTTCTCAAAGTCATTGTCTGTTATTTTATTTTTTAAGAACTCTGGTGAACTGTTTAACTTTTCAGCCTATTAGCCTTCTGCCTCTGTTTGAGAAACTTCTAGAGGCCATCATCAATGCTGAATTGGTTCATCATCATTTATCGCAGGACAAGCAATATGACTTTCATTTCTCCAGATAAATTCCTCATAAACTAATGATAATTGTGGAAAGAGTCTATCATGTTTTAGATAAAAAAGGTGAAGCTTGAGTTTTAGCATTGGACATTTTGAATGACTTTGACAAGGTCTGGCATTCAGATCTTCTCCACTAGCTGAAAAGCTAAGGTATCTCCAGGCACATTTTTGAGCTGATCCAGTTGTTCCTATCAAATCGTGAAATGAAAGTTGTCAACTCATCTAAATCCTTTTGTACTAATGTGGGTGTCCCCCAGGGTGCCATCCTTGATCCTACACTGTTTTTAATCTTCATTAATAACCTTCCCAATGACATCAATTTTCAACTTATCATCTTTGCTGATGACACTACCATTTACTCCTGCTTTGATAGTAAGGTCAAAATGGCAGCTGATATACAAAACAACCTAAAGACTGTCATTAATTTGAAAAAAAGATCACTTGTCAAATTTAATGTCTCTGAAAGTAAACTGCTCTCCATTAATCATCTGAGAGACCTCCCTCTGCTTTCCATCATCATGGCTAATGCTCTCCTCCAAGAAAGTGACATTGCGCCTTCTCAGGCAAACGTTCTCAGCTGACATGAAATACATGGAAAGACTCCATTGAATCCATCACCAGATCAGCTGCTAAGAAAGTTGGTTGGATAATTTTTCTTTCTGGAATCTATCTTGTATATGTATGTCTTCTATTCATCTATGCTTAGAATATTGCTGCCATATATGGCCTGGTGCCCCTGCTATTTTCCTGGAGCTCCTTGATAAGATCCAGAGAAGAATCAGCAATATTATTGGTCCTGATGTCACAGCTCAGCTTCAGGCACTTGCCCACCACCATAAGGTTGCCTCTCTGTGCCTTTTTTATAAATACTTTCATGGTAATTGTTCAGATGGTCTCTACACTTTGGTACCTAGAATGTATGAATTTAAGTGCAATACTAGACTGGTGGCAGGATTTCATCAATTTACAGTTGAGCAAGCTAGACATAACTTCTATACTACAGTTTCTTTTTTTTGCACTTCTTGCTTGTGGAAGTTCCTCCTGGCTTCAGAATTTACAACCAACTTTAATCTGCAAAAATTTAAACAAAATGTCAATCGCTATTTACTGTCCTTCTGTTTGCTCTTTTCTTTTTCCTCATTACCAATGTTTTTGTTCCTAATTCCTCTACACCCTCTAACCCCTTGCATGCCAGTGGCTGAACTGTCTTGCTTGGGATTATACTGATTAAAAAAATAAAATGGCATAAATGTCCCTTTTTACTGAATCTGAATACATAACTGATGAATTTATTCCATTGGTCAAAATATTAGTCTGATAGTTGAGAAGTATCAGACACTAAGTTATTAGATTGATCAAAAATTTGGAGGAGAAAAATAATTATCTTAAATCAATTTAAAGTTCATCTTTCAACAGTTAGTTATGATCTCTTAAAATCTGTAATGATATCAAAACATAAATATGAATGATATCAGTAAAAGAAATGCTGGCTTCAATACTGAAGACTTGAAAGTATTTTACCCCTTTGAAACTTTACTGTTTCATTCATCTGTCTTATTTATACAAATAAATATGTAAATAATAATAATCAGTTATCCCTTCTTTTGTACTAAATATTTTACTACAATTTAATATAATGCATATTTTTATTACCACTTGATACCACCAGATATTTATTAAAATAAAATTTATATAAAATTGTTTGAAAACCTCATTATGTAAAAGAAAATACTAAAAGAATATTTTTGTCTTTTGATATGTCAGAAAGCTCTGTACTTGCAGGTATATCTAAAATTAAGTCAATGACTCCTAAAGAAATTACCATAGTATAAGTATATAAAGCAATCAGTTTTTCTAGGGCTTTCTATATAACTATCAATTTTAATGTTTGACAAAATTAAGTCAGAATAATATAATTATACAATTATGTACATTTTAACCAAGAAAAAATTTTTATTTTTCCATATTTCTTAAGCTGAAAAAATAATTTTGATCCCATTTTAAAAGCTCATCAGTTTATGCAAACAATTATCATTGTCATTTATATGAGAAAATTCAATCATCTTATTTGTAGATTTTCATATCTCAAAGGAACATTGTAAAATTATATATTGATTATTTTGATGAAGACCTGTTTACATGTATAACAGAGATAGCTTGAGTTTTTAATGGACCACAATTAATGTCTATATAGGATTATAAACTATATACTTGGAAAAATTATCTCATTAACAATCTATTTCCCTTGTTGTGATTTCACATGCAATGCATATCAATGTATATTGTATTCACAAGTCATTTGTTATGATTTACAAAGTATTGATGTTTTTATTTCTGGTAATAGTGTTGAATTTATCTAATGTATCAAACGCATTCAAGAATTGATTTATCTGATTAAATGATAGACTTATGAATATATTCACACAATATTTCCATTATTGTTAGTTTATTATGATCAAAAGTAGTTGCTATTTTTATATTCAAGTGCCAAAATGGAAAAGCTAAGTAAATTCAAACTTTTGTCAGTAAAAGGGCAAAATAATGCTTTATATGTTTTATGCTTATTACCAGGACTGGTATGTACTACCCCATTCTACCAGAAGGTGGGGGATTTGATTAGAGGTCCTGGGCAGTGTTTTTGACTCTCACTATCTTATCAACATTTGCTTTTTTCTACCTACATTTATATATGTTACAAATTAAACTGAAGGATGAAAACTTTTCACTGATTTTGACAAGTCTGTGTATTTGTTTTGCTTATGTTACGTTTTGAAAAAAAAACACCATATAAAATTTACTATTTTTTATCCATAATGTTGAATGTGTCAAAATTATTCAACTTTTTACCAAGAAAAATCTCAAATTAATGTTAAAAATTGCTGCAAAACATTGTTGATTTAAGATGGACTGCTCTATTATGATTTGTATCTAATTTGTATTTTGATACATTGTATTTTGATACATTGTATTTAGATGCATTGTATTTATTTTCAGTTCTTCTAGTTGAATTGTTCACCTATATTGCATATGATCCATTATTGTACATAATTAGGTTACAATAAAATATGTATTTTATATGAATACTACTTCATGAACATTGTAATGTAGAATAATGGAGGCCCTATATTATAAGTTCGGTTGTGGGACCCATGTGACCCTTGAACAAGCCCTGCTTATTATTAACACAGTATTATGGTTTTATTAACTACCTAATTTTTAATCTATAGAAATGCAAAAATAAGTGTGCTGCTCATAACTTGACAACAACCACTTAAAATGTTTGAAGATGACATTATGGAGGGTTGTATTTAACTTTGTGCTACTAACAGAAGTTGAATGTCAGTGGATTACAATAAGCAAAATGCAGATTTCAGTAGAAAATGAATGGCCAATGTTTATTGACATCTCTTTTCTGGAAGTGGGGTCATAAAATTCATACATGACTAGAAACACTTTTTGGTTTCCTTTTGCATTATAGGAAAATGAAATTCTTTATTTTTATTATTATTATTTTATTTATTATTTTATTTTCATTCTCCCACAATACATCCCCACCAGAAGCAGAGCTGTATGAATACATTATTTACTAGAAATATATAAACTCATTCTTTTTAGAAAATGTTACATGTCTTCCTGAGCATGTGGGTCTAGATTAAATATAAGTTTGTTCTAATTTTGGGGAAGTTTTCATCTGGGGTGTTTTTCTCAACTGATAGTTCATCAGCGGGTGTGTCATTATCAGTTGTTACCTTTTATTTTGGATCAGACAGAGGTATTTTGAATGTGTTGCAAGCTTCAGTCTGTACAAGGACACATTTTGATGATTTCCAAAATTGAGATCTATAACAAAATATTTTTCATGTCTCTCTATGAATTTAAATGGTCCAGCATAAGCAGCTTCTAAAGGCTTCTGTTGACCCATAACCAGATATGTGTACATTTATTTAGTTCTTGGGGAATGAAAGGCTTTGGAACAGTGTGTAGCTGTCTTTCACGGAAAAAATTTGATTCAGGTCTTATCATCTTTAATTGCCGAACCTTTTCATTGGTAAACTCTATAGAGTCTTTTTCAACCATAGGCTTGGGTACTAGCACTGAAGTCCCTGTTACTGTAATAGCTGGTGAATAACCTTGGTCTGCTAGTAAGTTTTGCAAATCAAGTAACACTATTGGAAAGACATCAAACCAGTTTTGTTTTCTTGCCATTATGTCAGTTTTAATCCATTGAATTGTTGATGGTATGCCATGGTTCTTAGACTGTGAAATCCTATCAGTTTTGATAGTTTACTAAATAGCTCACTTTCAAATTGACTTCCTCTATTGATGACCTCAGTCAAACCAACGCAAGAAATCAGTCAACTCCCAGTGCTACCTTTACACCCTGATGATCAGCAACCAAAATCAACATTTCATTAAATTTCCAACAACACTGTAAGATACCCTGTATATTAAACAAATACATTTTGTTTAAAAACCTAATCCTTGTTATTCCCTTCCTTTTGCAATCAGACACTTACTATAGTCAGTGTTTGATTGCAAAAGGACGGGAATAACAAATGGTGTCAGAAACATGAGGGAAATGGATATAACAACTCACATAAGCAGCAAAGAATTAGCAAATTAACTAAATATACCTTCCAACAACAGAAAAAGAACTAAATACCTTATTGAACATCTTGTGTGGATGTGGCAGCTACTGGACAACCGACAAAATGAATGAATATGATCAGACTGGTTCTTCAGCCTTATTCTTATGGCCACTGTATGAACTCTGCAAGACCAGCAAACCATTCTCTTCTTTACCAACAATCATCTTATTCCTGTCTTCACTGAACTCGTCACTTGCTGCCTATGAATCAGACAGAGATTTGGGGGAGCTGTTATACTTGATTGCAATTAGATCTCTTTCTGATTCATTCTGCATGCCAGACAGATGTGAGCATCATGAAAGCAAAGAAAAGAAATTAGATAAGTTGTTTTCTATGCATAGGATCTGAGCATCACATCTAGTCCATGAAACAAGCCCCTGCAATGAAAGTGACACTGGCCAATTGCAAACATTTTATTCATTATTTTCTTTTCATTCTCCCACAATATTATAAAAATGTAAAGCATTTGATAATTTTCATTATAATAAGCTATAAGAGCATATATATTAACATGTGAACTCTTAAATCATCTCTAATTTTATAACTGACTAATTTTATAACTGACTAATTTTACACAGTATTTGTATATGGTCATAAAAAGGAATGTTTAGTTATAATTTGATGAAAACATTGGGGTAGGAAAAAGTAAATATAATTTTTAATATGTGTGTGTGTGTGTGTGTGTGTATAGAAAAAGAACCTAACTACTTATATAAGTTTCTATTTAATATTGCTGATACTTGTTTTACTAACTTCTGAAATTTAAGCTTACATTGATTTACTTGAAACTCAATATCTTATGCTTCCAATTTTGTCCATCTACAATTACATTATCAATTACCAGCTTCAGTAAAATTTAGAAAGCACACATAGTGCATCTCATGTTTTGCTTGAATTAGAACATGTTCTTTGATGAAGTAGTAAGTTTTACTTGATTATAGTTGACTGTAAACAGTGACATTTTAGGCATTATATTTGTATGTGTATATGTATTTATATCAAAATAAGAAAAATATTTGCTCACAGATGCTTAAAATTTTTCAAGCATACAAAAACAAGCCACAAATGTGTTGCATAAGAATCTATGCATTGAACCTCTTTCTTAATTGACAGGAAACCATAGAAATGTAAAGAATAAATACTATCACCACCATCATCATCACTGGAAGTAGTATTTCTGAGATTTCATGACAGATACTAGCTGTCAAACTTAACTGTGGTTTGTCTGATGAACATTTTTCATTTTCTGATGCTAACCTACTGAAAATTATACTTCAAGTACCTGAATTGCATCAAGTACAAAATAACCCCAATAAGAACTGTAAGTTGTTTCCCAGTGGTTACTTTTCCAAATTAGCTATATTTGTTATATCATTTATTAAGGTGGGTTATCTGAGAGGAAAGGGAAACACCTGTGCATGATAATAATTTTCACCTTTTTATGTTTATTTTATTACTAAAAGATGTCCTGGTGCTGTCAGATTAAAATAACTTCTGATATCAATAATTTTCTGGAGATTGATTTACATTTAACAGGCTTTTTAATAAAATATGAGTGAGAAAATAAATCTAAATGATAATTATTAAGAAGAGAGAAATCTTATACATTCTAGCTTTTATCTTAATGGTGCAATGTATATTTCTTATTCTTCCACTGTCTCTGGCTAAACTGTTTTAATAGGGTCAAAGTAACACTGATGTACACTAAAAGACTAATAATTTCTGTTTCTTTACAAAAACATAATCTTAAAGCAGCTTTATGTTGGACATTCTGAAATATCAAGAATTAAATCCCTGATGAGAAAATAATTAAATTGGCCTAACATAGACCAGGATATTCAAAAATTGTTTAAATCAAGCAGCAAAATTATCACTTGTAAATTATCAATCCTGGCCTAATACTGATAAAACCTTGGTCTAGATTCCATGTTGATTATGTGGGACCTTTGAAAGGTGCATATTACTTGATTGTTAATGACAGTTTTTCAAAATGGCCTGAAATATTTAAGTGTAGAAGACCTACTTCCACTCTAACTGTCTTTCAGATTTGGAGTTCCAGATACTATAGTGTTTGTTACCTTGAGTGACTTTTAAAATATTTTGATACATTTGATTTGCCAACTCCAATTATAAATACTTGAACGCACCATGTTAGTAAAAGAAATCCAAGGGAGAGGGCTGGAAGGGAACCCCAAAAGAAGAAAATACATATTCAAAAGAGAATTCATATCTTAAAAGGGAGGTGGAAAGAAAACTGACCTTCTCCACACTAATTGTTGAACATGAATTCACCCATCCGCTATGAGTAGAATGTCTGCTTATAGGAACAGTTGTCACAAAGTGGGTCACAAGTTGTAGCATTTGATTCCAATGCATTGCCATACTGAACAATGATATTCTCTATTACTGTATCATTAATTTATGTCTCTCATGATGAAACTTGTTCTTCATTCAAGCTTTTGTTCCAGTGTTCCACTGTTATAAAGTTTGTATAAGGCTCTTAGTTCTGGTAATATGATTAGCTAGAACTATAACCGTGATACAAACTTTATAACAGTATGTGAGACAGTTTTGACTTGAGCCATCTTACATAGTAAAATGGAAAATTTTAACTGTAAGGACAGAAAAGGATAAAAAAGAAAAGGATAGACCAGAAAGGGGTAGGCCCTACTGGGACTGCTGTTGCTGTTGCTGCAGAAGGCATTAGGCCCCTCAAGTGAAAGGCTTTCATCAGATACTGCTTCTGTTGAGAAAAAAAAAATAGACCACATGGAAATAGTCTTTTATCAGCTCAAAACTACTTCCATTGTTGCTGTTCACAAAGAATCTTCTAAATTCTCATAAGAATGATTTCATAAACCCTGTGAATGTTTATCTCTAACTTGTGGATGCCTGTTGCAAAAATCTGAATATTCATTGAAAGGACTCCAGAAAAGTAGTTTTACCAAGCATCATATTGAATTATGAACTTTTCAAGTAAGCAAGTTTCTTTTGTTGCTCAGAAAATGATTTATATGAAATTTTATTCTAAAATAATTTTGTAAAAATCCAATTGTTGTTAAGAAAAACAAGTGCTTTAAATAAACTGTAGTTTTCTAAGAGAAAACAGATTTGTATTTGAAAATACTGTTAAACCACCTTGATAATGTGATGTGCACAAGGGAAATTTTGTGCAAGGCCTATATTGTAATTTGTATTGTGAAAATATTTTTCTCATTATAATAAATGTTTGTTTCTCTGCAAATTTCACACTAGAATAAGAGTCTTGTTCAAAATGCCCAGGATAAAAGATTTGATTTCTCTCTTCTCCCTTTCTCTCAATAAATCCTTTTAAGTGGAATCATTCATTACAGTTTATTAAATCCTGGTGGAAATATCACAGCATAGAAATATTGTGTTATATTCCATGTTAATAGGAATATATACTTGAAAAACAAGGTGGATAAAATAAGTAAAGGTTTATTGTAAAAATCAAGTACAATAAGAATAAAGGTAACAGTTATGCACAAGGTTGTCGGAAGTCAATTCAGCAGTGAGTGTTACTATTTAAAGGTCAGTAGTTCTCACATAAGTCTGAGTTATACTCAACAGATCCCAGCCAGTATATTTAGCGACTCCCACCCACGAGGGTTGCATATGGCACAAGGCCAATTTAAATGAGTTCTCCGAGCCCGTATGCTCAGCCAAAAATATTCCCTTTTTAAACCTGCATAAACGTGTTCAAGGTCAGCCTATCTCCCCGAATGAGACTCTGCCCTTTGGTGAAGCCTCGTCCAGGTTCCTCTCTACCTAAAGGCAGAGAGTTCAACTCTCTAGCAGAGATAAAAAGTGTTTTGTGTAAAACAATAAAGAAACACAATAAAGAAATACAATCCAAGAAACTAGTCTCTGTAGTCCTTTGACTTACAGATACTTATAGGTAGTTACTACTTATAGTGTAGTCACTCATGGGGGTAACAGGTTATTCCATTACATCATATTGCCAGAAAATCAACAAAAGGTATCAAGAATTGCAATACTAACATTAACATTGGAATCTGGAAAAGGACCAATTCTTCTCCATGACAATGCCAAACCACATGTCTAACAAATGAATTTGCAGAAATTGAATGAATTGGAATTATGGAACTCCACCTCCCCTGATTTATTCACTAAACTTTAATCTATCAGCTTTTCAAGTATCTTGGCAATTTCCTGCAATAAATGGTCAGTAACCAAGCAGCACAATTGATTTGAAAAATTCATCATCAAAGGCTTCATAATTCTATGCTACTAAAATAAATTGACTTGTTTATTGTTAGCAATATTGCATAGATTCTGTTTCTTATTTTTATGAATAAATTTTATTCTAATCTAAGATTTCAAAGTTGATGGTTAAAAATCACAATTATTTTTTCACCAACCTAATAGAGAAATAGGTGGGGCAGCTAAGATATGATTTAATTAATATAAAAATGGCTTTAGAATGGAAAAAGAGACAAAGTATAGAAAGGGTAGAGGGAAAGTATAAGAATAGTATGAAGAAGTGTAAATTTTTAGATAATAACCCTGACGATATAAAATTACAATTAATTTACATGACTGAGTGAAGTTGAAATAGAAAAAAAAGAGAACAGCAATGTAGGGGGGAAAATAAGGGGCAAAATTTTCCAAAATGACAGCACATAATGCAAATACAATGAAACAATTTTTAACATGTTCTGGATAATTGCTGAAATTTACCTTAAAAACATTGAAATTTTCAACTAATGAGCTTTCTTTATTATTTTTCTCTCCTTGCCTTCCTTGTTCTCTTCAAATTTATTAATGATGGTAGAGTTTCTTTTTTTTAATTATTTTCACTGAACCACTTTATTTATATTTTTGTTTTAAATATTATTTTTTTAGTTTATTTTGATTACTTCATTGTTCTGCTTTTGCAAAATGTTTCTTCACTGATATAATTGTAAAAAGTTTTAGTTAAAATTTAATCTTTATTTTCCTTGGATCATGCATAAAAATATAGACATAGAATAAAATAACAGAAAGATGAAATGTTTGTATTTGAGAGAGGAAAATAATAGAAAAACTTGTTTGGGGTTGGTTTAAAATGTATTTTAAGTCCGTCACAGAACAATTAAACAAATATTTTTACACAGTAAATAGTCATTTAGGAAGATGGCAAATAAAAATAATTGAGAAAAAATGTCTACAGATTCAAATGTCATTTAATAACAGAAGCAATCTGCAATTAAAAAAAAAATATTGCAACTGTTTCATTTCACGCTGTTCACATTCCTTTAACAACAGAAACAATCTGCAATTTTCAGAAAATCACAACTACTTCATTTCATACAGTTCACAGCAATGTGTACAATACAAATTATTCCATAATTGATATACAGAAATGTTCTCAAATACATTTTTATAAAGCAAAGATTCCAAACTGTACTGAAATAGACATTGTTCAGATATACATCTAACAAAATTGATGCATGCTGATGTCTGAATTAACCATCCTATACTGTTTCTAATATGAGAAATAGGCAGATGAATCCTAGAGAAAAACAATTATATAGCTCCAGCTAATACACCATATGTAAAAAGTGTTGTTGAATGAATACAAAGGATTTGTAAACATAATCAACATCAGTATATTTTTTCAATGGTACAATCAGTCTTTATAACCACCTTACTAGATTTGGTCTCATGAGAATAGTTTAACAATATTCACAGCATCTCATGCAAATATTTGAAAATAATATATAGAAGAAAAAAATGAGACTGCTCAAGTCAAACTTGAGAAACAGAAACTATATTCAAGAGAAATCTGATATGGTAAATAATACCTACAGAGAGAAGGGTATATATCATCCTTTCTTGGATGAGGTGTAAATAATAAATAGGGAATGCAGCTGAAGAGTGGAAAAATAGAGAGAAATAGCATACATTAAGATTAGTTTGTATTTGATTGTGGTATGGTTTTCATTGCTTGTAAAGAATTCTGTATAGAATTATTTGCTTAACCCTAAGAAATGATTTGAGAAAATCTGTGTATAAATATATAGATTTTGGATTTTCTGTTTGCTATCATCTTTTGCTTTGTGCTACCAGAAAAATAAATAAGTTCTTTCAATATTGATAGTACATATGAAGAATGTTATAGAATGGATTGACTGAAACATTGTAGGAACAACAGACACAAAACAAAGAATGAGTTCAGTTGTTGAAAAAAACTCTTGGAATGATGCATTTGGTCCTATTTTTTATGCCTGATATGTTAATTCTAAACTTGACATAAATTATCTCTCAGATAGCTAAATTATGAATCTTTTCATCATACAAAAGAGCTCTGTTAATGCTAGAAAGCAACAAAACATTCCTATTTTGTGCAAACAATAACATTTTATGAAATTTTTCCTGTCTGAATTTTTAGGATTTGGAATTATTATTTACATTACACATGTACTATTGTCTTCATCTTTGTTGTTGTTATCACAGTATTTTGGTGTTGTGTACCCTGGATTTCATCAGAAGCAACCTTCATAGAATTTCAAAATGAATCCTTTATTTAATCTACAAGGTAGATTGTTCTTGTTCTGCTAAGCATATCTTGGAACATCTTGTCTAGTCTTTATTTAGTACGGTTCAGTTATTCTCAATTCTTTTCCACACCTTGCAGTTGTAGCTAAAAATATAAAGGTGGAACTAGCCACGTCTAAAAGTAAGGAACATTGAAAAGCTGTGATTAGGGGTAAGACAATGAATTCAGCCAAGGCTGATCATATATAGAGGGAAAATGGTAATCATCAACCTCTGTGGAATGAATTAAAATACTAGACATGGAGGAATATTGGAGAGTCAGATCTGAAAGAATCAGTGCATATGCTAGCCTATTAGTACACCTAAGTAGGCCTAGCATAGGAATAAATATGATATAGGAGTTGTTAATAAAGAGAGAGAAGCATCAGTAAGTCTTCAATAGCAGCAACAAATACAGCAGAAAAAAGGCCTTGTCGGTGCAACCAATCATGACAAACAGTAGCAGCACATCAACAGGCAGGTTACATTTAAGCTTCCTTGTTCTCCACTAAGGGACAACGGCCTTGTGGATTAAAGCATTTTTTCTTGAATCTGGTGATATAGTAATTGCGAATTCAATCCCTTTGTCAGGGAAGTGTATACTTGGACTCAGTTGAAATAGAAACTGGCCCTTTTCAAAATATTTTACATGATGTTTTATGGATATATTACTGCAAAATAATACTACTACATCTTGTAAATAAACTAAATATTGAATACTAGTCGAATTACCCACACCGTTATGTGTGTCACACAATTTTTTTGTAAGAAAATTGATTGATTTTAAATCATTGTTATAATTTGTGGAGAAAAATGATGCATTTCATTATTACTCAATCATCTTGACAATGTGACCTCCAACTTTGGCTTTCTCCTTCTATATTTTGGATAGGAGTCATTCCCTTGTTCACATTTAAATTTAATTTAAATCTAAACGAACAAAAATTTTCAGTGGGGGTGGTTGTATCAAAAGGACTCCCTTTGATCAAAATGAAATATACTTATCCAAGTACCCTAGGAGTCATTCCCTTGTTCAAATTTAAATTCAATTTATATCAAAGGTAAAAAAAAAATTCAGTAGTGAGTTTGTGTCCCCTAAGATCCCCTAGAAGTAGTTCAACAACAAACAAACATACAGACAGAGGCTACAACTTTATATATATAGATGCAGTTATACTTACTTATGAAACAGAAACAAACACTACACTGTTGTTTCTTGATAACATGTTAAACTGATAATGATAAAATTAAATGACTAACAAAAATTATCTCATAAATTTCAATTTACATTACAATGATAAAATAAAATCTGAAATAATTACAGTTGTCTACTTACAGGCACTTAGAATTTGTAATTCTCAATATTTAGATAAGAGAAAAAAATATTGAAAATATTAAATTCACCCAGTGAACTATTTAAACCCCTATTCTGTCTCAGATGGACTGCTCTATTTTCATATATTTCTTTTTACTTTCTCTATTCTTTGTTAACTGAATAAAGCCTTTTGTGGTTTTGCTACAATTTATCATCTAAACAGAACATTTGAAAAAAATATATTACTGTCATGGAAAGACTGATGAAACCATGATATTTCTTTACTGATCTGGCCAGTATTGGGGGAAGACCTTTGCAAATTTCCTTTCATCCCTACCAGATGAAGGCATAGACAACTCAATGAAACTGAAACTGTTAATCAATTATATAGAAACTTCAGTGCACAAGTACTTTGCTGACCTTCTTATGTACAAAGATGCTATGGCCAAGTTTGAGAAAATTTATGTCAAGTTGAAGAGCAAAGTTTTTGCCTGTCATGTCCTTATAACTAGGAACCAGAAAACTGTGATGAGTATATCCACGACACCTTCATAGATAGGTTACTGTATACATATATATGAACAAGACTCCTCAAGAATAGATCACTAGACTTAAACATTGCGTATGACCAGGCTGTGGCCCTAGAAAGTTCTGCCAAAAAATCCTTATCTTATATGGAACTGGTTATTGTAAATGCTTCTCTTAATGACCATCCTCTAAATGAAAGTGGTCACATTGTAGCTGTTAGTAGTTAGTACTACTACTTCTGTTGACTCAAATATTACCCCAGAGCCAAGTGTCTCACAAGGAATGGTATCAGGAATAGATGCAGTAAAAAGGGCCACTATGCTAAAGTGTGTAAATCTAGACAACCAACAGCCTCCCTACTGGGAGGCTTTGATTACTGGGGCCACACATTTGTCACAGGTCATTATGGATGCTAGGATAATAATATTCCAATCAATACCTGATGTACTGAAAGCTTCATAAATCACTGTCATACAACAATTTGGGCTCCCCATCTTTTCTATGACTGGAATTGTTAGCATGGCTTCTTCATCACTCTCTTCTAAAATTAGATGCACTTGCTTGATCAACATACTTTAATATATTTCTTTTTACTTTTTGTATTCTTTGTTAGGTAAATAAAGCCTTTAATAAGGTCACTAGCAGTTTTAATATATCTTAATTATTTCATATATAATGTAAAGAGGAAAGCTTACAAAATCCACAAAAGAAAACAACATAATATTTACAAAGCTAGGTAAATAACACTACCAATTACATAATAGCTACAATTAAAAAGAATTTATCTAATCTTAATTTAAAATTTATTACAGCTTCAAAACAAACAACAAAATAGAGAATTGAATTAAGGTGTCATATTCTACTGGGAAAGTAGACCAATCCAAAAAAGGCCACCATTCAAAAAATACCAAAAGAAGCTAAATGAAGTTTTGCAACTGCACATGGGGTCAAAGATGTTAATTTTGTGAGAAATGTCCTCTGGTTTGATGAAACAAATATTGAAATTTTTGGCCACAATAACCATTGTTATGTCTGGAGGAAGAAGGAGAAGGTACAGCTATGTTAACAAAGAATACTCTCCCAACTTTGAGGCTTGGGAGTGGCAGCATCATATTTTGAAATGGCTTTACCATAGGAGGGACTTGTGCACTTCATAAAATAGATTAAGTTATGAGAATTAAAAATTATATGGATATATTGAGGCAATATATGAAAACATCAGCAAGAAAGTTAAGATTTGATTGCAAATGAGCCTTCTAAATGGATAATGACTCCAGTGATACTTGCATTGTTGTGGCATTGGAGTGATTATCACAAAGGTCTGATCTTAAGCCAATAAAAAATATGTGGACAGAACTGAAAAAGGAGGCCTCCAAACTTGACTCAATAACAGTTTTATTAAGAGGAATGATAAAAAAAATGGATTCAACCATGAGTTTTTAATTTTCCTCCCACATACGACTAAAACAACTTTACGAGATATTACTTACCAAATATCAGGCAAAATGGCGAACATAAACTAGAGTTATAACAGAAAATAACATGTATCCAATACTTATGCGTGTCACTGTATATATATATATATATATATATATATATATATATATATATATATATATAAGATACAAGAATTATCATAAATTTAGGGGATATTTTATATTACATGAATTTAAAATATTCAGTTATATTTGAAGTAGTTATAATAACAACTAAAACTTATGATGCTGCTCAATAATGCCAAGTAACTATCCTCTAAAAAATAATTGTTGAATTGAATAAATTAGTTACTAAGTATAAGTGATTTCACATATAATCTGTTTAATAGCAGTAACTATAAAAACACCTTAATTATTTTCATATTTTATTTATAAAATTATGTAATTATTTTTGCTTTTACTTCTTTTTGTTACCAGTTTTGGGATATTTTGGAAAGACACATTTTAGAAAAATCCCAAATCTGGTACTAAGTTGATTCAATATTGAAACTATATAAGTTTATATTTTACTGATTGATTGTATATTTAAAACTTGTGTAAAGTAACTGAGGATTATGGTGTTATTACACAATCTGATTAGTAATTTGTTGGTAATGTTCAAATTTAAACTGAAATAAGAAATCTCAGTGTAACTTACTTTTTTTTTAATCTTAGAAAAATAGCTCTAAGTACAAGTCAGTAGTTGGAAATTAAGCAAAGATTATTTCACAATTAAAGGTAAATTCTTAAAAAAAGAAGCTGAACAATTTATATTTCTTCTTTGCTAAAAGATATTTAATGAGATAAATATATTTGTTTAACTATTAAGTAGCCAATCTTGTGAGATTATTTACTTGTATTGCTTGATTACTCTTAGAGATGAATGCAGTTATCTTATATAGTTCAAAGGAACTATGTATCCACTCATGCATGCATATAAAAGCATTCAAAATTGTTAGCCAAGGGATAAGAGTAAATCTCTTGGGAAGACAAAAAGAAATATTTTGTTTGCTATTTAATAATGGAAAAGAAATTGAAAATTGATAATGTTGGATCTTTACATAATACCATAACAAGATATTATTTTCATGTATAGGTAACTGTTTACAAGCATAATGTATTTCTTTAATCATTTCACTCCAAGCAAGGTAATAAAGCCAATAAGACACAAGGGATTCCCAAGTGTGAGAGAATATGTGAAAAAAAACATTTGCATTTAAAGTTTTGAAAATCAAAGTTGTCTGGGAAGCTAGAAGTCAGAAGAGGCTTCCACAAGTGAGAAATACAATAAAATAATCTGTTAGCATAGAACTTACAGTTACATCTAGCAATTTGAACAGTAAAATGACGAGACCTTGTTACCAATTTAGTATCGTGTTTAAACACATAAAATCTAGGTACTATAGAGGAAAGTTCACCAGAACAGATACCATGAAAGTATTTATAGTACAGGGAAGCTATGTTACAGTGGTGGGAAAGTGACTGAAACTGATATGCCAGGTCAAGACTAATAACATTGTAGGTTCTCCTTTGGATTTTATGAAGAATCTTTAAATATATAGCAGTAGCACCAAACCAAATGTGGCAGCAATATTCAAAGCATGTATGAATGGTAGAATTATAAATATGTAAAATACATTCTGGCAAGAAAAATTAAATATTAATAATTATTACCTAGATTCAGCATATAATATGAAATCTCAGGAATAATCTATGAGGACTTCAAATTAGTTAACCTTTAGTTCCATGACCTATCAATTATTTGTTTGCTGATATTGGAAATTTTTACAAATATAAGATTGATCATTAGTAGGTAGAAAGGTTACTGCTTGAAATAAACGATGACAGAATGACAGTTATGGCTTGAAACTGCAATTTTTATTTTATATGTAATTATAATGTGACAACTATCACTAACTAAACAATTACTTTGATCTGCAAGCTTCTAAACTAATTTTTTGCTCTGGTACAAAGATACTCCAAAATTAATGGATTAGATGAGATTTTACTAATATAAAATTGATTAAGGAAAGAAAAGATTGAAAATATTTTTTAGATTGCAAGAATTTTTTTGGGAGATAA
Source organism: Acanthosepion lycidas (assembly GCA_963932145.1). Lineage (NCBI taxonomy): Eukaryota > Metazoa > Mollusca > Cephalopoda > Sepiida > Sepiidae > Acanthosepion > Acanthosepion lycidas. The sequence goes on along the minus strand of OZ010592.1, from coordinate 60,448,945 downwards.
TGGTTTTGTTATAGAAGTCAAATAATTAACCCATAGCTGGAGGAGGGAAGGTGGATTCATACCTTTCCCAAGGGTATTTGTGCACAAGTGAACATAACAAACCCAACAGGAATTGAAACTTGGCTCTCAGATTAACAATTCCAAGCCATTAACCATTATATCATCTGCACACCCAAACTTACGACACTTGGCATTTTCAGAAAGAACAGGGTTCTGAACTCTTATGTAATATAAGTTCTCCTATATGGCTGTGAATACTGGACAATCTCTTCACAGAGGAAGAAGAGACTTGAAGCAACAAAAATGTGGTTCTACAGAAGGATGTTAGAAATACAGTGGACTGAACATATGAGCAACTACAAAGTTCTAGAGATGATGGAAACAAAAAGAACATTTATTCTTGACATCAGGAAGAGATAGTTGAAATTTCTAGGGCACATAATTAGTAAAGAGGGTTTGGTTGGTTGTTTTTGTTTAGTGTCATATCAACCTGTATGGGTTATTTAATGTCAAAATCTATTAGGTTGGTGCAAAAATAATGACGTAATAATGTCGTTTTTTGACGTATTTTTTAACATCAAAAAACGTCATTATTTTTGCACCAACCTAATAAATATTTTGTTCACAATTTGATGACATCAACTACAGATTTTGATGACTTCAACTACAGATTTTGTGCATAATTTTATACTTTCAGTGTAAACATATGTTTTGTAGATGATCCATTGTAGGGATTATATGTTTTGATATAAACCTATTTCTTTATGGTAAGACATTATGTTGACAGTTTCAGCATTTTCATCTAGTTTTCTTATAGGGACTGAGTGAGTACATTCAGTTAAAATGTGTTTCTGCATGAATGCAGTTTAGCATGTTGTACATGTTGGTTGATTTTCATTCTTCAACAAGTATGAAGGAGTGAGGCCTACGTGTAAGCTGAGATAGTGTTACCTTGTCTTTTGTAGACATCTGTTTCCATTCACCTGGGATTGATTCGATTGTGAGAAGTTTGTATTTGTGTTGTTGATCCAGTGCTTTTGCTATTTCTGTTGAATGTATCTGTTTATTTTATTTTTTAGGTTCATATAAGGGATCTTGAAATTATTATCAGGGTTTTTGTTTTGGGTAGATTTTGTGACTGTGTCAACTTGATCATTTCTTCTAACCTCTATGTGGCTTTGGATCCAAAAGAGGGCTTGGGAAATTTGATATTTACTGGACAGATCAAAGGCAAGCGAGACAGAGGTTTTAGGAGAGATGGCAAAAAGACAAAATATATTGAGAGCTACAAAGGACAGAAAGTTGTGGAGAACCATGATCATGAATGTCTGAAAAGGATGTAGCACATAGATGATGGTAAAAGGTTTTACCAACTCAGTACCCAAGGATATAATTTAGAATTTCTGAAAACACTACTGTTTGGTTTTATTATAGCTACAAGGATTTATGTATTATAACAGAATTTGTATGCAATCCTGATGCAGGACTGACTTTTTCTGTGTATTTTCGTAGATATGAACAAATAATCAGTCAGGAATGTAGCAGCTGGGAAGATGAGAAAAAATGAGATTGTCATTGAGGAAAATAGCTTTGATAGAGAATGAAAACTACTGCAACTATATATTACCAAAAAACCGGTGAAATCATGTTTGAAAACATGGTACACATTCTAATGAAAATCTTTAGTGACAATAGCTCTCTGTTTAATGCCTCTAAGCAAAATAGAAGACAAAGATTTTGACATTCATGCTGGTATTGTCAACAAAGAATGTAAAAATTTTAGAATAAAGGAATGACTCCAGATATAGGTTAATATTTGTTCAAGGTTTAACAGCTAAAATTGATGCTGAACTACAAGCAAAAATTTTAATGAAAATTGAACAAAGCAGTAATATTACACTGCAAGAAATAGTGAATGATTGCCAGACAATTCTAAATCTAAAACATGGTGCTTAAGAAATTCAGAAAAAGAATGTGCATTGATACAAATAAAAGACAAATGTACAAAAAAATCCTTGTTTCAGATGTGGTAAATTTCATCTGGGAAAAGACTGTTCATTTAAAAATGCAGAATGTTACAAATGTGGCAAAAAAGATATATAAAGTCACATTACAAAACCAAACCGAGAAAAAATTCTCACAGGAAGAAATTTGTACAAGAATTGCAATGGAAAAATAGTCACAGAAAACAAAAGAAAATTTGTGAATGTGAAAATAAATAATGTATGTGTGAAAATGCTACTGGACACTGGTAGTGATATTTCAATAATCAGTGAAACCAAATGCAAGGAAATTGGAAAGCCTTTATTAAAAATGACTTCTAAAGTCACTGTTTCAATTTCTAGTGAGAAATTATTTTGGGAGGGAAAAATGACTTGTGATGTCTCATTTCATAATAAGCATGTAAAAACTAAAGCTTATGTATTAAAAATATTACAAATTTATTCAATACTGACTGGATGGAAACTATTTGAACTTTGGGATTTGCTGATAAATGTCTATTGTAAAAACATAGGTGGACACGCAATTTAAAAAGTCTGAGCAAAAATCTTAAGGAAGAATTAAAAAATGTTTTCCATATGTTCTGTTAAATGAACTGGGTTGATGTTCAGAATTCCAAGTGTATTTTCAAGTAAAAAAAGGCTTGACACCAGTATTTAAGCCTAAACAAAGAATACCATTCACAGTATTTGTCAAGAGTTAGACAGACTTGAAAGAATATTGTAATAGAAAAAATTAACCATTCAAAATGGGCTGTACTAGTGGTGTATGTAAAGAGAAAAATAATAAAATTTGCATTTGTGCAGATTTCTCAACAAGATTAAAAAGTTGTTTAGAAACACATTATTCATTACCAAGTCCAGAGGAAATTTTTTAAAAGTTAAATGGTAGAAGAATATTTTCAAAGCTGGATCTCTCAGAAGCACATTTACAAATTCAGATTGAAAATGAATGTTCAGAATTAACAACCATAAATATGCACAGAGGATTATATTGTGACAGAGAGAGAATCCGGGAAACACACACACACACACACGTATATTTTTTTTTAGTGAAATTGGAGTAGATTTGAATAGTGAAATTAAATCAGAGCATTTTTTTTTTTTACTGATGGGGAAATCTGATCTAGGGCAGATGTTCTACCCATTGAATCTGGGTCATCAGGAGACAATAGAAATGGTCAAAATAATTATTATCTATTAAAAATTGAAATAGAGCTGAGTAAGCTAGAAGGAACTTTGGAATTCACATGATTTTGGTTGAAGCAGCTAGAACCCCATTGATAATCACATGTGAAGTAGTAGGGCCAAAGGTCAGTTATAACCAGCCAGGTTTATCTATATAAACACGTAGTTATGCTGAAAAAGACAGATGGGAGAAAATTCTTGACGAGAGAATTGGCCCGGGTGAGCATTGGGAAGAGGGACGTCACTATAACTTTAAGCCCGCACAGAAATCTTTTCCCTCCATCGCAAGAGTCATATATCATTCTGAGACAATTTAACAACAAGATAATCACATACACTCTCTCTCTGTCTAGAATCCAGTGTATGAGGTTTTTTTTTTTACTTTTCTTTTCTGTAACCCGTTTCTCTTCTCTACTATTCTTTTCTGCTATATAAAAGACATTACCAATGTGATGTTTGTCTGGCTTTCTGCAGATATTAATTTTTTTGCTGCATTCTAAATTTCTTAGTGCAGACTCCCAAGCTGTGTCTACATCTTCAGTTGACCATGAATGGACAGACATCACTTCTGCTTTCTGGATCAAACAAATCACAACATGGACAGGAAGCAGGATTGAACCAGCAGAACAGTCGAATAATCTATAGATGCCTTAAGTTTGGTTAGGACCGAGTAGACACTTCAACCCAGAGAGTAAGACACTGGAGGTTGAGGGGCCTAGGTGAAGGTGTTAGAATATAAGTTTAACTGACTTCCTTTTAGTATAAATATGGTACCAGCTATTTTTCAACCAACTATGGATATAGTGTTTGTGGATTGCGATTTTGCAGTGGTGTATCTGGATGACATTTGAAACAAAAGTGTATCTAAAGAACAACATGCTGGGCATGTGAAAACAATTTTAGAAAAACTATAAGAGTACAAATTCAATCTCAGTGAAGAAAAATACAAATTGATTGTGCTGAAAATTAATTACCTTGGTCAAATTATTGATAAAAATGGTTGTTAACCAGATCCATTGGTGGCAAGTGCAATAAAAAATATGTCTCTGCCAAGAAACAAACTTACAAGCTTTTCTAGGACTGGCTAATTACTATCAAATATATATACATAATATGCTTAAATTGAGAGCTTCAGTGAATGATATACTTAAAAAGTAGTAAAGTGGAACTGGAATGATAACTATCAAAAGGTGTTTGATGAAATAAAAAAAAGACTTATTTAGATTTATCATTAGCACACAAGATTCAAAAGCAGAAATTGTAGTGGTGTCAGATGCTAGTGAGTACAGTATTGGAGCAGTGATTTTACACAAATAGTGTAAAATCACAGTAAAATGAAAGCCTCCACTCATGCTTTATGCTCGCTTTTACCAGCAAACAAAAATTACAGCAAGATAGAAAAAGAGGCTCTAGCATTTATGTTTACTGTGAAGAAATTTCACAAATTTATTTATGGAAGAAATTTTAGGTTGCAGACATACCACAGACCTCTATTAACAATATATAGTTCAAAGAAAGGAATACTTACACATACAGCTAATAGACTACTACACAGAGGTACCATCTTATTAAACTATGATTTTATAATGGAGTATCAACTGTCTAAATATTAGGACATGCAGATGGATTATCAAGATTAATACCTAACAATGCAGAACCATTTGAGGACACAGTCAGTGTAGCACTAAAGAAAAAAAATGGAAATAAAAAATCATTTTGCACAATGTAGTACAAGAGTTTCCAGTTACACTGGAAGAAATAAAAGAAAAAGCAAAAATGATGTCTTTATTGTGAAAATAAAAATCAATTGAAAGAAAGTAACAAAGAATGAGATCCAGACTTCAACTCTTATTTGCTATGCAATGGTGTAGTAATGTTCAGGCAAAGGGTTGTAATACCTAGAGTGTTACAGAAGCAAATATTGAAGGATTTTCATAGAAGACATCCTGGTATTTCAAGAATGAAATCCCTGATGAGAAGTTTTATATACTGGACCAGAATGGATCAAGATATTGAAAAAATAGTGAAAGCTTGCAGAGGTTGTGCTCTAGCAGTAAAACTACCTCTCACAAAGATAGAACCTTGGCCAAAGACTGACATGCTGTGGTCAAGACTGCATATAGATTCTGCAAGGCCTATGAATGGATCACATTATTTTGTGGTAGTTGATAGTTTCACTAAATGGCTGGAAATTTATAAGTGCAAAAATCCAACATATTCAGTGACAGTGAATTTCTTGCATGAGATATGGCATATCAGATACCATAGTCTCTGATAACAGAATGCAATTCATGAGTAAAGAATTTGAAGACTTTTGTAAGATGTTCTCTATTGAACATATTATAACCCTCAGTTGAATGAACAAGAGGAATGGTTTGTGGGAATGTTCAAAAGAGCATTGAAGAAAGTAAATTTTGAGAAAGTAAATGATGACGCCCTTCAAAATTTTCTGTGAGTTTATCATGTAACACCTAACTCCAATTTACCATCAGGCATGTTGCTGGATGAATTAATGTTTGCTAGAAAAGTAAAATTGGTGTCTGACAAGTTATTACCAAGTCAAAAACATCAATCAATAAAAAAAATGACACTAAAAGTTTTAAAGTTGGCAATAAAGTGTTCTTTAGAGCATATAAGGATAGCAAAGAAATTGATGAAAGACCTGAAATATTGGAAGAACTGATAAAAATGTTATATGAAGTTTTTGATGTGCCAGCAGCACAACAAATGTAGAACCGAGAAGGACAAGTTCCAGAAAAAGGTGTACTGAAGAACTGAAAGTCAATCTGAGACAAAGTCAAGTATGCTGGTGAACTCTCCAGAAAGAGGAGGGAGAGATATGAATACTAATAAAAAATAAAATATTCATAAAAAGTATTAATCTCAAAAGGTGGGGATATTGTGGAGTAAATAGTAAACCCCTAGTGACTATATGAATTAGTCCATAACTATAAAGAGCTCAGAGGGTGTCAGTCTTCAGACTAATTAATACAGGCATCACAGCAAAACAAAACTACAATCATTTAATCACTACAGAGAACCTGATTTCCATCAGCATTGCTGATGTTAACCATCAGAAGAGCAACTCTGTATTTTCTTGAGGTCACATTTTTCACTGACATAAAGTGGAATGATTATATTGAATCAGTTACTTGGTCTATTGCTAGGAAAGTTGGTTCATTAATTTTGTCTAAATTGTTCATTCTTTAATTTTTTAAAATTTCCTAACATTGTTCCTAGAAAATTCTTATACACACACAGAATATATACACGCACATACACACACAAACATGATGGCTGTTGAATCATTAAATGAGTATGATAATTACTAACAAGCTTGATTAATGTTTTAGTTCTTGTGAGAATGACTGAAGTTAGCATGTGCAGATGTGACAAACTAAGTTGCCTGGCCTGTTTTATAAAGTTTATTGAACTTGCTTGTGGGTTTTCATGTGATAAATGAGATCAGAGCAGTTTCTTCAGGAACAGCATTTCTTACTCTCACCACTCATACGATAACCTCCTTCAGTAACCCTCTACCTTGAGTGACTCTTGAGACTTGTACAGTGGTAACATTAGTAAAATATATATTTACACACACACACATATATATATATATATATATATAGAGAGAGAGAGAGAGAGAGGAATTTTTTTCTACTTGGTCAAAGATTCTTAGTTGAAAGACGAATATAGGTGATGAACACAATTCTTAAGTTTTAGTTTTGGCATACCACAATCATTTTCCTATTTTAATTCTCTGTAAAAGAGCTGCTTCAGAATACATTAGTCAGTCATGCATACAGCAATCACTCGCTATATTGCAGTTCACTTTTAATGGTCTCAGTGCATCATGGATTTTTAAAAATATTCAATGTAAATTAATATTGCAGTTCCCTTGGTACATCCTGTGTTTCTGCAGCTAATCAAAATTTGGCTTAGTCATCTCAAATGATTTTGTACATGCCATACTATTGGCCAATAGAAGAGACACAACTAATGCAAGCATGCTGTTCAGTATCTTGGGTGCTGATTGGCTTAGTGACTGCAGCCTCAGTTCCCAGCATCTTAGCTTTTGTCATCCCATTCCACTCAGTTATTTAAAGCACTACAGTGTTGGCCAAACATTCTGCACCTTCTAAGCCTTCTGGCAGTAAATCTAAGTGCCACAGGAAGATGCTTACTATAGCAGTGAAGAAACTCCTTGTAATGCACAACCAGAAGATGTGAATAATAAAACAGTTGACATCTGATTGGTTTCACCAATGCTTCATCTCTGAAGTCAAGCTTTATCTCACTGAAAAAGGACTAGAATTCAAAGTGTTTCTCCTCATGGATACACACTCAACTTGTCATATGATGGCATACAAACTGAATTCTTACCACCAAACAACACATTGCTTATACAGCTCATGAATCAAAGTGTGACTCATGCTTTTAAGGAAGGAACTGTGTCCAGAAGTGGTCCACTACTATATTCTCTCCTGATGAAATCTGCCACTCTGCAGTAGATAAGGCAGTGAAGCTGGCAAAATTGCTAGGAGGAGATGGCTTTATGGATATGGCTTCCAAGGATGTTAATGACCTGTTTGAGACCTACTCAGTCCTGTTAATGGAAGAAGTTCTTATAGAGATGAAGTCAGCAAGTGACGAAGAAGAAGTGGATCCAGGGGAAGAAGAAGAAGTTGGCCTCTCACTGGAATGCTTCTCAACCTTAGTAAGAACAGGAAAAGAAATGCAGCAAATAGTGGAAGAATGGGACTCCCACATGATTTGTGTGTTGTAGTTCAGAAATGCAATCGACTGAACCATGGAAGTTTATAAAACCCTCCTTTCACAGAAGAAAAAGCAGCACCAGCAACTATGTTCCTCACCTGCAAAAACCACAAGAGACAGCTAATGCTTCTGCAGTAATTGAAGTTACAGAGGAGGATAAAGACAAGGAAGATACTGTACCACCTGATGAAGTACTTGCTGAAGTGGTGCTTTTAGAAGAGCCATAATGCTCTTTGTTTTTAAATGAATTTATTTTTCTTAATACATAAGGATGTTTCTAAAGGTAAGTTTCATTTTAAAATGTTTAAAAAGTGATTAAGAGTGTAGAAAAGGTTTATAAGAGTGTGCGGAGGCTTTATAAAAGCTTTAATATATAAAAATATACATTACAATACCCTGATGAATCACTTTAGCCAATCCTGTTTCTACTTTGCAGATTTTCACCTATCTCAAGGGTTTCTGGATAATCAAGGGATTATGGTATAAGATTTCTAACCCAACTAAGTTGTGGAATGTCTGCATGCTGGAGAAATTCAATATCAAGGAAGTGTGATGTCTTCAGTATGTGTACAATTTAAAATGCACTAGCCTCAGAACACTCCATAGTAAATTTACATCCAGGATCATACACTATATATATATATATATATATATATATATATATATATATATATATATATATATATATATATATATATAGGTTATACAACTTAGCCTCACTGTTTATTAATAAGATATTCCATTGTTACAGTAACACCATCATTATTTGAAGAAAACATGCCTTGTGTTACTATAACAAGTGAATATCACATGTCCGTATTTTGGCAGTAGAGAATGAACATTCCTGTCAATAAACAAATTTTTTTGCATTGTTACAGATAGGTACTGAGTAGTAACCTGGCAAAATGATGTCTGATATCAAACTATGTATGAATCAAATGTATGAGCACCTGATTCCTCATGCTATCCTCTACCTTTATAAGAGCCAAATCAGGTAAAAAATGGAGTACTGTTGCCATATTTTGGCAGGAGCTGCCCAGACCTCACTTTACAGTTTTGATAGAGTTCAAAAGTGTCTCTGAGTCCTTGTTGGAGAAGAATTATTTTCCACATTCCAACCTCTCTCTCACAGGTGGGAAGTGGCGAGTGTCTCAATGCTCTATCACTACTAACATGGAAAGTCCTTGGCCAAACTGTATCTCCTGGATCCATCAGATCTGACCTTCATGGCTAGGACCTGCCATGCCACTTACATAATAACACCCTTATTCTCTCTGTATTCCACTAAAACACCTTCCTGTGAACCACTGCCCTGTGGAACAGGCTCCTAAGAGGATGCTTCCCTGATCACTGTTCAAGTCTAGAGCAACATTATCTTCCCCTCTTATCCATATATACTACTCCCTAACATAACCCTATACCTCTTGTGCCCTTCTGGGCCTTGTACAGGGTGAATCTTATTGTATAAAAAAAATAAAAAATATCATTGAATTGTACTTGTAGAAAAAATGACACTCATGAACATTAACATATGCTGGATGTTTATACCTACCATATAGTTTGAATTTGGCGCATTCTGGCTTTCACCTTCTGTTCAAACTGATGAAAGATAGACTATGAACATTTCCTGACAATGATGCTGTCATCACTAGTATGCTAGGCTCTTGTCCATCATTGATAAAAAAAATACATAACCAATGTTGATGAATAAATGGAAAAATAATGTTGTTGAAAATTTGCTCTATTCAATGGTGTGATTATACTATCTATAGAAATAAATAGACTTCAGCCCTTTTGGATCATCCATTGTATATATTTTGTGTAAAAAAATTTCTACACCACAATTTGTCATTATTCCTTTGTTGATGTAGAAATGATAACGGTGAATAGAATGCTATTTGTTTAGTTTAATATTCAAGAAATATTGAATATAAACCAGAAAGGTTTTTGATATTTTATAAGTACAATGCAACTGCAAAATATACTGTCATATATTTAACAGCATGTATAAATTAGTATAAATTAAAAGTATAAAATAAAATATTTATTTAACATTCCAACAGGTTTTCTTTTGTATTTCAGTTAAATGTCATATGAATTAGAATATTTATTATTATCTCTATTTTGCCAAAGAATTATTCTTACATTTATTTTTATATACATTAACAGATATTCAAATTTTTTTTTTTTTTAAGCATTTCACCCCAAGCAAGGCAGGAGCCACTATGACGCAAGGGGTTACAGAAAATTTAGAGCAAGATCAGATAGGAGTGATAGAAGAAAGGATGAGGGTAGTGGATAGATCAAGGCAACTGAAGATGTTGATTGACATTACACTTGAATATCAAAGAGAAAAATTAACATGCAGATTGTAAAACTGTCAAGAGAACAGTGTACCCTTAATTGAAGTCATTATTTAATGATTTTGAGTTAATGATAATCATGAATTATTTTATGGAGTTTTGCTGATGTATACCTAAAATTTGCAATGTTAAATCTTGTTAATTCATAAAATGCAAGAGATTACTATGAAGGTACTTAATGAAAATAAAATGGAATTGTCTTCATAAATGATTTTTAAAATTATGCTAACAAGTAAAACTTTCCCTGTGAATGTCTGCTGTCTTCTTCAGGATATGTAAAATGATATATAAAAATTATGTGTAAAACTTTTAATCAAAATTAACATAATATGGAGAATGTGTACTTCCTCTTGTTTTAATGCCTTGAGAGCTGCAAATTGGTTTCTAGATTTATTTCTGACAAGAATGGCTTTTGTCATGTACCAGATTGACACTTCATAAACTGAGAAAAGTAACATTTTTTCCAATTTAATTTCATCAAAGAATAGAATAATATTCTGCAGATTCTTATACCAAATTTCCATTTTTTAAAAATGCCTATGCTGCAAAATTGATCCAATGCATACATAAATCAAGTAGCTTTGACATTGTATAGTAATGTGAATTTTTCTCTTTTTTTATAGAAAAAAAATTGAAACAAAGATAAAGTAGTAATAAGAACATGGAATGTTAGGACACTATACCAATGTGGGAAATTTGAAAATGTCAAACAGGAAATGGAAAGGCTAAATATCAACATTCTGGGAGTATGTGAAACTAGATAAATAAACAGTTGCAACTTCACAAGTGATGGACACAAAATTATATTTATAGGTGGAAAAAAAATGAAAGAGGAGTAGGATTAATATTAGATAATAACAAGAGGAAATATGTTCTGCAATATGAGCAATTGTCAGACAGAGTTCTTTGAGTGAAATGGAAATCATTCCTTATAACTATCCAAGTAGTTTATGTGTCATAAAACACAGAAGAAAGGGCTAAGTTTATAACACAGCCAATGTAAATTACAAGAAATTATCATCATGGGTGGGGGTGCATGAAATGTGAAAGTAGTGAAGAAGGAGGATATTGAAATAACAAGTATGGGCTATTTAATCAATACAGCAAGGCAATCAAGAGAGAAAGAAAAGCCCTACAAGAATTTAGGATTGGTAGACAATGTAGTAAAGGTAAGCAAGAAGAAAGAACAAAAACTGCAAGTGACAAAATGAATGGTTGTTAGTAAAAGAGACAGCCCAAAATGTGAGTTATATATTTGGGATATCAAAATCAAACAGTTGTAGAAATTTAAATATTTAGCTAATATAACAGAAAATAATAGAAAATCTGACACAGAAATATAAAGGCTCATAGTTATAGTGAAATATTTATTTTAGAAACTAGGAAAATATCATTTGAAACAAAAAAAAAGAGTTCTGAACTGTTATGTAATATCTAATCTCTTATGTGGTAGCAAATGCTGAGATATAAAGAACAGATTAAAGCAACAAAGATGTGATTCTACTGAAAAATGCTAAGAATACAATGGACAGAGCATGTGAACAACAAGGAAGGCTTAAGAAAAATATAAACTACAAAGAAACATACTTACAATTACAAAATGATAGTTGAAATTTCTGGGAGACAATAAGAAAAGAAGGCCTAAAGAACCTAACATTTACAGGGTATAGTGAAGGTAAGAGAAGCATGGGGAAACAGAAATAATCTACTTAATAATTTTGTGTAAATGGGGATGATGACTACCTCAAGAAATTTAGTATAATATGTCTACAGATTGAGCACAACCAGTTCAGATATACTTTAAATAGACATTCTTTATTAAATTCATTTGCGAATCAGTTGAAAAGACAATTCCAATTTAAATGATACCTCTATTTTTGCAATAACAGATATAAAAAATAATATTTCTCTATCAATGTATTCTCTTGGGAATTTATTTAATAAATTATAACAGACTGTTATCCATGTCTGTTATATATTGGGTTCAGCAGGCTTAGAGGTGGTTTCACCTATTAAATATTAATGGACTGATGTAGATTTACTGAAGCAAATTTGATTTTTTATGTAATGAATAGATGTATCATAGTTTCTGACTTGCTAAAGGCTGTTGCAATTACTCAGTATTATCAGACAAGTTTTATCCACCCCCCCAAATTCATATTAACCAACAAATTCTAAAATTTTCAGGTTTTATCTGTATATATAAAATACATGTAATGGAAATATTTACAACATCTTATTTAGCAGTGTGCAATTTTATAATGCAACTTGAGGCTTGTTAATCATTATATCTATCTATCTATCTTATCTATCTATCTATCTATCTATCTATATATATATATATATATATATATATATATATATATATATATATATATATATAAAATACTATAGTTATTGATATTTACTTATAATTTAGTATATATTGATATGACTTCAAAAGAGAAATGAGATATTAGAAACTTACTAAGTGATTGCTAAGACAATATTAAAAATGTGAAAAGTTGAACAGAGATCAGAGAACTAAAGGTGAAACTGAAAACATTGACAAAAACAAAAAATGACTTGACCACAAGAGATTTGAGAAAAATTAAAAGGGTAATAAGCAAGAAAAGTGAATTTAGCAGATAGAAAATAATCAAAGAAGTTGGTTTTGTAAATATAGACAAAAAGAAAAGATGCAGAATATTAAGAACATTGGCTAAATACATGAAAACAACTAAACTACCATCTTTAAGTTTAAAGCACAAAGAGAAATGTGTAACCTGGATGAAAAAGTACAGGAAATGTAATTTCTCAATTGGAATTTTAGTGATGAATATAGAGCTGCAATTCATGAATCTGATGGCTAGATCAGAGTTTGGTTCCTTCATGAAAATAGTTAATCAACATGAATTAGAAAACAAAGTGGAGATACCAAATCAATGGAATGACTTTCAGCTTCTCCCCATATTAAATGAATCCAGAAAACTTGTGGAGAGATGTATATGAGAATAGAAAAAACTATTGAAGCAAAAAACTTTTGGAAGCAATAAAAACTGCTGCAATTAATGTTAAAGTTGAAACAGTAAAATGTTTATAAATTCAGTGAAATGAAAAATTATAGGATGTCAAGAAGTCCATAGAAATATGCAAATTCTAAAATAATTTATCAAAATAATGATTAAATTATGATTTACCTTTTTTTTATTAATAAATATGTTTATAATTCTTACTAAGTAAGAATGAAGCATAATTTAACCTTGCTTTTTGTCATTGTTCATTGATATATTATGTCGTTTTCTCACATATGTTACTATGTGAGAAAACGACATTATTTTTGCACCAACCTAATATTTTGAGAGTCACTGCTAAAAAATCTTGAATTTGATAAAATTCTCTTTGCAAAGAAGAAAGTCATAGAAATGATACTTGTAATTTTTTATTCAGTACACTGAAAACAAAAGTATTAACAAAATACACAAATAAAATTATTTCTAAACAATTATATTCATTTTACACATATCTGTTTATATATACAAAAGTAATGAATGATTAACCATTTAATTTATCCAATACTGTTCTTGAGTGATGCCTTAATGATTCCATCTTGGAAATACATTATTCTAAAACAATTAAATTAATAAAATAATTCTGTTTTCATGCTTTGTATTATTACTTGGTCAAAAATCAATTAAAATACTTTATCAGAATTAAAAAATAACTTTTTTATTGTTCAAGCTTTATTATATAAATGACTGTCAATAGAAACAATGCTGCCAAATCACCCATGAAGAAAGCGATTTGGAATTTATGGGAGCTGATTGAATAGCATGCAGTGTTTCCATGCTGTAAGTGGATAGACTTGTTGGCACTCACTTTAGAAATTGTTGACATAATCAGTGGTTAAGAAAGGTGGCTCAGCTTTAGCATTTGTGCTAAAGACAGATTATAGATTGCAGCATTATCAGGTAGAAATGGATTGTTTGCGAAGAGAGTGTTGTAGAACTGAGTGATCCTTTTATGCTGAATACAGTTTTTATATAAAAAACATTTGCGGCACAAACTGACAGAAGCTTTTCTCATGTTTTCAATTTTTCTTTTCAATGGAGTTCTCTGGTCTTTAGAAAACCATTTTCCAGTGAAATGTAAGAAGTTGTTACAGAGATATCTCATCTTGTGAAATCCATCTTTAAGATTATTGAAGAAGGGAAGGGATTTGCAGTGAATTAGCAGATGTCAACTGATAAGGGTCTCTGATTTGAAATCTGTAAGATCCAAGGTGTATGCAAGAGAAAGTCAGTGATGCCAGAGTAGTTGCTATATAAGAGTGTGTTCTTTTGTAGTGATAAGCTTGTACCTGTATGGAAAGTGTGCTTGAATATTACGTTCAAGGGCAAAATGTTTTGGGACAGTAACAGCAATACGACCAGCAGATTTATCAGATTTGCCACTACTGTTAAGAGGAATAGAGGTTTGGCAAGTTGGAGAATATTGAGAATAATATAAAAAAAGAAAATAAGAAAGAGATTTATGAATGTATGAAAAGGTAAATTTTAAGATCCATTCTGTTGGGGGAATTAAAGGAGAAGGATGCTGCTCATAACTTGGCTCATATTTTTTTGGGGATTTGATAAGATTTGTAGCAGAGTGGGAATCACAAGCGCATTAATTTTTGACTTCCACTCTTGGAGTTTGTCTGTTGTGTAGAAAGTAGTATTTGAGAATTGATTCCATATTTTCATTGCATTTTCACTGAACAGATATAAAATATTATGTGCCATGTTGAAGAAAGCTGTTTTAACACAGGAAGGAGAGAAAATCCAGAGAATAAGAATCGTATATAAGGTGATAAAAAAGAAAAAAAGTGCCTGAAATCTCAATGAAGAAAAAAGATAAACAACCATAGTAGGGAGGAGTAGGAAAAATACTTAGCAATGTATTAATGATTAATTATAATAAAATTAATTAATTTTAGATTAACAATTGTATCAATGAATTATATGAGTTTAAAAATGTTTGATAAATCTATTCAACTTATCAGATCTCATATTTATACACTTTTTGAATGAACATATACTAATTCTAAATTTCAAATTTGAAATTCATACTGCATTAGAGTTTCATCAAAAAGGTCACAAGAGTTAAATTTAGAACCAGTGAATTTTTGTATATAAATTCAATATTGAAAATTTCTAAATAGCTTATAATTTGTAATATTCAAACTTATCAATTGTTTATTTTTAAATTACTTTCAGTACATTTATATCACAATAAATATTTGTTAATAATATTTACTGAGTTTTTGTAATATTGGATAAATATAGTCACATATAATAGTCAATTTAATGTAAAAATACATTTGATATTTGCTAAATGTAGAAAATATAAAAATATGTTGAATCTATAACTAACTAATTTTAAAATAAACAAATACATAATTGATAACTGTCTATATTTCTGAGATGAGGTATTGCAATTATTTATATTGTTCAGATTGTTGTCCTCATCATTGTTGACATATTCACAATGTTTTGGCTTTCTTCAGGTAAAACATTAATTACCCATTACTGGGCCATGTGTCCTTGAGGACATTAGTGTATGAATTTTTGGGACTTATAGACCTAATATCTCAGTACCATTTTTATCAGAGCTCATATTGCAATTTTTCCAGTTGTATGGAGTGCTAGGGAAAAACAATAACAACAACAAAATAGCTATACTTATATACTTATTTTATAATCTATTAGATTCCTTTGATTTTATTTGGTTTATTTGTATTCTTTATTTACTGGAATAAATTGGATGAATGTTAATATTACCATAAGTTAATAACCTCATGTATTTTTTAGATCGTACTTATTATTTTACCTTTCTTACATATTAAACTAAAACCTTTAATTCTAGCAATCAATATATTTGCATTAGTAATTGTCAATAGTTTTATATGCATAAACAGAATTTTAATGAGGCTTGAAAATGTTGATTCAGTTCTAGTTTTTTTCAGTTTTGAGTTGACAAATAAGTAATAATATTAAGTTGCATTACAGAAAATTATACACAGGTAAAATTTTAATCTATTTCATGTTTATAATTGAAACACAAATCAACTAAACTTTGAAAAGAAAGACAGTCCATAGCAAATAACAACATACTATTTATATTCATATATCCTTTCTCTTCTTGCTATATAGTTAGACATAAGGATTATAATAGTAATGCATT
This sequence comes from Acanthosepion lycidas, assembly GCA_963932145.1. Classification (NCBI taxonomy): domain Eukaryota; kingdom Metazoa; phylum Mollusca; class Cephalopoda; order Sepiida; family Sepiidae; genus Acanthosepion; species Acanthosepion lycidas. The sequence continues at coordinate 60,432,414 of OZ010592.1, read as the reverse complement.
TAAATATCTAACCAACTTCACAAACTTAATTACTTGTAATTATCTCTTACTGTATAAAAGAGCCTACAAATTATATTGTTTCTACTTCATTTACCCCACTATATGTGTGTGTGTGTGTGAACTGTCATAAAAAAGTCTTTCACACAAAGTACCCAAAAGCATCTATTTCCAACAAATGGAATATTTAGTTGAGAAATACCTGTTTTCATTTATAGCCTGGGAAACATTATTTTTGTTTTTCTTCTTTCTGTGTTCACTTTAAATTGCCTGTCGTACTCATATCCAGAGCATGCATATCATAAATTCTAAATATCATTGAAAGTAATATATGGCTTCTAAATTAGTTTTAAAAAAATCATAATATTAGCTCCAAAACAAGAAAAATTTGAATTTTACGGCTTCCAGCTTTTGGTAGCTATTTACTCTTTCCTTGTGGACAAGGAAGATTACTCTTTGAATAGTCTTGAAAGCTATCAACATTATGGCCCATTATTGGGGAGGTCTTAAATTTATTAAGGTAATAATTTCCCTTAGCTTTTGAACATGTTAGATCCTGGGGATAAGTAATTTCATATAAAGGAAATGGAACAAAATCCATCATTGAACTTCTTTCTAATGGAGGAATGTTACATTGAAATCCTGTTTTATATTTTTTAGCATAGAAAATTATAATTTTTACAGAGATGAAATGTATTCTATTTAAATAATTCAATCTGACTCCATTGAACATTTATTCAGTGTTATGATCATATTTGTATATATAATCATACCTTTAAGAATGACTGATTTTAACTTTGGCTTAAAAGCTTTGTGGGCAACACTTCTCTTTTTAATGCTCATTAATTATGACCCACAAATGATATAGAATCTCTGTGATTCAAATTAATGCTGGTGGTATTTTTTTTGTTTTTAGTAAAATCTACTTGATATGGACAATAGACAACTGACATTGTAATTGAAACAAAAATATAACATATGCTTAAAAGGAAGGAATAAATACTATCAAACAGAAAATTATTTTATGCCAGTTATATTAGCTGTTAACACATAATCTATATATTTTGTCCCAAATATCTTAGTCATTAGCAGTAAGCTTTTCAAGATAATAATGATTTACTTGAACTTTTTTAATCTGGACAGAACATCATATGATTAAAAGCTGTAATGGTTAAGATATCTGATTTGTTTAATAAAGCTTTCCACTTTGATCTTTAATCAATTTGTTCAATCATTCCAGTACACTCTCAGACACTAATATAAATATTCTTAAAAATATAACTGAAATGCTGCAAGATAAAAACATTTATATACTTACTAATATAAAATGCATACATTCATACACCACCACTGCTATCACAAGCACACAATTACATACTCACAAAAGGTATGTAAAAATTGATATTTTTTGGTAGTTTATGCAAATTTACTTTACATTTGAAAAATAAAGATTTTCATTTATTCATTGCATATTTAAGAAATATTTATGGTTAAATTAATTAGAAATCAAATAGGTAAGATAAATAAAAAAAATATTTAAACTATACAACTTGCAAAATGATAAAGGAATTATACAGACCTAAAAACTCTTTTACTGATTTGATTACTAAAGTTAACTAATATTGTCTGAAAATTTAAATTGGAAGAACATCTGAGAATTATTAGGATTGCATAATAAAAAAGAAAAATGAAAAATATCTAGTTTCTAGTGTGGTCAAAATTTGCATAGGACACTCAAAATTTTATACAACCTATTCTGATGTTATAACAAGTTGAAAAGAGTTATAAATATTGTTTGTGGAAGAAATAATTGTGATAATATTTGGAAAGTTTATACATAATTATCAAAAGAGAAAAATTATGCCAATTTAGAAACTTATTCTAAATATAATTACTATTATTTTGTTACTGATATTCAGAGCAGTAACAAGTCCAGCTAGCTCATCTATTATCTCCAATCCACCATACTTGTAGCATTGCTTTTGAATGATGTCATGTTGCTATTTTTTTCTTTTATCTAAGCCTTATGTAATACTTTGTATTCATCCACATTCATTCTTTTCCTACTTTCTCTGCCTAAATCTTATCAAATGATCTTTCTTAAAAAATTGAGCAAAATCCAATTTTTATTTTCTTAGATTTTTATTAGTTCTCTTTCTGTTACTCAATTTAAAATTTTCTAAACTATAATCTTATTAACATATCTAATTTTCTTTATCCTCCTTTCATTGCAGACATTCCAAAAATTTTTCCAACTGCCCATCTTATTTCCTTATTTAACTTTGCATTTGATTGATGGACTGTTATTTGATATTGTAGGAAAAATCTTAAACAAATAAAAAGAAAATCAATGAAAGTGAATTTAAGATAGTACAACCCATTAAACAAAGAAAATGTCTGTAAGAAATTTTGTTCAATCAGCTGAGTCTTTAATTGAATTTCAATTACTCAATTTTCTAACATAATTGTTTCAAATAACAATTTGCTTAATACAATAAGTAAATTTCCTTACTCAAACCAACAAGCAAATTTAATCAAAACCACAATCACTAAAATCAAATAGTCTTGTTCATCTAATATGACAGATCAATGAATAAAAACAGCATGTACTAATGATTTATTGATGCATAATTGATATGTATCTACTTGTAGAATAAGCTTAACTTTCCATCATAAGTATTAAGTATTTACAGATATACTTGAAAGTAAAACACTTGAGCAAAGGTATATATATATATATATATATATATATATATATATATATATATATATATATATATATATATATATATATATATATAAAACCATCACTACTTCAGTTTCATTCTGAATTGGAAATCAACCAATTGATGATCATCATTTGGGGTAAAACTTAAGTAATGGTTCTAATTATACATTATTTTAAATATTCAATAAATATATATCTGCTTTCTGTAGGTAATACTAAATTTTTAAGAGTGGCAGTTAAAAGTTCTCAATATTAATAAAGCTTTTATATTATTATTGAGAACTTTTAACTGCCAGTTTTAAAAAGATCATATTAACTACAGAAAGCATTTTATATATTTTCTAAAGAATTAGTGTATTTATTTTAATCCAATATTACTCACTCCAGACATTATTATGGTAGATACTTTGTATTTAAAATAGATGCACAATCTTATTTATTAAACAATGTTTATTACCCCTATTGACCTGCACATTTGAGAAATCTTAGTTAAGAAAATGTTTTCTCCAGCAGGGATCTAACCTGCATCCTCCTTTGTAGGGGAAACCAACATTTAACCCAGTGTGCTTTATCACTCAGCTACTAAGAATGTCACAACACGCTAGGTCTGTTTTTATTTTTTAAGCTCAGATTATTTTATCTACAGAAAAAATTTGTTTTGAATATGAAACTGAACAGATATAAAGCTTTTGTGAAGATGTGCTTTCTTCATGGATGAGTGGTAAAGCACAATGGGTAAAACGGTAGTTTCCCTTAGAAAGGGAGGCACAGGTTCAATCCCTGCCAGGGAACATGTTTTCTTTACTAATATTTCTCAAATATGCAGGTTGATACATGTAATACACTGTTTAATAAATAAAAATAAGGTATCTATTTCAAATACAGGGTATTCACTATAACAGTGTTTGAAATTATATATATATATTGAACAATAAAAAATATTAAAAAATTAAAATCTTCAGACATATTCGGTTGTATATTAATATTCGTTTGTTTTTATTATTATTTCATTTAGATTCCTTGACTAGTTTTGGCCAACATGGCCATCATCAGGAGAAAAAAATTTTCTTCTTGCTGCTAGCAGTGAACTACAGAAATGAATGTCTTGATGGAGAAAATGAACTTTTGTCTGTAGTTTTCATTTGTTTTTTCATATTTTTATTTTTTTTAACATGAATTTTGGTCAGCCCTTGTATTGGTCAAACAGTCTCTTTTAAGTTGTTATTTGAGATAAGAGATGGATGGATTCATGCTGTTCTGAATTCCCTTGGTCATTTTGACAGTTTTATTGGTTCCTGGAAAGGGGATGTATCTCTGTTAAGTGCGTGTGTGTTATTTGGTTCTTAGGGAGTGAGTGGGTATGATGTGTGTATGTGTGTATATTACTATGGGTGTGTGTTATCATTTGGCTCATTAGGGTGTGATATATATATATATATATATATATATATATATATATATATATATTAGGGAGTGATAGATATATATATATAGTGACAAATTATGTGATATATATATAGTGAAAAATATAGTGATATATATATAGTGAAAAATATATATAGTGATATATATATATAGTGAAAAATTATGTGATTGTAGAAGCCCAGAAGACTGCCCATTGGAAAATATATGCCGTGTAAAATCTGTGGTATACCAATGTACTATCTCATCCATTGAGAGTCCTAATACTAATATGATATACATTGGGTCTACGAAGAATGAATTTAAAACCAGATGGAGGCAGCATAAGTGCTCTTTCAACAATATTAATAAAAGAAACCAGGCATCTCTATCTAAATATTTTTGGCATTTGAAGGAAATGAATAAAACACCAAAAGTAAAATGGAAAATTATAAACAAAGAAACTAGAACTTGTAAAACTTGGGATGACCCATGCCTTTTATGCCTACATGAAATCTACACATTATCAAGTTTCTAAATAATGAAAATTTATTAAACAATAGACATGAGTTAATGGTTTTTTGCTAACATCATCAAATTTTCGCATTGAATAATTAGCATAAAAAACAAACAATAAAATGATAAATACAAATTTTAAACTCCATAGTCTAAATAAAAAGTTTAAATGCCCTACCTAATAAAAAAAAACCTTTATGAAATCGTCAAAAAACAAATGTTAGCGAATTATGACAGTTTTTTTTTTTTCATATACACACAAAACCCTTTCAGGAAAAAAAATAAAATAAAATAAAAAAATAAATAAATCTCCATAGACACTTAACCAGACTAGACGATGTCATCTTCCGCTTTGAATTTAGACACCCCAACCTTACCCTGACTTGACCTCTTTGAATGTAACTGAGATATTGATACAAATTTTGACCCTTATTTTTTTTTTTTTTTTATTTCTCTAGCTGTTACCATAGTAATTTTAATTTTAATAATGAATATGCTTATAAAACGCGTAAATTTCAAGAATTAGTTATTCCCCAAAAAATTTCACTTGAAGATGGAACAGAGCTTGGTACTTTAATTCAATTTAATTCAAATAGTTATATTGAAGTTTTCAGCTCTTGTTTTGAAACATGAGTACTCTTATGTAGCGATGGAACCATATTTTTAAATAAATAATTATATATATATATATATATATATATATATATATATACCATTCTGTTAGGTTTTCATTCAAATCATATGTGCAAGTGTGTGAAAGAGAAATTTGGAGAAAAACTATTTCATTGAATTATGTGATCACAGTATGCATATTCAAAATTATTCATAACCATAACTTAATAATCAATTGCAAGGCTTTATTAACTATTATGGCCTATAATTGGTTCTCATAGTTCATCAATAGATCCTAACATATCTCAAGTCTCCTCTTTTGTTAAGATTTTTAAGTCTCTCAGGCTGAAAGGCTTTCTCACCATTACTGTGTTTTTACCTCTCTCTAGAAATTCTCATATGGGTATCCATCTACTCTCTGATTTTACCACCTTATTATATTGTCATTTTTCCATGAACCATATCTTGGCCAACTTTGGTGTATTTTTAGCTCTTATAATATTGTAAAGACCAGTGTGGTTTCCATTCAAGTTTTTCAGCCGAATGTGTGAAGTTTCAGTACAAAATCTGAATTTTTGTTTCACCTGACCAAATAATTGATGAAAAGCTTGAATCTGACAAGATGACACTTAACAAATTTAGATGAGTTTTTACAGAGCTTGCTTGAAGCACATGAAAGCCAGCCAGTTTGGTAGAGTGTTTACCAAGATATTTTGATAGCACAATTATTCAAACCAGCCAAAATATCATTGGGAGTGATCCTTAGATTGTTCATATGATCCCTGAGGATTTTTTGGCAAACAAGGTGATACCTTAAGTTTCCTTCATTGTCATTTAAGGTATTTCATAGTGTAAACATTCTTACATTTCTTAGTAATATTTTGAAATATCAATTAAAATTGCTTTGGTATTTTCTCTCATTAGGGGCAGTTACAATCTTTAAACTAAAATGCTCATTGCATTCTTTAATCTTAATCATGCTTACAGATTTTTCTGATTTGAAAAGACAAAGATTGTTAATGTTACTTCACCTCGGAAGTGCATGTACTGTACTAACTTTGTTTACATTTGTTTTTAAAGGAATTATGGAACTCTTTAATATAAGGAAAAAACTCAAATCTCTTTCTGTAGTGTTCATCTCTGCTCTGTGAAATATGGGTAGAAATGATTTTAAATATGATTTTGATAATTGAATTATAAATAGTACTTCAGTGATATATGGTTTTCCTTCTTATATGTCATATATTGTTTCATTCATAATTCTTTTTATGTCAATATTAGAAAAAAAACATTCCTTTAATGAGAATATTTTTTTAAAATCTAAAGTTTTCTGGAATATGATTAATTTGGGGCTTAACTATATATATATATATATATATATATATTCACCACCAAAAGTATTGGAATGGCAAAGCCAATTCCTTTGTTTTTGTTGTTCACTGAAGACATTTGGGTTTAAGAAAAAAGAGATGAATATGAGACAAGAGTTCAGAATTTCAGCTTTTATTTCCTGGTATTTATATTTAGATGTATTGAACAACTTAGGGCATACCACCTTTTGTTTTACCAACCCATTTTTCAAGTGAGCAAAATTACTGAAACACATGACTGTCAGGTGTTTCTTGTTGCCCAGGTGTTGCCTTTTAGATTGATTTTTTAAACATTAAATAGTTTATAACTACTCTTGGTTTTAGCATTGTGTTTCACCTGTAAAAAGTACCTTTCTTGTTAAAAAGGATAAACCAACTTGAAGATGAGAGAGCTGTCTATGGGAGAAAAGCAAGCCATTTTGAAGGTGAGAAAAGAAGGAAAATCAATCAGTCATTGGACAAACATTGGGCATAGCCAATGAAACAATTTGGAATGTCCTGAAAAAGAAAGAAACTACTGGTGTACTGAGCAACATACATAGAACAGGTTGGCCAAGGGAAACAACTCCAGTTGATGACAGAAACATTGTGAAAGCTGTGAGGAAAACCCCCAAAACAATAGTGTGTCATTGCCAACAACCTCCATATTACAGGGGTGAAGGTTTCACAATCCACCATTTGAAGAAGATTTGAAAGCAGAAATATAGAGGCCATACCACAAGATGCAAACTACTCATCAGTAGTAAGAATCAGAAGGCCAGATTGGAATTTGCAAGGAAGTACAGTGATGAGTGACAAAAGGTCTGGAAGAAAGTTTTATGGATGGATGAGACCAAAATTAATATCTACCAAAGAGATGGAAAGGCCAAAGTGTAGAGAAAGAAAGGATCTGCTTATGATCCAAAGCATACAAACTTATCTGTGAAGCATAGTGGAGGCAGTGTCTTGACTGGGTCTTGCATGGCTGCTTCTGGAACAGTCTCATTCTTATTTATTGATGATGTAACTCATGATGGTAGCAGAAAAATGAATTCAGAAGTTTACAGAAAGATTTTGTCTACCAATTTACTGAGAAATCTATCCAAACTAATCAGGAGGAATTTCATTATGCATCAGGACAATGATCCAAAACACTGGTAACATGACAAAGATTTCATCAGAGGAAAATGTGGACAGTTTTAGACTGGCCAAGTCAATCACTTAACCCAATAGAGCATGCATAAACTTTAAATGATAAATGCAAAACCCATTTACTTACACTAATATTTATACATTTAAATATGATCATTTACCTGACAGTGTATCTCATTATGAGTCACTTCAGGCTTTATCAATATTTAAAATAAATACTTATTGAAATCTAAAGATTTATTTCCTGAATGATGACAATGTCTTTATGGCTAGGATGGAAATCAATTTGTTCTGCATGGATGAAAACAAACAGTATGAGATACTCTGAATTTCAAAGTCCCAAATTAATAGCCACATTGCAAGTTTGAAACTTTAAAATAATTTTTAAGGCTAATTTGATGGATAAAGACACATTTTTAATAACTTAAGTGCTTGCAAAAGCTAAAAAAATGCTGGAATTGTAAAAACGGTTAGTAGGTTCTAACAATATATGAAAGAATTTGTTGAAAATCTAAGGTGTCTTTAATCCAGGTCTAAAAAGTGGAAGTCTTGGACTTTATCAATCTGTGTCAAGAGAGAAGGTATTATTTGTCTTGGTTAAGTTGTGAAATTTTTAACCTTTTTGATATTGAGAAAATGTTCTTTAAAAGACATCTATAATGAAAATCAAATGAAATAGGCAGCAAAATACACAGCAAGTGGTTTTTCAACTTTTCTTTTAAGTAATGAAGGCAATGCTATGCTTGATAGGCTAGATAGATGGAACCAAAGCTTGGTGACTACTGGTGGCAATTGCCCTCACAGATGAAGACATCAACAAGATGATTCCACTGGTGGATCCAAACACTTTCAGAAAAAAGATTTTATGTATGACAGCACTCACTCACCCACACATTCAGTAAAGAAAACTAATGAAGATTTGAATAAAATAGATCTCAAAGACATTCATTTGATGAAGTGGTTGTCTTGTTCATCCAACCTTAACCTGACTGAAAATGTGTGATGCATTTAAAAAAATGTTTACTTTGCCAGATGGCAATTTACCAACAAAAATAAAGAATGGTATTTTGCAGTCTGTTTCATATAAAGAAATAAAATAACTCACAAAATCAATGTATAAGCAACCTTCTAAATCTAGTTTAAGAACATGAAGCATTCTTTTCACATTAATGTCAACTTTATATCATTGTTGTTGTTAGACCCATTCATTTTCAATTTTTTATTCAAAATATTTATCTTAGTAAACTTTTAAACTAATTTTAAATTACAATATAATGTTTCTTGAAGTTCTAGTTATTTGGTTAAAAATGTGAAACTAAGAAAATAATTTTAAAATTCATTAAACTAATGCTACATCATAAGAGTGATATCTAGTCTGCTATAATTTATACATATTATATGAAATACTATGCAAATTAATAGTTCAAATATTTCTATGAATTCCTTCACTAGTTTTCTAAAAATTATAACAAATTAAAAGTGGTTAATAATATGAAATGCTGTGTACATACAAAACACTTAACAATAAATATACAAATATATCGCTGCTCATACATTTACTCATGTACACACATAAGTACACATAAATCTTTAAAAAAATAATAGAAATGGCCACAAATAAGTGTTCAACATAAATATGCATATACATTGACAAAAAGTGGTTATCATCACAAAAATGGTGATGATACTTAAAAAACCAATGCTGTCAAATGTACTGGATTTTGTAAATTCTAAAAGCTTTAAGAATCTATCAAGTCCTGTACATTTGACTTGAATCTTACTGAATGTTTGTTGCATAAAAATGCAATTTCTCCACGGAATTAATGTTCTTTACTTATCATCTTACAGCATCTTGAGCCCTTGCTCATTGGGCATCATTATCAGTAATAGCATGGAAAAACATAATTCCTGCATTTGCACAGTGCAATCAAGTAAGCCAATTAGCAGATATTTACCGTCTTTTAATAGTTCAGTGCTTTTGTCAGTCCACATTGATAATCCTGAATGGACATGTGTCTCCACAAAGCGCAGCATCTCTTGTGATAAATTTACTTGGTGATAAATGCTGTAACAAGCCTCAGCTGCTCACTACATTTAACAGTTCTTACTGTTCTTACTTGATATTTTTTCTTTGCTGTTTAGCAAAACTGTATCTTTCTATTTACAGTTCATTTTCCTCACAAATACTTATCAGCTGGTCAGATAAACTAATAGAATATTTTTGCATTAGCTTCCTATCATACAAATGAGCGTTTGCTTAAAAAGAATTGTTATTATAAAGCTTGCCAAATTATCATTGCTTTTGATTTGTGTCATTTTAGACATATGTATGATTTTTCCCAATCTGTTTTGGCATTATTTATTGACAGAACAAAACTAAAAAATGAGACCTGAAGGACAACAATAATAATTACTTGAAAGATGCTTCTTCTTATTGAATTCAGTTTTTAATAAATGTATGAGAAAATTGATATATCAAGATGTGTACATTCTTGAATAACAGTATATGTATAAAAAATGTAAATATATTTTACACCTTATTTATATATATATATATATATATATATATATATATATATATGTGTGTGTGTGTGTGTGTGTGTGTGTGTGTGTGTGTGTTTGTGTGTGTTTTTGTGTGTGTGCATCTATGTAAACTATCCAGTAACTGACTGTAATAAAGATAGGATGTGAAACTTGTAATGTTAAAATACTACATCGTTGTGGAAAGTTAGAAAATATGAAACAAACAAGAGAAAAGCCTAGAATTAATATTCTAGGATTATGGGAAACAAAATGGAATAAAATATGGATTTTATAAGCAATAATCACCAAATTATGTACTTAGGTTGAGAAAAAATGAAAGAGGAGTCGGACTAAAACTGAATAAAGACAAGAAGAGGTGTATTTTGGAGTACAAAGTTCTTGTGAAACTAAAAGGAAAGATATCCAATATGCTTATCATATAGATATATGCACTCATGTCTGAAAACACAAAAAAGAAATGGATAAGTTTTATGACAAAATAGAAAATTGCAAATCTCAGTGTAAGTTGCAAGAAATCAACATAATACTGAAGAACCTAAATACAGAAGTACAAAGGGAACAAGATAATGAGATGATTAGTAAATATAAACTTGGATCACATAATGAACACACAGAAAAAAGATTCAGTGGTGCACAGTGAATGACCAAAAATATCCAAGATGCATATAGACTTAGAAAAGCTTGTAAGGAGGCATCAAAAACTAGATAAACTACTTAACCACTCACAACAGATTTAGAAATGCTGTTTTACATTCAAAAACATATCTAAGTGCAGACTGAAATAGTGATCAGCTCCCAGTTACATGCAAACCATGTCTAAGGTTTCAAAAATTAAAGAAATCAAAAGCAATGCCCAAGTTGCAATTTATAAAACTACACAGTGACTACATTTTCAAGCAATTATATGCAGTTGCAGTTAAAGTCAAATATAAAGTGAAGAACATATCAGAGATTCAAATTGAAACACTGTAAGAAAAACAATAATGATAATTGCAAAAGAAGTCATCTGATGAAAGACAAAAGAAGTGGATGACAAATGACATTCTCAACCTAATGACGAAAACACATCAGATGAGGCCAAGATATAGCACAGAATATGAGGCTAAACAAAACTATTAAAGATAAGTGCTAGCAGGAAAATGAGGAATGGCTAAATGGGAAATGTGTAGGAACTGAAAAATTGAAGGATATAGCTGTAGCAGCTGTAACACAAAAATATCAAAGAAATATCAAGTCTGAAAACATCTTTACATTAAGATGTATAAAATCTTAAAAGGGAAAGATCATAATGAAAAAAGAAAAGATGATGCAATGGTGGAATGAGTTCGTAGAAAACTACAAAAAAAAAGGAGAGAAGACTACAATACATAAAAGTGTGGTACTGAAATCTGAAGTAAAGAGAGCAATGGCCGAGATGAAAAAGAATAAAGCAACAGACCCAAATGAGAATATCAAAGATATGATAACAGACTGAGATGACCTTAGAACTGATAAGTTTACTGAAGCAATAAATGAAATATACAACTGCAGTAAAATACCAAAGGATATGTAGATCAACTTCCATATCATTGCCAAAGATCTCATGTGTGAAAGAATGTGAAAGTCATTGAAGCATCAGTTTCATAAGTCACATAACAAAATTATTTATAAGAATTGTAGTAAATAGAATTCATAGCAGGTGGAAAATAGAAGTAAAACAGCAAATGCAATTTTCATGATCAGAATGTTGTCAGAACAAGTAATATAAATGCAAAAAGACATATACTAATGTTTCATCTTGTGTCATTTGTTATTAACAAACATAACATATGCTACACAGATGACATTATATTGATAACATATTCAAAAAAAATCTAAAAGAACTATTATATAAACTAGTTAAGAAAAATAAAAATAAAGTATTAAATATTAACTGGAAGTAGTCAGAAAGTATTGGGCTGAACAAAGGAACAACACAAGGTGTGAATTATACACAGAGTATGTAAAAAATAAACAGTCTTAGAAATTCAAATAACAGACAGTGTGAAGTATGACAGAATTTTGGAAGCTAATAGGAACAGTAAAAGATATTTTTTAGAAACTTAGCTAAGCATTAAGCACAATCTTAGAAACAAAGAAAATGTGTGGGACTGTTATGTAATGCCTATACTCCAAGATGGCTGAACAATTTCATCATGAATGAAAACTCAAAATGCTGCAGATGTGGTTCTACTGACAGATGTTGAGAATACTATGGAGAGAGCATGTGAGAAAGGAAAAGGTTTTAAGAAAAGGAACTATGAAGAAACTGCTGCTAACAATCAGAAAGAGACAACTGAAATTTTGTAGATGTAATGGAGAAAGGAGAATTGGAAAATTTAACACTTACAAAATAAATAGAAAGTATAGTGGTATGTGTCTTAGGGGGTTAAATTTGATTTTAAAGTTGATTTACCCATGCCAAGAAGATTAATAAAGGATGATAATGACAAAGAAACATGGGTAATTTTAACAAAACATAGGGAATTTATTTACATGCTTGAAGTAGTATCAGTAGCTCTTTCAGGAAAATAGATCAGAATTCTTAAAGTCTGTAGTTTTGACATATTGTCATGAAGAGGAAATGTTCATATAACAGGCTAAATGATCTGACACAAAATAATATTTAAAAATGTTTAAGATAAAGGTAAGTGAGTGTGTTGCTCATTGAAGGGATATGGTTTATATACTTTCAAAAGAAGACAAAGAGAGATAGTTTGAAATAATTAGCTTGAAATGAGTGAATGAAGAGAGTTATTATTTTGCACTCACTACAAATGTAAGCAAAGCAAGGGAAAACAGTGAGTAACCTACTTGACAAGTTTGAGCAAATGGATAGTGGAACAAGTACCACAAAGATAATATGGGATTTTAAAGAAGCAAGTGATACTAAGAGCAACAAAAGATAGTAGGTTGTAGAGAAACATGATTGTCCATGTCCAGAGAGAGAGAGAGAGAGAGAGAGAGAGATCGATCGATCGATCGATCGATCTGTAAGCATATTTAATTTTGGTTTCAATACATAAAATAGTTTTAAAGGCTTAATTCTTCCATTCAACATTATACATATGAAAGATAGCTTTCTAATTTGATTCATTAATTTTTTGTGTGGTGTAACTTAAAAAAAACAAATTAATTAATTTATATACAGAAGAGTCTCCTAACTCTTTCTGTAGCAATGAATGCTGTTGTCTATGTATTTTGAATGGTTGGAATTAATTGATCTGGTTGATATCATTTTGTATCATAAAAAGACTGGTTGATCTGGTTGATATCATTTTGTATCATAAAAAAGACTCTTTTTCTTTACAAATTCTGTACCGGAAGGAAACTGTACAATGAATTAGATAAAGTGTTCTGGCAATAACATCAACAACACAAAGAATGAGTTAAGTTAACAAAAAACATCAAAAGACTTAGAATATTTTATTAAATAATTAATAACTAGAAAATATGACTTATTTTCAAGAGATTTCACTCTGTGTATACAGAGTAGAGTTACTGAAGTGTTGCATAACTTAAGTTTTTTCTTTTTCATTAAATGGAAATCAACCTTAAAGTTACAAGCTGATATAAATTTATATCAACTGGATAAGAAACAGTTGATATTTGACTTTGTTACATATATAACATAAATTCTCAATATTAAGAGATTTTACTTTCTTGAGATGTCTACTTCATAGGAGTTTAGAGCTACATCCGACTTATAGATTTATAAAACTAACTTGATATTAATCTCATTACCATCAAGGTTTAACTATCATGATCATTTTCATTGTTGTGAAGGTATTGTCATCATTGTTATCATCAGTGTCATTTTTTTTTTGAGGAAATGCTGTCATTATTTTCATCATTCATATAATTATCCTCATTGATAACAACCTGATAAAATACCTTCACACAAGCAATAGGCCATTAAAAGAAAGTAGAATGCCAATATCTCATTGTTTACATTCAGCAGAATTACAGAAATGGTAACTCATTTTCAATGATCTTTAAACATTTAAGTGTTTAAAAATAACTATATCAATTTAAAAGATTCAAATGGCTGAAAATAATGTATCATATTTACATATTTTCACCTATCTGCTGACTTTGATTAAATACCAAAACCTATCCCATCTCATTATTTACTGGGATCCCACACTTTTCTTCTTTCCTTTCTCTACACTTGTTTACTATCCACTTCATAAAGCCTATCTTTTGCTCTTAAATAATTCTTCAGCTTTTTGCAATCATAAAAATTCAATCTTTGGTCAAAGATTAACTAATAAAATAAAAAAATATTTATAAAACAAAACTTGTATTTATGTTTTCTTCCTTTTTATTTTCAAACCATGCTCTCTCTTTTATAAATCGATATCTTTTTTCATAACTGATAAGTTTGCAACAAGCATTTGTGAGTTATTAAACTTCTAGAGCTGTATGCACTTACTAATAATAAAAAGTAAAACAATAAAAAGAAAATCATCATTAAACTTACTGGTAATATTTCATATTTAGTAAAAATATCAGTTCTATAACCTTCAGCCCAAAATTAAAACAAAATAAACAAATAACACTCCACTCTTGATAGTCTTTTATAATTGTGACATTAATCATACAAAATAATATAAATATCTATACTTGTTTGATTTTCATATAAATATATTTTGGTACTAGAGAGCAGAACTGAAAGCTTTGAGGGATGAGGTGCCAGTATGGTGAAGCTAAGTACTATACCCTCACCTAAGAATAGAAATGGTCTGATTTTAAATAAATATTGTTCTGAATATTTATAATATTTTTAATTTCTCTTCATATTTTGTATTGTTAAAGCTTTCAGCATTACTACTCTTTTCATAGTTGTAGAGAGAAATATAGCAATATTTGTACAGCACTCTAAACTCATTTAGTAAAACTATTTTGCTAAAAAACTTTACTCTATGACTCATTATTTTGAGATATTATGATAGATTACAAAATTAGTTGATTTTAAGTTGCACTATAAAGTTATTATAAGTGATTTGCAATTTTCTTTTTGTATATGAAATAAAAAGCTTAATTTAAAAAAGTGCTGCATATATTATAAAAATTATGCATTTCAGAGTTTGTAAATGAAAATATTTCTTGAATGATTAATGCTATTTAAAGTTATTTTTAAAACCTTGTCTAGTTAGATAAATATATTCATATCTAATATTCCAAAAACTTTTGCTGAAGGTTTGTAAAATGTGAAATTTTAAAATATAAGTTAAATCAATTGATTTATGACTCTTTAATTCTTAAATTTAAACAAAGATAATAATTCAGTGCTTAAATAATTGTCTTAAGTCTATACTTACATTGTCATTTTAAGCTTCAGAATAACATTGAAGAAACAATATATATATGTATAACTTTTTTGAAACAAAGGAAGAAGAAATTTAGTTCTTTTTTTTCAAAATGTTTCACAAATCTTTTGCTGACAGCAATCATTTTGTATTATGTGATGATGGGCCTTCAAAATGTGTAATTTTGTTAAAAATACAATTTTATCTATTCCTATATACAATTTTTACTGTGTAAGGTTTTCAGCTCAACCCTCTTCCCAAAATCTAACCAAACAACAGGATTTTTCAATCACCTCTTTGTCAGGCCGAGAACTTTTCAGCAACTCTTTGTATAACCATAAAAATTATAAATTCTGCAATTTTTGTTTTAAGCAATTTTACTTTTTCCACATGTCAGCTGATACTATTTTAATGTGCTGGAATATTGGTTGAGACTGTCTTTTTATTTGAGGGATCTTTCTCAGTGATATACGCTACCAATATTTTTTTGTTCATCAGTCCTGAAGCTTAAAGTGTTAGGCCATGAAAACACTTTATTATACAAGAAAATAAATCCTATAAATAAAAATTAAAAACTGTTTGCTTTGAGGCTTGGAAATTATGGTACAACTATCTAGAATATATTTACCTTAGCTCTCTGTTTTATTCACATTGAATAGATTATGACCAAAGGATTTACATGAATTTAAACTTGATAATTAAAAACAAATTAATATTGCCAGCTGTAAGTGTTAAAATATTAATTTTTGGAAAATATAAGTTCATTATAAAAATTGCTAAGTATACTAAATTTGAGAATATTTTCAAACTCTTTGTTACACTTCTGGAGTAAGTAATCTTCCATTTGTTTTATGAATAGTTTTATTTTCTTCACTTTATAGATTTACATAAGTATCCAGTAGAATATTGCAAACTAAAACTTCTACTTTCAGATGTGGGAATAAACTGAACTATTTACTTTTTATATAAAATGTTTAGCATATAAATATTACCTCTTTCAATTAGTATGTCAATAATATGAAGAACTTGACAACTCACCCATTTTACATTTGCTTTTACAATTTATTTGATTAGTAACTACTGATTATTATTAGAGTTTTTTTCCTATTCTGATTAAATGTCCTTGTATGCATTTTGTTTTCTTCAATTTGAATATTGTTTTAAAAAACACTTACCAATGCTTTTCAGAATGTATTAATATGAGTGAGTTAATTTCTGTATTAAATTCAGAATCTGAATATGTTGAAGTTGGAGTTAAAAGTTCCTCAATACAGATATTTTATCTTGCCTAACAAAAGTAAACAAAGGAACCATTATCTTAATTTCAGTTTTATCATTTTCTTTTTTTCTTTTTTTCTTAAATCATTTTTCTATCAGCTCAAAAGTGGCTTTGACAAAATTCCATAAACATTTATTATCCTTCCTTTTCTTGCTAGATGACAAAAAATTATGGTGAAAATAGGAAATGTTATGAGTTGAAACTGGTGAAAAGTTCTATGAAGGTTGTTTTATGATATTTATTTCTTGGCTACTC
Source organism: Acanthosepion lycidas (assembly GCA_963932145.1). Classification (NCBI taxonomy): domain Eukaryota; kingdom Metazoa; phylum Mollusca; class Cephalopoda; order Sepiida; family Sepiidae; genus Acanthosepion; species Acanthosepion lycidas. The sequence continues at coordinate 60,415,251 of OZ010592.1, read as the reverse complement.
TTTGCACAATAGAAAACATCTGTCAAACTCTACAACAATTCTAATAAATACTTTAATGAAATACTACTCAAAATAAAATGTTTTCTTTATTTGGATATATAATTCACTTACCTATTGTTTTCCTTAAAGAATAATATTCTTCTGATTATTCTTGTTCATTAAAGCCAACAAAATCACTATATGTTAACTTAGATATTAATATAATTTACTTGTTAATACAGATATGTAAACAAAAAAAAAGAAATATTGATTGTGAAAAATTAAAATGATATAGGCACTATGACCCATATAGATATTAATGAACAAAAAAATTTATCCTTAATCCAAATTTTTAGACTCAATTAATAACTTATTCTTGTTAATTATGCACTGACAAATGTCAGAATTGGGTAAATACTTATAAGATTCAACCGGTGCTGTTTAATAATGATAACCAATACGATGAACTGACCACTGTCCACTGTTCAACCTATCAATATCCTTTGCATCTAGCAGCAAATCACAAGAAACAGACCAGCACATTTTCTCAAGCCAATAGGATATTCTGCGGCTGCTAGCCAATGCTAGTTCACTGCCTCCTGACCCTTTAACTGACCAATTAGAAAGAGATCTTTACAGTGACCACTAGTGACAGGGAAATGCTGCAGCCATCAGTCTGTTAATGGTGTGCCATCAGATTACTGCATTCCCGAATGAATTGTAGTTTACCTTTGCTCATTGCTTGTGGCATACAGAAGAACATGAGTGTGTGTTTGTGTGTGCTTTATAAACCACACCCTTTGGTAGAAAAGAAAGGAGAAAACATTGGCTAGCTGTGATATTACTTCTCAATACCTCAGGCTACTTGACACTGATGTCTGTTTTGGTCAGCTGAGGCTGTGTTTTATATTCAGTGGGCTTTTCTAGAACTGACTCCACACACCAAATAGGAATGAATCTTTGTGAACATCAAACTGAAAATAGATTTTTCTCATGCAACTTTATACTGTAAAAGTATTCTTCATTTTTGCCTTGTAATTAATCTGAAAATGAATTTAGAAAATTGGTTTATATTAAAATACTTATAGATATAATTATCTAGTGAATTGTGCCATATTAATGAAATTTTATCAATTATAGCTTATTGTAATCTACTAACTGACACATTATCAAATAGTGTCTTTGAATGAAAGAAAGTAGAGCATGGTACAATTATCAAATATATAATTTTGAAAGCAAATATGAACAAATAAAAATTTACAAATGGGTTTTAACGTGTAAAATTTTTCTTGGTGTACAATCTGATTAAAATATATATCCACTAATTTATTATTTCATAGTACACTGAGGCACCTATAATTTAAACACAAGAAAAAGTACAGCTTCTGATTGTTTATTTAATGCAAGCATTTTATCAGATTGATTAAAGAATGTTTTAAAGAGATAAGTGAGAAATTATTGCTTGATTCTTTTTTTTTAAAAAATCAAGTTTATTTTGTTTGCAGTCAGGTTTTTGATTTTAACCCTCTGTTCATCCAATTAACCAATCTATGATCTAAAAGAGCAGTGACCCATCATATCTTGGCAATTAATCTTCTAATATGCCTTGCCAACAAAAAGGAAAACAAGTACATTTTGTAAATAATCTTTAATTAAGAAATTGCTCTTTAAAACATTTTCTTTTTTTTTTTATTTATTTCAACTGATTTGATTTTATAACAAATATAATATGCTTGTGAAGATTTCTCTCAAAGAAATTATTTTCATTTTTCTTCAGATATTTCCTTGATTTTTATTTTATTCTTTTCACAGATTTAAATTTGATTTCAGTCTTGGGGATTTCATTTTTTTCTCATTTAACTAGTGTATCTCATGTCATAACTTTGCTTTCTCAATAGCACTATTCATTCATTACCTACCGCTGTAAGGTGATTGGCTAAATTTCCTCCTGATAAGAAATTTAATCTCACCTTTTGTTTCATTACATTTTCCTCATCTATTCTATATGTTCGTTTTTATCTCTCTAAGTTCTTAGCTTGAACCCTACACCCATGTTTGCCTTTTTCATCTTTTTACTTTTATTTTTTTAAATTACAGATTCTGACATTACTAAAAGTAATCATTAGTATTTAATTTGCAGACAGATAGAAATACAATTGATTTAGTATTTAATTTTCTATCTTAATCAGCAATTAGAGTGATTAGCATTCAATTATTCACAGCTTTTGTAATAATTGAATCACACTTCATGATTGTATCACTTGAGAAAAATTCTGCTTCAATTGTCAATTTCTTTTTCACCCTTTCAACTCTACATACACACATACACACACATGCACACACACACACACACACACACACAATATGAATGAAAGAATAGGCAGTTAAGATTCTCTCTGCTGTCTTCAGTAATTTTCAAATATTTTAATAACTAACTTATACTAACATACTTGTAAAATTCTAAATGGAGAAGAGCCCTCCTTATCCTGGTTCAAATTTCCATATCATTATTCTGGGGGGAAATATACTTGTTGACATCATTAATTCAGTAACTACCATGAATTTCTTTTGTTGTTTAATTCTCATTATGTGACATGTTGAGTTATTCTTGCGAGAAAACGTTTTAAATTTTGTCAATATTATTTGCTTAGATCTTAGAAAATCATTAAGCCCTTATTTAATTTTATCGTATATTTTAATTATGTTATGATCACAATTTCTCTAAAAAATTAATAAACTCTCTGGAGTTTAATTTTTTTATTTGGATTATTTTTATAACAAAAGTGAATAAAGGAATTAAAAATAAAAATTCTATGTTATTTTATTATAGAATTTAAGTACTAATGTAATCAAAACCTTATTTCTGTATTGCTTATAGATGAAAGTAATCTGCTAAATATATTAGCTTGCCTTTAAGAAATATATTATTCCTTCTTATTTATGATTTAGATAGCTTTTACAGTTGTATGTTCTGTTATAGTTCAAGTAGTGTAAGTCGCTAATTTTTTCTTTTGTTCAGCTTATTTATTTCTTAGCTGTTGAAATCTTCTTAATTTGCATATTTGTTTCTCTTCAAATGAATTTAATTTATATTTATCATTATTAACACTTTTATAGTCAATTAATACTTTTAACACTTTTATAGTCAATTAATATAAAATGTTAAATAAATGCTTATTTTAAATTCAATTATTCTGTAAATTTTTAACATTTTTCTAGTTATTACTGATGCTTTTTCCTTTTAGAATATAGAAACATACATTCATATTATGAAATATATTTCTAGTTTTCACCATGATATCTAAAGTCTCTGAAAACTTGCTGAAATAAAATAAGTCCAAATTTTTAAAATTTACACATAAATTTTTAAAGCATATTTAATTTGATAGGCAATATTTTTCTAAAAGCAACCAAGTAATATGATGATGATGATAATAATAATGATAATGCGCTTATGTTACACCAAGTATGGCTCTCATGGTTTCTTATCTTAATTCATTGGTGGTGTTAACATGTACATCATTTTGTCTTGATGAATTAAGATGAGCTACAGTAAATATCCTGTTCAGTTCCATAGCTTGGCTTGTCAGTTGCCTGATCTTAACCAGTTGTATAAGTTCCCTAGGGACTGACACACTGTGCATCTCTGTTCATGAATGGGATTTGTAGTGGAGTATTATGGTTGGGTGTTGAAAGGGTGGCTTGAGGGATGAGGCAACCTCGGCAACTTGGGAGTCACAGCTAGATACTTGGGAACACCCACAATCAAAGATAATCTGAGTGGACTGTGTTACCTGACATCAAAGTATTTCTAAATGGGCCCCATCTGAAAGGTTATGCACTGCTTTTATCAAAACCTGTCACTGTATTGTGTGCACATTTTGCAGTAATGCTTATATTTAGTATGTCCTCATCAGACTGGGTATTGAACTTTGTATATTTTGTTGGTGTACTGCTCTTAAAATCAATAAAAATCATAATTTTCAGTCAAGTTGATTATTCATCAGACTGAAACAAAAGTGCTTATAAGAAAATAAATATAACTTATAAGCACAAATATAGAATTTCATAAAATATATTTCAAGTTGAAACTATTTAAAACTTTTAGTTCATTTCAATTACTTGATTAAGATTAGGTGGTAGTTTAATAAATGATGTTTCCTTTGAAAACAAAAAGAATATTCTTGCTTTTGAAGTAATCATAACTTCATTTGCTATGAAAGATATTTTTTCATAAGAGGAGCTAGAATATTATGTCCTGTTTATTTAAAAAAGTGCATATTCTGAGGAGAACAAGGTAAGAAATAATCAAGGGATTTACTGATGACAGAAAAACCATAATTTATCATATGAAAATGTTGATAATAAATTTTGTGTATATTATACATTTGTGAGCAATTTTTCAAATGAAAAATATTCTCAATACTTCTAAAAATGAAACCATGTCCTATTGTATTGTATAAATACAAATAAAGATAAGTTTTGATGCAAATGAAAATAACAGTGAAGAGAGGGAGATAAAGAAGACATTAGTAAACTCAAAAATCAATTTCACTTATTCCTAAAAGAAAGACTTACACCCAACCTGAAGTGGAACTCATACATATGATCCATTGCTAAGGATGCAGGTAAAATGGTTGGCTTTCTGTACTGCTCCAGTAAGTACCTGACACCTCCTGCTATCCTCTACCTTTACAAGAGTCGGATCAGGCCAAAAATGGAGTACTCTTGTCATATTTGAGCGGGAGCTACCCAGACCTCACTCTCCAGCCTTGAGAGAGTTCAAAAGCATCTCCTACCCCTTGTGGGTGACAAATTATTCTCCACCTTTCAACCTCTCTCCCACAGGCAGGATATAAAAAATGTCTCACTGCTCTACCACTACTTCCACAGAAAGTGCTCAGACGAACTACATGCCTTGGTCTTGCTGAGGCAAACCTTCTCAGTAAGAACATACTATGCCACTTATATAGTAGTAAACCACCCACATTCCCTCCATATTCCATTGGTGAGAAGTAAGTTACATGAGCAACTTTTTCCTGTGAACCACTGCCCTATAGAACTGACTCTCAATTGGGTGTTTCCCCAATCACTACAATCTTATCCTGTTCAAGGCTAAGGTTAACTGCTATCTTTCATTCCTATACACACTAATGGCCTCCAAATGTAATTCTCTACCTCGAGTAGCCCCCAGGCTTTGTAAAGGGTGAACGTTGCTGTAAAAAAAATGAAAACATTACACAAAACTGTTACATTTATACAAACATTATGCAAAAAAGGCCTTCAGATGCATATCTTATTTGCATTTGCATAGATGATGAAAAAAAAGAAAACAACTGAAGTCAAACAAACAAGCATTAGAAAAAAAAAACAGTAAATAATAACAATAAAATTTCTTTTCAATTTTAAGTTATTTCTAGCATTTTAATATATATTTCAAAGAAAAGGTTCATAGACTAGTAGGAACAATTACACAAGGCAATAGAATTTACTGATAGAGATTTGTGTTGATAACTGAAATCAATGTAAAATATTATTTGATTATGTTTTTCTTTTTATCTATAATCTTTATTAACATTTTCAAAAACAAAAAAAAAAGGGTGCTAAAAAGTTCTTGGTACAACCCATTTTATTTAGAATATTTACATTATTTGAACTGTTATCCCCATCTTCATTGCCATAATCACAACATTTTGGCCATTGTAAGCTCTGGCCTTCTTCAGGTTTCAAACCAAACCCTTTATTTCACCCACCAGAGTAGATTGTTCTAGTTCCACATGCCACGTCTCAGTTATTTTCCTTTAACTCAACTCTCCAAGATTTTGGTTCATCACTGCTGTAGCCTGGTACTGAACTCACAACTCTTTGGGTTTAGTCACTGGATCTAACCAACATCTTTATCCACTGAGCCATGTCTCCTTGAGGACATCTGTGTGTGAATTTCTGGGATTTAAGTGGTTAGATCCAGTGACTAGACCCAAAGAATTGTGAGTTCAATACTAGGCTACAGCAGCGGTGAACCAAAAAACATGCATCAGAGTATCGATTTTGTGAATTGTGTTGGGCTGAAAACTTTTCAGCACTCCATTATATAATTTATAAACACCAATTAAAATGAGTATTTATGATTTACAAAAAAAGATTGTTTTATGTGATAAACAGTAGTTTTCTTAAGAGCCTATGGTTTCAGTTCTGTTAGAACTCTCTTTCTCTCTCTCTCTCACACACACACACACACACATGCACACACAGATATATATCCTTCTCACTATTTCATTGTTAATTTAGATTCATATTGTTGATTAATAATAAAATGAACCATTGTAAAACCCATATAAGGGAGGATCAATAAGTCTGTAACCTTATATGAACATTTCCCTACATGATATCTCATCTATATGACTAATATTCATCACTGAATTAAGTGCATTGATAAGGCAAAAGATTATTATGAAAGATAAATATTTGTTTTTAAGAAAAATAATTTTTTATCATTGCATTAGAGATTTATTGATATATGTATATACATAAATTGACATAGATTCTTTGGTTCAAGGAGAAATGAAATAAAAAATGTGGGTAAGATTGTTATCCTAGTTTTCCAAGTTAGGAAGGCTTGTCTGTTTTATAAATAAACATTGGAAATTGTAGCTCTTATCTGGGCTGAAGCAAGCCTCACTGGCACTAGTGGTAAATATACAATTACTTCAACCACTCCAGCTCACCTATATATATGTGGGTTGTATATTTTTCTGATTATTATTAATTTTCTGAAATAGTTTTTGTAAGACCAGTTTTAACATTATGTAAAATGAAAGTGAAATTAGTGATATTTCTACACAGACATACAGATACAAAATATCTCCATAATCTTTTATATACAAAAATCCAAGAAGTAATCCAGATATTCAAGAGGTTTCAGTAGTATACAAATATAAAAGATTATGTGTTTTGTGATACAATTATTTCATAAAAATTAGTCCAGTTCAATTAAATCTATTCTATCTTTCACTTTTATGTGCCATGTCCTTTCAGGAAATGGATGATCATGGGTCCCTACAACTTTTTAGTTTATACTAGCAATTGATAAAATAGCTGTTTCTGCAGGTTATGCTAATAATGCAGTGCTAAGTTTAATTATTTTTTTTTTTCAAGAATAATATTTTTTTTCAAAAATTACATAGCTCAAATTTCTAATCTATTTTCAAAACCTAAAATGAGAAAGAATTTCATCTAAATTAGATTTAATTTTTTAATTATATTAGCATTTTATCTTTGAAAATTTCACAAATATTTTACTGGAAGATCTATGAGTTATGGTTATGAGTAGACAGAAAATAGCTTATATCCTGGAAATTAGTAAGCTTATAATTTTGTCATAAATATTAAAACATATTTTTAAATTGTTGATTAAAAAATTATTTGTAATCCATTAATAAAAAATGACTATTATATTCATAGTGATGCATATAGTTAGCTTTTAAAATTCATGCAGTAGAATTGATCAGTTTAAAGCAAGAAATATTTTTCATATTATAGTAAATAAAGATGAAAATCATTGGCTAAAAAGCATGAAAGTAACTTAACTGCCACATTTAAGTAAGCATCACAAAGAGAAGTATTAGTGATTGTCATTGACAAAGACATTAAGAAAGGCATTATTTTTTATTGAGTTATGGGAAAATTAATTCAATGCTTATTTAACTAAGATTTTATTAAAACAAAATTAGTAAATACAAATTTTCAACATATTTTAATGAATGAATGATAATTTTAATATGACAGCTGAGAAATATTCTTTTTAAGCCATTCTATGAACTTTATTAATAGATAATCACCTCAAGAATTAGTTTACAGTTCAATAAGTACACTGGAGATAGTAGATTCATATAACCTCAGGGAATAAAACTTTTCATTAGAGGTTATCATTTTCATCAGCATGAAAGAATGATAGGACAATAATTTGAGGAGATGTAGGAAATAATTTGATGCATGAAATCATTGTGGGATATAGTCTGCTTTTGTAATTTTTATATCATATATAATCAGTTTTGTAATTCAGAAACTGGATGTTGAGTTCTGAGAGGTTTTGACTTTGATTCTGACTTTTCATTCATTCAGCATATGTGTTTCATCTGCATAACACCTCAGATAAATCTATAGACTTCTTCATTTTCACATTCAGTTTACCAGTCAACCCTACTTTTGAATATCAATTGATCTCGGACAACTGATTTTAGAACTATATATATTGATATAGGTACGCAAAACAAAGATATGTAATAAATTCAAACATCCAATTTTATGTCTACATGATTAAAAAGACTTTTTTAGTATATCATATATATTAAAATATTATTATTTGAGTATTGTAAAATATTTCAGAAAATTACTATTCATTTGTAAATGTATAAAAAGAAAAACAATATCTAAAGCCACAAAATAAAGCAATTCTAAATTATTGACCGTATCATTTAAATTTTGGCTCAGAATTCTGTCAGCACAACCAATGAAAATAAATCAATTTTAACTCAGTTAATTACAGATTGAGAGTTCAATATTTATTAAATATGTCAGTCACTTTTATTAAAATATACCAGTTTTTTTATTTTTTATTTAACAATTTTGTTTTGAACATTTAATTTAGTCAAGAAAAATTACACATTAAGCAAAATATTCCCACAAATACATAGATACTTATAATAGAACATCAATACACTTCAGATGTATAGCTTACAATAGTAAGATTAGTTTTACCTGGTTAAATGCTAAATCAACAATTTATTTCATTCAAACTTAGTAAATGCACATAGAAACTTTGGGGTTATATAAGCCACTCTGAGTTTTTCACAGACTTTTCAAATTTCTTTTTGGTTAATATGTTTGATATTTGGCAATTTGAAATTACTTAAAATTGAACCAGAATAGAACAAAAGTCTATTAGATACTTCCAGTATATTGCTAATGGCATTGACAAGTTATCAAAAGTATTTTATATCCAGATGGTAATAATATATATATTCTTAGGTACATTTCTGAGTAACAACAATAAATTATTGTTCTTTGTTTGTGAATAGATCATATCTTCTGATAAAAAAAGATTCAACAGACATAATTATATGTCAAATGATTTTTGTCTACAACTAGACTTAAGATTATTTGCTTTCTCCTAAAAATGAAAAAAAATTACAGACCTTTAAATACCTAACAGACTAAGTACTTAGTTATCATTTAATGCCAAATAAAATTATATTGTTAAAAAATGTAAATCTATGTACAGAGGTATATGTATCTTTGTGTGTATGTGATTTTATTACGCAAATTCAGTGTTGTTCATCATATCATAAATAAATGTATATAATAGTAAAATTATTGGTATTTTTTTTTATTTTACATATATATGGAATGCTATGGACCGTAAGAAAGTTATAAACATAAAAGAGAAAAAGTTACTGAGTGATGAAAGTTGAAAAAAAGTTACTGAGTGATGAAAATTGTAAAAAAGTTGAACAGAGATTGCCAGATAATTAAAAATAGATATACTATAATTGGGATAGTTTTCAATTTTTATGGTTGAATGCATCTGGAGATTCAGAGTTCACATAAAAATGAATATTGAAAATGAATTTTTAGTGGTATACTAGAGCAGACACCTCACACTGGAATTGTTCTGGTTTCGTTAGGGCATGTGATAAGCCTAATTATATATATTTATTTACAATATGATAAACAACTCTTGTTTTGCATAATAGAATCTGACACCAACAAATAATTTACTGTAAATATTTTTAATATAAATATATATATATATATATATATATATTAACGTTGACTTCAATGTTCATTTTTATATTTGCATATGGTCTGTATCTGATATTGAGCACTTTATCCTATAAATATAGTACACCCTAAAACTATATTTCTTTATATATATATGTTATTTGCAGACAATACTGTTTTTCAGCTCTTCAGTGTGACTAGACATCTGAAAGCTTCAAGCCAGAATTGAAACCCAACCAAATTGGTATCAGTCAGACTTTCTACCACTGAGCTATATTCATTCAACAGAATGAGGCAGCTAAATCTAGCATATTGTTTTTATAAATGCAAACAAATGTCAATCAACCAGAGTGCTCCATTCATTTTACTGAAGAGCTTCACATTAACACAGGTGGCTGATGTTTGTAGAATTAGCTTGTCATTTAACAGTGCTCAAGTGAAATATATTTTCAAGAGCTAAATTATGTCATTTGCAGACAGTACAGTTTTGCTTGTGGGTCCTGATTCATCCCCTACTTAAGCCAAGTCCCTTAGTGAGACTGTGTCTTCCCATCAATCAAGATAATGGACACATGCATACTGGGGGTTGGTGTCTAGAATTTGTGCCCTAATATTAGGTCACAGCATACATCTTTCATTAGTAGACATCTTACTCCTTGGTATAGAGTACCCATTACTTGTAGATCAGCTAAGTAGTATCCAAGTATTTGTATGGAAAGAAATGAGCTAGCCATCACCACTTTGTTTAGGTATGGGTAAAGTTTCCATGAATTTAGTTTTGCACTGCTTGTATTAAGGAAGTTTTCTGGGCTCTCTGTGTTAATCAATGCTTTTAGTGGCTGTTGGTTAGCAGTGATTTCTATAGTTGTAGTTGATAAGCAGCCAAGTATATCGAATGATGCTGAACAACTTACCATTTGTTCCTCTTTTTCTTATCTTTACAAACTTTAGCCTAATGTCCTTGCTTTCTGCATATGTAACATTTGTCCCTTCTAGCAAGGCATAATGACATTGTGTGTTTCCTGCCTGAACAGCAAAAACGTGTGTGTTTGGTTAAGGCTGATATTTTTGAAGAGCCTACTGTTTCATACAAAGTGGAGGGGTCATAATAGGTGGGGAGGTCTCTGTATCATAATTTTTAGCATTTTGTTCTGCTAAATCTTGTACTTTTGCCTAGTCACAACCCTGCTGTAATTTTAAAGTGCTGTTTTCAAATATTCTTTGTCACATATCCATGGACTGTAGCCCATTTATGAAGGCATTTCATATCAATTCAGCTCAATATTGTTTCACTGATACCAAAGAAAATGAACAGACATTTCATTTTTCTTTTTAATGTAGATCCTGTCCAGTATTCTTAAAGCCTCTTTATAGGAAGATGCATCTGTAAAATGCTCATAAACTTGTGCTGAGACATATTTGGGGAGATAGTGTAGCTTATTAGAACTTTGGTCATAGTATGTACTCAGAAGTTCATGAAAGTTACCCTCCAATGACGATATATTACAGTTCAGCATTGGGGTCACTAATAAGTTTCCCAGGACAGAGTAAATTAACCATTTTAAAAATACTTAACAACAGGAGTTTATTAAATTATAATAGAATTATTCATGACAATACATATTTCATATCAGTAAGATTTACTAAACTCTGCATATCAGAAGAGTTCTCCTGAATATATGCATTCAGAGCAGATCCATTAATGGGTGAGATGGATCATACTGCATTATCTACTAGTATTTTTTCTTTTGTTAATCATTGTATTTTGATTGTGATGCAATGGTCATGATGTGTATGAACTGCATTAAGTTTCAATAAATCACAAGTTAACCTACAAGAGAGTATGGTACTTGTGTGACTAATTTTATGTTTTGTAATTATTGGTAATAAAGATTCAATCTCTCAGAAGACATGAAAATTCATAAATGATATTTTTGTTACTGAATGAGAGTTTTTGAGGTTCCATTTTATTGATAATGATTAGGTTATATGTTTTAAATTTTTTATAGTAAATGATAAATCTAACATATTTATTGTAATCATTAAGTAATATATATTAGTGAATTATATTTTTCAAGGTTTTTTTCATCTTGTTTTATAGCATTCAGTCATGGCATAATAATGATTTTTTTATTTTTGTCATATGAAGGTAGTTGTTTGCATTATTCCTTCTAAAATTCTTTGAGGTTATAAAATAATGTGTGTAAAGAAATTATTTTTGCATGGTCAATCATGTTTTTCTAACAGCTATTCTATATCTGTGAGAACATTCACTTTTGTAATTAAGAAGTCAAGAGGTTTTGCTTGTTAGTTTTTTATACAGTGAAGTAGTAAAATTGTGAATATCAGCATCTACTAAAATATCAAAGAAAAGGATTCTATTATTAATGTAAAGTTCATAAGTGTAAGAGTAGAGTTTTCATAGAATGTTTACTTAAGGTGTTTTTTATTTTGATATTTTGTTAGTATGACTATCAGTCTGTGCAGAAATATTGCCATCATGATTATAAGAAGATATTTGTGTTGTGCAGGATAGAAGTTTATGTTGAATTAGTGGTCTAATATCAGGAGATGAGAGTGAAGAATGTATTGCATTACTATATTTCTATTGTTTCTTTAACAGAGTCATGGGTAAAAAGACTTTCAACATCCAATGAGACTAGGGTGCTGTATTTGGTTTGTGTGCAGTATTTCAAAAACCTTTTTAGGAGTATTAATACTATATTTATTTGGTAAATATAGTAGGATCAATTTGTTTAACGTTTTGGATAAGTGATATACAGAGGTTAGGACCTGTGAATTATGAGATACTGAGGTGGGCTAGGATTGTGTGTAAAAACACACAAAAGAAACAGTCTGCACTAAATAAAATAGCTTTCACCACAGGAGCCACCATGTTAAAATGTGCATAAAATATCTATATACTCATTTCTGGTGTTGTTAAGCTCTGTTGAACTGTTCCACATGTAACATTCTTCTTTTCCTATGTGCAGTGACACTTCAGAACATGAACTCAAAAAACTTCTTGTCTCTTGTGTCCCTTTTTCTACTTTTGCTAAGCATCCTTCCCCCACCACCCTCATTCCACCATCCATTTACAAACTCATTAGGTGGATGGCTTGCTACCTTTTATCTCTCTTGTCCTCAATATACCCTGTGAGGATTAAGTTTTTCAAACCCTGCTTCCTCATTATATATCAAAAGAATTTCAGTTGTCTCTTCCTGATTCTGAGCATGTGTTCTTTTTGTTGCTATTTACTTTAAGACTTTTTTGTTGCTTATTTGCTCCATCAATGCAATTCTCAGTAGCCTTTGGTAGAACCACATTTCCATTCCCTTTGTGCTAACTATCACCACCATTACATACACACAGTACATAGAAATCATATGAGAATCATTCATTGGTTAATCTACTCAAAACTAGCTTGCTGATTGGTCAGTTCCGACCAATCAAACCACTTGCACACAACAAAATCTGTTTTCCTGATCAATATGCTCTGAGCCGGTCATGTGATACACCATCTTATATAAACAAAACATGAATGGTTCTCTCTCTCTCTTCTTTATCACTCTTGCATCTCATTCCTTGCTGCCAAGATGTAACCTTCAAGAACTCTCATCTTGACCATGCAATCAGACGTTAAAGAACATTACCATTTAATGCAAGTACGAACTCTAAAATCTTTTCTGAACTCTTACCAACTTTATCCAATACACAATTCTTAACATGCAACAGAAACTTATTCTTCTAAACTACAGTTTAATAATTACTTCTTCTTTATGAGCTCAAATACAAATATTTCCAAATCTAAGAGACATAACTCTATCAAATCATCATCATATATGCATGTACACCAAATGCTAATAAATTCAATTTTTACGTTTTGAATCATTACATTCTGTTTTGTATTTTATACTATGTGCTATTTTATGTCAAATATAAATTGCATTGTGCATGCCACATTGGATAGCAATCTCCAGTGTCTTTGCTTTCCTTAATCATGCCTTTTCCTAGCCAAAGTTAAATATATATGTAGCATCACCCCTACATAATGGTGACACTGCTATACCTTTACAGTTTTCTCCTCATCCATGGAGAGATTGTCCAGCATTCACTGTCACATAAGAAGATGGATATCACTTAGCAATCCAGTACTCTTTTTGTTTTTCAGCACTATGCTTAGGTTTTGGAATGCTTCTTTCACTAGTCCAATGCATGTTCAGATTTCAGTTTTCCATTCTCTGTTAAAACACTTCCCATGTATTTAAACTTCTGTACTTGTCTGATGCTGACATCTCCAATTTGGAACACACATCTTGGGTCTTTCCTTTAGCGGTTGCCATACTTTCTGTCTTCTTGTAGTTGATGATTTGTCTTTTTTCCCCTGCTTTCTTTTAGTACCCTGTCTAGAAGTTCCTGTAGTTTTCCTTTTGTGTCAGCCATCAATACAGTGGCATTTGCATATCTTATATTGTTAAGATTATACCCACTGATAATAAATCCTGGTAGGATCCTCATCTCTCTTAGAATAGCCTTGCTGTAGAGATGGAATAAATCTGGGGAAAGACACATCCTTGTCTTATGGCCTTTTCTATTTTTGCGTAGCTACTCAGTGATAATACTCAGAAAGGTTGATATGCTGCTAAACAAAATCAGCCAACCCAATCAACATTACTGAAATAAAAACAGAAAAATATAAAAGAAAAAAAAACATATGAAAAAGGAGACCTACAAATTTAACTCAGTTACTACAGTTGTTAAGAGGAATGGGACAAGAGGCCAGTAGTTTTGTCAGAAGTTTGTGGAAGGCTACCTGAAAAATTTCACACAAGTTAAACAATTTAAAACTAAGCTAGCAAATATTAAGTGGATGCAAACTTTGACCCACTGGGAATGTGATGAAAGAAATAAAAGCTAAAGTAAATTTCTACTATTATTTTGACATTTCACATTCTTAAAATAAAATAGCCATCCTAATTGAGATAAAACATAATCTTGACTAAGATTAAATATAAGGAAATATGAAAAATAAGTTTAAGTGTATTTGGTTAAAGTGTATGTAAACATTTGATCCCAGTTATATACATATGTGGTCAGAGGCTGGTAGTCACTAATATTATGACAATGCATGGAAGCACTGCTCACTACTTTAAGGATAGGAAAAGAAAGTAACTGCTGCAATATTGGAAATTATCTTTATTGATGAAGGGGTCCCTTGTCAGAATATGCTGACATTAGATAGTTGGCTACGAACAAATTAAGTAGAGAAAGAGAAAAGGATCAAAACAATGATTAAAAGAAAAAAAAAAGGGAAAAATGAATAAGGTAGTGTTGAGTTTTACTGAAATAAATGAAGAAATAAACAGGGTTTAGCAGGGAGAATTTATTTGGTGAAATTGAATAATATCTTAGAAAATAGACTGCAAATATTGTCCCTGAAAGCATTGTATGTATATGGTAATTTTGTGTATGTGAAAATGTTCATTGCTTGCTGACTTGAACTTATTTGACATGTCAGGTCTATGCGTATTTTCATGTAAAAGCATTGCTAATGTTTTTTCTCAGTCGATCGTGATTGCATGTGAGGATAAACTTGGGAGGTCTGACTCCAAACTAGCCTGAGTGAAAAAGGAAGATCTTTCCTTCATTTTCCCAAAATTTGAGCTTGGCATCATCAGCCTTTATTGGCTGAACAGTATTGCATATTCCCATTGCAAACTATACAGATTTGTATGAAGGTCACCTAGTTCTACATGACCAGGTCATTCCAGTAAATATCAGCAAGTCTAGGCTCTTCACACATGTGGTGAATTTGTTCCTTGTAAGCACAACATATGCTTTCAAAAACTTGGAAAAATTAAGGTGTGAAATGGATTCCTTAGAAGAAAAAAAATTAAAAATTGATAAATGTTCTTGACTTGGTTGAGTGTTTTTGAAAGATATCTGGCATATCTATGAATATATGGGAAATGCCTGATAACTTGATAAATGAACAAATTGGTGAATCTGTTTAAATTCCTTAAACTTTTTGATAGATCCTTATGAGTTGGGATCAAATATGGATCAGAATCCAAGAAAATGATAAGATAAAGGACAAATAGGAAACGTTTAGCATGTTTCACTTTTATTAAAGCTTCACCAGAGAATGAGATATGGAGAAAAAAATTCTGATATTTTTCACTCTTGTGTTATTTGATTTCCATTGGTTAATCATGTTTCACATGTATTCGACTTGTT
Source organism: Acanthosepion lycidas (assembly GCA_963932145.1). Classification (NCBI taxonomy): domain Eukaryota; kingdom Metazoa; phylum Mollusca; class Cephalopoda; order Sepiida; family Sepiidae; genus Acanthosepion; species Acanthosepion lycidas. The sequence goes on along the minus strand of OZ010592.1, from coordinate 60,399,254 downwards.
CAACAAACATTAGTATAATTTGTGGCATTCCGAATTCAAAGAGAAGTGACATATCAATTTGAGGTTTCCACAAATCAATGAATTCCAAGCCTAGCTCAAAAACTGCAAATATTGCTTTATGTATGTAATTCTGGTTTGTCTATGTGGGATTTAGCTGATAATGTATATTTTTGTGGGTGGGTGTGTCTAGTAGACATTATGTTTGTTGTTTTTTCTTGTATATCAATTTGAGATTTTATGTACATACCATTTGTTTTAAATAGACATGTTCTATTCTTTAAGAATGGATTCAATAAAGGTTGGTGATGTAATATAATGTTTTTGATGTGTGTTTATAGTTGGTAATATATTTATTAGTAATCCAACAAATTACTTTCGACAGAAAAAATTATGTTCTTTTTTAATTAGGGTGGCATTTGTAAAATCAAAGTTATGGCCAGTTTTTTTCCTGTCTCAAGAGTTTGAATCATTGTCTAAGCGTAAATCTCTTTCATGTTCATAGATATGGGATTTTAGACTCTGTGATGTCTCTTCAACATAAATGCTTTTACATTGTAAGCAATTATTTTGATAAGTACCGACATCTCTATTGATGTTGGATTGTTGGAGTTAAAACCTTATGCAATACTAAATTATATTGTATATACTTTTTTATTGAACAGTCCCTATGTTCATTGATGATTTTACAAAACTTTGTTGATAAATCAATGCATTCTCAAATTTACCAACTAGTGAACTTAAAAATAGAATTACTTTCAAAGAAAGAAGAAAAAAATGCTTGCAAGATTTGATCTGCACCCCAATTAAATAGCAGCTTTGAGCATTGAAACTCAAAGCTGATATTTTTACCTGTAATACAGATTGCAATAAAGATAAATAAAAGGTTAATTCATACAAAATAACAAAAAAAAATTGCCAAACTAATTGTGTCACCTGAAACTCAAAATAAGCATAAGAAATATTTGTATTCCCTTTCTCACAATCAACATTTTATTTGTCACATGGTTTTTGTTTTTGACAACTGAAACTCACACTCTTTATTACTTAGTCTATAAGTACTTCAGTAGATTTTTACTGTGAACATGTTAGATGTTGTTTGTCAATTTATTTGATCAGTTACAGTACTTCATTCATTATAATGGGAATAGATTCTCTCAAAAAATAGTTTGATGATAGGGTGCATTAAAATTATCAAACCTTTACAAAATATATATTATTACTAATTTTGCTCAGAAAACATTTATTTTTCTATATTCTGTAATCTCATTTTTCATAACAAAAAATCATTTTACATTTTATTTCAAATTAATATACTTTATGTGAGGCCTATGGAGATGAGTGGCAGTGTTTTTTTCATTATACATTAATAATTAATTTGAACCTATTTCCCAGTGTAAAACATTGTTTAATTGTTTTACTCATCATTATTTAGCAACAAATTAGATGATGATATGCCAGCAGGTTTGAAACAATGGTTTCTAATGCTGGTATTTAATCAAATCAACAAATAAGAAAAATTCAGACAAAAATGGCTGAATAACAAAGAAAAGAAAAATGCCATTAGATTAAAAAAGAAATTATCTTTGTTTAAATCTCATGCTTTGTTTGAAGCAGTCCAATTTACTTGAGCTTTATTAAGCATTATGTAGAGTCAATTGTGTTAATTACTTTATTGCCAAGAACAGATATTTTTTCCAATTGTGTCTTTCAGGGTCAGTATTCTAGTGAGGTTTAAATGCAAAATTTTCTTCTTAGATTTAATATCAAGTCTAAGACTGCCTCCAACGTCAGGTGAATTAAAGCAATTACTTATCTATTTCTAGGCAGATTACTGTATTTTTAAATTTAATCAATGTGCTCATTTTTTTATTTTTACAAAAGATTAAATTATCAACTGATTTAACTGGTTGGAAAAAATACTTGAAGAGACACTATTACACTTAAAAATTTCCTTTAATCATCCTAATGTTATACCTTAAGCATCATACTATACATATAAAAATTGTACATAAGTATATACATATGCTTGTTGTGACATATACGTACCATAGTGATAATTAACAGTAGTTATTCCCTTTTGTCAGACAATTACATTTGAAAATATCCCTCCCAAAGAGGAATTATCTGTTATAAAATGGTTTCTCTATTTTGGTTCAGTTGTCACCTAGCAAGTTTAAAACTGAATAAAGCTTCATAAGTTTTGTTTGTTTTGTTATATGCTTTTGCAATTAGCTATCATTCTGATTCATTCTGCATACTGGCTGCATGTGACCACCATGAAGCCAGAAGTCAAAATAACAAAAGTCGTTTTCTGTGTATTGGGCTCTCCACACCATGTTTGGTCTACAAAGTGAACTCCGGTGATGGCCAATTGCAAATGTTCCCGTCAGTAAAAGTGACACCCCTTGACCTTGTCACCATGAAAACAGAGCTGCGGACTGGCCACCATGCAAAGCACTACTACTGCCACTGTCTCTGCCTTCACCACCATCACTCAACATGACTGCACATTTCAATGACTGTTACCACTTCCTGGCTTGACCTATGACCTTGGTTATCCAGTTTCGACTCAACATCTCAACCTTGATTCCTCCCAGATATAAGCTTTCATTGATACCAACCCATGCCGTTACCTCAGCTTACCTTGACTTGTTTACAAGGCATTCTCTCCACAGTTGACCCCAGCAACATTTGTTCCATAGAACAGCTCTACCTTGACTTGTCTACAAGGTATTCCCTTCACAGTCAATGCTGCAACTTCCACTCTACAGAACAGCTCCACCTTTACTAGGCATTTTCTTTGCAGTCAACCCTGGCGACATTTGCTCCACAGAACAGAGCTACCAAGACCATGCCAATCTGACATCACTCTGTTTCAACACAACAGGCTGCCCAACCAACAAGATGACCTACAACCGTGACCACCATCAACCAAATGTGCATCAACCATATCCTGTGACCTTGACCACGCCGTCACGAAAATGGTTCACTCCTGATACTACACTTGCACCAGATCACCATTCTTGTACTCTTTGTCAACAATAAACATTGTTTCACTCTAATCCTTATTATTCCTTTTTCTCGCTACCTTACACTTAATTTAACAACTGGTGTCAGAAGCATGTGGTGAGGGAAATGGATATAACTCACATCAGCAGCAAAGGTTTACCAAACCCAACAGGACCAGGATCAGACTAAGATCTGGGGGAACCGTTATAATCAATTATAACAATTAGATCTCATTCTGAGTCATTCTGCACACTGGCCGGATGTGATCACCACAAAGGTAGAAGATAAAATAAAAAAAGTTGTTTTCTGCACATTGGGCTCCATGCACCATGTCCAGTCTACAAAGTGAACTATGGTGGTGGCCAATCACGAATTTTCCCATCAGTAAAAGAGATGCACTTTGGGACTACTAGACCTGCTTAAAAGCAGTTCTGAGGATGACCAGACACAGTTGCAGACTATGATCTCCATTCTACATGAACAGCTTTACCTTGACTCATTTACAAAGCATTCCCTTCACAGTTGACACAGTGCCTTCTGCTTCACAGAACAGCACTACCTCAACTCATTTACAAGGTATTCCCTTCACAGTTGACACAGTAACCTCCATTCCACAGATCAGCTCTACTTGAAGGAAAACAAGACATTCACTTCCCAGTTGATGCAGCTACATCCATTCCACAGAACTGGCCTCTCAAACCCACTGTCATCTCGGCCTACCTTAACTCATTTATAAGGCATTCCCTTAGCAATTGACCCCAGTAACATTCACTCCACAGTCGATGCAGCTACCTCTGTTTACAGAACTGGCCTCCCAAACCCACCATCACCTCAGCCTACCTTGACTTGTTTAAAAGGCATTCCATTCACAGCTGACCCCAGCAACATCTGCTCCATACAACAAGTCTACCACGATTCATTTCCAAGGCATTTTCTCCATTTAACAAGGATACCAAGACCATGTCAATCCAACGTCACCCTATTTCAACACAACAGGCCACTCAACCAACATAATAACCTAGAACCATGACCTCCCTCAACCAAACATGCACCAACCACATCCTGTGACCTCGGCAATGTCATCATAAGAAATAGTTCACTCCTGACACTACACTTACACCAGATCACCATTCCTATACTCTTTACCAACAATAAAAATTGTTTCACTCTAATCCTCATTATTCCTTTCTCTCACTACCAAATGCTTAATATAACAGTTTCTCCTGTTTTCATTACACTTGAATAGTCACAGATAAATATTTTGTTTTTGAGGCAATTTGATTTCATTACTTTAGAAAATAGGATATATCACCCAGCTATATTATTTACAACATATATTTTTATATAAAAAATTTGAATAACAACTTATAATTGATGGTCATCAGTTTCATTTTGGATCCTTTTTTGCAATGAAAAGATAATCAGTAAAAAATGCTGCCAAAATAAACAAAAAAAAAAATACAAAAATTTGATTTAATATGAAACATTATACTTCCTGATATTTTTCTACATTATCTGAGAGCACAAGGTATTTTCACCAAGGTATTTTCATCATTGAAATTAAGTCAGCTTGCTCTGTCTGTAAAAAAGTCAAATTTAAATATTGGAAATAAACATTTGAAGAGTCTCTTGTAAGTAATTTACAATGCCATGTGCCACCTTGTTTGTAAATGTTTAAATATTTGTGTTATTTTTTTATTTTTGTTGTTGGTTTTGTTTCTGATGTTTTCCCTTCTCTATTCTTTATTTTCTTTTCTCCATTGCTGTCAATTATCAAACTTTTTCTTCAGCCCCACCACAACTTGTTTAATTTAGAATGTGCTTACCTACTGTTGCTTATCAATGATGAAAAAATTGATGTGACAAGAGTGAATTAAGTTTTACCATCTCAAATTTTTAGGTGGTAACAGGCAACTTATACTGCCATTACTTAATGTGAATAATATTTTATTTGCGTTTTTATTTTACAGGTCAATAGGAGTAGATAGGTTCATCCAGGTTGTACTCTTTTCATATCTATTAAACAGGAGTAGAGTTCCCTGTTCAGGATATGGTTTATTGGTTCTCTTACTTTTCCCAGGCCACAATGATTTAACTATGTCTAACCAGTAGCTGTGACTTTCCATTGTGAGGGTACAGGGTTGGCAGTTTGCTGGCTGCTGCTGGTTCCAGGCTATCTTCTCCCTTTGCTGAAAAGATTCCAGCATTGACATGCATGGCTTTAGTGTTTACATCTGGGATAATCTTCTGATGGCCAGGGAATGGTTTTCTAGATGTACCTGACTACTCTTTCATGTGCTTTCATCTTTCATTACTAACACTGTTAGCTATCTCTTTTTCGCTCCTCCTCTTCCTAGGGCTGCAGTATATTAGACATAATAGCTGACAATATAGAAACGGCACTTTCTTTCCATCCATTGGTAAACATCTTTGTCTTCAGTGACTTTAATGCTCACCATGATACATTGCTTAAAAATTCTAAAGGTACTAATGTTGCTGGTATTCAGACATTAAATTTTCCACTGCCCAATCCTTTACTCAAATTGTGGATTCCCTACTCCTTTCGCTAGCAAAAGCAAGCAACAGGCATCTCTACTTGATTCATTTCTTACCTCTTCTCCTCACTTTTGCCAAGCTTCACAATACTGCCCTAACTTGGACCACTCTGTGGTAGGTATTAATATTTAATTTCAATCATCTATTAAACAGAAACCTCCTATCCATAAGACCTCTCTCCATTACCAGCATGCTGATTGGAACTCATCTTGTGATTTTTTTGTGACATCCCTTGGACCAACATCTTTAACCACCTATTTGAAAATTACACAACTGAAGTTTCTTCATAGGTCAAAGCTGGCATAGACACTTTCATTCCTTCTTGGAAATATGAAGTGAAACCTCAATCCTCTCCATAGTTCACACCAACATGTTCGACTGCTACAGCACACAGGAACCACTATTTCTGGCTATACCAGTGTGACAGTTCTAGTCACAACAGGTACCTATTCACTACTGCTCATAAAAAATGTAAGAGAGTCCTTGAAGGAGCTAAGTCCCTGTTTGCTGAAAGAATGAAGTACCCCAGATTATTGGCGTCTCTGTAATATGGTACTAAATAAGTGAAAGGTCTCTATTCCCTCCACCACTTCAATTGATTTGAGAGGTTACCATCCTCTGCTGCTAAAACTAAATGCTTTGCCTGTAAATTCCCCTGAAACTTTACTTGCATCTGGAGTATTCCTGCCTAATATTCCACTTAGAAATGAGTCTCTGTTGAGTGATATCCATATAACCCCTTCCATGTTTCTGCTGTCATGTCTAACCTTGATCCCCACAAAGCATGTGAACCTGATGGTATCCCTATAATAATCATTAAGAAGTGTTCTCCTGAACTACCTCCTGTTCTCTCTAAACAGTGGATGCAATTCTTTATTTTGAGGGTACCAGGTTGGTAGTTTTGCTGTTTGTTGCATTCTGACTCTTTGGTAGTAGACAGATTGAAGGTCATTGAAAGAGATCAGCTTACCAATTAAATTTTATTTAACTTATCAGACTTATCATTAAGACGGGGTCACCTGCATCAATGTGAAATAGTCTAGAAGAGTGGCTGTTCAAGACAATTTCAAAATCAGTGAGAAACATCATATACCTTCAAATTGCGAACAAATTGAATAAAGTGATGTGTTGGTCTGAATTATTAGAAAATTGAGTGGCAAATTCTAATATTTGACTGAGCAACTGAAAACTTTAAACTCTGAATACCAGCAACATCACTAACTTTAGAATGTGTAACCAAACGGACGTAATAATCATTAAAACCGCCAAGCACAAAGATGAAGATGAATACAGAAAGTGAGCTATTTCTATACCTTCAGATATTTTGTCTAACAGGCTACAGTCTTGAGAAAAAAGAGAGCAATAAAGGAAAAAACTGATATCTAACAGAGTGTAATAATGAAAGTTGAAGGCATATAAAAGAATCATCCAGGGGCTCAAGAGATGATTCCCTTAACATTGGAAGATTGTCACAGATATGAACACCAAGGCCATGCATATGTACCTTAGAATCCTTTCAATAAAGAGAAAGATATTCTGGAACAAAGAATTCAATTGTAGAGATAGAAGAGATTAAGTTTTGAAAAGCAGAACAATATCTGGAGAATATTTCAAGAGAAAAGATTCTACACTAGAGAAATTGGTATGAAAACCATGAATAACAGAGAAAGAAAGGTTGAGGAGCTTTGTTGATTTTTTTCTTATTGGTTTCCTTTTATTATTTAAAAGAGTAATTGTTATGAGAAAATATTTTAAGTTTTAAGGAGAGAATTTCAATCATTTTATGCATTTATTCAAATGTTAATTATTTTTTTTTAAACATTTCACCCCAAGCAAGGCAGGAGTTCCATTAGTATGCAAGGGGTTACAGAGGGTAGAGAACAAGAGTAAAGAGGCGTATTTGGGGAGAGGATAAAGAGAAAGATGGGGGGAACAAGATCAAGGTATCAAATGTCGATTAACATTACACTTGAATATTTGAAGATTAATGTTATCAGGGAAGCAAGTAAAAGGAAAGAGAATTCCACAGACAGGAAGTGTGAGAGAAGAAGCTGTTTGTGTAGAAGAACATTTAACCTTTTTGATAGTGAAAGGGTGGGACCAAGATGCCAACCTACTAGCTCGCTTAAATTCATGCAGTCTGGGAACCAGAGAAAGCAATTTGCCAGAAGAGTTGCTATAGAAGAGACAGAGGGAAGCCACAGCACATTTGTAAGAAAGCGACTGTAGACTAGATGCCAGATCAGGACCTATCACATTGCATATCTGTCTTTGGATTTTGTCATGGGCCTCAAAACTTACAGCGGGGAATCAGACCATATATAACAGCAATATTCCATACAAGGATGGTATGTTAATAGTAACACATATTTGATGCTCTATTATATAATGCACTATAATTTGGAAACTGCATCAAGTGCATAGGCAAGTACCTTCTTGGTTATTATTCACAGAAGAGTATAGAAACAAGAAAGTGAGATAGATATGAACAGAATAAATATTTATAATTAATTCATAGATTTTACAAATACGGGATTCATCAGAGCTTATTGTACTGATTAAAATCAATGTTTTCCTTTGTATAGCATTGTGGACAGAAATAAAGTTCTTTTTAGCTAGTGATCTATACTCTAACCATTATGTTACATGAACACCAGTAAAGACTGACAAAATGATAAAGTGTGGATATATATATATATATATATATATATATATATATGTGTGTGTGTGTATGTTTGTGTGTCCATATGTATGCATATATATATATATATATATATATATATATACATATTAGGTTGGTGCAAAAATAATGACGTAATAATGTCATTTTTTGACGTTATACGTCAAAAAACGACATTATTACGTCATTATTTTTGCACCAACCTAATATATATATATATATATATATATATATATATATATATATATATATAAATATATATGCATGTGTATGCAATCTCTTTAAGTTTAATAAAATAGGTAAACATAAAACACTAACATTACATTTAATACTGTCATGATTACCAACAAGGTCAGTACATATACTCCTGATTCCCTCCAACTGGGTAGGGGAGCCTGATTGGAGGCCCTGTGCAATACTTTGTGACCCTTGCTATTTACCAACATTTTCTTTTATCTACTTACATTTATATAAGTTACAAATTCAACTAAGCACAACTAACTATTAAAGGAATAAAAGATTTTGTGGATTTTGATGTCATTCTGTTTTTTTTTTTTTGTCCGGATATGTGAATTTGTTTTGCTCATGTTAAGTATTGAAAAAGTACCATATAAAATTCACTATACTTTATCCATAATGTTGAATATGTTAAAATTATTCAACTTTTTAACAAGAAAATTCTCAAGTTGATGTTAAAAATTGCCACAAATATTGTTGATTTTTTTATAGTGGAATGTTCTAGTTAAATTGTTCACCTATATTGCATATGATCCATTATATTGCATAATTAGGTTACGATAAAAATTTGTATTTTATATGAAAATTGAGATTTTGTAGATTGGAGGGTGTGGGCATGTAACCCTTGCACCGGCCCTGATTACCAAAATATGAAAACTTGAATTTACAGTTAACTGATACTGGTTTGTATTGACATATATAATTTAGTTCTTGCATCATGATGTGCATTTTAGTAAAACATCAAATTTTCTTGGGTCATAGGCATAAATATCCAAAGAAGCTAAACTGTTCACCAGTCTGTCATTACAGTAATCACCTATTCAATATATGTGAAAATATCAATCATTATATATATATATATATATATATATACATATATATATATATATATATATATATATATATATATATATATATATATATATATATATATATACATATATATATATATATATATATATGGGAGGGGGGTTCCATGCATGTGCATGCATATATTTGTTTAGATATGTATTATAAGAATGGATATAAGCGTTGATTAAAGATACCTTTCTGATCAATTGATTTTTTGCAAGTTTCCATATCATAATTACTTCTCATATTTCTGGTATTCTATTCTCTCATTAATAATAACATGAGGGAATATAACTATTATTGTATTTAATTTTCTTCTTTATATTCCTGTATCAAAAATTCTATTGATTTCTTGAAGTTTCTTCTTTCTTTCCCTTTCTTCTTTTTTTTTTTTCTCTAACTTATTGTAACTTTTTCCTTCTTCCTTCTTTCAATTTTTCTTTATCAGAACTTCTTTGTAGCTGTTGGACATGAAAACTGAAATGATTTCAATACCACCAGCTGAATATGTCAATCAGGGATGAAGATAGGTAATTAATCATACATGTTAAACTGAGCCCCAAAGAATAAAGACATAATTAAGAAAAAAAAGATACCACTCACTTTCTTTTATTTAAAGAGCTCAAGGGATGGCTAGTATATACCTCTATTTATTAAAGAGCCTTTTCACTTATAGTTCGCACAAATTAATGGCTGTATTTAGATTTTAATTGCATATTTCTTCCTTATTTCTCTACTCATGTTCATTGTTATGATTCTGACAATTAATCATTTATTAATTGAATCTTTATGAACCTTCCACCTTTAGAGATTGGGAAAGTTTAAAAAGCAGTTTAAATTCCAAATTTGTTGTTTCTCAAAATAGGAATATCATTCATTTCAAGTCTTTGATTGTAATATAAGCTTTCATGGACATCAAAGATTTTTTTTTTAGATTCTTGTTTGAACCAGAATCTTTATTGTTTTCATTGCCAAATCTGGGCAGCTTATTTTCATCTTCAGAATGAAGATGAAAATAAGATGCCCAGATTTAGTTAGATTTTATGTTTTCAAGGTATTTAAAAAGTGTAATTTAAAATTTACAGAAACAATACAGTAAAAATAATCAGACCCATGTAAACAATGCATTTCACTGATTTTATAAGTATACATAATTAAGAAGTTTTAGAAAATCTAAGAACAGATTCAGTTATAACTACCTGAAACCTGGGTTTAAATATAGATCATGTGTGCACACATAGTTATAATTATCTCAGTATCATTTGACCCAGTAGGATAAATAGGCAAATATAGATACTTACTAATGGCATATAATGGAATTCAGAATACTTCCAAATGAGTTTTCATTTCATGGTGAGAAATGAATTGGGCATGGAATTAATGCTAAACTGTTGCTAACATTATACTAATCCCTGATGAACTAGCTACATTTCACAATCTCTATCTATAAAAGGCAGGATGTGTGTTTGTGTGTGTAACAAATGCACGGCCACAATTTTTGATGGATTTGCACCAAAATTTTCATGCACATGCTCCAAGTTAGCGGAAAGGCCAAGACTGACTTTGCATTTCCCAACTCCCATCGATAGTAGAAATAATCGATTTTTTCATGCGTCTACAGCAGTTTTCATGTAGTTTGCAGCCATTTTCTACTGGTCAGAGTGAGAGCCTATAGCTGGCTGCCATGAATAGGCAGGAAGATTCTATTGGCCAGCATGAGAGCCAACAGCTGACTGACATGAATGTTAACTAGCATGTTAGCATGCAAAAAAATCGATAGCTGCATTCGTCACAAGTGGGAAAGATTTAAATCTGCATGGCACTTTACTCCAATTGGCTCATTCGCTTGCTTAAACTCAATGTTGATTCTGATTCTGCAGAACTGGGTTGGGTGTGAAAAAGTATTTGCTGTTAACATTCTTTTTTCATTCGGTTTTTCCAGTTACGAGTCCTTTTTTAAAGCTGATTGTTTTGTGTTCATTTTGTTTAGTTCTTTTTTCATAACAGATTTAATGTTTAGTATAGAGCTTAGAAAAAATTTGCAGTGTGAGATAGGCAAGAAGTAAGGCATGTAGCAACATCAGCATGGCAAAGGGCATTCCTTTAAAGGCAAGGAAGGGCAAAAATATTTTAAGTGAAGTGATAGTGATTGCTGTATGAGTCGTACGATTTTTGAATCAAGCACGGGCAACACCGGGCCATGCTGCTAGTATAATGTAAATTTAAATTTTTTATTTTACTTTTTCAAGATACCAGGATTTATTATTGAAATTGCATTAGATTATTGGATCAATGTGTATTGTCAATCTCCTTGTAGAATTGTAGATTAAAAATTAAACCATACTTAAATTTAAATCTGGTGATACAGCAGTGTAGTTATGATACTTTTGCGCTACAGTAACAGCATATTTCTGAAACTAACAAGAATAAATACTTTGCTCATATTTGCCAACATTCAAGAAACTTAGGTTGTAAATTCTGTCAAAGGCTTTTGTGGCATTTGGCATGTAAAATTGTTTTTTAATGCAATATTCACATGGGAATTTCTGTTTAGAAAGGTTCATAAATATAAATTTTGACAGTAAAGAAAAGCATATATCTATGTTTTCATATCTTTTGGAAATGCTACCAGTACTGCAAAAAGAGAACTGTACCCAGGAGACATTTTCCTTAGGTTGTCTGGGTTAAATATATATGTGCATGCAAATGTACATGCGTATGTGTGCTATTGCATATGTGTGTGACTTTGTGAGGAAACTAATGCATATTTTCCATGTTCAGGAACACTTACATCTCATATATATATATATATATATATATTACAAAAATTACTCTGTGTGTGTTGTGTGTGTTTGTCTAATATGTTAGTATATTTGAATGTATATGTATGTATATGTTCTTATGCATAGTAAAAGAGAAAACAAGAATGTGTGTATGTATACAAAAAGATGATAATCAAACTAGTCTAAACATGTTTATTTATTTAAGTATAAAATTTTCTACATCCTAAGTGAAAAGCTTAGAAAATGTGATATTCTTTGTAATAACCAATAAATGAAAATATCAATTTCTAATCTATAACATTTCAAACTGAATACTTAGTATCGCTAATACTGCTTCCAAACAAACAATTTTTTCTAATATATTTCATGTTTTATTGATATGATCTATCCAACTTATTTTTACTATCTACTATGATTGTTATAATAGAAACCAGTTGAAATCGTGTCTTATTTGTATATAAACAATGAAATACTGCTTTCTTTGTTTCTTGTTTCATCCTGTTTCAAAGATTATCAAAAGAATGCTTTCCTATTCATAAATTGTTCTGTTTAGATCTTAAGAATAATCATACTTTTTGCAAGGAACAATTACCTATCTTTTAGGAATTTAATAATTTGAATGCCTGATTGTATTACTGCATCGGAATTATTTCTTTTTAAAATGTGCACAAACTATGTAGGTCATAGTAGAGAAAATAGTTTAAACAAAACAAGCATTAAATATTTCCACATTAATTTTGCTTAAGCTGCTCAATAGTTCTTTCATATTTCAATGAAAGATGACTTGTATATAATTACTGAGCAGATGGCTACTATAATGACAAATTCACTACACGCAATTAATTAAAATTGACTAAAATTCATTGTGTAAAACTAATACAAGTTCAGTGCCAATACAAAACATTGAACAGAGTTCAAAATAATAAATCAAAATATCACTTAGCAGAGGTATATCATATATACATGCTTCTTTCTTGCACATATAACTCAAAATCACATAATACAAAATGTTATCTTTGCCAAATTACTTTTTAATTATAAACATAATGCCATTGTCAAATCAGAAGCATATACCTTCTGCCATTGAGTATCATCAAGATTCTGTGATGATATGAAAGAGATTTCTTTTAGGAGCTATTTTAACTGATTATTGTATGGCCCATTCAGGTGTTGATGGATGTGATACTTTTGCAGCTGTTTGTGTTGCTGCACTCTTTAATAGACTTAACATAACAATGTCATTTTTTAATATTTGATAATAAAAAGAGGGCAATAAGTTTTTTTTAATCAAATTTTTATTTCTTTTTTTCATGTAGAGTCTATCAAGTTTTTCCCCTGTCCCCATTGCTTTTGTGTTAAAAATAACAATTTTTGAACTACTGTTTTTAAAACAGATTTCTTTGCTCATTCAGAATTATTTTGTTGGCATTATTTGTATCACTTTTCATATGTATGCATCATCCTATGTGTCTTTAGAAGAGAATATATATTTACAGTATGATGTTCTTCTTGCTATTAATCATTTTGAAACTAGTGCTGAAATTATTTGGCCTACAAGAAGAAAGCAGTGAGTATAAAGTATGGCACAAAAATGATATGAAATTGTACAAGGCAAAGGTATTCAGCTCCTAAAAGTATTTTATATGTCTCTCAGATTCATAGAAAAGAAAATGTTAATATAAAATTATGTTAATATAAAATTATATTAATATATTAACTATGCATAAATAAAATTATAAGTATAAATATTCCTGTTTAGTTTAAATTAAGATAAAATATTTTCAGATTACCCATTTCAGTCTGTGTTCTTTTATAAAATGTTTATTTTATTACCTTATTTATCACTCTCAAAAAATCAGATAAAATTTTAAAACTTGTAAAATTATGATATTTTAAATTTTCCTTCTAAACTCTCTGGCAAATAGTACTGTAATATCAGTCTAATAATGAAATGCTTTCTATTTGTGTATCTCTTGTATTAAACATTGATATACTGTGATAATTCTCAAGAAATCTTTCATGGAGATGATATCTTATTGGAAATTGGTAAATTTTTCCTTGCTATTATATTGGATATTTTCACTATGTTAAATACAAGTGAAGAAGCTTTTGTTCTCTACTCAATTCTATATTATTATTATTATTATCTGCTATATTAAATAATACAGACAGAATAATTCAGAATTTAATCCAGTGCCATGTATTTTTCTATTTAACAGGGACAATTTTTATTAAAGGGAATAAACTATACTGAATTCCAATCAATGTATTATTTAATTTTAGTTTTGATTATATAATAGCTTCATATTTCTAATTGATTCATTCATGATAATTTTTATTTTAGGATGACTTGCATATAATGTGACTATCTTTTAGTGATTGGAATTTACATTTTTATTGATACTACCATCAACTTCAAACACATAGTTATCCTCCAAAATTGCATTCACTTTTACAAGATCAGAGAAAAAAAGAAACTGCGTGTGCTATCTTTTATAAATCATAGAAATGCAAAGAAACCAATGGCTGTGAAAACAGTCAATAACACAATAGAAAGCAACATTTTGATTTTCTTACATTCTTCTTATTAATCTTTTCATTTTTTTTATTATAACAATACATTTGCTTGCCTGTAAATTTCTTTTCATCATTTATCATGATTTTCATTCTTAACTATAACAGCCAATAACAAAATAAAAATATTGGTAACAATAAATTTTACTTGTTCCAGTAGTTAAGTATTTTGACATATCCAATATTGGGAAAATACCTATCATTATTAACTTTATAAGGATATATATTTACTTTATGGCAAGCAATCAAACAAAAAATTCCTAAAACACCTTTAGTAACTTTCTAATTATTGAAATATAAGTAAAAAAGTAGTATATAAGATTTGGTTTTGTCAATGCTATTTTTGTTTTTTATCTTATTTTCCCAGAGATTAACAATTCTGATATCTTGAACTGTGTTTGAGGCAAAATCTACAAATGGTTTTTCTTCATTTATGATAGCAATATTTGTTCATACATTTTGTATACTTTGTTTTATTATTTTCCATGCAATTATAACAGCTACTTTCCTAAAGAAGAATTGGTAAATCAAGAGCAAAAAATTTCTGCATTTTTTTGATCTTCTGTCAGGCTGGTTATGAATTCCTTGGACATAGTAGATCAGTAGGCACACAGGATAATTACTAATTGGAAGATCAAACAGAAGCTTAGAATATCATCCGTTTAATAAAAGAGGTTTCATGAAGTAGAATTTTATGTTTCAAGTATACTTATTGTAAAAAGAACTAATGCTGAGTGAAATAATGTCAATCACTTTCACAATTCAATAACAGTAGAAATGGACATCAAGATGAAAAGAAAATAGAAAAATTGAGTATTCTCCAGGCTACCTTTCTTAGAATATTTTCTAAGGTAAAAGCTGTGCCAATTGTCATTAGTATCCATAACAGATGCTTTGCACAATGAATACTGTCATTTTTCTCTGAAGATGTTTTTTCTTCTAAAAAGAGGATAGTTTAAGTCTTAATTACTGTCAACTTTCAGGTTCGAATGGTGACTTGTTAAAGATGGACTACATATTTGACATCTGGATTGCATCAGATATAGAATCATCCTTTTTTCGTCAGTGCAATCACATTTACAGAAAACCCATTAAAAGGAAATTGATCTGTACTGTGTAAAACAACTTTATTCTATAATGAGTGCAACTTTTTTTTACAATAAGCGCATTGCCACAAAAGATTATAATTTTCTTAAAGAACTAAACTTTTAAAACATGTTGATAATATAATTGCTTCTTCATATAATGTTATTTTTTCCATTTGTAATTCATGTGTATTTTATAATCTACAAGGGAAAAGTAACTGATTGATAAGTAATATATAAGTACACAGTAGTAATGATCATATTAAAATATTGAGTTATATTAGTAAAAATTTTCAAGTAAAATAATTCTTATTAATATTGCATTTGAACAAAATTTAAGGAGAAAATATCCTTGTATACATGTATGATCTATCTGCCAAACAGTCTACCAAAACTGTTTACTGTTGAGTTTTATAATTAATGATGAGACTTAAGATTCAATTAATTTGCTGCCTTGGAAATAGTTGAAAGATAAAAATGTTTTTCTATTTTACTAATAAATAAGTCATTCTGATATTTGTGGTATTTGAGCTTCAACATCAGAACAACCCATTTATTTGTAAAAGAATTTAATAGAATTTAAGTGGAAAATGTCCATAAGAAAATAATTATAATTTGATTTCATAAATAATTTTACATATATAACAATCAGAAATTTAAATAATATTTTACATATATAACAATCAGAAATTTTAATTTAATGTTGTAAACCTAAAATTTAGAATTTTCTATGAATTCAGTTTAAATAACTCTCTCATTTTTCTCATACTGATTCTCTTAAACAGCGATACACATTCTAAACTTTGCACTAATATAAGCAAGTATATAATGAAGTAAGGTATTTCCTACACAGAAGGAACTGTCGATGCATATGAAGATACAATGATTATACCAATACCCTAATATTTTGCTAACATATGCCTGTCTTCTATTGATAATTGAAAAGATTTCTTAAGTCAAATATACATTAAATTTTTAAACTCTAGAGCACTTATCCATCATATAAATAAATCAATTTTCTTTCAAGAGAGCAACAGTTATTGCTTCTTGTGATCTTCTTAATTAATGGTCAGATCTTCTAAACCATGCGTCCAAGTCAACCATGCAATATTGGTTATATGTCAAATTTTATTAACGAAAAAACAGAAACACAATTTGTCTTCAAGCTGATTATGATTACTGAATATGTCATTTATCTTAGCTTAAATCTTTTTAATTTATTTAGTAAGCAAATTTAAAATAGTCATTATTTCTGCAAATATTTTGATAGATTTTGTAAAGAATTTTTTGATTTGTTAGTTTATTTTTTTCATTAATATTTAATAATAATATAAATTATTTATCACAGAAATGCATTGCAAGCAACTGTTGGTCTATTATAATAAATACATTGACCTTTCCTTATGGATCAGATTTAACATTTGATATTATTAGGACTCACTTGGATTATATACCAATGGATGCCTGTACTAAATTCATACATACATACATACATACATACATATATATATATATATATATATATATATATATATATATATATATATATATATATATATATACATATATATATATATATATATATATATATATATATGTTGAAAATCACTAACTTTAGAAATACATTTCAGATTTATTATATGATTACATTCAATCTCAATGTCAGCTGTTAGCTCTACAGTCTTAGGCTCCCCAGCACTAAATCTATGATACAGGGCTTCCTCCCTACTACATGTCAGTTTCATAAAATTTGTATAAAAAGCAAATTTTATTGAACTGTAATTGTGTGCAATGAATGTCACTACAGTATTATATCAGAAATAATATTGAGGAATGATTAATGGAGCAAAATAAAAAGGAAAACATTGCGATGTATACTTTTGTTCTTTATCATCTCCAGAATTTTTAAATAAAAACTAATTAAAAACATGTATTAATTGACCTTAAACAACATTAAATCATTACAAGTATTTAGTGCTTTTAACAAAAAAAAAAAACAACAACAGATGCATGATGATTATTATCATTAATGAGTGACAGTTTAAAGTAGGTAGGAAAAGTAAATGTTGATGAAAGTGGATGATGTTACCAGAGAGCTCCTGGGGCTTTCAAAAACTCGGAATAGTTAGCACTGGCCCTGTTAGATATTATTTTATAGAGAAATGAAGTAGGAAATATTTACTGTAGAAATGATTTTCTATTCATGTCTTTGCAGATCACTTGTTTATATATATGTATAACCATGCATATAAGGAATAGGTAAACATATTGCTATGTATTAAATAGTGTAGTTAAAAATAAACTCAACAGAGTACAGTTAATTCTTTAAATAGATTATATTTTATAAATTCAGCCATACAGTTCCTCTGTTTTGTTTACCTCATGTTCATGTGAATTGTCATATTGCTAATTTTTTCAGATGTAAGCTAGATTTAATTTCTTTATTACCTTTCTGTAATAAAGTTTTGATAAATTGATATAAAAATAATGGAAGCAAAATTAATTTCTTCATACAAAAAATATAGTAAACCAATAAAATTACCAGAATTGTTGTTTTTTGTCTTTAATGGTTTTCATTGTTGAATTTCTTACTTCTTCCTTCTCTTGATTTATTTCCCATCCACAAACATTTATTCTTGAGTGCAACAGGGACAAAATTAAGCTTTTGTGAGTTAGGTACAAAAATTATTTCAGTGCTAGTCTGTGTGATATTACTAATAAAATGTTTTAACTTGAGGAAAAAAGCAGAACAAATATTGCAAGAATATACTCCAAGTATAAAAGAATCTAATATTTCATGTAATTAAAGATAAAAAGCATGAAAAGTGAAGGAAATGGTTAACAAAAGCAAGTGCTCATAGAAAACAAGACAAAAGTAGATATTTTTTTTAAATATTTCTTTGTTATTACTATTATACCAGTTAATCAATATAGAGTCATATTTTGATAACTTGACACTGGAGAGTGAATTTTATCATCCCTAACCTTACTCTTGAGTTATGCCTACATGCACTAATGAAAAATAAAATTGCAACACCTTGGATATGTATATCAATTTACTCAAGATTGAAAGATGCAAGTAAAGTTTTCAAAACATGTTTTAGAGCATATTAAGTAGGATAGGCATCATGTGGATGGACAGCATCCTACTGGAAGATATCACTTACCAGGTCTGTTTGAGAGAGAGAGAGAGAGAGAGAGGGAGAGAGAGACTCTTGCATGAAGGTATCTGCTCTCATTCAATCCCTCAAATGACCCTCTCATGGCACCACTAGAGAATTGCACAATAGTATTAGGGTGGAAGAGGATACTGCATACCTTTAGCCCTGCTGCAAGTAAATTCTCAACTGTCAATGTTAACATGCTTAGAGGCAATTTTCCACTGATCAGTGCTGTAGACACAATTCAGTCTACAACTGCTGCATCAAATTTAGTGAACATCTGTATTGCATGTCCATCAAGGAACTGGTCTATAAGTGTAGAAATGTTCATTTGACCATTGTTGCTAATATCTAATATCTATTACCAACATATGCAGCAAGTCTCTGAAATGATCATTCAACCTCATAATATGATCCCAGTCAAATAACTCTAATTCAACAAAAGGAGTATATATACATCTTCATGGCACTGAATTATTTCACCACACTAAAGCTTATCACACCATGCATCATCATCTAAAGCTCAGAGATGATACTTTAGGAAAAGTCTTCCAATGTTACAAGATAGCTGAAAACTGAAAATTTTATCAGAATATCTACTAACTGCACCATGCATATCCTGTAACCAGATCAATATCAGCATCATTCTTTAGAGTGTCACCATTTTATTTTTCATCAGTGTATGTCATGACAGTAATTAAGACAATTATTAAAAAAAGGCAAATCATTGGGTTGCCAGATTCCAGTTTATCCCAAACCACTGATCAAGCTTCATCTGCAGATTTCCTGGTTAACAGGTTCACAATGTCCAAACTTGCTATCCAGTTGGAATTAATATGAGCATCTTTAACTACTTCTTCAAAGTCAACAGAACTTTTACATAATACAAAATCTTCCTTGCTAAGGGATTCTTTATATCTATTAGCAATTTCCTCAGAGTGTGACATACTGAGTAGAGATCTTAGCAAAGTACTTTCTTTCTTTGTAAATACATGCAAAGCCATACATGTGTGGTTGCTAGTGAAGCTATCTTTGTTGTTCTTCAGGATCAGAAAGCTTGCTCTTGGTTTTCAGAGGTGGATCTTATTTAGCTTGCAGTAGCTAACATCCCCAACAAATTTTTCAGAGTATTATAACTAAACTTTCACCATTGTGTTGTTTTTGTCTTCTGACAGTATAATAATGTTGGTATCTTTTTCTCTCTATTGTAATGTTTGATTTGGGAAGTTTGACTTTCTCTAGTGCTTGTCACAATTTCCATTTTGGCTCATCTGCTGTTCCTCTGGGATTTTTATGATTATTATAATAGAAATTGAGGAGACAAAGAAGAAAGCATACATTAAAGTGGCCTAGCAGGGTGTAATAATACCTAACACAAAACATAGGTTCAAGACATCTGTATATCATGCCATTGGACAATACCAGAGTTTAAATTCCCACCAACCATACAACATTAAGAGATCTTTAAGTAAAAAATAATAAATGGTTAAGTTGACATGTACCAAAAGTTGATCAGTATAAGAAACATCCTTTAAAGTAAAAAATACTTGGCAATCATAGCATTGATTTTCATAGCACAAATATAGAAAATAGTAGTTAAATAACTACTACAGTCTGCTTGTCATATATTAGAGGTATATCAGAAAGGTATATGTGATCTAAAGCAGTTTCACACTCTGAGATATCTCAGCAGAGCTTCTATCAGAGGAGATTGAGTTATTTGTTTTTTATGGTTTATCAACCCTTTGTGGGTTAGTTAAATCTGAAACATTTGGGATTGTAAGTATAATTCCTTTTCTGTGAATAAAAATGCATTAATTTTTAGAGGACAGCGATGATTTTTCCAAATACAAGTCTTACTATTTAATCAATAACTAGGGGAAAGATAAGGAGTCATAACTTCCCTAAGGGAATTTGCACATAAGTGAATCAAACAAACATGATTGGAAGTCGAATAACTCTGATTTCTCATTTTGAACTGGTATCCATTACATCACCCATCTATCCTTATCAGAAGAGAACATGACCAAGAAGCACATGAAAATCATATAAATTATTCCAGTGGAAAAAGCACAAGTGACATCTTACAGTTGAATTAACTTGGAAATGTGACATCCTAATTGCTAAGTATTTAACTTGCAATATATGCCAAACTTCACTTGACAGTTTATATTGTTTAATCAACAAGAAGTAGTAAGTAAACATTTCAAAGCCTTAATTGTGCTGATTGTTTACAAAGATCAATCTCTTCAAATTATTTCTGATTAAAAAATTTTTCATGCCTTCACATGCATACACTTAGTCTTGTGCATTTATAATTATGAACTTTAACTATTGAATGTACAAACAGAACTTTCTATTAAGGAATTGTATTGAAATTTCATCTAAAATTACTTGCATCACTGGAAAAAAAAAGAAATTTACTTAATATTTACTTGTATATTTATTATGCATTTTCTCTTGCAGATTACTTTTGTTTGCTATTTTTTCATCCATTTCATTTTAGAAATACTGTATATGTTGAGTTAAAATTTTATTGTATTTCAAGTCTTCCTATATCTTCTTTTTAAATACTTAATTTCTTTTTTGGAATCACAACAAAATCATTTTTGCTCAACAAGTATT
Organism: Acanthosepion lycidas; assembly: GCA_963932145.1. Taxonomy (NCBI): domain Eukaryota; kingdom Metazoa; phylum Mollusca; class Cephalopoda; order Sepiida; family Sepiidae; genus Acanthosepion; species Acanthosepion lycidas. The sequence goes on along the minus strand of OZ010592.1, from coordinate 60,377,692 downwards.
AAATTTAACATTTTTCAATTATATAGCAATAAAGATTTATGCTCAGATCCTTCTTATAAGCTCGAGTCATTGTACTTAACTCTCTCCTCTTCTTGCTGAGTTTGTTTTTGACAGAAAAAGTCAGAAACATGCTTATGGGCAAAAAATATTTCATATATCAGTTAACTGATATTTATCAATTAATATTGTTTATTTATTACCTTATATATTATTAAATAAAAATACACTTAGACCGTTTTTGCAGTATGATTTATTTTTAATATGCATTGTGTAATGACTTAGATTTAATTTCTGTATATAGGATTACTTATAATGAGATTTGTTTCTTTTGTTAAATAATCAACTAAGTTTAGCAAACAAATACTGAATTTCAACTAGAAAAGCTAGTAATCATGAAAAACATAAATCATAAACTTCATTCAAAGTATATAAAGTCAATCATTAAACTACTTAAATCATGTTTACTCAAAAGATCAAGTGTTTTAGATATTGCTCTTAATCTTACTTATATATAGTTTGCTCCATAGTGAAAATCTTATTCATCTGACTATTCTGAAGAGGTTTTATTGAGCCAAATACATTTTGAATTTAATAAACTTAATTTTTTGCTATGATAAATAAAAAATTGATTCTATTTATTTTTATTACTACAGGCTTCAGTTCCTCCATTTATATTACAGCTACACCTTGTTGTCTTTCAATTATTTTTCTATTCTTATCTCTCTCTTTCATTTTGTACTTCATCTATTGATATGTTCATTTTTTAATTAATTTTTAAATCAATGATATCTAGTATAGTTAAAGATATTAATTATATTATCAACTAATAATAGCAAATGGGCAAAAATGCTATCCTCAATTTAAATATTTCTACTAACTCTGCATAATAATCTGGTACTGTCTGAATTAAAGTAACCATCATTACTTTTTGTTGATTTAGCAGTATATTTAAATACAACTAATGAAATATTTAAGACATAAAATTTGATTTTGTGCTGTTTTTACTGCATATAGAGAAACCTGTAGCCTTTTTTTACCATATTAAAATTACTTAGATATTTCTTATAAAATATCCCAATAACGTCTGCATAAAAATTTTAAGTTTTTTAGTTCAAGAAAGCATGTTAATTTATTAAATGGTTCATTGTTATATGTTTTTTATTATTTTTATTTTTTTTGAGAGGGAAATTTGAAAGAACATAATTTTACAAAGTATCAGTTATAGACATTGGGATTTAAAAAAATATTGTGAAAAGTAATAGAGGGCTGTGAGGTGACACAACAGTTATCAGCAAAGAAAACAATGAAAAAACAACTTCAAATTCTAGCTTCAGTTCATTTGTGATCATGGGAAAGATATCACTCTACTTTTCTGTCCCATTGATCATTGATAGAGAAAAGAAGTTAAACACTGATCGTTGATAGAGAAAAGAAGTCAGGGATCCCCCAGGCTTTTAATGCCATGTAACCCAGTAACTACTTGTCAGGAAATTAACTCCCTTTTCCTATAGGTAAAATAAAGAATAAAAGTTCAACATAGCACTTGAGTGACTAAGGGGATAAACCAGCATCATAAAATAAAAACTGCATTGCCTCTTTTAAAAAACATTGTTTGATATGTTATTGAGAAATTATCAGTGTATATTTTCTAATCAAGAACATGGATCACTTCGCACCTAAGACGTATAGGCAGTTATTGCAGTGTTACACCAAGCTACCTCACATATACGGTCTCCCTAAGATTCACAAAGACGGTATTCCGCTCAGGCTGATTGTTAGTTGCCAAGACTCTGTGTGCCACTCTCTGAGCCGCTTCCTTGTAGATATAATTGACCCATTGATCGGAAAGTCTCCTTCATATGACCGAAACTCTGCCCACTTCATGGAAATAATCAAAGATGCTCCCATCCTATTCAACCAGATGGTGAGCTTGGACGTGGTGAGTTTGTTCACCAAGGTACCCATGGAGGAGGCACTCTCAGTAGTCAGAGACAGATTGGCCTCTGACATCCCTAGAAGAACAGACCGGTATTCCAATAGATAATCTGATGGAGATGTTGACTTTCTGTACACAAACAACACACTTCGGAATGGGATCACACATATATCGACAGGATGAGAGCTTAGCAATGGACTCGCCATTATCACAAGGAATGGTGAAATATACATGGAATACTTTGAGGAAATGGCATTGGAATCTATATCTTGAAAGCCAACTATATGGTTAAGGTACGTAGATGACACCTTCATACTCTGGCCACACCAGGAATATGTTCAGGTTCTACTGGACCATGTGAACTCAATAAGATCTTCAATACAGTTCACAATGGAGAAAGAGAGTAACAACATACTCCCATTCCTGAATGTTCTAATATCTCGAACAGAGCATGGGTTTAAGACATCCGTATATCATAAACCAACATTCACCAGACAGTACCTCAATTTCAACTCCCACCATCCATACAGCATAAAAAAAGGGATCGTCCGCTGCTTACAACATTGAGCAAAAATCATAAGTGGCGACCCAGAGATGTTAGATAAAAAATTGGTCAGTATAAGTAATACCCTACAACATAACAACTATTCTGGGTAAATGGCAGCAGCCCCCAAAACTGGGAATGGTGGATACAAGAAGAGGAGGACAACAGCACTCAGAAAACAGCCTGCCTGCCTTATGTGAAGGGGTTATCAGAGAAAATACAAAGGATCTGTGGTCCATATAACATCAGGACAAACTTCAAAAGCTTGACAACACTTCGCAGATATCTCTCCCGAGTAAGACCCCCCATAGAGGAGAACATGACTAAAGACGGTATGTACGCTATCCCATGCAGCTGCGGAAAGGAATATAAAGGAGAGACAGGCCGCTCCCTCAAGGTAAGGCTTCAAGAACACCAGAAGGCTATAACACAAGGGGAAGTAGAAAAATCAGGCATGGCTGACCACATATGGAGAAAGAAGGGAGATCACCACCCTCTGTGGGATCAGGATGAGATCATAAACAGAGAACACAATTGGAAAATTCATAAACTTAAGGAATCAGCACATATGCTAGGCCACAAAAATCTCCTGAGCCGACCAAGCATAGAAATAAATACAATATGGGAACCAGTAATAAGGAGTGCCAGAGAAAAGCAATGATAACAACAAAGTTGCAATATGAGCTCTGGTAAAAACATGAAATGATAACAGCAAAATTGCAATATGAGCACTGGTAAAAATGGTTGCTGAAGACATTAGGTTTATAATACCCAGAAATTCATACCCAGATGTCCTCAAGGACACATGGCACAGTGGATAAAGGCATTCATTAGATCCAGTGTGGAGGGAGTGTGAGTTCAATACCCGGTTAAAGCCGTGGAGAACTTTCAGAGGGAAAATTAACAGGAGATAACTGATAGCTGACATCCATCAAATATGGCACGTGGAACTGGAACAGTCTACCCCAGTGAGCGAAATAAAGGGTTCAGTTCGACATTCCAACCACCTGAAGAAGGCCGGAGCATACAACGGCTGAAACATTGTGATAAAAATGGCGACAAAGATGAGGACAACAGTCCGAATACTCAAATATATTTTAGAATTTTAAGATTTTCCTAAAGTCTAAAGGCATCAGGAAATCAGAAATAATTAAATATATTATATGACTGCTTGGATGTTGCTTCTGAAATTTGATGTAAATAAAGGGCATGACATATTTAAAGATATTTGATGCTTGTTTCTAGTAAATCAGGCACCTAATTTTTTTTTATCTCACCTATAAATAAATGGTAATAACTGAGCTTTATTAGGTCAGTTCATAGTTTAATAAATATCAAAAACTGTTTATCTATTCAATGTGTTACATAATTCAAAATAATAATAACAAATCCTTTTATTCTCTAATAATTTTACAAAACTGAATTCTAGATTAATGTCAATTATAACGTCTATTATATTAATGCAACAAGATGGAACATATTATTATTGAATTATGTCAAAAAGCTGATCATATGCAGAATGTGTAATAGTTTTCATACTAAAATTTATTAAATCATTTAATTTCTAAAGATGCTCACCATTTGTACCTTATCAAATGCATAATAATGGCTAAAATAATTTGTTAATAATTGATTTATACATTGGAAGAAAATCTTGTATGTGTCATGTTCCTTCAAGATGTGAGTGATCATGGCTCTCCAGAACCTCCTATCCTTTGTAGCTCTTAGTAATTTTTTTTGTCACCATTCCTCCTAAACCCTGTTCTTCTATCCATTTACACAAGCTTGTTATTTGATATTTCCTTCTGTTCCTCTTGCTTTCAATGCCCTATGAGTGTCAAATTCTCCAAGCCCCCTTTTATCATTATGTATCTTAGAAATTTCAGCTGTCTCTTTCAAATACTAATTATGTCTTTTTGTTTCCATTTTCTTTAAAAATTCCTCACTATTGATATGTTTAGTCCATGGTGTTCTCAGCATCCTTCTGTAAAACAACCTTTCAGATATCTTAAGTCTATTCATCTGTGAGGAGATTATACAATATTCACTGCCATATAGAAGGACTGATATTACATAACAGTCCAGCACTCTTATTTGTTTCTAATGAAATTATCCTGTTTCTTAATTAAAGTATAAAAATTATATCTACTGAAATAAAACGTGTGAAAGTATATATTTATCAGATAATTTCTCTTACCATTTTACTAAACAGAATTGATAAACAAATTGTATCTTAAATAACATTTTCAAGTTATGGCAATAATGGATGATAATTTGAGAATATTACATGCTGAAAAGCAACAAAATTCTTTACTTATTTTAAACAGTTATTTCAAAGATTAAAAATAAAGATTTGTTATGCCATATGACTGAGAAAATTATTATTCCTTCTCAAAAAATTCCTTTTTTATATTGAAATACATATTTTTATATCATAGAACTTGTTTATGTATTTTTATCTCTCATTCTATTAACTATTAAAATATAAACAATTTTGCATTTATAAAAACAAAGAGATTTGTTAACTACATTTTATTTTTTCTTATTTACTTTTGTATTTTCATAATAAATGTTTTCATTGATGGTATTCAAAGCTAACTCATACATAAAATACCCCCAGTTCTGAGTTTTTATATGCACTTTTTTGTTTATTTATTTTATTTTGTATTTTCTTGTTGATTGCACTCAGAATTTTTCTTTTGTTATTTTTTCATGTACACTAAAAGCATTTCTGCAGCTTTATATTCATATAAATGAATTACTATAAGTGAACATTGTTTGCAGTCTTCTGCTGAAATTATTGAAATTCCTTTTTCCAAATTATTCCATTTCAATTCTTTAACAATCTAGGATCTTCATATTGTCTTTTATTTGAAAGCTATTTTGTAATTTTGCCAAAATAATCAAAAGTTCATTTTCTCTATTTCTATAATTTTATAAGGATATGCAAGCACTTCACTATTCATTCCTTTCTCCAGGTGTGGGATTGATTGCACTCTTACAATTTATCAGATGTTTGCTTAGTCTGGAATTCTCATAGTCACTCAATTCTCCTACTGAAAATAATCACGTATCTATGCTTTGAACTCTTATTTATAAAAAGAAATAAGCTTTTCATTATATTTATTCTATTTTTAACTTTAGATGATCAGATTTTCATTAAAAATGAATCTAAAATTACCCATTCCTTATTCAGTTAAATCATTTTTTCTATTAACTATTATTATTGTTTTTTATATTTTACCTGTTTTATTGTACAGCAGTTCAGTTAAAGTGCAAGGATTTATAAGACTGAAGAATAAAACTTAAAATCACATCACATACCCCAGTGGTCACTTTTCATGGAAAATCTTTTCATCAATTAGGCAAGCTATTTATTTGTAATCTTTTTTTTTTAAATCAAGTTTGCCACAAGCAAGGTATTAAAGCCACTGAACCACAAGGGGGTTACTGGGTGTGGAAGAATTAGCAAACAGAAACACTTTAAAGGAGTGAGTACAGAAGAAGAGTAGTCAGGAGGGCAGTAGATAGCAATTGGCATTGCATTTAAATTTTTGGAGAAAACATGGAGCCAGAAGGGAGTTCTGCAAGCAAGAAGTACAAGAAAAGAAACTGTTAGCATAGAAGTTACAGTTACATCTAGCCAAATCAACTGGATATTTATGAGACCTTATTTCCAGTCTAGTACTGTGCTTATATTCATAAAGTCTAGGTACCATAGTGAAGAGCTATCCAAACAATTACCATGAAAGTATTTATAGAAAAAGCACAGGTAAGCAACTTTAAGTGACTGAAGCAAAAATCAGGACCAATGATATTGCTGATTCTTCTTTGGATTTTATCAAGGATCTCTAGATATATAGCAGGAGCACCATACCATATTTGGTAGCAATATTCTAAGCATGGGCAAATGGTAGACATAGATATGTAAGATAGATTCTGGAGAAAAAAAAATGTCTAGCCTGACACAGTGAATCAAATTTCTTAGCAGCTGACCTAGCAATGGATTCAATATAAGCTTTCCACTTCATGTCAGCTGAGAATATTAGCTTGATAAGGTGCAACAAGTCACCCCACTGGAGGTTAGCATCAGTAGTTTCCCAAAAAGAGGTAGAAGGCTCAGAGGCTTAAAGTTGAAAGGGTTGGACAGTTCACCTGTCACCAGATGACAATTTCCAACAAACAGAAACAAGAGACAGCAAGGCATCTATTATACAGTTTACATTTTAGAGAGAACAGAAGCCATTTCAGGAGCACACTTCTTAAGGAGCATTATAGGGATGTCATCATGCCGACATGTTTTGTGGGAATACAGATTAGAGATGATAGCAGAAACCATAGAAGAGGTTATATGTATATCACTTAACAGTGACTCGGTTCTAAGTGGGAAGTTAGGCAATGATACCCTTGATGAGTCAAGAGTAGAGTTTAAGGAGAATTTATGGGCAAAACATTCAGCTTTATCAGCATATGTTAACACCTCAAATTGACTGAAGAGAGGAGGAATAGAAAACTTACTCTTATTTAATATGTTATTACAGAGATGCCAGTAATCATGAGAGCCAAATTTGTTAAATGCAATAAAGTGCCTCATTTTCTCAACAAAAAGAAACTTAGAAGGACACATTTACATTTATTATGTACAACCATGTACAGGCTTCTGTTGTGATGGGAGCTGTCACACCAGTATAGCCAGAAAGAGTGGTTACTATGGGCTATCACAGTATTTCTGAGAAGGAATTAAAGCTTCAATTTGAAGTTTAAAAATGTCAATTCAAGTGGTATCTCATAAAAAGTTCCAATCAGCATACTGTTAACAGAAAGAAGTCTTATGAATAGAAGGTTCCTGTTTAATAGATGATTGGAACAAAATGTCAGTAGATACTATAGAGTGATTTAAGTTTCCAAGAGGACAGGAGGTAAGAAATAAATCAAATAAAGAAGACTGTTGCTAAGAAAATGAGTAGGAAAATCTACAGTTTGAGTAAGGGACTGAGCAATGGAAGAATTGAAGGTTTGAATACTGACAACATCAGTAACATTAGAATATTTAAGTCACATGTTGCGATGTTCACAGATGGATGGAGACAGAGTGCCATTTTTATCCTGTCAAAGATTATGTCTAATATATTGCAGTTCTGAGAAAAAGGGGAGTGATAAAGGAAAAATAGATAGTTAAGCGTATAATAATGAAAGTCGAAAGCACATGAAAGAGTCACCTGGGGACTCAAGTGACAATTCCCTTGTCACTGGAAGATTATCCTGGATGTAGATGCCAAGATTATGTATGTAAATGCTGGAATCTTTTCAGCAAAGGGGAAGATAGCCTGGAATAGAGAATTCATTGCTGTCAATGGAAGAATTTAAATTGGTTTTGCAAAAAGCAAAGATACCCAACAACTGTTCTTAGAGAAAATATTCTATATCACTGAAGTTGGAATGGATACCATGAATATTAGAGAAAAAAAGGTTGAGGAGGAGTAGATGATTTTTTGTTTACTAGTTTTCTCATATTTCTTTTCATTTTATTTGTCATAAGAAGATTTGTTTTGAGGAGAAAAAAATAAAGTAAAAGGCCAACATAATTATCACTGTCATCAATGGCAATACAAACCAGCCAGTTACATGGCTGAGACCAGTGCATAATATGACCTCAGGGTTGCACACCAGAAATACATGCAGAGACACCTACAAATATCCTGATATTATGTAACTATTGATCAGAGCAACCACTCTAAGTGCTATCAAAGAGTTTGAGCTATTTACTTCCAGTTGGATGCTGTAGCCAGCAAACTGCCAACCCAATACCCTCATAATGGAAAGTCAAAGCCACTGGTTAGTCTGATCACAAAAAGTTAAGACAGTTAAATCATTATGCCCACAGAAGATGAGAGAAGAAAGAAAGAATTTGTGAACCATATCCTGAACAAGGAAGAAAGGATGATCTGCTCCTGTTCAATAGACATGGGATGACATCAATTCTTGGGAAGTTGCTGAATAAGGCTGTAGATACCATCCAGGCCAAGTGGGGGATTAATACATGATTAATATCACTCTGGAGGTATCATAAGTAAGGACTGGAGTGGGGTAGTATGCCCCTTAAGACCAAAACCTCTACTACTGGGATAGCCAGCAGGTTCAATTAGTTTGGGAGTGAAGTAGATATTTCAGATGAAGTGTACCAATTGATATTAAGGGAAAGCTTCTAAGTTGTTAAAGATTTTTAGTGTTTACATTTATATATATATATATATATATATATATATATATATATATATATATATATATATATATATATATATATGGTTTTCCAGTGTTCAAATTTGATTTTGGATATTAATTTTTAAATTAATTTTGAGAAACATCCACTTTAGTTCATATGCCTCCTTTTGATTGCTTGATTAAAGTTACCTCTCTATTCAGTTTGAACTATTTGCAAAGATTGTACATTTTTATTATCTCTTTTCTTGAAGTGGAAGAGATCTTTCAGATCACCATCCCCCACAGTTCGGAATTTTTCAGGATTATTCTGGTTTAGTCCTGTTGAGAATATTTTCTTCCAATTAGATTTATCAACAATTTCTTATTAGAATTTTGATTTGATTAGATTATTTTGTTTATTAATGGTTTCTTGTTTCTGTTAAGGAGACATTTGGCATTATTTTTTGTTTTTCTATTTAGCCAAGGATTGCAAATTTGTGGGTAAAAAGACTGAGTATAGAGAATATGTTGAAAGTTGCAGCAAATTGTTTTTAGTACTGCTGTTCTTATTTAACAAAAGCAGACTGAACTTTGTTGCTGTTGAATTTGGTGTTAATTTTACAGCTAAATTTTCATAAATTGTCAAAGCTGCCTTTAAATTTCGCCTGACCAAGAATCCTTATTGATGATGTGTTCTTGAGAGTTTTCACAAGTTTTCAAGTATTGTTTCTATATTTGGAGGTTATCATAATTTATTGACTGGTTTATTTATATTTGTGCACGACTACAACTACTGTCTTTTTTTAAGTAATCATAATAGCCATGTAACTTGGAGACACATTGCCAACAGTTGAGTTTTATTTCCATTACAATGATGGACATTGCTGTCAACAAACTACTACTTAAAGCAATTTCAACTGCTCCTCATAGAATTACGTTTTCTATTTTTCATTTAAAAAATAAGAACCTATGACACTCTCAATAATTGTGCTTTTGATCTTTTACTGAGATTTCTGGTTGTAATTGCAAGTTTCCCCATTCTAATTTGAAATCACTTCAGCAGTACAAGGACAGAGTTGTAGAGTGGGTAGAAGTAAGGATTAGGCAATAAATTTTGAACTTTTACTTAATTGGTGATATACAGCACATGTTCAACATTGCCTTAAATTATATTCTACCTATTTTTGTCGGTCTTCATTTCCAAGTTTTTAGTAATCATTTTGATAGTTTTCTCTTTAATACTTTCTTTCATGTTATATTATGAATGAATTTTTTAAAATAATTTATGAAAATCTTTAAAAGTTTTCTTTACTTTTTTAATGATGCTTTGATGGTTTTTTAAGAGAGTCAGACAAATTTGTTTATGTGTATTTATTCTGTTTGTACTGCTGTTTTTATGCTGTCAGTGGTCAAAAAATGGTGTTTTAGGGTTATTGAGGTCATTGATTCATGTATAGTTTCTATCTTCATATGTTGTTTAAATGAACAAAGTAGCAGATACATTTTTTCATTCATTCAGTGACTTTTTTCATCTTTTTTGTTTATTCCCTTTGTAAATCTTCATTATTTTCACTTTCCTGTCCAATAATATTTATTGTAGGTTGTAAAGTCACTGATGATGACACTATCATTTACATGTTGTTGGCTTCATATATTTTCAACTTTCATTAAAAGTGTTCATTATTCATATTCAGTGTTTGCTTGATTTTGTTCTCAAACCAAGTAGATTATAGCTTTGCAGGCACTGAAAATTTGTATTATTTTAAAAAGTTTTGGTTGTAATCAAAAGATGCAGTAATCATTCGAACAAAACACTCAAGGGGAAATACTGAACCTGTGGCTTTCGGTATAATGCTCTACCCTCTCTCTCTCTTTCTTGTTCTCTCTCTCTCTCTATATATATATATATGTGTGTGTGTGTGTTAAAGCTTTACTATAAAGAATCTTTTATAGTCACTATCTCCCTTGTCAAAAGAGTTCAGTAATCATCTGTTAAAGAAAAAAATCTGTTCCTTTAGTTTGAAGGCTTTAACTTTTGTATGAAAAAGCATGTTGGGTCTAAGTAATCCCTGTGTGTTTGAAGGGCATTTAGAAAAAAGATTAGGATTATGCTGAAACTGGTGCACTTAAAGTGTCTTTGTATATAAAGAGATAAGTTGTTAATTCCTTAAGGATTGTACACATGCAGAATTTAATCATCAAAAACAGAGACAGGTAGAAGGGGGAAGATTCAATCAACATTGTTCTTTGAAATTTTAAATAAAAGAAGAGTCTGAATTATTATGTCATAAGTTATCTTTGCAGAGCTGAATTTGGCAAGCAAAATATTGTAAGCACTGAATTTTCCTTGAGGAATTAAATGTCAGTAAAGTTAGGAATGTGCATATTTTTTTAATATGAACTAAGTAACACTTTTATATCTTCTTATTTAACTTAAAGCAAATGTAACAACTTCTATTACCAAACACTTATATTGGAAAATGTGTGTTTATTAGATACATACATGTATATACATAAATATAACCATATGTAAATATGTGCAAACTGAAATACATTTGTTTACACATGCATGTTTTTCATAAAAACAAGCAAGAAATACTTGTCCTGGTTAATTTTGATTGATCTCATTTGCTAAAAATGCCATAAATGATGCTCCAAAAGTAATGCTTCTTATTTATTTCCTTGTAAATTATAACTGATACAGGGAGCACAATAATGTTGTTGTTGAATAGAGTAAGTTTTCAGCTAAAAAACAATATTTTTTATATAGATGTCACCATTAGTTAGACATTTTTACCACTGATGAAAAAATGCCTGCATATTGCATTTCAAATAATCTGCACCAGTAGAGATGACCCACTTTTTCACACATTGTTGGTACCACTACTGAAATGTATTATCCACTGTTTAATAATGTTCACATCCAACATATATAAATGAATATAAATGAGTGCATTTTTTTTCTGCCTGTTGGAATTCAGGGACACACCTCTGCTTTGCATGAATTTTCATGTCAGATGCCATTTTATCAAACTGCTACTCAGCTGCTCCATGTAACTAGGTAAAACAAAATTATTGGTTATTAGCAGGAAGATTCAAATTCCACTCAGACAGTATTGGACCAACTATTATTGTATTATTATTGTAATAATACAGTACACATTACTTTCAAAGCAACCCTCACAAAACAACTTGATTACATTTGTCTATTACACAAAACCAATGAATAAATTAGGGATTTAAACAAAAATGTATTTTAAATTTTTAAAAGGATTGTTTTATCTGTATTTATAGTTGAAAATAAAACAAATAGTACAATAGTAGACTGATTTCAGAATTGATACCACTTAAAATTATGAATTAAATTACCTACTATGAAAACATGACAGTAAATAAAAAAGAAACTATAGATAAATTATGAAAAAAGGGTTCTCACTTATACGGAAAAAAAAATATAACAAAAAACAAATATAAAGTAGAAACATTAACTCAAAGTATTTTTACTTACTACGTGTTAATAAAGAAGTGAACAGTTTTTAAAAGTTTAGACCTAGTTGATGAAGAATAAAATATTTAACAAAATATAACCAATTGTTTGTTACTTATGATATCTCTACATGTATATTTACTGATGACAAAGTTTGATATTTTTTATAGAGTATCAAATGAAACTATTTATAAAATAAATTTCTTTTACACACTTTGTACCAAAATATATATTTCTTAAACTGATATTCAGTTTAGTAATTGGCTATGCATAATCATGCATCCACTTGTACACTTGATTTCCTTGGTGTTTTATTACAGCAGCCAATGTATATTTGTTTCTTGTTAAGTTTGATCCTAGGAGAGTGTGGGTTTAGCTATAAAAGTTTCTAATTAGTTTGGGCAGAACTTTTTCTGGTCACCAGAGACTGAACTGCTGTCTCAAAATACACTTAAACAGTAATGAAAAACAGTATCTCAGCCTGTTTGTAAGAAATGCAAATGTTGGTCAGTTATATGAATACTTGAGGCTGAACTAATATATTTTTAATATTTACGTCATTATCATTAAGTATTTTACATATTACCATTCCATAAATAATGCTAAATAAGTTTATAATATTTTGCTTATCATAATTGTGGTTAATCATTTGTCATTAACAAATAGCATTACTAATTATTTAGATCTTCTTCAATGATTTTACTCCTTACATTTTTTGAACTACAATGTTTGCTTTTTTTTGTGTGTCATACCCGGTTAGAACTCCAATTCTTTAACTCATCCAGAGCTCATATATAAAAAACAAAACTTAATTTCATCTGGTTCCACACACCCACTTCCGGGATACCATCTCCAAATACTTGGCCCATAAAACATCTTTTCTGACCAATGAGAAAAAAGCTCATTCTGAGCCAGCATTGATTTCACACATGGAGGTAAATCCAACTAGGCTGGTATTAGTGACAGATCTCCATGACAGGTGTACTTAACTAGGCCATCAGCTGTCACACCAAGGCACTTTCATCAATAGTGATGCCTTCGGCCATCAATGGTAGTCTCAACTACTACAATGTGATGATTTGTGAAATATTTCTCATATGAGTCTATCTCATTTGACTACGTATGCATGTTGATTTTCACTAAATATCTGTCTTGACTATTACCTTGTGTTACACCCTAAATGAAATTTCAGTCTCCCATGACTGATGTAAAATTCTCTGAAATGAGCAAATAATTGAACTTTGTAAATCACAGGAAAAAAAACTTTTACTTATCTCAACCATGTCTTATCTCCATTTATTGGTTTATTACTTCTACTTTTTCCTTTGTTACTAGTAAGACCACTCTAACTCTAACAGGTGTCAGACATATGTAAGAGTGGTCTTTAATAAACTTTAACTTTAAAGTTTATCATAATAATTTATTTAAACCTAATAGCTGTTTAAAGTGTTAGAGGGCTGTTACCTTCAAATCAGAAATATTCTGAATGCAGAAATTAACTTCTCTGAGCCTTAAGATTTTTACAATTTGTTGTTGAATTCTTATTTGTTCTTTAAGATAAATTTACACTATGCAGATTTAGCAACAAAAAATATCATCATTTTCATTATCATAGTCAAAATATTAACAAAAAAGTCAATCTATTTGAAACTGTGAATACATTATACTTAGAAAATGTAAGAAAACTAATGCATATACTAACTACCACATTTATTTTGTGTATTATTTCCAAGTCATCTTTTCTTTTCATACATGGTATTTATGGACTGTGGCACCCAAATATTACATATAATTATTTTTTCTACTTAGTCAGATGTATTTGTTTGTAGATTAAAATGCATTTTGATATATTTTCACTGTGTTTAATTTGAATCAAGCATTAGTAACTAATTTCACTTTCTTTTGGACCCATTTAATGAATTCATTCATTAGACTATATATTTGAAAAATCATCATTGTTAGTCATTTATATTCTTTATCTCATTGCAATTATGATAAAAGAATTGTTTTCACATGCAGCACTCATGAGTTTGTTATCAATATTCATGAGAAAGTCTTTAAAGAAAATAAATTCATTGTCAAGAAGTTATCACAAAATAATTTTACAAGTTAGTCATCATCATTAAGTTTGAAAATGAATCAATTTATAAATCTTACACCATCTTCACATATATTTTCATTTTAAATGAAAAATTATAAATAAAATACAAATATCTTTTTTGTAAACATTGTTGAAACTATTTCAACTGCATTTTATTAAATAATCTATTATGGCATTTTAGGAGTTTACAATATTTTATCATTTCACCCCAAGCAAGGCAATAAAGCTAAAATGCAAGGAGTTACTGTAAGTGTTAGAGAATAAGAGAGAAAAAAAGCACTAGAGTAGTGAAAACAACTAGAGAAGTAGTAGAGAAAACAATAACAGAACAAGAATTAAGAAGACATAATGATTGACAGTGTATTTAAATTTTTGAAGATAAAAGTTGACTGGGAAGCAAGAAGCTGTAAGAGAGTTCCACAAGTGAGAAGTGAAGTAAAAGAAATTGTTAGCATAGAACTTATGGTTGCATCTGGCCATTTTACCTGTAAAATAATGAAAACCTTGTTACCAATCTAATACTGTGCTTAAATTCATAAAGTCTAGGTATCACAAAGGAAAGTTCATCAAAATAATTACCATGAAAGTATTTATTGAAAAGGCACAGTAAAGTGACTAAAGCTGAGATGCCAGATCAGCACCAACAACCCTCCAGATTCTTCTTTTGATTTTATCAAGAATCTATCAATATATAACAGGAGCATCAGACCAGATCTGGCAGTAATATTCAAAGCAAGGATGAATGGTAAACTTATAGATATGTAAGATAGATTTTGGCTATAAAAACTGTCCAATACAACACAGTGAACCAACTTTCCTAGCAGAAGACTTAGCAACTAATTCAATATAATCTTTCCACTTTGTCAGTAGCAAATGTTAGTCTGAGAAGGCACAATGAGCAACTCTCCTGAAGGTTAGCATCAGCCATGTTGATGGAAGGTGAAAAGGGTTTTCTTAGACAATTTTTACATATTTCTGTTGTATACTTGGTATATCAATTACTTCAAGATAACATCACATCAGGGTAAAGGTTACTTATGAAGCACCAAAGAATAAATAAATTGGATTTTGGTTCCTCTTTTCTTGCTTTTTGATTTCAAGTCAACTAAAATAAAATACAAAAGACTTTTCTTATTTCAGTAAAAGAAAAGGTATGAATTGTTTTAATTTTTAAATTCCATTTTCTTTTTAAAAATATACAATACAAATTAAAAAGTAAATACCTTAATGGAAATAATTAAAAAATAAGGAAATGTGGTATATAAAGTTTATTCTAATTTTGTAGTCATTTCTCACTTATCAATCATCTTGGAGACACAACATATTTCTCTTACCTTAAAACAGGCAAATGTTATTTACAGAATGAAATTATGACCTACCTCACAAAAAATCATCTATCATAGATATATAATCAGTGATAGAGCTTGGGTTATCACCTGAATTACGAAAAGACAGGATAATTGAGCAAATTTGATATTACAACCATATTTGCCTTATGTGTTATAATTATTATAGTAATTGCTTGATGAAAATTTCCTCAACAAATTAAATTACCTTTGATCTACCATCTTATTTGCAGTTATTATTTCTTCTGTTTCTTTTTTTTTCCGTTTATTTATTCATTTTGCTTAGCCCTAATTTTATTTTCTTTGAATTGATTTGTGTCTAATAAAAATTGTTGCTGGCTGGAGATTGAGAGGAATGATATTTCTGAAACATTATTTTTCACAGATAGAATCAAGGAATTATTAAAATGCATTTTACAATGATAAAAGAATTGTCTTCACATACAGCACTCATGATCTTTTTTTTAGATTAAGCCTAAAATATTTAAAAACAAGAGTGGTTTATTGGGATGAGTCATTATCTCTGGTGGTATTAAATTGCAGAAACTGATTTACAATGTTTTGGCAAATCATTTACACTCTGTGTGACATAATTAATACATATACATGCATAAATATCTTTCTTGTTCAAATAGCAATGTGTGTGTGTATTGGGTGGGGGTAAATGAGTGTGTGTGTTACTTAAGCAATGAAAATATGCATGTATATATGCACATGTGTATGCATAAACATCTGTATTTGTATGTCTATGGTTAATATTGATATTCTTGAATATGTAAAAAATAAAATCTGCTCATGCATATGCTTTGAAACACCCAAATTATGTGTGTGCATGAGTGTGTTTATTTTTTTTCTTTAATTGTTGTATGTATGTATGAGAGAGTGTTAAAAAGTTCTCAAATTGGTCAAATAACCAAATATCACATTTTTTTAAAATCCCTTCTTGAGCTGAGAAATTTTCAGCATACCTCTCTTTTGTATATATTTATTGTCCCATTTAAAAATATCTATAATTCATTTATTTTTGAATATTTTTCTGAAAAGAAAATCAAGAAAAATAATTAAAAGCAGTAAAAAATATTTTCAGTTTTCCATTCCATTCTTAAATCATTGCAGTGAATGAAGAACATTCTCTCAACCTTAATTTCTGACATAAATCTCTATTTGTGGCTTCCATTTTTACTGCTGCAGTTTTGAAACAATTATATTCTTACACACTATTAGTAGTTGTTTTATTAAATACAAACAAAATCTGTTTTTAGGTTTTTATTGTCAGGTTATATGAAGAAGGAAATTTATTTTGACTGTACACTCCTCATCAGAATGTAAAGTTATAGAATTATTCAGTGTTTATTAGATGAAATTAATAAATTTAATGAAATGCCTGAAGAATTTTAAGCCTGTATTTAATCAAAAATGAAAAATTCATAATTGGCTTTGTTTCCTCTTCATATATTTAATATTGAAATAGCTGACAGTATTTTTAAGCAGCTGCAACATGCCTAACTGTTAGTTAAAATTAGTATACTTCTACTCTTTACTACTTTGTTAAAATTGGTATTATTTGAAATTAAAACAACTAATATCTATCATATGTATAGTATCTTTATTTCATATGTAAAAAATATTGTATAGAATTAAATTCCATGTTTATAGAATCTGTTAAACTGTTAATGTATAGGTGTTTGTTATTGAGATAAAATAAAACCAGTATAAAATATTAAGTAATACTATCAAGGGTTTTTAAAATGTTATATAAAAGAGTGAATAGAAAAATGATGTAGAACATATTTTAAAATAATGTTCAAGTTCACAGACCCCGATTTGCTAAGCACCTTTTGTCTTTCTTGACTTCCTCAATTCCAGCCTGTTCAAAGATCTCAGAACTTGTCAAAAGTAGTTGTTTCACTATAACTTGCTTTAATTTATGTTCCCCTTAGGGAGAAAAGTTTTTAAAGTCTTTACCTTCTAGTTCTCAACTTAGTTATATTTTCAACAGATCTCTTTATCATTCAATGATCTCTGCAAAGCTCCTTTGATATCTCTCATATGGACATTCCCTCATTCAATAACTTTGTCATTTTCTGTTTTTCAGATTCTTGTTATTAGATCCTTTCTAAACCCATGTTTCAACATATATTATGAAAAAAAATAGCTTTTATTAAATTTCAGAGGCCATAAACTAGTATTAGTTTAATCTGCATAATAGCTTCAGTCAGTCCATTTTTGTAAATTCCAAATATCTCAAAACATAAGCATTAAAAGTGACTAACATTTTAGTTAGATATTTTACATAGGGTAGAAATGGACTAGTTTAAATTTGACAAATATTGGTTCTGGATTTTTTGAGTTACTGACATTTACATATAGAGGGTGTGACAGGTAAATTGTTGCCATTTTATATGTGTATTGTTTGTTTTTGATTTTGTCAACTGCACAGTATGGTAGGGTCAGTTGGCTACTGTCTCTGAGAAAGAAAGCACTATGACACAATTCACTCCAACAAAAATTTGGAAAGGGTGTGTTGTACATTTGCACCGGAAGCTCCAATACAAACATTTCTGAGTGTTTGGGTGTTGAGTACAGTACAGAGGAGTTGGAAAGAGTTGGATGATATATCCAGTCAACATCATGGAGTTTGGAGTAATCACTAGTAATAGCAATGTTATGTCTCCATTCATCTTCTCACAGGGCTATGGAGATTTACATCAAGTGACTTGAGAAGGTAGTGTTGCCCCTGGGTCAAGATGGTGGCTAGAGGAGTCACCAAGAGCCCTTTAGTAGAACTAAAAATCTATATATAAGAACAAAGATTTGCTTATTTTCAGATTTAATGGGTTTCCTCTGAACTAATTTGAAACAATTTAGAGTATTTGGGTCCCTCTAGTTGAAGTGGTATTTTAAATTTTTTCATTACAATGTGATACAATCCAATAATCTGTTATTTTCTATCTAATCCTCATGATTTATTATTGCTAACTTGGTTATTTGAAGTTGACAATTTTAACAATAAATATAATTACATTTTTTTTCAGCAGTGGTATTCTAGGATTGCAAGATTGTAGTAAGTCAGAATTTTCCTTCATCATCTTTGTTTTTTAAGCTGTTTTGCTAGTGAATTTGAATTCTAGGCCCATCATTCTAGGTACATTTCTGAAGGACATAATGTTCGGATAAAAATTTCAGGAAGTTTTTAATGAAATAAATTGGATATGTTTCAAAATCATTCAAAAGTTTAGTGGGTATGTAAACATATGTAATGAAGGGGCCCTGCATTCTCTTAGCTCAAGTGTCTCAATCTGAAAAATCTGGCCCTAGATAAGACACAAACCTGTGAGATTCCTTTGGAACTACATCATCAGGATGCTAAGTGAATAGGAACTGAAAACTGCCTGGCAGACCTGGATCAATATATAGTATGAAGACTATGAATGTGTCTAGAAAAGTCCAGAAAGCATTTGAGCACCGAATGGAACAAATAAACTGCTATGTCCTGGAAAGGGATATATTTGTTCGAAGTAGCAAAGTGGTTGTTGATTACTATAACTGGGTAGGACAATCTGGCAGGTAGCTGGAATGGACTGGTACTTGTTGTAGTCGTAGGCAATAGGCATAGGCAATGGCGTAGACAATGGTGTAGGCCATAAGCATAGACCATGTACCTCCACATCAGTCTGTATTTATGGCTGACACCAGCCAATAATATTACTGTGAGGGGGAACCCAGGTGTATGCATATTCATTACATCATAAACCAATACTGCTTGATGGTAAAGTGATCTAATATATATTACAAAACAATGGACATTGCCTTTCTCTTTCTCTCTCCCCACCTCTCTCTCTCTTTGATATGGACAAAGAATATCAGTTAAGCCTATTTGTGTGTTTCTCCTAGTGTCAAATAAGTTGTTTGATGCCATGGGGAAATTTGTATAGAAACTTGAAATTATGTATAATGCTTCAACTACTTTTGACCATCTTTAGTCATTTTCAAGGAAAGAAGATAGAGAGATAGCTCATGGAGCATTTATGTTGTCAATACTTAGGAGTATGAAATAAATGTTCACAAGATATATTGGTGTAAAACATTATAGCATTAGATGACTAAAATGACCATACAGTTCATTGGTATTTTAATGGGATCAGTTGTGGGTGTGCTTGTGCGTGAACCAAGAAGGAATTTACAAACAGTTTTTTGCCAGTCATTTAAATTTGGGGATTTAGGTCATTTTTTTCAGCAACCCTCTATCTCTCTCTTATACAAACACACACACACACACACACACACAATATATATATATATATATATATATATATATATATATATATATATAAATTAGTTTTTTCTTATGTTACTGAGTTCATTGCAAAATAGTTTGAGAAAAGGAAATTAGGTAGGCCTTGTTGATTTCTTTATCTATGTACAGGCTAAATACCTACCTCCAGAAGTATTATACACACACACACACAGAAGATTGTTTTTTAGTTTTTACTTCTAAGAGCTGTTTTGAGCATTGAAGCATTTTTAATTTAGAATGGAGGCAATTCTACTATAGGATTATATTCACTAAGAAATTTTATCACTGCATCTCATCAACAGTACATGATAAAGAAACCTGTGCAAAAAGTTGGAATCAATTCTAAGTATTGACTATAGGTTTGAATTTGTAAAATAATATAGAATTATGAATTATAAATATAAATTTAATAATTAGTGGGATAATTGTTTAATAACAAAGATGAAAAGGATTTAATGCTACATACTATATACTTACCATGAGTAAACTGGCCATATATAGGCTAACTATAACAAAGGAGATATGCATAAACAAATAAGGGAACTAACAGGACAGAAGACTTGCTCGTCAACAGGCTGCATAAAATCGAAGGATAGAATGCTCATAAAATTCTTCAGTGCTGGAATTAATATATTGGAGAATTCTCCCATGATGAAAGAGAACAACTAGCAATACACAGAACTACTGGCAAGCCTGAAATTCTAAGCACTAAAGTAGAAGCTGCACTGGCAAAATTGAACAAGGAAGCAGAGTTAGAAAGAATTGTAACAGAAATTCTGACAGCCTTAGATGATTTTGGTATAGACAGAAATAATAAATGAAATCTACAACAGTGGTGATATACCAGAAGATCTCAGCAGATCTATTTTCATAGCACTATCTAAGAATCCAGGCACAAACAAATGTGAACTTCACTGAACAATCAGCCTAATGAGCCACATAACAAAACTCATCATCTGTATTCTTGTGAATAGAACACACAGCAGAATCAGGTCAGATAGGACAAGAATAGTGTGGGTTTGTTAAAGACACCAGAACAAGGAACATGATATTCATTAAAGAACAATACAAATGCAGATGGATGTGCACCTGTGTTTTATAGACTACGCAAAGGTGTTTGACAAAGTATACTACAAAGATCTGTTGGAACTGCTCAGCAACCTTGATATATTTGGGAACAATATTAGAATAATAAAGAACCTATATTGGCAGCAAACGGCCTGCATGTGTATAGAGAATGACTTTAGCAGATATACAAAAATAGAAAGGGGGTGTAAGGCAAGGATATGTCTTCTCACTGGACTTATTCAACCTATACAGCAAAGGAGAGCAAGGGACTAAAGCAAAAACTACAAGAAGACAGAAAGCATGGTCATTAGCAAAAAGATGAGCCGAAAATGCAATTTACAGTTTGCGAACACTAAAATCAAACAAGTGTAGAAATTTAAATATCTGGGAAGTGTTCTAACAGAGGATGGTAAGTGTTATGTTGAGATTTGAAGACCTATTGGGATGACCAAAGACACATTCCAAAAGTTAGGCAGAATATTATGAGACAGGAGGATTTCATTGATAACAATGAAAAAAGTATTGAACTGTTACATGATATCTGTCCTCCCTTATGGTAGTGAATGTTGGGTAGCCTCCTCAAAGATGAAGAAGAGACTTGAGGCAACACAGGTTTGGTTCTACAGAAAGATGCTAAGGATACCATGGACCAAACATGTGTGCAACAATGTGGTTTTGGAGAGGATGCAAAGAAAGAGAAAGCTTATACTTAACATCAGGAAGAGGCAGCTGAAATTTCTGGGACACATAATGAAAAAAGAGGGCTTAGAGAATCACAGAGCGGATAGAGGGAAAGAGAGACAACAGAAAGCAATAGGTGACATACCTAGCAGGCAAGTGGATGAGAGAAGGTTTGGGAGAAGTAGCAAAAGGACAAAACATATTGAGAACTACAAGGGATAGGGGGAACTGGAGAGCCATGGTTGCCTATGTCCTGTAGGGACGAAGAAAAAGATATGTCCTGCATTGATGTGTCTGTTCTGACTTAACTTGCTATTGGTATACTTTAAGAGGTGTTGAATTATGAAAACACTTCTATACAAGAAAACAAAATCTCTATCTATAAAAGGTAGGATGTGTGTGTGTAACGAATGCATGGCCGCAATTTTCGACGGATTTGCACCAAAATTTACATGCACATGCTCCAAGTTAGTGGGAAGGCCAAGATCGACTTTGCATTTCCCAACTCCCATTGATAGTGGAAATAATCGATTTTTTCATCTATCTACGGCAGTTTTCATGTAGTTTGCAGCCATTTTCTACTGGCCCGAGTGAGAGCCTATAGCTAGCTGCCATGAATAGGCAGGAAGATTCTATTGACCAGTGTGAGAGCCAACAGCTGACTGACACGAATGTTAACTAGCATGCTATCATGCAAAACAAATCGATAGCTGCATTCGTCACAAGTGGGAAAAATTTAAATCTGCATGGCACTTTACTCCAATTGGCTCATTCGCTTGCTTAAACTCAATGTTGATTCTGATTCCGCAGAACTGGGTTGGGTGTGAAAAAGTATTTGTTGTTAACATTCTTTTATCATTTGGTTTTTCCAGTTATGAGTCCTTTTTTTAAAGCTGATTGTTTTGTGTTCATTTTGTTTAGTTCTTTTTTCGTAACAGATTTAATGTTTAGTATAGAGCTTATAAAAAATTTGCAGTGTGAGATAGGCAAGAAGTAAGGCATGTAGCAACATCAGCATGGCAAAGGGCACTCCTTTAAAGGCAAGGAAGGGCAAAAATATTTTAAGTCAAGTGATAGCGATTGCTGTATGAGTTGTACGATTTTTTAATCAAGCACGGGCAACGCCGGGCCATGCTGCTAGTAATATAATAAACATTGAAAACTGCCTTGGTTTGAGGCTTGAAAATTAGGATAAATGTATCCATATGTAATCTAGATCTAAAGGCAATTTCTGATTAGACTTTTTATCTTAATCATCAGCTACCAGTGATTCTACTAGCAGCTTAAGTAATTTGTCAAGGTGAAGAAGGTGATCCAACACTCCTCTTCCTCTTCCAGTTTAGTAACTCAACTTAGTTATATACTTCATCTCTATAATTTGGGAGCAGTGATGACCAACTCTCTTATACAAGTCAATATAATTACTTTTTATTTTATCTGTATTTCAATAAAATCTCACTTCCTGATGATTTAATATTTCTTTACCTTAAACCTGTACTGTTTTATACAGCATTTTACAGCAAGGCAGCATGATTAATTAATTTAACCAGGTGTTTACTTGCCCTAAGCAATTATTCAGTAAAATCACTAATCTGGTACCCCACAGGTTCCAACGTGATAGATTAAAGTTAATCAGCCTACAATAGAATATATATCTCCCTTCAGTGAACATGACAGAGCAGACTACAAAGTTTAAGGTAATAATTCAAAGATTAGATGATAAAGATGATTTTCTTTAAACAAACTGTTCAGTATTTCATTGAATATTATCCAAGTTTAAATTTTTAAAAGTAAAAGAAACAAATATAATTAAAAATACATTTATTTTATTCATATACAAACAGAAAAAGTTATAATTTTCTGATCTAGAAACATAAATCTATATATTTCTTTCTTTCTAGAGCATTAAAATATCCAATAAGATATTAATAATAGAAACATTTGAAAAAGAAAACTGGAGACACATACTCTTTGGTTTAAAATTATTTTCTATTTATACATAGTTTAGTAACTTATGCTTTTGTACAATTTACTAACTGATGAAACATCTTCCCAATACTAATGCTGGCAAGTGTATAAGTATTTAAAATAAGTATATACATTGAACTAGAATAACTTTAAAAAGTATATATATTTAATTCTATTTAAATGAGCATATTTTAACTGTTTGTTCTATAAACTTTATCCTATTAATAACTGACATAATTAAAATTACTCTCAAAAGTTGTAAAAGAAACTATTTTGATCTTCAATCTTTATTTTTTTTAATATAAAAATTTCAATTGCTCAATCTATAAAGATACTTCAACTTTATACCAACTGAAATTATGCAAAAATTTTAAACAAAATGAGAAATGAAAATAATATATAAACTTTGAAAGATGCTTGAGTTTTACAGCAAATAAGAGTTTTGTTATTCACTGTTTACTTTTGTTTATAGATAGATGAAAAAAATGGTAAATCCAACATGATACTTTATCTGCTTATTTCAAGTAAAATAATAAGGTTAGAAGTTTTAATTTTTAATTCTAAATTCTGTATAGAATGGAAATTATTAATTTGTCTTTTTAAAAATTTTCCAGTTGGTCATGTTGAACTTTCAACCTTTTTAAAATAGAACAATAGTTGTTCTAATGGAAATGCCTGGTCATAATTAATTGGACTTTAGGATAACATGTAAAGGAGTTGTAAAGCTTTATTTTATTGGTGCAATTTTATTTTTATGATTTTTGAGAATTGAAAGACATTGGCAAACTGTATTAATGCTTTTAATGTCTTAAATTTGATGCATTTTCCATAAAAATGATGACAAAAATCACTCATAAGTACACTGTAAAATATTTTCATGCATATTTTTTTGATGAATCTAAAAACACTATCAGCACGGCAAAAAAAAAAAGGCTTGTTCATATATAAGACATCATTAAAAAAGAATTGATTTCTTTGATGCTGCAAAATATTTTCATGACAAAGATTCTAAAATTTCCTTGAAAATATAATTAATTTTTTCCTCAAGGAAAAGTCTTAGATTGAATGCCACATAATAAATGATATAAAATCTCTCAATACAGCCAACATAATCAAAAGTTTCAGTAATGAGAAACATTTGAATATCTAAGGAATTATAATTATATCTTGACTGTTAATGACTGCAATAACTTTATATTTCCTCACTCAATATTGAAATCATTTTCATTTTTATAATAGTTATACTATTCACAAGTGGAAAATAAGGAATTTCTTCTTATTCTGTTTTAACCTCCGCATTTAATTAAATAGCAATGTTACCTAGCATTATTTTACAGACAAAATAATTTCCTTGTTTTGATGTCAAAATTTACTTTTGCTTGATTGATTTTAGCTGTATTTATTAAGTATTTGTTAAAAATAAGTCAGTGGTTCAATAGATTATAAAATCATACAATTATTTTTACAGTTATTAATAGTCGAAACAATTATACTAAAGATATTTCCAGTATAGTAGTATGTAAAAAAACAATGTGTCTCTGTCCAACTATTTAATGACATAAAAATAAAAACCGGAATCATTACAGCCTCTTTATAATTCACTGACATTTCTATCAGTATATAGGTAAACCAATACGTCTGTGGTTTAATGATGAAAAAAAGGATTTATTTTACACAACAAATATTTAATTTTCAACTTAATCTCCTTGCTCATCTAGGCACTTAATTCAGCAGCGAATATTAATAAAAATCAATTGAACATTATACAATGAAATTTTCAGTCTTGACTTATTGATGCAGTCTCATACATACTTTTTTTTTTTTTTGCTTTAAATAATATATTTTAAGAAGGATTTTGTGTGGCTTGTAGAAATTTTTGCCAGAGTGAATCAATGCATTATGATTTTTTTATAATTTGAGGAAACAGTGTTGAATTTGAGTTAAAATTATAAAACAATATTTGCCCCGAAAGTTTTAGAACAAAATACCTATTGTTTCTTTATTAGTTTATCAGTTTTAGCTGTAAATTTCAGTATCATACAAATTTATGATCATTTCCATAGGATACAACAAATGATAAAATTTAGTACACTAAAATGCATGTTTTATTTATTCATGATATCTGATTCAGTTGTGTATCATTTCCAAAACAAAGTTTTCTCATCTTGGTTTTGTTGATTTGATCTTTGTTGTGTCATGTAGGAAAGTGTAAGTTAAATTAGGTGATCTTTATAGTGAAGTAGCTCATTCCCTCTCACCATCCAATTAGAAAATAGAAATTTCTCATGATCTAGTTAAAAAAAATTAATGTGAGGAGACAGCAATTCTTGGCTGGAAATGAACCAATCAAATATAAAAAAAAAAAATAAAACACCCACACAATATTATTTTTTTAATTTCCCAGATGAAACATTGACAATTATCAATTAACCAGTTTTAATTTCACCTGAGTTCAAGTGTCATTGGAGACTTATTTCTAATCTGCATTGCTTATTTATAATAATGATCTGAGATATTAGTCCAAACATTAATAACAATCCACACAGAAATGTTAACACTCATATTATTGTACCATACTTATTACCAATTAACTAAAA
Source organism: Acanthosepion lycidas (assembly GCA_963932145.1). Taxonomy (NCBI): domain Eukaryota; kingdom Metazoa; phylum Mollusca; class Cephalopoda; order Sepiida; family Sepiidae; genus Acanthosepion; species Acanthosepion lycidas. The sequence continues at coordinate 60,351,466 of OZ010592.1, read as the reverse complement.
ATTCAGAAGAATGTTATTGAAAATTCTCTCCAATTTCAACATTTATATAAAATTTATGAAAATGATTTTGTAAAACTTGTTTTAGAATGCAAATACTGCATTAAAATGATCATATATATTGAAAAGATTTGAGGCTGACATAGTATACATTCTCTGATTTTATTATGCAAGTTTATGTTTTTACAAAATAATTGGTATTAATCAAAAATGTTTGCAATATTTTCAGATTATATTTATATGTGCAATATATCACATGATTTTTTAGTGTATAATATCCACCATTATAAAAATATGGATAATAATATTGTTTGGAAATGCCAGGTTCCATTAAGAAAGCAAGCTAAGTACAACATAAATTATTATTTATAAATAATCTCAAAATATAGGCCATTGAAACATAGTTGATTGGCACAATATTCCATCTATCAGAATAAATTATTACTCTATATCCTAATTTGGTCTCCTTAACACACATCAGTCTTTCATTCATTGATTTTTAACTTTTCTACTGTTCCAACTTTATTATTTACAGAAAGTTTTATTGTTTCCTAGGGATTTAGTTTGCTTGAATATTGTTTCCACTTTCATATAACACTCTCTTTAATGAAGAGAGACAAGATTCCTACTGTATTCATAACTTGTGACTTGAAGGACATTCTATTTATTTAATTTCTTTAGAATCATTTTTACAAAGTGGGTAATAGAGCTTTAAATTTTAGAATAACAATTTTACAATTAGAAAGAAGATAAATGTGTATGCATTGTTATTGATATTTGTGTAAATGTTTTGTATTTTTCATATAAACTTGTAGGTTAGATTGTGCATGAGGAAAAAATGTCCAGTTTTAAAAAGATTTTTTTTCTTAAGAAAATTGAACACTGGAGTCAGTTTCTCTATTACAAACTCATTTACAACTTAAAAGTTATAAATCAATATGAGATCAATACAAATATGCCTTTATATGTATGAATTGGTGTACATAATTCCTGAGAACAAAAGCAGATCAGTTAAAGTTGAACAAGTATGAAATTGATGCTAAACTAAAAACAAAATGTCATTATTAAAACTAAATTTCAAATACCATATATACTACAGTATAGTGTGAGTTTATATAATCAGATTTTTTTACTCAAAAGATAGGAAGTTCACATTATACACAAATAAATCTTTTGCTGGGTGGGGGGTTAAAATTAATGCAAAAAATTCAGGTGTCACACTATACATGAAGTCAACTTATACACAAGTATATATGGTAGAAAGTTCACCTGTGACACACATAGTAGCCATAACATTTATGGTAGTAATCATAATTGAAGTTTATCTTCAGAAAGTTTTTAAGATTAACTGTTGATTCTAAATTTCATCAAGAAAAATTTCCCATATTTAAATTTGAATATTCATAATGTGCATGCTCATATGCATTCATGTGTTCATTGTTGCTTCTGTCCCATCACCATTGTATCAATTTTAACCCAAACTTATGTGACCTCCTTATTATCTGATTTTTATATAGGCCGTTTAAGCAAAACTGAATTATTTAATATTAAAAAAGAAAAGATGTTATTAACAATATTGAAATAATAAATCTTTAGTGTACCAAAATTCAGAGCATAATTATTGTCTGAATTTCTTTATATTAATATAAAAATGAATAAACGATAAGTAAAATTTGTGATGGATTGTGGAAACAGCTTTCAAAGTATAGATTGAAGAAGAAATTTATAGTGATATTAAGAATTCCAGGGTTTAAAGAAAGAGCCTGTCTTAATGACAACCAAATAAAATACCTTTTTATAGATAAATTCCTTGAAATAATGATGTAAGTGCTTTTTTGAAAATGAATAAGAGGGTTCTTTATTTTTACTTTTAATAAAAAAAACAACATTTGGAAGCCATTCCTAAGCTTACAAGCCTTTCAAATGTATCTCACTGAACCATCTCAGTTATTTTGATGAATTTGTCAAGGGTGCAATGGTGAAATGGATGTAATATTGATTTATATCCCTGCAAAGGAGAGACACATTACAGAGATAAGAGCATCACCACCACCATCACTACTGGCCTTACCTTTATGTTTATCATAATCATCATCACAATAGTTAGCATCCTAACAGCACCACTTTAAAAACTATCATCATTATCATCTCTTTTGCCATCAGAACTTCATTTGTTATAGGATCATCAGATTGATTGCTTTGTTAATACCACTTTTTAACTATTGTTTTGATTACTATTAGGACCTTAGTATAGCTATCATCACTACCAATATTATCTTTATTGTCACTTTGCAATTATAGAATTTATCATTATATTTTCCATCCAAATAATCTCTATTAAAATTATCATCAAAAGTATAATCCTCATCAATGTCATTTCCATGTATATTGTTATCCTCATTTTTTTAAAACTTTTTATTCTAAAAGTTCTGGACTCATTCTCAACAGTCTTTGAATTTTTGTTCAGGAATGAATTATCACAATATAATCATAAAGTTGCATGAAAATGACAAATGATTTTCATTTCACAAATTCTTATGATACATATATCATCTGTTTGTGATATATTTATGTATATGAGTGCATGTTTCAATTTTTACTGATTTAATGCATATAAAGCATAACTGGATTCTAAATAATTAGCAATGTAATGGAATTGACAAGTCTTAACAAACAATAAGAAAGGGAGAAAAAAACAAAGTAAAAGAATACTAAGCAAATAATATATATGCAAGTCAAAAGTAGACAAAGCAACAAAGCAAAAAGTTCTAGATTCATCAACTATCTTATAAATATATGAACAAATCCAAATACATGATAAGGAATTAGAAAACAAATTATATATTTTTACATTACCAAGATTAGTCATTGTAAAAAGAGTTATTTTCATTTTTTGTATATAAATTCAGTCTTTATTGAAATTTCCATACAAAGAATTTTAAAATTTTATATTTTTATTGTAAATGCTAAACTTTTAGGCTTTTGTGAAAAATCATAGCCTGAAATTAAAATATTTTACATGATGTACGCTTTCATCCTGTCAAATCATTCTTATCAGAAATAGTAATGAATATCAATATTCTAGCCAAAGAATTTTATTTACTCTTTAAAAATGTAATTATTTGTTGGCTTGTATGATAATATGTAATCATTTGTCATATCTTGAGATTGAAACAATTTCAGCACCCATTAAAAAGCTTGAATAAGGAATACTTAGCATGTTTTTCAATCAACAAATAAACTTTCTACAGTTTAAAATTTTGCATTATTTGAAAATATATTAATGCTTTATAATCAAGAGGTTTAAATAAATTTTGGTTGAAACAGCAACACTCTTATAGAATGGTCTCCAAAATAAATTCTGTTTTATGCAGAATGTTGTGTTCCTTGCTCTCAGAATAATTCAAAATAGGTACCTAGTTTTGAATGCATCCATTTCCCCTCTGCAATGCTCTTGAAAACTGACAGTTTTTCCTATGTTTTCCTATGTGATGGATCAAGCAAGTAAATGCAAATGTCTCAAAGTGTCAAGATTTTCATCCCCACAAGGCTGAGAAAATGACAGTTGCTGATGCACACTACTGAGACATGCTGTAAATGTTGGTACTTTAGTGACTTGTGCCTTATGCTAGTTACAGAAACACTAGAGTGACATATCCTGTTGAGGACAGCCGGTGACAGGCAAACTCAAACAAAGCCAAGAAACAACTTGTCATTTTCTGATGTCTATGGAAACACATTTCTGTGAAAATCAGTTGATTCCTTGACATCTGGTTGCCTCTGCCACTGTTATAGCTGCGTTAGTGGCATTCACTGTACAATTGACAATTGACATTGATAATGCTAGATAAAATGTCCATGCTGATTCCCAGACATTCCAACAGATTGAGTTTTATTTATATTTGCATAAAAGCTTAAGTTCAACTAAGTCATGGTTTAATTTGCATGTTGATCAAAAATATTAACCTCTTTCAATATTGTTTTTTAATTTTTGATTTCTTCAGTGAAATTAAATTATTAGTCTGGAAAAAAAACTCAAAGCAGATCAAGTTTAAATTTCCTTATTGTATATGGAATCAGAAAAGTATGACTCAAAATCTAATTCCAATCAAGTATCTTCACCTTTCACTAATGTACTCCTCTTATTTTCAATTGCAGTTGTGACATAAGAGCTTTTAAAATTTTACTGTTATTCTTTTTGGATTACAATTCAAGGAAGAAAGTAAATAAAAATGTAACATTTGACATAAGAGATAGGTGATAGTGATACTTTAAGTTGGTAATTGTAATTGCCTAGGGACGGGATATGGGAGATGAAAAAGATTAAATATCTGATGTTTTATACATACAATAAAAAATAAACAAAAGAGTAGATAATTAGTTATGTCTTAGAAGTTAGTCTCGTGCTAGGAAATAAATTCTGTATCATATTTAGGTTAGATTTGATAACCATAAGTTGTAAAGTAAAATGCTGTATTAAAATGCAAAATATGTAAGCCTATATTACTGAGAATGATTTCCAACAAAAAATTCAAGATTAACCATTTTTTAAAATGTTTTAAAGTAGTTATTTATTAATTTGATAGGGCATGTGTGTGTGTGTGTGTGTGATGGATTTATATATTTATATAGAAAAAAACCACTACATATTTTACATTGTAGCATTAATATTGACACAGCTGCACAAAAATATGTAAACATTTCAAAATGTGTAAACATTTCAAAATATGTAAACATTTCAAAATGTGTAAACATTATTATATTTTTATTTCAAATTGTTTCAGATTGAAATTTTGAAATTATTTTAAGCACACCTAACATAACTACATTATCTGCTACATTATTACTATTATATTTAGTCTTGAAAACATTTGGTTTATCTTCAGAAACTTAGACACTAGAAGTTGTGATCTATTGTTCTGTAATTTTAGTGTCTGAACCATGAACTGTATTAAAATCAGAATATTTCATATCTATCAAAAATATCAAAAGGCAGTTTTTTTTTATTAAACAAAATATTTCATACTATATTCCTCTTAAGCCATTAAATCAAACTATATTGGAATATACACTTGTCTAACATGCATCAAACCAACAAATTGATGTATGGTGATTCTTTCAAATTTATCACTCCTTATTGGTGTTCTCTGTATATTATTGGATCTCATCCTAGAGAGGGTAGTGTAAATACTTTTTCTTCCAGTGATAATCTGCCAAGCCAGATTTTTCCACTGTTGTTTTGGATATCGCCTTTCTATGTTCTTCAAGTTTGGTATGAAGAAGGTGGCAAGTCTCTTTCTATTCTACATAAAATGTTGTAAATGATTTTTTTGTCAGACACTTCTCTTATAAGGACACAACTCTAATAAGGTTTGAAAAAGAGTTTGTACTGTCAACAAACAATAATGTTAAATAATGCACAAATCTCTTGGATTCATTCAGACACACCTCTTACTATTAGTTAGGATGTTGGTACATCCTCATCTTTGAAACAACATAAGATAGTTATTATGCTTGATAGAGCTGATAACATTTGCCTGTCACTGAAGGCAACTAACAAAGCTTTAACACAGCAAGAATTGTTAAAAAAAAATTAAGATATTGTACAATGTATGTTGTTTTTTGTATCCTTCTGCACACAGCAGAGTTATACTTATCTAGTCTTTGGGTTACTCTCACCTATCTAGTCTGTGGGCTCCTCACACCTATCTTGTCTTTGGGCTACTCACACCTATCTAGCTTGTGGGCTATTCAAACATAAAAATAATTATTGTTTTCTTTTTCCATCATGAATATAGATGGCCTGATGGATTTTATATGTTCCAAAAGGACTTTGGCATCAATTTGGCTGGGCCATCCACAGAGTTGAATTTATGGCCAGATTTTCAAAAAGCTTCATACAGATGTTGAAGATCAGAGAGAAAAAAAAGAAGAATTTACTTAATTTATTCTTATCAGACTCCTAAATTGCTTAATATATATTTTAAAAATAAAGTGAATAAGTGTACGCTATGTTTTCACATTTCAAATTTGGTATTAATCAACTGATATTGATAAATTATTCAGATATATTTACATTCATATGATAAATATGCCATGTAAAGTTTAGCTTATATAACTTTTTATTAGAAATATTTATAATAAATTATTTGATGGAAAGATATTTTATTATGCAACTTGAACATTGGTCATATCATAAACAAATATATATAATAGTGTAATTATTGATAAGTTATTGTTTAATTTCAGATGTAAAAAAATTGTCATGAGTCATAAGAAAAACTTCAAAGGAGAAACAAGATATTGTAAAACTATTGAGTGATGGGAATACAATATTGGAAAAATTACAAAAGAGATCAAAGAACAAAAAATCAAACTGAAAATGTTGAAGAAATCAAGAAAAATAGCTTTAAGAATATTATAAGAGATTTGATAAAAATTAAAGGGAAAAAGGAAAAAAAGTGGATTGTAAAAATATTTGAAGATGCTGGTGCTGTGAATATAAATAGAGTGAAATGATGCAAAATATAAACACTAGTTAAAGACATGAAAATAACAAAACTACCACCTTTAAATAAATACCACAACGAGAAACAAGTTAAATGAAAATTGATTTATCAACAGAAAAATTAATGATGAAAATAGAACTACATTTGGTGGACCAGAGCTAGAGATAACATCCTTCATGGAAATAGTGACTGTTTCTTAGAAAATAACAGAGGAAGTGGAATTATATTAAAATATTATTCCCTAACTCCTCATCAATTGCAGTCAGTAAAATTATAGGTCCCTTCAAATTTGATGATTGTATCAAATATGATTGTAAGGTTTTGAGAATTTTTGAGTGGCTAGTTTACAACCAAGAAGCTTTCAGTTGAAGAGTATATTCATATAAGATAATTCTCCTTCATATTTTGTGAATCTATTATCCACTTTACCAAAAAAGGTTTTAAAGAAACCAAATTAATAGAATTGCTTTTTAGTCTTTCTAGATATGAAAATAAAAAACTTGTGGTTCAACCATTAAAAAGAAATGAATATAGAAATGAAAAACAATATTCAAGCAAAGATGATATCTGGGATGCACTAAAACCACTGTATGTTAAAGTTAAAACAGTACAAAACCAGTGATATGAAAAGTTGATGAATTTTACAGAATGTCAAGTAACATATAAAATAACAATTTATTCCAGCAAATAAAATATTGTATTAATCAAATATATGTTTCTATATAAATGGAATATTGTGCTAATCAAATGTTTCTTTTGGAATTATTTATATGCACTTTGCTTAATAAAACCTGCCCCACCAATGCAAAAAAAAAAAAAAAATTTTTAATTAGGATAAATATTATAAACAGAAACTCACACAATATATTGCTCATATAAATATATCCTGAAAATTTTGCCAATATTGATTAATACAAACATTAACTTGCATAATAAAATCTGATATAGTTTAGTTTCATTTATTGATTGTAAATGCTTAATCTAATCTGATTAAATGGAAATAAATGAATTATTACTTATGCATAGAATAGATTTTATATAACAATATGTTCATCATTTACTGAGGTTATGAATCTATATGTGAGGTAAGTAGTAAACTCATCATAATCATGTCCAATTTTCATCTCCAATATCAAATTTACAAAATAAAGACAGAATTATAATCATATTGTTCTGTTTTTATGAAGAAATTTATAAACAGATTCTGTTTAGTCAGAAATGCAAAAACAATAAAACTGAAGAGATCATAATGTAAATTTTCAACAGAAAAAAGTGGACAGTTACTTCATCATATACATCAATGACATATTAGAAAGCTACTATTCAACTCTTATGTAATAATTTATTTGCCTTTTTCTTAAGAACTGCAATGCAAATTTTTATTTTATTAATTCCCTGGAAGATTCTGTCTAGTTCATTGACTAAGAAATATCAATAAGAGACTTTGAAATGCTTCTAACCAACAATGTCACCTCTCATAACAATAATTATTTAATCTATTTATACTTTGTTATTTTTATTACTTCAAACATTATTTTGGTGGTTACCCACCTTTGAAATAGACACCCTATTTTATTTTAAACAGTGTGTATTATGTCTATATATTTTCTTTCTTTTATATAAGATTTTTATGCTAAGCTCACCTGGTAATAGGAATATACTCAGATCTGGTGACTTTCAAGTCCATGTTTCAACTCAAAATAATGATAAGGAATCAAACAGTATACTGTAACAGTTTAAGAGTATAAGTAAAAGCAATCTATATGTCTGTTATTTTATACTGAGAAATATCAAGCAATACAATGAACAATTGAAACATTATTTAAAAGACAAGATGAGAATACTCAGCATTTTTTTTAAATATTGGAAAATTATTTCAATATTTAAAAAAGGAAAAGGCTAAAATAGAACTAAAAATAACAAAGAAAAATATGCTAATATAATTTTTCATCAGCAATAAATATACAGAAGTATGAATTAAATAGGAAAATATTCCTGTTTGAAATTGGCAAATGATGAAATACGATATATTTGATTATAAAAACATATTTCTTCATTACAGTTTATTTGCAGATCGACTTCTTAGCAAGAACTTCAATTATGCAGATACATTTTATTTTCATAATGTAAAATAATATCAGAAGTTATTTTAATCTTACCTCAATATCCTCAACAATTCAAAGAACTTATGATTATACAAAGTATACAATCATGTCAATGAATTTTTACTGATACATTTTTGTATTTTTTTGTAACATGCAAGTCAAATTAATCATTTTCTTGGCCAGTACACAATTCTATCTTTTTTATTCCTCAAAAGTGACATGACTAAAACATTATGGATTGTATCAAAAGCTATAATCAGTAGTAAATTGTTTTTCAAATAGATTATGAATTTATATATAATACTCTATGTAACTATGTAATTTGTTTCTGGCTGTGGTAACTCCAACACAGTTTCTAATCACCTTTGTTTAGTCAGCATTATTTTTCATTTAAAAGAATTTATATGAGTGCAAACATTTTGCATTATCAGTTTTCTTTCAATCTGTAAATAGGCCTAGCTGGCAACATCTCAAATGACATTTTTGCAAAAGTATAGTACCTGTTAATTTTAACATATGCAACAGAGCAATACCCTGTGATCATGTGATTTTTAATATCTCAGATTGGATGATAAGTTTAATTCAACTTTAGATATCCACTGTCTGAAATATTATATCTTAAAACTGTGCATGAGAATTTTCCATGATAGTGTTATTCATTTGAATCAATGTTGATTTGATGCAATGAATATCTATGGGCTAACAATGCATTTGTAAATTTTAAAGGCTTCGCATCAGAAAGAATGTATGAATTTGTTTATACAATTTTTTCATGAGAATGATGAATTTATAAATACTCAATATTATTGAACCTCTTTGCATATTTGCTGTTAACATATTTCAACCAAAGAGTATTGGGTATACTAATAAATTAATATATTAATAGCAAAGAATTATTGGATGAAATTGGTCTTCTCAAAGTTATAGACAATGGTGAATTTATATATAACATTTAAATAGTAAACTGATTCAGGTAGCTGTTAAAATTTGGTTAATGTGAACATTCTAAAAATGATACTCAACAAATCTACCAATTTTTATTTTTTAAATAAAATCAGAATATTCCAGCAAAAAAACCCCAAAACACAATGTTTGAGTAAGATATGTTTTCAAAAATTAAAATAGAAAATTATAAATTATGAAAAGAGTTTAACAGGGATTTTACAAGTATTTAAACATAACTTTAATTAAAATGTTGTCCTTCAGACCTATATTCATTACAACCTATGTAGTATAAAAAAACACCATCTTCAATGTTGTTAATTTAAAAATGTCTATTACAAATGCAATTTGAATTTAGCAAATACTTATGAAAATAAAAATCTGTACCTTGGTATTGGTTCCTTATGTTATAAATTTTTGAAAATAATTATATCTTCTTTTTTTCTTAACAATAACTTGTGGATAAATGGTTTGCTGAAAATGTTAATTGCTTTCATAATTAAGAGGATTTAGTCCAGATAAGTCAGAATAAGCTGCAGGCCAAATAAATTTATTTGTCTGGATCACTTATTAAGTAATAAAATGTGTTTGTTCAAAGACTTATACTTGTAGGCTGATTGATAAGACATGATTGATTTTCAATACAATGAATAACACAAAGTAGACAGTAATGGATTGAATGTAATTAGATTAGACGATGTCAGATTTTATTATGCAATTTGATAGTAATCAACAGATGTTTGTATAATTTTCAGAATATAATTTTATGATAAATATGCCATGTAAATTGTAGCTTATAATATTTGTTTTTATTAGAAATATCCAGTGACTTATTTGATTAGATTTTATGATGCAATTTGAAAGTTACTCATCATATTGTAAATAAAGATAAATATAACAGTATAATTATTGATATCCATTTTTAATCTAAAATATATAAAGATTGTTAAAAAAGCAAAAGGATATTGTAAAGTTATTGAGTGAAGGAAGCACAATGTTGGAAATTGTGAAGAAACTGAACAGAAATAAAAAAAGTAATAAACATTGGCAAGGTGAGAATAATAAAATAAACCAGCTTCAGAATGTCACAAAAAAAGATTTGAAAAAAGAAAACTGTATTAAGCAAGAAAAGTGAATTGATCAGTAAAAAATGTTCGAAGTTGCTGCTGTTATAAATGTAAACAGAAAAAGATGCAAAGTATTAAGAATATTGGCTAAAAACATGAAAGCAACCCAACTACCAGAGTAACTTTTAGCAATAAATTTCAAGTAATATTGAATGGAGCTGGACCTTCATGGCAATAGTTAATCAACATATTCTAGAAGAAAACAGGGAAGAGATGGAGTAATATTTTGATTAATGTTGGCATTAAAATTATAGATCCCTTGAAAGTGATGAATCTTCAAGATAAATGCAGAGAATTATAGTAAATTTGTAGGTAAGACATTTTTGGGTAGTACATATCACAATCAAGAAATGCTCTTTACATTCTGAAAATACATTAATAAGTCCCTCATCCAGATATTAATTGAATAGAAGACTTTTTGTTGTAAAAGTGTGGCATATAAGAATAGAAAACACTGGTTCAAGCAAAGAAGATACCTGATAATAATACTGCTGCATATAATGTTAAAGTTGAAACTGTAGAAAAGTTAACAAAATCAATGAATGAAAGATTAATGTCTAGATGCTTATTGTGAAAACACAGACTTGTGTAATAAAATCAAATATAGTTTTTGGAGGGTAAATTTTGACTATTGTTATTAATCTTTTTACTCAAATGTCTATAATTGCTGTATAGTGCATTTTCTTTAGTGAATTATATTCATAATCACTTTGAAATGGGAAATTTTGAATGAATGTTTGAAATCTATTTAAAGTACTTCAATCATCATTGATACTTACAATTTCATAATTCGCAATTTTAATCTTCATTTTAACTATATCAACTACACCTTAATTTTCATTATGACCCTTACATTTGTTATAGCCTTCAACGATCTTGATTAAAATCCTCAACTTTGTTATTACCATTGTGGTCATCATTGTAATCAATAGTTCTTATTATCATTATCTTCATCATCAACAAAATCAGCTCATTGAAGTCAATGTTTATGACAATCATTAATGTAATCATTTGTGACTTTCATTTTAATTATTTGTCAGTATTTGCTGCATCATGATTATTATCCTCATCAGTATTACAAATTTCATTCAGATATTAGTACATCTCTTCATTGTACCTGTAATCATTATTAATGTTATTGTCATATCATAAATACCATTGTCATACTCATACCAGTTAGAGTATAGTCAAGAGTATAGTTTTATCTATGTCAAATATCAATATTTTACCTTTTATATATACACTAGCAGGATTCATCCATTTGCTATCGATTTGCAAAGTAAAATATATTCACTACTTGAAATCTTTGAAACAAAAATTTTAAATGAACATTTCATTCATAAATTGGCTTGTTATAGTTAAGGCAAGTTTTACAATTAGATGCCAACTTGTTGAAGGCCAAATAGAATGCAAATTTCAAACACTTTTCTGCATTATGTAAGACAATATTCCTAAACAGAACTATTTTTGATATGAAAATCAAAACAATCCTCGAATAAAAGAACTGTAATGAAAGACAGTTAATTAATGGAATAAAATTTTTTCAATATGCAAATTAGTTAAACCTGAAGAGTGATATTACCTAGAAGTAGGTAATATATAATACAGATATTGAGCTGTTAGTGTGCAAATTCCTCCTGGGAGGGGTGTGTGTGCTCGGATACTTACCGGTCACAGGGCTCCGTCCCTGTGTTGGTGGTATCATGGCTATGACTAGCTGGGACTGGCTCTGACCAGTTTGGACCAGCTATGACAAGCTATGACCAGCTTAGACCAGCGGCCAGAGTAAAAACACTCGGATCCCCATGTTAAAAAACTGACCTTGTGTCACAACCTGACTCAGTGGGGGGGGGGGGTCAAGTAAATACTGTGCAAATTCCTCCTTGGAGGGATTTCATATTATTTATCATCTCTCAGTCGTGTCTTTGTTTTTGGACAGAGTTCGCTCAGGCGCTTCTCTGTCAAAGGACAGAGGGGCAACTGAGGAAAATTATACTGAAGAGGTGCCCAGCCCTGAGGAACAGCTCCCCAAGGCTGTGCCCTCCCATTGCACAAGAGGGAAGGAGGCCAGCGCAATCAACGGTTGTGGGGGCTGAGGGGAATTTTTTACCCTGCCCGGGTGCAAGCACTCGGGCCCCACATTAATCCGACCTTGTTTCACATCACATTCTCGTGGGGGAATGAGTAAACACCAGGCAAATTCTTCCTAACACATGGCTTATCTCTCAGTTGTGTTTCTGTCTTTGGGCACAGTGTGCTCAGGAGCTTCTCTGTCAAAGAACAGAGTGGCAACTAAGGAAAATTATACTGAGAGGTGCCCAGCCCTGGGGAACTGCTGCCTGAGGCTGCACCCTCTGATTGGCACCAGATAGAGGGATCAGTGCTAGCACCAAGGTCAGCGCAACTGACTGTTGTGGGGGCTCTGGGCAATTTTTGTTCCTTGCCTGGGTGTTTGCACTTGGGTCCCCACCTTAGAAAAAAATCTTGTGTCATGTCTCGTCTCAGTGGGGAGACAGAGTAAATACCGTGTGTAAATTATTCTAAAGTAGTTTGTTACACTGTATTTATCATCTCTCAGTTGCATCTCTCTCTTGCAAGGACTCAGTCAATTTTTGTTTCTAGCTCAGGTGTACATGCTCAGGCTCCCCACATAATACCAACCTTGTGCCACAACCTGACCTTGTGGGTGTTGAGTAAATACAAATTACAATAAATAGTTTGTAACACCCTAATTATCATCTCTTAGTTGTGTCTCTGTCTTTGGGCAGATGTGCTCAGGGGTGGCTGCATCAAATTTGCAACTGAGAAAAATTATACTGAGAGGTGCCCAGCCCTGGGCAACAGCTGCCCAAGGCCATGCTCTCATTGCACCAGAGAGAGGAATTGGGGCTCACACTGAGACCAGTGCAATTGATGGTTAGGTGGGCTGCAGGCAATTTTTGTTCCTAGCCTGGGTGTACACACTCGGGCTCCCCACATTAAAAACTGACGTTGTGTTGCATCTCATCTTAGTGGGAAGACAGAGTAAATACTTTGTGTAAATTACTCTCTCAAGTAGTTTGTAACATATTATTTATTGTCTCTGTCTCTCAGTTGTGTCTTTGTCTTTGGACAGAGTGCACTCAGCGGCGGCTCTTACAAAATTGCAACTGAGGAAAATTATGCTGAAAGCTGCCTAGCTCTGGGAAAAGCTGCCCAAGGCCATGCCTTTTCATTGCACTAGAGAGAGGGAATGGTGCTTGCACTGAGTCCAGTGCAACTGATGGTTGTTGGGGCTTGGTCAATTTTTGTTCTAGCCCAATGTACATGCTTGGTTCCCTACCTTACAAACTGACCTTGTGTTGCATCTCATCTTAGTCGGGAGACAGAGTAAATACTGTGTGTAAATTACTCTCTCAAGTAGCTTGTAACATGTTTATTTATCATCTCTCCTCACATTAAACTGACCTTGTATTACAAAGTGACTTCTTGGGGGTTTAGTAAATACCAAATTACTATAAAGTGGTTTATAACATGTTTATTTATCATATCTCAGTTGTGTCTCTGTCTTTGGGCAGAGTGTGCTCAGGAGTGGCTCAATTGAAGGACAGAGTCGCAACTGAGGAAAATTATATGGAGAGGTACCCAGCTCTGGGGAACAGCTACCTGAGGCCATGCTCTCTTATTTCATCAGAGAGAGGAATCAGTGCTCGCACCAAGGCCAGTGCAACTCATTAATTTTTTGTTCCTAGCCTGGGTGTACGTGCTCTGGCTCCCCACATTAACTTAAATTCAGTCTTTATTGAAATTTCCATACAAAGAATTTTAAAATTTTATATTTTTATTGTAAATGCTAAACTTTTAGGCTTTTGTGAAAAATCATAGCCTGAAATTAAAATATTTTACATGATGTACGCTTTCATCCTGTCAAATCATTCTTATCAGAAATAGTAATGAATATCAATATTCTAGCCAAAGAATTTTATTTACTCTTTAAAAATGTAATTATTTGTTGGCTTGTATGATAATATGTAATCATTTGTCATATCTTGAGATTGAAACAATTTCAGCACCCATTAAAAAGCTTGAATAAGGAATACTTAGCATGTTTTTCAATCAACAAATAAACTTTCTACAGTTTAAAATTTTGCATTATTTGAAAATATATTAATGCTTTATAATCAAGAGGTTTAAATAAATTTTGGTTGAAACAGCAACACTCTTATAGAATGGTCTCCAAAATAAATTCTGTTTTATGCAGAATGTTGTGTTCCTTGCTCTCAGAATAATTCAAAATAGGTACCTAGTTTTGAATGCATCCATTTCCCCTCTGCAATGCTCTTGAAAACTGACAGTTTTTCCTATGTTTTCCTATGTGATGGATCAAGCAAGTAAATGCAAATGTCTCAAAGTGTCAAGATTTTCATCCCCACAAGGCTGAGAAAATGACAGTTGCTGATGCACACTACTGAGACATGCTGTAAATGTTGGTACTTTAGTGACTTGTGCCTTATGCTAGTTACAGAAACACTAGAGTGACATATCCTGTTGAGGACAGCCGGTGACAGGCAAACTCAAACAAAGCCAAGAAACAACTTGTCATTTTCTGATGTCTATGGAAACACATTTCTGTGAAAATCAGTTGATTCCTTGACATCTGGTTGCCTCTGCCACTGTTATAGCTGCGTTAGTGGCATTCACTGTACAATTGACAATTGACATTGATAATGCTAGATAAAATGTCCATGCTGATTCCCAGACATTCCAACAGATTGAGTTTTATTTATATTTGCATAAAAGCTTAAGTTCAACTAAGTCATGGTTTAATTTGCATGTTGATCAAAAATATTAACCTCTTTCAATATTGTTTTTTAATTTTTGATTTCTTCAGTGAAATTAAATTATTAGTCTGGAAAAAAAACTCAAAGCAGATCAAGTTTAAATTTCCTTATTGTATATGGAATCAGAAAAGTATGACTCAAAATCTAATTCCAATCAAGTATCTTCACCTTTCACTAATGTACTCCTCTTATTTTCAATTGCAGTTGTGACATAAGAGCTTTTAAAATTTTACTGTTATTCTTTTTGGATTACAATTCAAGGAAGAAAGTAAATAAAAATGTAACATTTGACATAAGAGATAGGTGATAGTGATACTTTAAGTTGGTAATTGTAATTGCCTAGGGACGGGATATGGGAGATGAAAAAGATTAAATATCTGATGTTTTATACATACAATAAAAAATAAACAAAAGAGTAGATAATTAGTTATGTCTTAGAAGTTAGTCTCGTGCTAGGAAATAAATTCTGTATCATATTTAGGTTAGATTTGATAACCATAAGTTGTAAAGTAAAATGCTGTATTAAAATGCAAAATATGTAAGCCTATATTACTGAGAATGATTTCCAACAAAAAATTCAAGATTAACCATTTTTTAAAATGTTTTAAAGTAGTTATTTATTAATTTGATAGGGCATGTGTGTGTGTGTGTGTGTGATGGATTTATATATTTATATAGAAAAAAACCACTACATATTTTACATTGTAGCATTAATATTGACACAGCTGCACAAAAATATGTAAACATTTCAAAATGTGTAAACATTTCAAAATATGTAAACATTTCAAAATGTGTAAACATTATTATATTTTTATTTCAAATTGTTTCAGATTGAAATTTTGAAATTATTTTAAGCACACCTAACATAACTACATTATCTGCTACATTATTACTATTATATTTAGTCTTGAAAACATTTGGTTTATCTTCAGAAACTTAGACACTAGAAGTTGTGATCTATTGTTCTGTAATTTTAGTGTCTGAACCATGAACTGTATTAAAATCAGAATATTTCATATCTATCAAAAATATCAAAAGGCAGTTTTTTTTTATTAAACAAAATATTTCATACTATATTCCTCTTAAGCCATTAAATCAAACTATATTGGAATATACACTTGTCTAACATGCATCAAACCAACAAATTGATGTATGGTGATTCTTTCAAATTTATCACTCCTTATTGGTGTTCTCTGTATATTATTGGATCTCATCCTAGAGAGGGTAGTGTAAATACTTTTTCTTCCAGTGATAATCTGCCAAGCCAGATTTTTCCACTGTTGTTTTGGATATCGCCTTTCTATGTTCTTCAAGTTTGGTATGAAGAAGGTGGCAAGTCTCTTTCTATTCTACATAAAATGTTGTAAATGATTTTTTTGTCAGACACTTCTCTTATAAGGACACAACTCTAATAAGGTTTGAAAAAGAGTTTGTACTGTCAACAAACAATAATGTTAAATAATGCACAAATCTCTTGGATTCATTCAGACACACCTCTTACTATTAGTTAGGATGTTGGTACATCCTCATCTTTGAAACAACATAAGATAGTTATTATGCTTGATAGAGCTGATAACATTTGCCTGTCACTGAAGGCAACTAACAAAGCTTTAACACAGCAAGAATTGTTAAAAAAAAATTAAGATATTGTACAATGTATGTTGTTTTTTGTATCCTTCTGCACACAGCAGAGTTATACTTATCTAGTCTTTGGGTTACTCTCACCTATCTAGTCTGTGGGCTCCTCACACCTATCTTGTCTTTGGGCTACTCACACCTATCTAGCTTGTGGGCTATTCAAACATAAAAATAATTATTGTTTTCTTTTTCCATCATGAATATAGATGGCCTGATGGATTTTATATGTTCCAAAAGGACTTTGGCATCAATTTGGCTGGGCCATCCACAGAGTTGAATTTATGGCCAGATTTTCAAAAAGCTTCATACAGATGTTGAAGATCAGAGAGAAAAAAAAGAAGAATTTACTTAATTTATTCTTATCAGACTCCTAAATTGCTTAATATATATTTTAAAAATAAAGTGAATAAGTGTACGCTATGTTTTCACATTTCAAATTTGGTATTAATCAACTGATATTGATAAATTATTCAGATATATTTACATTCATATGATAAATATGCCATGTAAAGTTTAGCTTATATAACTTTTTATTAGAAATATTTATAATAAATTATTTGATGGAAAGATATTTTATTATGCAACTTGAACATTGGTCATATCATAAACAAATATATATAATAGTGTAATTATTGATAAGTTATTGTTTAATTTCAGATGTAAAAAAATTGTCATGAGTCATAAGAAAAACTTCAAAGGAGAAACAAGATATTGTAAAACTATTGAGTGATGGGAATACAATATTGGAAAAATTACAAAAGAGATCAAAGAACAAAAAATCAAACTGAAAATGTTGAAGAAATCAAGAAAAATAGCTTTAAGAATATTATAAGAGATTTGATAAAAATTAAAGGGAAAAAGGAAAAAAAGTGGATTGTAAAAATATTTGAAGATGCTGGTGCTGTGAATATAAATAGAGTGAAATGATGCAAAATATAAACACTAGTTAAAGACATGAAAATAACAAAACTACCACCTTTAAATAAATACCACAACGAGAAACAAGTTAAATGAAAATTGATTTATCAACAGAAAAATTAATGATGAAAATAGAACTACATTTGGTGGACCAGAGCTAGAGATAACATCCTTCATGGAAATAGTGACTGTTTCTTAGAAAATAACAGAGGAAGTGGAATTATATTAAAATATTATTCCCTAACTCCTCATCAATTGCAGTCAGTAAAATTATAGGTCCCTTCAAATTTGATGATTGTATCAAATATGATTGTAAGGTTTT
This sequence comes from Acanthosepion lycidas, assembly GCA_963932145.1. NCBI lineage: Eukaryota > Metazoa > Mollusca > Cephalopoda > Sepiida > Sepiidae > Acanthosepion > Acanthosepion lycidas. The sequence goes on along the minus strand of OZ010592.1, from coordinate 60,333,088 downwards.
GAGAATTTTTGAGTGGCTAGTTTACAACCAAGAAGCTTTCAGTTGAAGAGTATATTCATATAAGATAATTCTCCTTCATATTTTGTGAATCTATTATCCACTTTACCAAAAAAGGTTTTAAAGAAACCAAATTAATAGAATTGCTTTTTAGTCTTTCTAGATATGAAAATAAAAAACTTGTGGTTCAACCATTAAAAAGAAATGAATATAGAAATGAAAAACAATATTCAAGCAAAGATGATATCTGGGATGCACTAAAACCACTGTATGTTAAAGTTAAAACAGTACAAAACCAGTGATATGAAAAGTTGATGAATTTTACAGAATGTCAAGTAACATATAAAATAACAATTTATTCCAGCAAATAAAATATTGTATTAATCAAATATATGTTTCTATATAAATGGAATATTGTGCTAATCAAATGTTTCTTTTGGAATTATTTATATGCACTTTGCTTAATAAAACCTGCCCCACCAATGCAAAAAAAAAAAAAAAATTTTTAATTAGGATAAATATTATAAACAGAAACTCACACAATATATTGCTCATATAAATATATCCTGAAAATTTTGCCAATATTGATTAATACAAACATTAACTTGCATAATAAAATCTGATATAGTTTAGTTTCATTTATTGATTGTAAATGCTTAATCTAATCTGATTAAATGGAAATAAATGAATTATTACTTATGCATAGAATAGATTTTATATAACAATATGTTCATCATTTACTGAGGTTATGAATCTATATGTGAGGTAAGTAGTAAACTCATCATAATCATGTCCAATTTTCATCTCCAATATCAAATTTACAAAATAAAGACAGAATTATAATCATATTGTTCTGTTTTTATGAAGAAATTTATAAACAGATTCTGTTTAGTCAGAAATGCAAAAACAATAAAACTGAAGAGATCATAATGTAAATTTTCAACAGAAAAAAGTGGACAGTTACTTCATCATATACATCAATGACATATTAGAAAGCTACTATTCAACTCTTATGTAATAATTTATTTGCCTTTTTCTTAAGAACTGCAATGCAAATTTTTATTTTATTAATTCCCTGGAAGATTCTGTCTAGTTCATTGACTAAGAAATATCAATAAGAGACTTTGAAATGCTTCTAACCAACAATGTCACCTCTCATAACAATAATTATTTAATCTATTTATACTTTGTTATTTTTATTACTTCAAACATTATTTTGGTGGTTACCCACCTTTGAAATAGACACCCTATTTTATTTTAAACAGTGTGTATTATGTCTATATATTTTCTTTCTTTTATATAAGATTTTTATGCTAAGCTCACCTGGTAATAGGAATATACTCAGATCTGGTGACTTTCAAGTCCATGTTTCAACTCAAAATAATGATAAGGAATCAAACAGTATACTGTAACAGTTTAAGAGTATAAGTAAAAGCAATCTATATGTCTGTTATTTTATACTGAGAAATATCAAGCAATACAATGAACAATTGAAACATTATTTAAAAGACAAGATGAGAATACTCAGCATTTTTTTTAAATATTGGAAAATTATTTCAATATTTAAAAAAGGAAAAGGCTAAAATAGAACTAAAAATAACAAAGAAAAATATGCTAATATAATTTTTCATCAGCAATAAATATACAGAAGTATGAATTAAATAGGAAAATATTCCTGTTTGAAATTGGCAAATGATGAAATACGATATATTTGATTATAAAAACATATTTCTTCATTACAGTTTATTTGCAGATCGACTTCTTAGCAAGAACTTCAATTATGCAGATACATTTTATTTTCATAATGTAAAATAATATCAGAAGTTATTTTAATCTTACCTCAATATCCTCAACAATTCAAAGAACTTATGATTATACAAAGTATACAATCATGTCAATGAATTTTTACTGATACATTTTTGTATTTTTTTGTAACATGCAAGTCAAATTAATCATTTTCTTGGCCAGTACACAATTCTATCTTTTTTATTCCTCAAAAGTGACATGACTAAAACATTATGGATTGTATCAAAAGCTATAATCAGTAGTAAATTGTTTTTCAAATAGATTATGAATTTATATATAATACTCTATGTAACTATGTAATTTGTTTCTGGCTGTGGTAACTCCAACACAGTTTCTAATCACCTTTGTTTAGTCAGCATTATTTTTCATTTAAAAGAATTTATATGAGTGCAAACATTTTGCATTATCAGTTTTCTTTCAATCTGTAAATAGGCCTAGCTGGCAACATCTCAAATGACATTTTTGCAAAAGTATAGTACCTGTTAATTTTAACATATGCAACAGAGCAATACCCTGTGATCATGTGATTTTTAATATCTCAGATTGGATGATAAGTTTAATTCAACTTTAGATATCCACTGTCTGAAATATTATATCTTAAAACTGTGCATGAGAATTTTCCATGATAGTGTTATTCATTTGAATCAATGTTGATTTGATGCAATGAATATCTATGGGCTAACAATGCATTTGTAAATTTTAAAGGCTTCGCATCAGAAAGAATGTATGAATTTGTTTATACAATTTTTTCATGAGAATGATGAATTTATAAATACTCAATATTATTGAACCTCTTTGCATATTTGCTGTTAACATATTTCAACCAAAGAGTATTGGGTATACTAATAAATTAATATATTAATAGCAAAGAATTATTGGATGAAATTGGTCTTCTCAAAGTTATAGACAATGGTGAATTTATATATAACATTTAAATAGTAAACTGATTCAGGTAGCTGTTAAAATTTGGTTAATGTGAACATTCTAAAAATGATACTCAACAAATCTACCAATTTTTATTTTTTAAATAAAATCAGAATATTCCAGCAAAAAAACCCCAAAACACAATGTTTGAGTAAGATATGTTTTCAAAAATTAAAATAGAAAATTATAAATTATGAAAAGAGTTTAACAGGGATTTTACAAGTATTTAAACATAACTTTAATTAAAATGTTGTCCTTCAGACCTATATTCATTACAACCTATGTAGTATAAAAAAACACCATCTTCAATGTTGTTAATTTAAAAATGTCTATTACAAATGCAATTTGAATTTAGCAAATACTTATGAAAATAAAAATCTGTACCTTGGTATTGGTTCCTTATGTTATAAATTTTTGAAAATAATTATATCTTCTTTTTTTCTTAACAATAACTTGTGGATAAATGGTTTGCTGAAAATGTTAATTGCTTTCATAATTAAGAGGATTTAGTCCAGATAAGTCAGAATAAGCTGCAGGCCAAATAAATTTATTTGTCTGGATCACTTATTAAGTAATAAAATGTGTTTGTTCAAAGACTTATACTTGTAGGCTGATTGATAAGACATGATTGATTTTCAATACAATGAATAACACAAAGTAGACAGTAATGGATTGAATGTAATTAGATTAGACGATGTCAGATTTTATTATGCAATTTGATAGTAATCAACAGATGTTTGTATAATTTTCAGAATATAATTTTATGATAAATATGCCATGTAAATTGTAGCTTATAATATTTGTTTTTATTAGAAATATCCAGTGACTTATTTGATTAGATTTTATGATGCAATTTGAAAGTTACTCATCATATTGTAAATAAAGATAAATATAACAGTATAATTATTGATATCCATTTTTAATCTAAAATATATAAAGATTGTTAAAAAAGCAAAAGGATATTGTAAAGTTATTGAGTGAAGGAAGCACAATGTTGGAAATTGTGAAGAAACTGAACAGAAATAAAAAAAGTAATAAACATTGGCAAGGTGAGAATAATAAAATAAACCAGCTTCAGAATGTCACAAAAAAAGATTTGAAAAAAGAAAACTGTATTAAGCAAGAAAAGTGAATTGATCAGTAAAAAATGTTCGAAGTTGCTGCTGTTATAAATGTAAACAGAAAAAGATGCAAAGTATTAAGAATATTGGCTAAAAACATGAAAGCAACCCAACTACCAGAGTAACTTTTAGCAATAAATTTCAAGTAATATTGAATGGAGCTGGACCTTCATGGCAATAGTTAATCAACATATTCTAGAAGAAAACAGGGAAGAGATGGAGTAATATTTTGATTAATGTTGGCATTAAAATTATAGATCCCTTGAAAGTGATGAATCTTCAAGATAAATGCAGAGAATTATAGTAAATTTGTAGGTAAGACATTTTTGGGTAGTACATATCACAATCAAGAAATGCTCTTTACATTCTGAAAATACATTAATAAGTCCCTCATCCAGATATTAATTGAATAGAAGACTTTTTGTTGTAAAAGTGTGGCATATAAGAATAGAAAACACTGGTTCAAGCAAAGAAGATACCTGATAATAATACTGCTGCATATAATGTTAAAGTTGAAACTGTAGAAAAGTTAACAAAATCAATGAATGAAAGATTAATGTCTAGATGCTTATTGTGAAAACACAGACTTGTGTAATAAAATCAAATATAGTTTTTGGAGGGTAAATTTTGACTATTGTTATTAATCTTTTTACTCAAATGTCTATAATTGCTGTATAGTGCATTTTCTTTAGTGAATTATATTCATAATCACTTTGAAATGGGAAATTTTGAATGAATGTTTGAAATCTATTTAAAGTACTTCAATCATCATTGATACTTACAATTTCATAATTCGCAATTTTAATCTTCATTTTAACTATATCAACTACACCTTAATTTTCATTATGACCCTTACATTTGTTATAGCCTTCAACGATCTTGATTAAAATCCTCAACTTTGTTATTACCATTGTGGTCATCATTGTAATCAATAGTTCTTATTATCATTATCTTCATCATCAACAAAATCAGCTCATTGAAGTCAATGTTTATGACAATCATTAATGTAATCATTTGTGACTTTCATTTTAATTATTTGTCAGTATTTGCTGCATCATGATTATTATCCTCATCAGTATTACAAATTTCATTCAGATATTAGTACATCTCTTCATTGTACCTGTAATCATTATTAATGTTATTGTCATATCATAAATACCATTGTCATACTCATACCAGTTAGAGTATAGTCAAGAGTATAGTTTTATCTATGTCAAATATCAATATTTTACCTTTTATATATACACTAGCAGGATTCATCCATTTGCTATCGATTTGCAAAGTAAAATATATTCACTACTTGAAATCTTTGAAACAAAAATTTTAAATGAACATTTCATTCATAAATTGGCTTGTTATAGTTAAGGCAAGTTTTACAATTAGATGCCAACTTGTTGAAGGCCAAATAGAATGCAAATTTCAAACACTTTTCTGCATTATGTAAGACAATATTCCTAAACAGAACTATTTTTGATATGAAAATCAAAACAATCCTCGAATAAAAGAACTGTAATGAAAGACAGTTAATTAATGGAATAAAATTTTTTCAATATGCAAATTAGTTAAACCTGAAGAGTGATATTACCTAGAAGTAGGTAATATATAATACAGATATTGAGCTGTTAGTGTGCAAATTCCTCCTGGGAGGGGTGTGTGTGCTCGGATACTTACCGGTCACAGGGCTCCGTCCCTGTGTTGGTGGTATCATGGCTATGACTAGCTGGGACTGGCTCTGACCAGTTTGGACCAGCTATGACAAGCTATGACCAGCTTAGACCAGCGGCCAGAGTAAAAACACTCGGATCCCCATGTTAAAAAACTGACCTTGTGTCACAACCTGACTCAGTGGGGGGGGGGGGTCAAGTAAATACTGTGCAAATTCCTCCTTGGAGGGATTTCATATTATTTATCATCTCTCAGTCGTGTCTTTGTTTTTGGACAGAGTTCGCTCAGGCGCTTCTCTGTCAAAGGACAGAGGGGCAACTGAGGAAAATTATACTGAAGAGGTGCCCAGCCCTGAGGAACAGCTCCCCAAGGCTGTGCCCTCCCATTGCACAAGAGGGAAGGAGGCCAGCGCAATCAACGGTTGTGGGGGCTGAGGGGAATTTTTTACCCTGCCCGGGTGCAAGCACTCGGGCCCCACATTAATCCGACCTTGTTTCACATCACATTCTCGTGGGGGAATGAGTAAACACCAGGCAAATTCTTCCTAACACATGGCTTATCTCTCAGTTGTGTTTCTGTCTTTGGGCACAGTGTGCTCAGGAGCTTCTCTGTCAAAGAACAGAGTGGCAACTAAGGAAAATTATACTGAGAGGTGCCCAGCCCTGGGGAACTGCTGCCTGAGGCTGCACCCTCTGATTGGCACCAGATAGAGGGATCAGTGCTAGCACCAAGGTCAGCGCAACTGACTGTTGTGGGGGCTCTGGGCAATTTTTGTTCCTTGCCTGGGTGTTTGCACTTGGGTCCCCACCTTAGAAAAAAATCTTGTGTCATGTCTCGTCTCAGTGGGGAGACAGAGTAAATACCGTGTGTAAATTATTCTAAAGTAGTTTGTTACACTGTATTTATCATCTCTCAGTTGCATCTCTCTCTTGCAAGGACTCAGTCAATTTTTGTTTCTAGCTCAGGTGTACATGCTCAGGCTCCCCACATAATACCAACCTTGTGCCACAACCTGACCTTGTGGGTGTTGAGTAAATACAAATTACAATAAATAGTTTGTAACACCCTAATTATCATCTCTTAGTTGTGTCTCTGTCTTTGGGCAGATGTGCTCAGGGGTGGCTGCATCAAATTTGCAACTGAGAAAAATTATACTGAGAGGTGCCCAGCCCTGGGCAACAGCTGCCCAAGGCCATGCTCTCATTGCACCAGAGAGAGGAATTGGGGCTCACACTGAGACCAGTGCAATTGATGGTTAGGTGGGCTGCAGGCAATTTTTGTTCCTAGCCTGGGTGTACACACTCGGGCTCCCCACATTAAAAACTGACGTTGTGTTGCATCTCATCTTAGTGGGAAGACAGAGTAAATACTTTGTGTAAATTACTCTCTCAAGTAGTTTGTAACATATTATTTATTGTCTCTGTCTCTCAGTTGTGTCTTTGTCTTTGGACAGAGTGCACTCAGCGGCGGCTCTTACAAAATTGCAACTGAGGAAAATTATGCTGAAAGCTGCCTAGCTCTGGGAAAAGCTGCCCAAGGCCATGCCTTTTCATTGCACTAGAGAGAGGGAATGGTGCTTGCACTGAGTCCAGTGCAACTGATGGTTGTTGGGGCTTGGTCAATTTTTGTTCTAGCCCAATGTACATGCTTGGTTCCCTACCTTACAAACTGACCTTGTGTTGCATCTCATCTTAGTCGGGAGACAGAGTAAATACTGTGTGTAAATTACTCTCTCAAGTAGCTTGTAACATGTTTATTTATCATCTCTCCTCACATTAAACTGACCTTGTATTACAAAGTGACTTCTTGGGGGTTTAGTAAATACCAAATTACTATAAAGTGGTTTATAACATGTTTATTTATCATATCTCAGTTGTGTCTCTGTCTTTGGGCAGAGTGTGCTCAGGAGTGGCTCAATTGAAGGACAGAGTCGCAACTGAGGAAAATTATATGGAGAGGTACCCAGCTCTGGGGAACAGCTACCTGAGGCCATGCTCTCTTATTTCATCAGAGAGAGGAATCAGTGCTCGCACCAAGGCCAGTGCAACTCATTAATTTTTTGTTCCTAGCCTGGGTGTACGTGCTCTGGCTCCCCACATTAACGGACCTTGTGTTACAATGCAACTCTTTCGGGGCTTGAGTAATTACAAAATTAGTATAAAGTAGAACTGGGGTTTTTAATCTCAGAATTTGTGGGAGAATTGAGCTCCAATTTCACATTTATTCATATAGATTCCATAATATAAGGTTTTACTTAATTAGCTATTATGTTTCTCTAACTCTCCAAATGTATAATTCTAATTTCTGTTTTCTCATCTTTACACTATATTAATTTTATCTTATAAATTGTCTCTTGTTCTGTCACCCATAAAATAAAAATAATTGTTTGTACAGAAAATAAGGATCTACAAACATCAAATTGTCTTTACATTAAGTGACATCAGAAGAATTATCGTTGAACTTTAAAAGGTAAGCTTAAACATTAATTCAATACTTAAATGCAGTGATCAATTTTGAGTTCTTCTGTAGTTTATTGATGCTTATAGCATCTACTCTCCCTAGCTATTGTGATGATGGCTAAACCAAGAGTCCTCCATGGGAGTGAGCTTAAATGCCACCCAATAGGGCGGCTTTTAAGCTAGCTTAAAATCTTAAGCTAGCTGCAATTTTGGATACAAGGTTTAATATACATGCATTAGTGAACTGAAATATATTATGGTTTGTTGAAGTTTAAGCTTGTTTGTTTAACTTTGATGAAACAAAGAAAATTCAAACAGTAATTCAAAAGATTTTATTTTCAATCTGTTATAAGATAAAAATGATCAATGGAAATTGAATTTACTAAGTGTAGCATTGTAGCATTGTAAGAGAAATAAATGTATGTTCACAATAGTTCAAACATTATAGATTTAATGAAAAGTTAGTTTTAGTATTTGTCCAAACTATATTTTTTTTGGTATAAATATTATTTGAAAATCTGTGAATTATAGATACAGTCCTAAATAAGTAAACATTCTTGATAGTTACAAATTTTGTCATATACAAATAATGTAATATCAGCAACTAAATACATACTTATGGAATATTTGGATTAAAATCCCAATTTCTTGAACAGGCAATTTAATAAAAGTAAAACAATAAATATTTTAATTTGATTAGTTTAAAAATTACAGGGCATTATATCTCACAATATTACATGTTAAGAAATGATGGGGTGATAAATTCCAAAATATTATCAAAAGATAATTATTCCTCATTTTGATCAAATTGAATTTAAGAGCATTTCAAAATAAATACTTCAGTTTGTCAAAATGTTTATTCTGTTTTTATTGCTTGATGGCATTAAGAACATTTCATTTTAACTAATTTCTATAATAAAAAAGATTCTTTTTAATTGTACTATGATAGATGTCATGTCAGCATGCATTTATTTTTAAATCAAAAGTGGTGTATTTGTTTACTGATTCTAACATTGAACATAGAAAAATAATTAATATCTGGTATATTATGTTTTTATTTTAAGAAAGGTAAAATTCAACTCAGGCACTAAATATATTTATGCAGTTTATAGAGAAAGTAATATGAATTATGCAGTGTATTAAAAGATTTTTGCAAAATGTCATGCTGTGTATTCAATTCTTACATAATAATGACATTCCTCAAGAAATGTGCCTATAATATCAAAAATTATTACATTAGTTATATACAGGAAGATGGAAATCTATTTTCAAAACATTATGCGTTTCACTTCCGGATTGTCCAGATCAAATTATTTTGGAATAATTGTTCAGTCCATAGAAGAATATTCTCTTTGTAATTATTTTGTAATATTAGTAAGCCCAATTATTGTTTTTACTTGACTTTTATCTACCATCTATATGTTAATCATTGCACAGGTAATACTTCCTTAGGAATTAAAAAATATCATAATTCTTGGAACAGTTCAGGTAGATTATGTATATTTAATTTAATTTTGTTGATATAGAAGTAGAGAAAGTGAAAAATTATGGATAAAGAATTTAATGAGTTATCAAAACAAAAGAAGCCAATTTTGCCAACAAATTCATTATAAGTGAATAATTGTTTTGTGGACTAAATACACCTTTCATAGGTTCCTTCATTTTTGATGTTATCTCAGGAAAAATCTATTATCATTTAATCATGTGCTGATTTTGCAGCTTTTATTGGATGAAATAAATAAATTGTGTATGTGTTTATGAAACTTGCTTTGCAATGGTAGATAAACTTATTAATGACAAGTTGATAAAATCAAGTATTGATTTCTTGTAAACAAAATGTTCAGTCCAATGAAAGATAGATTACACTCCCTCTTTTCCCCCTCCTCTCCCCCTCCCTCTCTCTCTCTCTCTGAGCAAATGAAATAAGCCATGATTCACTTGTCCAAAAACATAAGCTCCTATTTCTTTTCAGTTGACAGCTATCTGCTGACATTTATCAAGCACATAACCATTCAATTTCAATAATAAATTACTCAAAATTGATGGTTTCCTATTACTTGCCAAATGAAAGTTTAATCCTCAAAAAATAAAGATTAATTTTGATTTGACAACAATGTGAGGAGTGTAAAAGGGAAGGAAGAGAATTAAAAATTCATTGACAGCAAACAAAATTCCTGATTACTTTGTTTTCATTGTTATTATTTCAGCTCCACTTCAAAAATGTTGAATTTACTATTTGTTAGAATTTATAGAAAACATTTATTAGCTTATTTTTGATCTATGTAAATAAAATGATAGTAAACTTAACTATTTGATTCTTGGATGAGTGCAAGTCAGTCATAAAGCATTCTATTGCAGATCAGAATGTCAAAGTTTGATTATCACAATCAAGTGGGGGATGATAATATTTCCAGCTCACTTGTATATCAAAACAGAGAGATCAACATTATTTTGAAATTATCATTGGTTTCTTGGATTATTTTGCATAAATGCCAAAGTTCCTATCACCTAGTCATCTTGCTGGTATCTCATGGTGAGATATTTATAGCAAGAGATGTTGAATAAAATTTCTATAGAAAATTAAAATCTCTTCAATCTGTCAAAGTTTATTTAAATTATCTTCTTCATAATTTGAACAGAAATAAAAAGGCCAATTTTAAATCACTTCAAAGTATTTGTATCTAGTAAGAAATCCATTTCTAGGATTGACAATAAGAATCCTATATGTAATCTTTATTTGTTGCCATACTGGAATGCCAAGTAGCATAAAGTTCAAACTTAATGGGGCAATATCATAATGCATTCATCTAAACTATGAAAAACTGATTTTCAAGCTCTCTTCCTTGATAATCAGAGCAGAACTTGACCAATTATAAGTCAGCATAGATAATCTATGATATTTACAAATATTTTTCAGTGTTTAGCTTTCTATAGGTATTGTTTAAAGTTATATTTTGGATTATAAGTAGCCATGTTAATGATAAAATTTATATTTAAACTTTCACTGATGAATAATTGAAACTCAGTTCAATTATGAAACAAATCTAAATCAAATTATGGTAAAAAATTCCTTGTCAGTAACAATTCTTGTATTTATAATATACTATTGAATAAATACTTTAAGGAATCTCTTTTCAATGTTAATTTCTTATATTTGTTTTCTGTAATTCTTCCTTTAAAAAACAAAATGAAACAAAAATGTTTGTACTGTTATGAATATCTTACACTGTATTGTAAAATATCGATTAAATTGAGCAATACATTTATTCAATCAAATTTTTTTATATCTCATTCATAATCAGACAACTCACTGTTGCAAATGGAATTGTTTACAGAGTGGGGGAAAAGTTAAGTTTTAAATAGTTTGATTATATTTTAATTATCAACTAATAAAAAAACAAATGCTAAACTTTTCTACAAACTCTGTGGGCACATATTGGCTTATATATTAGGTATTATTAAGAATATATATATATACAAATGTAAGTGTGGATATTAACAAAACTTCCTAATTTTACTCATCAAGGAAATTAATAACATTAAAATTTTGATTCAATGTTGTTTTTTTTGTTTGAATTTCTTGGATGAGGAGTTATTATTTAAACTATTCATATTCGGCCTATTATCCGCATCTTTATTGTTATTATCACATTTCAGCTGCTGTGACTTTGGCTTTCCTCGGGTGTATATTGAGTTGGTTTAACCTATTCTGAACTGTAACCTTTATTTAATCTTCATGGGTAGACTGTTCTTGTTTCATTGCTTATATCTAGGGATATCATCTAGTTCTTATTTTATTTAGTACTTGTTCAGTTATTGCTCACCTCTTTCCACTGAGTGCAAGTACATACTGCTTGATCTCACAACCACTATGTCACCAAATTCACAAACCAACACTTTTATCCACTAGGCCATTGTCCTGTAGGACAATTTGCTATAGTACACTTAGCTTTGATAGATATAAGCAGTGGAATGAGAACAGTTTGCCCTCATAGATTAAATAAAGGGTTCAGTTTAGAATTTACTGTAGGTTACAACTGAGGAAGACTGAAAATCACAATGACAAAAACATTATAACAACTATAAAAATCATCCCTCTCTCAAAATTTATAAACAAATCATACAGATGCATGCTGGGATTTCTTCCTGGCCAATATGGGCCACTTCTCAGTCTCATCCACCATATTTTTGTTCTTTCTTGTCTTGAAGTCAGAATGCTGTAATCACTTAACTGTATCCCTTTTGCATGTTAACACCAATCTTACTTTGTGAACTTTTGCCTTATTAATGTTGCTTTAACTAGTTTTGTCTTGCATGTATATTGTATGCTTAGTATTATTTTGCCCTGTCCTTTTTCTTTTGTTATCATTTATTGGAAACTTTGTCAATTCTATTTGATGGGCATTTTTTGCCAATTACTCTACAATATAGTTTTAAATTTACTGCAAACTTCTAAGCTACATTTATACATAAATAAACAATGACCTAATAAATTAAAAGCTGAAATGTCAAAATAATTCAACTGCACATTTAACATTAATATTTTTTGGAGCTTAGGACTATCTTTTGTAAATAGGAATCTTTGAAATTTATGTTATTTTCCATCTCATAAGTCTTCAATAAATTCTTGTTATATTTCAACCACTAAAAGAAATTAAAATCTTTAATTTCTTTGAAATAAAAACAAGCAATGGATAGAATAAAGATATTACCATAAATTTTTTTACTAAGTTATTTAACTTATAATTTTTTTTATTAAGTTATTTAACTTATAAATTAAATGGATTGTAACTTATTTTACTTTTGTTTTGTGTTGAATATTACTTGTAGTAGTTTTAGTACCTCTAATGATTTTCTTGCTTCAATATTGTTTTCCATTCTCTGTTAATGATGTTACATCTCTGTTAATGATAGACCACAAGTTATAAGTTATTATAAATTAAATGTTTTGTAAATCTCAGCTTATAAAATTAATTCTAGACTTTTAGCAAAATCAATCAAATTTAATATTGTAGGTAGTTATATCCATTTGTACATTCTATGTATAAACAAATGACTAGTAAACAAACCTTATATTTTATTTGAATCTGCAAGCACTAGAAAATAAAATTTCATTAAAAAAATTAACTTTTCTAGTATTTTCATTCTTAAAAATCATTTGTTAAAATATTATTTATGTCCATTTATTCTTGAATATTAGGAATTATGACAGACTAATACAGTGAGTAAAGAAGATGAAAAATGAATACATTTATCTTCTCATTAAGTCATACTTACATTGGACATTTCTATTGCTAATTTAGAGATCAGATGAGCCATAACTCTCATGCTTACGCCTGTTACATGCATTTATGTGTATATTTCATTATGTTAATAATGTATGTTCAAAATTTTGCAACTATTATATCCAAAGATATTGGCAGACTGAAATATGGTGCCAAAAATACAATAAAGAAGTAAAAAACACTTTTAAATTTTTTAAAAAGTGATCTTTCCTTTGTGTAGCATAGACAAAGACATGTCAGGAGAATGTAGACTTATTTCATGTTACAAGTGTTATTATTCTTTTCATTTAGTCTTGTTTAACTGCAATTTTTAAATTCATTTTACTTTTTTTATTTTTCAAATAAAACCTTTTAAATATGACACCTGTCCTTTGATATTTTGGATATCTTACTAAGTACACTGATAATTATCATTGTAAATTCCACACTTTGGATTGCTATCTTGTACAGTTTTAATTATTGTCATTTTGTTACATTTTTTTCTTTTCTGTGACCTCTCTGACAAATTCTTGTACTGTAATGATTAGTCTTTATCTATAAATGATTTTTTTTTAATTACCAGTCAACTGACTTAGCCAAATCCTAATTAGCAAATTCCTCAAGGCTTTATCCATTACCTATCATTACATTATCGAGATGAACTAATCATGTGAAAAGACATAATAATGTTATCATTTCACTTCAGAATCAGTGTTCATTTTTCATTATTATTAACATCATTTGAGATTTCCCTTGCTAGAGTTCTCTTCTCTGTCTCACATACACACACACACACACACACACACACACCCCAACCTAATATGATGAATGCAATCATTTACACAATGTCAGGCTTTATACAAGTTTGTGTTCGCAATAAAATTGGTATTAACCAATTAGGCTTAACATTTTCAGGATAGATTTATATATGCAATATATTATGCAAGTTTCAGATTATAGTATTTATCCTTTTTAAAAATATTGATAAGATAGAGAAATTTGGATTTATTTGGCAAACAAAGTGGAGCATTAATTTTTATAAATAAATTTAAAAGAAAAACAGAAAAATATATTTAACAATATCCCATATACCTGAATAAATTATCTCTTTTATATCTTATGTGTTAATATGAGCTGTTTTACAGTCTATAACCTTTATCTTTCAGCCATTGATTTTTTAAACTTTTGTTTTATGTTGAATATTACTTGTAGTAGTTTTAGTACCTCTAATGATTTTCTTGCTTCAATATTGTTTTCCATTCTCTGTTAATGATGTTACATCTCTGTTAATGATAGACCACAAGTTATCTATTGGATTAATATCTGGGGTGGCTGGAGGCTATTACATTAAGTCATAGAAACCTTTTTTGGCAAAATGGACAATAGTCAGTTTCTCACATTACCTTACATGAATATACACTTTAGCAAAAAGATTCTTGGATAAAGCCTGTAATGCAGGCAAAACATTCTCTGCATTTATATTGAACAATCAACAATTTTGCTTGAATTTTATTGAACAACCTGAAACCCAGCATTGAAAATTACTGTTGAGGAATAAGTTTTAATGTTCTTCATACAGTTCACATATGACACTCTTTGATGTTATGTAGAGATGGTTGTTTAATGTCTTTAGCCAGTATTCTTAATGTTCTCCATCTTTTTTCTTTTTTTATATTTGCAAAACTAACATTTATATTTTTTTGCTGGTCAATCTACCTTTCTACCTTATTACACTTAATTTTTCACAAATTTCTGGTGTCATTCTTAAATTAATTTTTTTTGTTCTTATCTTGCCAATGTTTTCACTTTCTTTTTTCAACTTTTCATAATTCCCAATGGTGTGTTCTCATTAAACTATGACTTTACAATACCTTTTTTCTCTTTTAAGTTTATATCATACATATAATGTAAGGTAATATTTATATATCTGAAATTAAAAATTAAATATCAATAGCTAAACCATTATATCTATTTATTTACAATATGACAAACAATTCTTGAGTTGCATAATAAAATCTGCCAGCATTAAATAAGCTATTGTAAATATTTTTAATGAAAATAGTTATTATAAGTTGAAATTCACTTGATCCATTTATAATATGCATATCAGTATATCCTGAAAGATTTCCACGAATCACTTGCTGATTTTCTCTTGTGTTTGTACAAGATGTTTCTTTCCAATGTGTGTAAAAATTGTACAAAAATAAGAAAAAATTATTAAACAAATGTCCTCCCTGGTATTCAATAAACCTTCCTAAATGAAAAATTACTGCTGAAATGTAACTTAATTAAAGGCATATCTATATATATATATATATATATATATATATATATGCAAACTATGTTAAGTGAAATATATATATATATATATATATATATATATATATTACATTTACACCTCATGCATAAATTTGATGATTATTTATTTGCTTGTCTGCATATGCACACCAGTACATGCATAAATGCCTGCTTGTATTTGGCTGTCTTATTTATCCACTCTACAACTACATATATATATATATATACATATATATATATATATATAATACTCCTAGTAATTCAGAACAAATTAAACAGAAAAGTAAAAGCATTCCATTATAAAAACATCAGTATAATTAAAAAATGTATTCATTAGATTACAATTCAATAAGGAGCCCTCTTACCATTTCTGATAAGGCTCTAAAACACTTACCCTATATGCAAGCTGCTAGTGGCCCACCAGTGGCCCACCAATGACACCACTAGCAGTCCTCTGGTGGCAGCCACTGGCAATCCAACAGTGAGCTACCGGTGGGCTTCTAGCTGTTCACCAATTGTAACATTGCTTATGAACATGCTGGTGGTTCAATAGTGGGCTACCATTGGTAAACACTAGTGGCATGCCACCCGGTGGCAGATTGGTGCTTTGCATGTAGGGTAGTTCCAGTTTTAGACCAAGCTAATATTAAGTATAAATTAATCAGAAATCCACAGTTACATTAATCATCTTCTCTAGATTCTGGGATTAATTAAACAGACAGTTTGGTTGACAGGTTGTTTATTTATTTTATTAACAAATGAAATAGAATTGTAGATGAAGAGAGGAAGTCAGTGGATTGACCATAAAATTAAGAAAATCAACCACATTTCTGGACCAGTAGATCCTAATCTTGTTACATAAACCTAGATTAAATATTTAAATATATTGCACATTTGTGATTAAAAGAAATCCTCTATAAAATTATTCAAAATAATACAGTTAATTATTTTGAATCATTTAAGAAGGAAATTGAAGTTCATCATACCTTAATCCTTAATCAGGTCATCTCTAACTTTTATATCTTTAGTAAAGTGATCTGAATTTACATTTGTTCATTACCATATAATGCTTTTGACATCAGATTTGGGTAATAACTTAACAATTTTAACAAAACCTTAATTTATACATAGCATATTCTTTAGTTAAGCAATCAAAATTCATTCCATACTAGGTTAATAAACTTATTTTAGAAATGTATACTGACCATAGAATATGAAAGATATATATTTAGATATTCTGGTTATTATCAACAGGAAAATTGAGACGTATAAAAGGATAAAGAGAAGTAGAAAGATAGTGTCGTAGAAAAATAAACTCACCAGTAACAGAGCTACTCTCTAATACTAAGCCATATACTTTATATTTTCTTATAAAATGTTTAAAAATGTAAAGTGCTTGTTTAATTTCAAAAATTTAATATTCCATAAACATACTATCAATTTCCTCCATTAAGTTAGATGAAAATTATTTTTAGGAATATTTTTACACTATAAAAAATAAAAAAATTACAATCTCTGAAAGCTTTTAAGTATTTTAACTTTTGAATACTTCAAGATATAAAATTTGTATTAAGAAATATGTTCATAACTTCCCACAAAAATGTAAAGAAACAAAAAGAAATAAACCAGTGCCAGTTTAAATTTGATGGTATTATACAATGAGTGGTAATTAATATGCAAATAAATGTTTCTAGTGCAGATACCTTTCCAAAGAAGAACATCTCATTCTTGAAGGGCTTCAACCTTTTGTACTTTGAAAATATGAAAAAAGTGACAAAAAAGAATTGTCATCATTTTCACGTAGCATTTCTATTCAAAATGTTGTCATTATTTCTGAGAAGAAAGAGAAGTAATTATCTTTGTCCACCTCATTTTCAAAACGGAAAAAAATGACAACAAAACAAACTTAGTAAGCAAATGATTTCTTTATATGTCAGTAATTAGATTTCCATGACTCCATTTCAAAAGGGTTAAGATATTGTTTTAAGAGTGTGCCAAACTCTAAGAGTCTATCTTTAATAAAAACAGCTTATTTGTATGCTATACGATCCCTTTGTTTGTCCATGACAGCTAGCTAAATGATTGAAATTTACATGATTAAAATTATTCTATAAACCTCTTTGCTATTTCTCTCTCAATCAGTCTTTCTCACTTTCATAATTTTTCTTTTCATTCTCAGTCTCTTTCTACATATATTTCTTTTTCTACATGTTATACTGATTTCTTTCTTTCACATTCTAATTTCTTTTATTTTTTTACCTCCTTTATCTGACTCATTTTCTCATTTTTGCTTCAGTCGCTTTTCCTCTCATTATTTTTTCTCAATGTTATCATTTTCTTTTTTAAAAACTTTTCTACCTCTATCAGTTTTTATTCATTTTTATAATTTTATCTTTAGGAGGCAGAAATTTTCTTTGTTCTCTTCTTTCTCATTTCCAACCTTGAATAAACTTCTTTCTCATTATTCAATCTCTTACCCTATCTTTTTCCCTCATTTCAGTTGGTATATTTTTCTAATACTATTAGTATTCATTATTTTCAGTTTTCCTTTTCTTTATCTTTTTCTTTATATCTCCTATTATTTATTTCTATCTTCATTTCATAGTTCAGAACAATTGAATGTGAAAATGTTTTGAAGTATAGATGCAAATAGATAAATATATAGTAAAGCTAATTAGATGATGATTGCCATGCTAGGCTTGAGACAAAAGTCTCTTGTCACATTATCAGATGCATATTTTGAACCTTTCACTTGTTGCAATCTTATCACCTCTGCACCCATTTCCAGTAGTGTTGCTATGGTGAATTCTGTTTTATCCTACAAAGTATCTTTGGTTTTGGAGAAAAGTTGCCAACTTCATGTTCTGACAGCCAAAGTAATTTCTGCATACTTTAATAAATACAGCTTTATCAAACTTCTTGTATAAAAGCATTTTAAATGATTATTTTGACATTACTTTCTCCCTTATGCTAAGATGAAATAGCATGCAGAAGTTTCAGAAAATGAATACATTTTATTATTTCTCAGCAATTTTAATATATTTCTTTATGAAAATTCTCCTTAATTTTTTGTTATATCTATCTCTTATATAAAATACAAGATATTTTCTCTAGAAGAAATAAACACAAACATTTCTTTTTTGTTCACTTTTATCATTATATACATTTCTCATAAGAATGACATTTTTTTCTTTGCACTCTTCATTTGATTGTCACTTCCAAACCATGATACAAGAATAAAATCATATGCTCGTTTTTTTTTTCCATTTTCACTGTGTTTTCTTTTCCCACTTAGTATCTTGTTGATGAGTTTTCTGTCATAAAGAAGAAAGGGACAAGTTGTCCCTAAAGAAATGCAAATAAGAGATAATAGTCATCCTCACAACTTAACTGCCTTGTTATTGCCTTAGCAACTAGGACAGGCCATAATGAAAAGTTACTTACTATATGACCCTTATGAGCTACTTATATATAAACACTATTACTCATAAACATGAAATTCAGTTTTTATGTCATAAAAATTTGATCGTTTTTCTAGGTCTCTTGTAAGATTGTACAGATGTAATCATTGAGTCAGAGTTATTCTGTGATAATGAAAATTTCTTAAAATGAAATAATCTATTAACTGAAAATGATTTATTTTTAAAATATAGAGTATACAATACTATGTACACAAAAACAATTTCCAAAAAGACATGCATTGAAACTATTTATAAATGAAATGCAATGTAAATTAGTTTACTATAGAAATTATTACAAATATTTTATTCCACACTTATGTGCAAGAGATACATTTGGAATTATTTATTCTAGAAATACATTGCAATTTTTATTACATAAATATGACACATTATAAACTAATTAAACCTTTAACTAACCCTCTCAACAATGGCACTAAATATGAATATTAAATAGAATTTCTAAATTCTTGATAAAATCTAAAGTTGAATCTGTAATGTTATTGGTCCTGACCTGGTATATTGGCTTTAGTCACTTTTCCATCGCCATAACAAAGCTTTCCTATGCATTTTCTATAAATATATTCATGGTAATTGTTCAGATTAGCTTTCTTTTTTGGTACTTTGTTCACAAATTTAAGCACAGTACAAGATTGACAGTGAGATCTCAATTTCACTTTTGAAATTACTAAATGTAACCATGATTTCTATGTTAATAGTTTCTTCTTCCATGCTTCTTACTTGTACAACTATCTTCTAGCTTTTCTGACAACTATGATTTTTTTTAAAAATTGAAATGCAATGTTAATCACCAGCTTCTATCTCCTTGAACTGTATTCTTTTATTATCCTCTTTGTTTCATTTACTCTTGGTAACCCCTTTCATTTTAGTGGCTTTTATCACTTTGCTTAGGATGAAATGATAAAAATAAAACATTCTTCAGTAAAACTTTACAGTCCTTATTTACAATAGTTCACTATATCTTCATTAATATTTACCATAAATCCAATATTCTTTATTGACTCTCATCATTTGTAACAGCTAAATACAAGTTTTTCACACCAAACAAAAATATGCTATTCCTTATGATAAACTGTTAAAATCTCAAATCTTTTCTATCTGTGATGCCAGATTTCTACAGTGATCTGGAAAACATACAAGTGTGTTCCAATCTAAGCCAGCAAACTTTATAGTTCTTTCAGAGTTACAGATAGACTGGTAATATCATCTCAAACAATATTTTTACTGTTTTAATAAATAAACATTTTCACAGAAATTAAGTATGCTATGTGAATAATTTTAACTAGAAATGAGCTGTGAAAAATACTGTAGAGTTGGTTTTATACTGCTATTATAAGTATAATCTGTGCTCTTGCTATTAAGAAATAACTCTTAGTATATTTTTATTATTCCATCACTGTAAAAAAAAATGTAAATATCTTTTTATCATTCTATCACTGTAAAATACTTTTAAATATTTTTTAATTGCATTGAGAAAAACAACATAGAATATTAAGAAGTTTATTCTGTACTTGAAAATTTTCATTTTCTTTTAATATTAGTTTTTTCCAGATTTCTATGAACTTACTTCTACACAGTTGAACTGCCAAAAATAGCCTTTCTCTTAATGTTTTAATAATACCTGATTAAACGTTTTGACATTCTCTTAAGATGTTTTGAAAAAATCAGTTAGTTAAAAATCACCTTCCTTACAATTAATATACTTATAAATCATCTGTATTATGACAAAGGCATCAACTTAACTTTTCTCTTTCTAGAAAAATGGAGAAAAATATATAGTTATACAATAACCCTAATTGCATATATGGAAAAATGGAAAATAACTGACTGTTCAATCAATGTTGTGACATTTATTAACAAATTCAAAGAAAAGAAATCTTATGTAAAGCTCTTTAGCTTAAATGGAAGCTACAATTTTATATAATCTCAAATAGTAATTAAAATTAGTTTAAGTAGATACCTACTTTCAAACTAAGAAATACTTTGTTAAACTTATGGAGAACTGCTATTCTGTTGGAAGATCATTCAACTCACCAGTTAAATGGATCTTCAAAATAAACAGACAAAACTGTTAGCAAATCACTGAAGATTCTTTAAGATTTAATCTGATTAGAACAGCTAATGATGAATAATTTCAGTATTTTCTTGTCATTGATTTATATATTTTAGAGACTTGAGCTGATAAGAATACCTTATAAAAATGGATAATAAATCTGTTAAAACCTTAATGGTGGTCCCACAACTCACTTTGAAAACTAACCTAAAATATAAATATTTAAATTTTATGAAATTTGAAATGTTGAAAAACATTTTACTAAGCAAATAACATTTTAATTAATTGCTATTGGTGAAGAATAGTATAAAAAATGAATTGTGTAATTAAAAAGTAGTATAAATATAATACAAAGTGAGATCTGAATTATAAATGGACTAATTTGAAAGAAAAACAAATTAAGAGTTTTGTAACTGGGACATAGGCAATGGATTATGATGGTGCCAACACAGATGCAGTGCAGACAGACAGGCAACCTTAAGTGGATAAGATGTTAAGGCCGAAATTATTGAGTGCAGTAAAATTTTTAAAAATTGTGTCAAAATGGTATCTTGGGGAATGCAATAGTTGTGCAGTAGTTGTTAAAGAGATTTCATTGATTTATGAAATATATAATTGCCATATCAAATAGGATATCTGTAATTCTTTGTTGTATTTTTGGTGTACACACATGGTTTTCCCTGATAGTGCTTTTCATCTATTTTCTAAAGAAATCTGCCTTTATTATTAGACATATTCTGAGACTTAAATATTTCCTTGGTGGTTGTATGCAATATTTTTTTTTAATTTCTTTGGCTACTCAAGGATAATTATAACAACAATATGCCTATAAAATGAAAAATGAGAAGAAAATGAGGCAATTATTTTTTAGAAATTATCCAAAGCATCTTACAAAAGTAAGGTATAATCATTTAATATCTAATATTTATTAAAGTAACGTCAAGAGCAGCTCTTGTCTTTCATCATGTTTCTTTACACATAAGCTTTTTCTCATATTAGGATACAAATATTTGTATCCTGCTCTGCATTTTGTTTATTTTAAAAGTGAAAACAAATTTAGTTTGTTTACATTAATTGCAATTATAGCATTTAGCAACATAGATTTTGCTACTGGGGTAAAAAGCATGTTTTGAACTAAATTGATTTTGTTCATTTTGAATCCATACTTATAATTGATTTGCGCAATAGAATTTTGTGTTATATACATGTTTATGATTGAAGAGACATTGTCTTATATTGATTACATTTGGTAAGACAAAAAATGTGCATGCTACCTAGGCAAATGATGTAGTAAACAAAAATCAAATAATCTAATTCTGAATTTATACTAAGAAATGTCATAGCATGTCAGGTATGTGCAAGCATATTTATGTTAAAGGTAAATATATTAATAGAATATGAGGGATGCTCCAAAGGTATATACCTCATATTTAGCTTCACAGAAATTTCAATAAATACATACATATCACAAAAACACTGTTGTGTAGAGCAAGTTTTCAGCTACAAAATAATATTTTCCATAAGCATAGTCACCACCAATAGCTATGAATTGTCAAGGCACTCTTCATTTCATAGGTTGATAGCTATTTAAGGCCATATGGAAAATGACTAGTTACACAGATTTTTACCACTGCTGAAACACATTACTTACCAACTAGCTGTGCTCATATCCACTATTTGCTATTTTGTCTCTGTAAACATTCAAAAATCAATGATTAATGTCTGTAAATGCAATGTGTGTAAATAATCAAGAAATTAAATTTCTAATGATTAATACTATGTTCAGCAATGTTAAAATTTTCATGTCTTCTTGAAAAGCACCTGTGAAAATCTTTTGAAAAGAATTTAGTTTTTATAATGGAGTTAATAATTTTGTTGTGAACTGTATAATTAAAATAAAATTTATTCATAAGATCTGAAGCAATGCAGTTCACAAAATTAATAACCACTACAGATTTTTTATCCTTGTCTACAAAAATTTATTAACACTCTCTTAAATCTTTTGTAATGACAAAAACATGCAGGTGTAGGCTTTAAGAAAGCTTTATTCAACTGAGAATACAAGGTTCGCATATAGTGTCCTTCTATAGTCTAAGTAAACAGAAACAGCTCGCTCAAAGAGGAGAGTATCAAAACAAGGGGAGACCACTCTTGATTATTCATAACATTCTCACCCATTTTGCTTTAGTCATATGGAACGAATTCATTCCATTTTGCCATGTTCTGTGGGTTCTACTGGAACGTCTTGGTAAGTCAGCAGTCTGGTTTTCTGGGTTTGAAGACTCACTTTGACAGGCTTTCTCCTTTTGTCCTGTGTTGAAAAAAACATGTATCCTGTGTGTGAGCTGCTGTGATTCTGATTCTGAAACAGTTTGGGGATGGGCTTGCTCCTGAGCTAACAAGAGACAATACAAACTGAGTATCCGATACATGCAGTGAGTTGGTTGATGGGTCCCATGGTTCAATGCTGCCAGGTTGACGTTCAACTGTAGTGGAAGTGTCTCAATATTTAGGCCCCTCCTCACATGCTATATCAGGTTTAGGTACATCTCCTGCATATGTGAAGTCTATCAGGGAAACAGCAGATTCATTCCCATCTAGGTGGTGCACCCTAGCATACTGAAGATTCACTTCAATTAGCTCCACTCTATTTGTCAATGCGTCATTTTTTTTATGTTGGATGAACTGTCTCAGAAGAACCGTTCCAGGTTTAGAGAACTATGAAGGAAGTGGAGTTCCTGCTGAGCTTTTTTGTTGACATGAGAGGAATCTCTTGTGAGGTGTAGCATTTGTGGCTGTACATAGAAGCATTCTGATAGCATACAGAGATTCAAACAGGAGATATTCACAGTGGGAGATCAGACATTTGCAATTTGCGGTGGCTAGTTGTATAGTTTCCCATATAATGCCATTGTACCGTTCACATTGGCCATTACCTTGAGGGTGGTAAGGAGCTGTTCTGCTTGTGGCCACTCCTCATTCCTGAAGAAATTGTTTCAATGAAAGACAAGAAAGAAGCTCCATGGTCTGAATGGATGTAAGCTGCAATGCCAAAAATGGTGAATAAAGAGCATAAGCGCTGTATCACTGAATTAGCTGATATGTCCGGGCATGGAAATGCAAATGGGAATCACAAATATTCATCGATGATGGTTAGCATGTAGTGATTCCTATTTTCTAACTGTAGGGAACACTTAAAATCTATATTTAACCTCTCAAATGGTTGAGTAGCTTTTATAAGTGTTCTGGCATTAGGACTGAATAACTGCGGTTTGTGTTCCATGCATATTCCACATGATTTTATCATTTTTTTTATGTCATCTGTGGAATATAGTAGGTTTCTGGTTTGTACCACATGTCATCCTTGTTATGCCTGGGTGACACAGTTCATTGTGTAGGGTACAAAGCTTATCTGTATTTGGTATTGAACAACATAACCTCAATAGTGTATCTACCACAGCATTCTCTTTCCCAGGTCGATTGCTCACATCAAAAGAAAAACAGGAGAGTTCAATTTTCCACTTCACTATTTTATCATTCTTAATTTTACTAGTTGTTCTCACGTCGAACATAAATGCGACAGACATTTGATTAGTGATCAATCGAAAATGTCATCCTATCAAGTAGTGCCTCCATCTGAGTGCCTCCACTATAGCATAGGCTTCTTTTTCAATTGCTGAGTGTTGCTGTTCTGAACGTGACAAGGTCCTTGAAAAAAAAAATGCAACAGGACATCCAGATTGCCTTAAAGAAGCAGCAATTGCACAATCAGATGCATCTGTCTCTCTCTACCATCAGAGAAATGGCGGGATCTATAGCTGTAACTGCTGAGTTGGCTATATCCCTTTTAAGATTTTTAAAAGTCTCTATTGCTGCTGAAGAAAGAGGAAAATTATCCACTTGTACCAATGGATGTATTTTATCTGAAATAGAAGCAATCCACTTGGAGTAATGTGCAAACATACCCATAGCTCATTATAGAGCATGCATATTACTAGGAATTGGCAAGTTTAGTAGAGGCTTCATTCATTCCGGATCTGGTAACATAGAACCTTTATTCACTTTATTACCCCAGTAAATTCATGGTCTCTGCATTTAATTGTTGGCATTTAATATGAGATTATATTTCTCAGTTGTCACCATGAATTGTTTCAGATTATGACTGATCTGCATGGTTGCATCTGCATACAGTTACATTGTCAATGTATGTGAAAGTGCCTTCCAATCTTTTGTTGCTAATAATTTTATCCATAATTCACTGGAAGCTGGCAATGTCATTTGTTACTCTGAATGGTATTCTTTTAAACTGATACAGGTGATTATTTGCCTCAATAGCTGGTTTAATGGCCACTTGGTGATAGGTGCTTCTGAGATCTAGTATGCTGTACACTTTATATTTGGCAATTTCACTTATGATTTTGTCTATCTGTGGTAAGTATCTCATAGGGTGAACCTATTTATGATTTGTGAGTAATCAATTACTAATCTCTTTTTATGGTTCTCAGAAGATGTTCCTAATACCTGGGCCCTACATGGAGATTCACTTGTTTCAATGATTCATTTGTCAAGCATTCTTGTAATTTCACCTTTTATAAATTGTTTGTCCTCAAGTGAGTACCGTCTTGACTTCATTACTATAGGCTTACAGTCTGAAGATAAGTTATTGAAGAGTGATGGGGATAGGACATTGACTGCTGTTAATCCACAAATGCTGAGGACTGGTTTGGCTCCTCCAAAAGGAATCTCAACACTAGAATGATGTTGCAGAAAGTCATGCCCCAGTATCACATCACTGCAGTGGTTCTTCATTATCGAGAGTTTGATGTTTCTATATAAAGTGTTTCTTAACTGTAGGCTAACCAGGCAGTATCAAATCACTTGTGATGATAGAGAAGCATTTGCACCCAAGTAGAACAGGGAAAAATCTTCCACTGATTAGCCTTCACAATGCTGAAAATAATATAACTATCAGAACTGCCAATGTCAATTAGTGCATCAGTAGCAATGCCATTAACTGTAATCTGCATTATGCTTTTTGAAAGACAGTCTTGAGAAGCAGCAGTTATGGTGGCTACAATAAAGAAGCAGTAGAAGTCTTATTTTTTGTGGGGGTGGACTGAGGAAATTTTGACAAATGTCCAAACTTCCCACATTTGTGACACCTAGCATCTCTAGCTGAACAGGAGGACTGAAGGTGTTGACTGAGTCCACAAAAGTAGCATTCATGACCTGTGACAGCAGCATTGATAAGAAGTTCTGAAGGGTTTAGAGTACCTGGAATTTTCTGCTTATAAACAGAAGTCACAGAGGAGGGACTTGGCAAATCATATACATAAGAAGAGGAGGGTAAATGAGAATGGTGAGCATTCTGTTTTTGGGCTACCTCAAATGTATAGGCCTGCTCGTAAGCTGTTTTTAAATTTAGACTGGTATTTTCAAGAAGTCTTTGCCTTACCTGGGTATTCTGTAGACCATTGATAAAAGCGTCCAGAACATCTTGAATTTCTTTGGCATTCATTGTCCTGAAGTGACAATCCTTGCTTAGGGTTCTTAATTCTTTTAAGTACTATTCCCGTGATTCACCATTTAGTTGGTGTCAGGTAGCCAGTTTATGTTGTGAGAAAATTTCATTCTTTGATTTCCAGTAAGTAGCTTGTAGTATGTCCATTGCCTTCTCATAAGTGGGACAGTCCAGGATTATTTTATGTACTGTGTGGGATATATAATTAGTTAAGAGTCCAATTTAGTTCAATGGCTGATGTGGGGTTTCTGCATGTACTGCTAATAAGAAGTTTTTGAACGTCACTCACCAATGTGTCCAGCACTTTTCAGCATCTGTAGTATCAGGTTCTATGTTGAACTGCTGTAGGCACATTAATTGTTCCATGATGGAAAGATTGTCAGTTGAATAAATTGTAATGGCAAAAGTATGCAGGTGTAGGCTTTAAGAAAGCTTTATTCAACTGAGAATACAAGGTTTGTGTATAGTGTCCTTTTATAGTCCCAGTAAACAAAAGTAGCTCTCTCAAAGATGCAGGTAACAAAATAAGGGGAGACAACTCTTAATTATTCATAGCATCTTCATCTCTAACTTATCCTGACAGATAACATTATTATTACTATTACTCAAATTCTTGAAAAGATTTGTTATACTCAGGTTGTCATTTTAATAGTAGTCATCATTGTTACTAAGCACACAATGGCAATAAGTTAACTACAATTTTGAATTGATGTTCTTGTTAAAAATAAATAAAAATGAAGAACAAGTATCAAGATTGCTAGTGATGATAGACTGGGTGACTGTCTCTACTATACAATTGACTCCCATCCTGTCAATCCATTTTTGTGAGGAAGGTGGTATTCATGAACAATCATCTAGTCAATACAATAATCATAGAGAATTTTAGCTTAATGGATTGAACAAATTGTTATTGGAAATAATTACTATGACACAGAAACTAAACACATACTCCTTCCTCTCTCTCTCTCTCTCTCTCTCTCTCTCTATATATATATATATATATATGTATGTATGTATGTATGTATGTATGTATGCATGTATATCCATGCATAAAATGAATTAAAATATACATAAAATGAGTAGGAAGATTGCAAGTCATTGCTAATGAATTTGATTCTCAGTAGATTCCTTGGTATTGTGGTCTTGAGATAAATTAAGAAACGCCTTGTAAATAACTTTAATCTATCTGAAAATATCTTCATGTGTATATATTAATTGGTATGAGTGCATTCTTGGTTAGAATTCATAACTCATGTATATATATAATATATGAATATCCATATAGACACACATACAACATGCATGTTTGCATATATGACTACATCTTGGTGTATATGCACAAGACTATATCTATATATGTCCACATATTTGTTTAAAATTATACTTATATATGCATATTTGAGTCAGTTAATTTGAGACAGGGAATCACATAAAATGGGCCAAAATACTTGATATCACACTGACTCTTGAATGCTAAAGTATATGACTAAAGTGAAAATAAATATCCATGTCTAACTACAAATTCTAATCACATTATCATTCCTTGTTTGTTATTATTTTAGCTGGTTTATCATTATCTTCTTTTCCTCACTATCATTTTTATTGTTATTGTCATTGCATTTTCTTTTTCTTCTTAATCATCCTCTTCATAATCTATATTTACCTCCTCAAATATCTGTTCTTCTTTTAATTTTTTCTATCCTTTCTCTTTTGTATTCTTTCTCTTCTTCATCATGTTCCTCTTCTACTTATTTTCTTTCTTTCTTATCACATTCTTTTTTCTTATTTTGTATTCCAGCAAAGTGAGTATATTTTAAGTAAGTGTTTTCTGAAATGCTCATAAAATACAGCTGCAATTTAGAATTAGATCATTAAATAAATGTTTATAAATGACACCATCAAAACAACAAACACTTTTTCTGTTACTTCCTCTCTCTCTCTCTATAAGTCTTGCACAAACAAGAAAGAAGACACAGACATATAAGAAAATTGTCTCATTGCATTTCTCTATGAACATATTTTGAATTGAATTAGGATTCAATATAATAAAATCCCACTTAAGAAATGTTTTGAAAGTGTTTAAAAATATTTGCGATGTATCAATGAGTTTCCTGAATACTTTTATTTTTGTTTCATAACCACTATAAGTGAGAACTTAAAACAAAAACTGAAAAGAAAACCTGATCCATCCCATTTTCTTATGACATATTTCTTGTCTGTTATTTGTCTGCTTATTCTCTAATTCTTATACTTGTCATTTTATAGCAGAAAATAAGACATGAGTAAGAAACGGTTTAATTCTATTCAACTTTATTATTCAATGTCTTATAACAATCACATTCATATAATCTAAAAACAAATACATCTTGTTGTTATCTATTAAATGATTTCAAATATACAGTTTGCTGAAAATAACCTATAACTGATTGTTAACTGTGTTATATAGGAAGGTACATAACTGACATTAAATGTCTTATTTATAATTTCTTGCTTTATCTAATGCATTAAGATTATATTCCATTTACAGAAAGCTCATCACTTGATTATTACTATTTGGCTGGTTGCATTTCCAAAAGAGGTAAAGTTTTAAAGCATCAAGAAGAATTTCTGGCAATAAAGTATAATTAGGGATGTTCTTAGTTTCAACTCCCTGCAATTAAAATATTCAAATAAACAAAAATTGTTCTCTTTCTGATACTGCAAATAAAATTTAATGAAATTAAATTCTACAATCACAGAAATAATTGGAAATGAAATTTATATATCAGATGTGAGCAAAGTTTTTTAGTCAAAAACTGATTTTCATTTGGGCATTTAGTATCTGCTTATTAAAAAAAAACTGAGTACTTAACACCTAATATTAAAATAGAAATGTCATTGAATATAAAAGAATGTCACTTTTATATTTCTTCACCTTAGTTCTT
Source organism: Acanthosepion lycidas (assembly GCA_963932145.1). NCBI lineage: Eukaryota > Metazoa > Mollusca > Cephalopoda > Sepiida > Sepiidae > Acanthosepion > Acanthosepion lycidas. The sequence continues at coordinate 60,303,577 of OZ010592.1, read as the reverse complement.
CACAAATATAAATATAGTCATCCTATTTTGTCTGTAATGATTGCCTTAATTTTTTGACTATTTACAATTGCATTTTACCTGAATTTCAATGCACAAAATATGAGTTGCTAAAATTTGCTTAAATAAATTTTAGGTAAAAAATTGTAAACTTTAATGTTTAATCAAACTTTTTGACTGATGTAATGTCAGAAATATTATTGTTTATTAGCACAGAAAATGATTAACACTAAGCAGGAGGTAATGATAGAATAGCTATAAAATCAGTAGGCATAAATAAGAAAAATCCCATACCTTGTTTACATCAAAGTTAAAATAGTAAAATCATAATAATTACTATCAGAATTTTCTATGTCTATAAATGCAACCAATAGAGTGAATGAAAGTTTTGACATATTTGTTTGGTAATTCCTAGTCATAAATATTGCTGGAGTTGAGAATTCATAAAATTTTTATGTTTATGCTCAGAATGATATTAGAAAGAGCAATACAAATGCAGAAGGATGTATACCTACATTTATTTCATGACGAGCTTGTATAAATAGCAGAACAGGGATTAGGAAAGATAATGAAATGTCAAACATTGCTAATAGCTATGAAGGATAGGATGTTGTGCAAGGCCATGATCATAATGGCACATAGAAGAAAAATTAATGAAGTAAAAGCAAGGGAGGGGTTTGTTTCTTTTAATGCTTCTCAAAAAGTGATCATACTGAATATTACTTAACTTGTGTGATCCTGTAAGAACCAGAATTTCAAATTTGCTGCAGCCATAAACAATATACAGACAAATCTAATCATAAATAGAATGAGCTACTGCTGTGAAAATCTGCTGATTGAAATGTTCCTTGCACCTTGTAATAAAGATAACCTATTTTTGACTCCAATTGATCTGTAGCACATTTCTACTAAGCAGCAACTAAATCTGCTAAGAAATATCTAATGAAGCAAACTCACTAATCCATCATAAAGGTGTCAGGAAATATGTCTTTACCTAGAAAATAATTGGCACTCAAATGTCCAGTTCTTTTTCTAATAAAATTAAAGATTCAGAACTTACACCATTTGCCCAAAGCTTAACCACATTTGGTTATATTTTATCAGGCAAGATGACTTACTCCTTTTTTGCTTTGTTCACTAATTCTTAACCAGAATTATGATTTCTTTAATTACAATATTTGAAACAAGGGGTATTCTCTCTGAAAAGAGTTGAATAATTTGAAGAAATATAAATAAAATATGATTGTGGGCAAAATTTATATCACTTTAAATGAAATATTTGAATAATTGTTATACATGATATATATGTTTTAGTTTTAAAGTATAAACTATTAGTATATCAAACAGATCTTTTACAGTGTAACCCGGATATAAGAGAGTTGTCGGGACCGGAGAAGAAGTCTCTTATATCCAAGTTTGGTCTATTTTGTTTAGGTAAGTATGGCTCTAATTTGGGACCAGAGAAAATATCTCTTATATCCGGGTTTCTCTTATATCCGGGTTACACTGTATTTCTTTACATTAATCAGAACTTTTTTTTACATTTATCTTTTTGATATGCCATGTCTTTTCAGGACTTTCCCTCTTTAATTGCCCTAAATAACTTTTGCCATTTACTACCCCACTTTGTCTTTGTTCTGCCATCTATTCACCATCATCAACTAAGTTTTTTTGTTGTTTTTCCACTGCTACATTTTCCATCAATGTTTCTTGTTATTTACATTACAAATTTTATTTTCAATTTACACACACACACACACACATATATATATATATATATATATATATATAATATATATATATATATATATATATATATATATATTTTGTATTTGGGCAGCAATCCCTTTTTTATACAAGTTTCATTAAGGAGGACTGATACTTACACACTAACTATAAGCAATATGAATTTTCTCTTATTAACATTATAAAGAAATACACAACCCAATCAACCAGAACAAGAAAATCAAATTAATTATCTACTTTAAAACAGCTAACCATATAGGAAACAACAATTCTCATGCAAGATCCAAATTAAAGAGAACCAATATCATTTATAAATTGACATGTCCTTTATTTTCTTTATTTAATCTCTCTGGTAATATTAAAATGTTTCCATTACATATAAGGCCCTTCTCTATAGTTAACCAGTGTCTTATCTCTTTATAGAGTTTCTCTACCCTAGAGCAATCATTCCATTTGTTTCTTTTTATTCTACATGTAATCATGATTAATACTGGATCCTGTAAGGTTTCAAATGCAAGATGATCTAAGGGTAATACATCTGTTTCAATCCAGTGCAATATTTTATCTTCTGAATTGTCTAATCTTTCTAATGGTTCATTACTGAATTTTAGCTTTGATAGAGCATCTACATGTGAAACAGTGTTTCCTTTCACATATTCAATGTCAAAGGTCATGAGCTTTATGGCTCATTTTAAAATCCTAAATGTAACTTTAGGTAACTCCTTCCTCGGGTTAAAAATAAACTAACAGTTTATGGTCAGATTTAAGCAGAAACTTCCTGCCTAATGAAAATTGGCATCCTCTATCTTTGCTCCATATGATAGCTAATGCTTCTTTTTCAATATTTGAATAGTTAGTCTTTATTGACATTAACCTTCTAGAAAGGTATATTATAAGATGACCTTCTTGAGACAAAAATCGCAGATACAGCATGCTCATTTGCATCTGTAATTAAAGTCACTTCCTTTTTTTTACAATGGTTTTTTTTTATAAGATCTTTCTTTAAATTTTCAAATGTGAAATTCCATCCTTGGAAATCTGGTATCCCAGATATGCTATTTTTTTGCAATTTAACACACATTTGTCCTTATTTATGGTCATCCTAGCACTTTTTAACTTGTTTAACACAAAATTCGTTTTTGTTTTAGCTCTTTTCTACTGGTAGCACCAATACATATTGTCTTGATAGATAATCATATTCTTAACATCACCACTTAGCAAATTTTCACTTGCTGTTTTTACACATAAGGCTTCCACCTGAGCAAGCCTATTGCAAAGTTAATTGTAGTGACCTCTTTAAATTTTTCATCAATGTGTATCTTTTTATAAGCAGATTTAAGGTCAATCTTAGCTGAGTATTTCATTCTCGACAACTTGTGAATAGCAGTTTCAATGTTAGGAATAGGAAACAAATCAGAGCATATTTTGTGGTTTACTCCTATTTTGTAATCCTCATATATTCTTAAATCTCCATCTGGTTTTTGTAAAACAACAATGGAGGAAGCCCAATTACTACCCACAGGGGAAACATGTTCTAAAATTCCTTGATACATCATTATTTTTAGTTTTGCAACTACTAAAGGTAGCATGCTAATGGGCAGTCTGTGAGACTCAGTGTAAGAGGGTTGATTATTTACTTTTAATTGAATGATTGCTTCATGTCCCTTTAATATTTCCATGTCATTGCTTTCCAACTTCTCATTTTTAATTAATTTGGTTGAATCCACTTTCAAGAGATCTATTCCTATGAGTCTATGACATTTTTTCATATTTCACTACCATGATGGGAATAATTTCAAAGTATGCATTGATCTCAAAAGTTTCTTTAAAACAATCTAACTCTTTGATGAAAGAGCCAGTGAACTGTTTTAGTTTAAGCCAACTTTTCTTTAATTTGGTTTTGCCTATTCATTCTTAGAAATTTATTGGGATTAGGGTGATATCACAACTTACATAGGAAAAGTTATTCCATTCAATTTAACTTATTTTCTGGCACTTGTCTCTTTACCTCTTTGTATTGCAAACATAGTTGTATTTTCCTGAGGCAGAGTTACATTTTTTACCCTTTCTATTTTCCTTTTATGCTTACTCACAGACTGGAAATATTTTTTATTTTCACAATTCCAACATACTTATCGTAAAGGTGGACATTTTTTCTTGTCCTACTCATGCTTTTTATCACAGTATTTGCATCACACATAGTAACTCAATATGCTGTATACTTCAACATTACTCATGGATGTATTGAATTTTTTCAATCAACTCTAATTGTTGCAAAATCTTTACAGATGTATCCAAGGACATTTTAGTCAGTTTCAATTGTTCCAAAATTTTGTGTTTGTATGAAGCATCACACATATCTTCAATTAATCACAACTGTATCAATTCATCTTCAATGGTCATTTCTTCAGTGCCAAGTTTTTCACACTCATAGAATCTGGGAACCTCTCATAGCTTGTGTACATACTGTATTGTTGATTCATTTGGCTCTTGTTTGTTTGTGATAAACTTCTTTTTCAGTCATAAATTTCTCTTTATAATGTCAGAAATTTGTGAAAAGATCAAGTTCTCCAATTTTCTGGGATACACCATGGCAGAGATCTTTCTGATGGCCTCACATCCTGCTGAAGCCAAAAAGAGATCTGTAAGCTTGTGTTCCTATCCAGTGGGCATTTGTAGTCTTTTAACTCCTTTTCCCATGCATGTGCAGCAAAACAGTGAAGCTATGTTTCCATAAAGTCTAGCTCATCCAGCAGTATTAGAGATCCTATTGGCGATGCCATATTGTTGTGATGCCTTCTAGTCTGTCATGTAGAATTTCCCCACTTACTGAGTGATGGCTAACTTATTTAGTAGATGCTGGATTATACAAAATAGGGCAAGTCCATTTGGCCTATGTCACTACAGTTAGGAAGAGAATTTTAGAACTCCATGTAATTCCTTCTGTTACATTGTCCATATCATGGCTAACCTAATGCTGAGGAAAAATAACTTTTTACCCATGTAGTCCTCTAGCCTGCACAATAAATAAACAAGGCTTCATTGAAAGAAGAAATGTCCAATGAACTCCTTCCAAAAACCACAGCACAAGCATTCTGTTGAAATTGCCAGCTTTTTGCTAACCTAGAGGATATTTTACAATACTAGAGAGATGAGTGACTCCTTATCATTGAGACAATTCAACCTAGCTGCTGAAGGCCATACAGGGCAATACTGTTCTATCAGATCAAATTTGTCAAATAAATCATCTTGCACTGTTCCACCCTTCACTAGAATATGATACAATGTATGTCTGAGAGACCAGCCTTTGTCCACATGAAAACCCTCAGCACATAACAACACTTGCAATAAGGGAAGCAGTCATCTCAGTATATATAATAAGACCCTCTCTTATCCAAGTGCACACTTTTTAAAGCTGGAATTTTTTTCCTTGTACCTTCTTTCCAGAATTCACCATTACCATTTTGCTGTGCACACATTTAACCTTGAAACTAATGCGGAGTGTATGTTAATGAATCTCAATATTTGGCATAACTACCCTCAGCCAGATAGCAGATCTCTGAATGTACCCAAGATTTGAAAAGAAAGAAATATTAATATAATTAATATTTAATACTTAATATTCATTTATACATGAAAAAACAACTATAATTTTCCTTTTCATACATTTTTTGTGCCATTAATTTTGGAAATAGCACTTTTTATTCTGTTGTAAGTAATGTTAGCTATAGTTTTATAACAACTAGGCATGTCAATATCAGAAGTAATTAAGCAAGTAAGCCAGCTTCACTTACTTCATTCTGATGTATTGGATGCTGCAGATATAAGGAAGGAAAAAATTTTTAATGATTGATGTAGGTAAAATTTTTATGACCAGAAGAATATGTCGCAACATTTTCAAAATGGCTTGGCTTGTAAAGTGCATATGTTCAGTTATGGTATTTACCTATTAGGTATGGTCTAAGCAGTGAAATATCACCAGCTGCTAAGTGGCCAATGCTTATCGATGCAAGATGTGAATAGAGGCTATCCTGTCATGCTGAAGCCAACAGAAGGGGTACAGCAGCACAAATTGCAGATAGTTTTAATCAAAGTGAAGAATAATTTTTCCCCCAGTGCCCAGTACATTTATCCATGGGACTACATAAGTGTAAACTAACCAAAGTTTGTTGTAAAAAAAATTTTCAATGGGCATAGACACCCATTGCAGATGTTCTTTGGACATCTTCCATTGATGCAGCTGGATCTTGTATCGATAGATAAAAGGTGTCTGGCCCAATGAGTATCATATTTTCTTGAATATGGTTGTCAGCAGGGTACATATACATTGTTATCATAGGAAAACAATGACATTAAGATGCACTTCAGAAAAACAAGCCAGTAGAGGCAATGTGATGGTTTCAGTAACATTCTTTCAAGAAATACTGGGTTCTATCATTTATGTGGAATATACATTTTTTTATGTAACACTTACCTCAACCTCACTAAAAAAATGTACACCTCTTTATGACAACAATACTCTGCAATGGAAGTGATATCCTTCAGCAAAACAAGTCACCTAGTCACACATGATTTTTATAGAAATGGTTTCAGGAACATGACAACTTCATTGTGTTGGCATGGTCACTAAAATCTCCAGCTATAAATAAGTACTTCAGGAATTTTATAGATCATTAATTCAAAAGTAAGCCTAACTACTAATATGAATATATTATGAAACATAATTTTCATTATTTTAAAAAGCACATATTTAATATTTATCTTTAATTAAAATAGATTTTGATGCAAGGTATATGAAACAGACTGATATTAAACTTTTACTGCTAAAAAAACTATACTAATGTTTTGATCATTTTGGTAAGGAGAAATAAAAGACAATTATTTTTATCCTCCCAAAATTTATATTCTCTACATAGAACTGAGCTAGTTGACTTTGTCAGTCTTCCAAGGAATTTTTATTTTTTTCTTTGAAAATTCAATAAAAACAAATCCACTTACCTTCAGAAATACTGAGGGCATGTGACTGCCAATGCCATTGGCTCCATGATATAAAGAAAAATTAGGGTATACTCGTTCCATTCTTTATAACCAAAAATGGTTGATAGAATTAACCTGGATGTGCTACCTACACAGTTGATGGAATAACCTGGATGTACTGGCTATGGACTGGTGTGTCTACCTTTGAATGCATATAAAGTTAATGGCAGTGAACAAGAGGGGAGAGGTAGCTGACAAGGTAGAAGAGTGGATTTGTGGCTATTTGGACCTATAAATCTGTGAATTTGTGACAGTTTGCTACAAATCCAAAGGTGTAATATCTGGTGGATACAGTAGATAAGTAAAAACTTCCCAGCCAAGTTGTAATCATTTTTGTCTAGTCACCAAATATATACACTTTCTCATGTTATCCTCACTGAATATTATGTACTTTCAACTAATTCCTGTTTTTTTCATATACTTTTGCCTTCAGTTGATCTAATTGGACATAGTACATGTTTAAATTAATTGTCTGGGTCTCTAGAATAAGCTTATAGTAATGTTCTACTTCCAAATCCACTACATACACAGTAGCATCTATTTTAACAAAGATCAGCCTTTGGTGTAATGTTGGCATATCTTTCTTGCTTCAATATCTCTTGCATTCCATATTGTTGTAAAGTATTCACTTTTCATTGTTTCAAAAATAGAACCTTTAAATATGGTTCAGCATAATCAAGGTGGTGTAAATGATTTTCATTAATTAATTTGATATTTTTAATGTATTGGCTATTTTCTATGTCATTTTTGTAATCCCCTATTCTGCAAGTGGATCATTTAGACCTCACATACAAGTGAGATTATCTGGCCCTTTGCTTAGGCATGATGATTCTGACTCAAGAAGTTCTGCTGCTTTGGGTAGGCTAATTGGTATCTCTAAGTAGTATGCCTGTATTTTCTTCTTTCCTAGATTGTTTCTCTTCATCAAGGGTGCTAAAGATATGTTTCTGGGGTGGTGTTATGTGCCTCATAGTCAGGGATCTGAACCTTCAAGTAACTCCTGAGGAGGCTATCTATCCCATCAGCAGATGTATTATATTGGGGCTGCTGTATTTTCATTTTGTAAATGATATCTGAACCAGGCAGTAGTTTCCAGTTGGACCTCTTGATGCCATGATGAATTATACAACTACAGCTGTACATTCTGACAACTGATCCAGATAATTCTTACACTTACTACTTTGGGGTGTTAATGTTTCATTACCTTATCTCTACACTTTTCTTATATAATGTAACAACCCAGTTAGTAATCTTTTATCTTGAGTGACTCTTGGACCTTCGGTCAACATAGTAAGCATTGAGGTAAACACCCAGTGGCAACAGTGTTTCATGATTAAACACAATTGTCAGGCCTGACGATTAAGTTTAAACATGAAACACTGTTGCGGCTGAGTATTGGCCTCAATGTCCACTTTTATATTTACATATGCTCTATTTCTTCTATCGAACTCATGAATATAAAATACCTTAAAACTGTATTTTTATCATATATATATATATATATATATATATATATATATATATATAAACATTGATTATTCTCAAGTAATATCTTCATCTGACCACTATCAACTCCAAATTTGGAGCATTGTTGAGAGAAAAATCTTCACCTTTGACACATTGCATGATTCACAGTAATCTCTCCATAAACTGTACACATCATTTTTGCATTTAATATGTATTTTTATCTTTCTTAAAATAAAATCCATAATATGCAGAAAATACATATTTTCTTCTATGTTCAATATTCCCTGAATCTAAATATTTTGATAAATTTCTTCAAAAATTGTATGCTGCTGCTGTGACAAAAGAAATATTTTTGAATGAAGTTCATTAAAACTAAATTTTCTTAATATTAAATAATGATAAATGTAGCAAAATCTTTTTGTCCAACACAATATTTTTAAGCAGAAATACAATCATTTTTGGCAACTAATTCAGGTCTTTACTCATCAAAATTCATCTTTGTACTTTTGATTCTACTGATCCAGAGTATATAAATATTCAACTGTCTAACTCAAGTATTGAACTCATAACCACCAGGTTTATAGTAGTACTATGTTTATGTCCATTAGCCCATTAATATGACATCTAATAATGAGAACAGTCTAATCCCATGGATTGTTTAAAGGATTTAGATTAAAATTTTGAGAAGATTCCTGAATATAACAGGTACATAAAGAAAAATAGAAGGTACAAAAGCTAACTATAACAAGAGAGATAATGACAACACTGAATAAATTCAGTGGATAACAATGTTAATTCCTTATCTTTGAAAGTCATAAGAATTTTTTAAAATATTTTTTGTACAGTTGTTCTTTTTTGTCTACTACTCAATTCTTTATCTTACTTCTATTTAATATAAACCAAAAAGGTTAATTCAGAGACTGAGTTACTAAATAATTTCAACAAGCCTACATTGTCTAGGAAATTTTAATACTGGCTACTTGTTTTTAAAAGACAGTTGCTAACATATTGCTAAATTGCTGTATCTCAAATGATGATAAATTGTTTTATTATATAAGGGTTAATATAAGATTATAGCCTGAATCATGATGAAATTTAAATATAAAACAGTATGAAAATGTTTTGATAATAAATATAAACCCACTATATATAGAAGAAAATATTTGTTAGTCTATTTTTTTATAAATTCAGTAACAACATTTAAAGGAGGTTATCCAAAGAATACTAGTTAGATTGTGATTAAAGTGGATGAAAAAACTGCTTGTCCTCTGCATGTAAACTTTCTCAGAAAATATTCATTTTCCAATGCCATTATAAATAATGACATGATACCAGCCTTTTTGAATTGTACAGACAAGTATGTATTTCACCTGTGAGCATTCTAAAACACACATAAATGAATTTTCTTGTATATTTCATTGATTGCTTTGTTTAATTAGCCCACTTGAAGATATTTTATAATTGATGTTTCCCAAATCTCAGTCATTTGACAAAGATTAAGGGAATAAAAATAGCCTTTGAAGGTTAATAAGTTAAGTGAACATTTAGGCTTTCAACAACTTAAAGATAGTTTTTGATCAGTCACATCCTTTAAGAAATGTATTTAGCAACAATATAAATATCTACTCATAAAACAATTAATTTGCTAGCAAACAAAACTGATTAAATATTTAATTTTACAATTTCCAGTCCTAAATTGAAGTGATGATAGAAAGGAAAATAAATTATTCTCTAAAATCGTATTTCTGAGTGTTCCTTTTGAATATAAAAGATATGTTAATCAAGTTAGCAAAGATTTAAATCCCAAACATTTTTGATCATTTTCAGATTATATATTCACCAGCTCAGTGGTAATGACTGCATTGAAATTGTTCAATAAATATAAAGAGTAATTTTTTTTCTCATTGAACATCCACCCATATTTATCATCAATTCTTAAATCAAATGATATGGAAAAGAACATTTCCATAAATTTCATAGGGAATGAATTCCTAGTTCTGGAGGATTTTCTGATTAAAAGTTGGTAACAGATATGCATACTAGAAAACAAATCAGTTATGAAATAATTTTATTTTCATGCTGATTTACTCATCATTTTATGAATATATTTTTTTCTTCTTTATATTTTATCTGCCGTAGTGTCTCCAAAAGATTCATAAATAGACATTCTTTTGGCAAGGTTAGAGTATATTATAAAATTAATACTCACTTTATCAGCTTTTCATTAAATAATCTGTCATTTTATAGGGACAGAATTATTCCTTGTGCCAAATATTAATGAGTTGAACATATTAATATTTTGGAAGGAGCAGATTTTAACAAAATTACACAGATAAACCCATTTTATGCACAAGTCTTATATATCCCTTGGAGACATTTCCATTTGCCCCTGAAGAATGATGGTGAAAATAAAAACAAATAAACAATTTTGCTTTGAGAGAACCAGATCCTATGCTAATGTCTTTCTCGTTATGAAACAAAATAACTACAAAATAAAAAAAGTAAATAAAATGAAATCATGAGTACATTTTCTCAGTGAAATCATTTATTTTGGGAAGAATTGGATCACCCCTTGGGTTGAATCAAGCTAGACATCATTTCAATATTTTCTACAAGAAATATTACCCACTATAACCAGCATATCTTGGCTGTGAGGTTTGTCTAACAGACTAGCCATGAGAAAAGGTGAATTGGAATCTTAAAAATCAAAATAGAATTATACAAATAACAGCAGACATTGCCACTTAACCTTCCCAGAAACAGGCCAATAGATTTTCAGCAATGAATCCTCACCCTGCCTTAATGAAATCCATTTCATTACAAATGATCTATCTTCAACATAATAGAATTAATAGCTGAATAAGAATTAGGAAAGCCCTACCCTTACTGCTGCCATTTCTTATCACCAAAACCCCAATACCTGACTTGATATCCTCCAATCTTATTTCCAATGGTAGATTTATTCAGCCTCACCCAAATAGCATCAGTCATCCTGATAATGTCCGCTTCCTGGCAGTCAGGGATAAAGAAAGACATTGTAGACTGATTTTTTTTATTATTTTATTTGAATTTATAAATGTTATTGACTCGTCATTGTCCTCAAGTGCCAGTATATCCCAATGAACATTTTTAATAAGATGAGCTGTTTATAATTCTCATACAACAGAATGTATAAAGTTAAGCTTATGACAAATTTACAATACTTACTCTAATAGAGCTGGAAATCTTTCCTAATTTGATTTTATTAATGATTACTTCAGGAAAATAAAACAGTAACTTATTATAATACTAGTTGGTGTAAAAAAATTAACTTTCTAGTTTGAGTATAAGGTAATAAGACATGAGACAATGATGGTGTATAGAATCTTATATTAATTTATTACTCTATATTCTAAGACAATCACCTGTACAAATCATAAACTCTCTCATTATAAAATTATACATGTAAAATCATTTAAAACAATAACACAAACTGCATTAACTATTAGCTTAGTAACAGAATTTCAACAGGACAATGTAATATTTCCATCTTCTCTTTTTTATTAAATATCAAAATATAATAATTCTTTTCTTTTTAAATCAGATAAAGAAAAATGAATGGAAAGTCTTTAAGCATATATATGATTTTCATCAATTTTCTCTCTTCCAAAAAGAGAACCCTACAAAATTAGTGATCTAAATTAAAACACTAGATGTATATATGTTGTAACCTAGGGAATAGAATAATCACATGAAGGTTGGTAATGAATGAAAATACTTAGAACATGACCAACACATATAAGATTTGCCAGCAGCACATAGAAGAAGTAGTCAACTGCTAGAAGTGAGAAGTGAATTCCACAATAAATCTCCAACTGTAGACCAACATACAGTATTTACTATTATATTTATGTGAATGGGGATATACCCATTATCGTCCATAGGTATGCTACAACAATATAAAATTTTAAACTTATGGTACTTCAAAAAGAAACATTACTTTATATTTGTATAAATTGATAATGAAAAATTTCTTAAAATGAAATCTAACAAAGATTTATGTATTTATTGATTTATTTGGGCCAGTGTCTTGTCTTGATTGTTATAGTCACTATGTTTTGGTTATTTCACCTTTTCAGTTTTCTTTCAATGTGCTTTCAGGAACTTTCTGAGAATTACAAGCTGAACCCACTATTCAATCCATAGGGGTAGATTATTTTCATTTTGCTATCCATACTAGGGGATATCCTGTATCAGTTAATTTTTCATTCTATTTTCTTTTTCTTTCCTCTGTGTGTAATGATCACTTTTGAAACTAGTAGTAGTAAAGTATGATGGTTAATATTCTTTCTGCATGCCTTATATATATATATATATATATATATAAGTTATACAGAAAGAATATTTATCATCATATATATATATATATATATATATATATATATATATATATATATATATATATGGGAAATTTTATGATAAAGTGGAAAAAGTTTACTTATGATGTGTTTCATTCTTCAGGACTTCATAGGACTGATTTTGTCATTTTGGTAGGACTACACATGCGCATGGCAGAGGAATTTTAGAATTTTTTTTCCAGTCGACTTCATGCATGTCCTATTTTTTTCTTTGCTACTATTTTTTTCAGTTGTCATTTACACTTAAGAGAGTAGTGAATATTTACATATATTCAGAAAAAAAATCTTATTTAAAACAGAGAAGATTAAAAAAATGCTTAGTTTTCTATTTAAATTCAAAATAAAATTATTGTATCAATCTGTTTTAAATTTTGATGTTAATAGTTCAAAGAATTAAAATTTTAACAAGCCTAGTAAAATTTTACTACATACACACCGATTTATTACCAGTAGTCCTTTGTTATTTCTTTTCCTTTTTTGTCCATACATCATATACACACTTGCATAACAAATCTATTTTTTACCTCATTTTAAAATAGCTGTCAAAACTTAGATGTAGATAAATTCATTTTGTCCTGCAAAGGAGATAAAGAGAGAAAAAAAAAAAAAGAAATTAACTAAAGAGAACTGAAAAACTGAAAATAGTGATCATCTAAATAAATGTTAATTAGTTCAAAGCCACACAATATCTTTCTTCCTGGAAATTTACTTATAAGTAATTTGTTTCATCTGTTTTTTCCTATAAACTTTATAATTTGTAAAAATATAAAGTAAATTTTCATAAAATTGTAATAATGAATTCATTTTTTAAATTCCAAAAGAAACAAAATAAATTTAGGAATCAAAAAATAAAATTTTGTTTTTTATTAGATACTTATGTACAAATACACTGATAGGAAATAAAATTGCATGTTTTTCAATTTACCCAAGAATAAACATAGAAGTGATATATTGGTATTACTTTAAATGATCACATAGAGATGAATATTTCCAAAATAAATAATCAGATCCCATATTAATTCACTGTATATTCTTGCTAGGCATTAGCACAGACCTGTACTCTTAGACATACTATCATATAGATGGCAAATATCATGCTGCAATACATTATTCCTTGTAACTATTGACACAGTACAATAAGAGTTGTAGGTCCACTAATCCTATCATGTCACATACATGTTGAATGTAGAATAGGTTTGGAAATCATACTTGCTAGGGAATAGGCTAAATATCTTACAGAGTATGTTGTGTAGCATGTACATCACACTGGCATTATCCTTCACAAACACCACACCATACCACATTCCTGTTTGTAGCAGCAGAAAATGTGGAACAATGTTCTAGACATACATGGCACTGTTCAATGTTCACTCCACAAACACTAAAGATGAGTTGTAACTTATGGTGCTCAACATCATGAGCCAATATATCATAGGCAAATACACTTTAGAAATATGTAATCTACACACACACATGCACACACATGCACAAAACATTATTTGCATGAAGACAGAACCTGTTTTCCTCACTGAACAATATTCATTGAACACCATTCACTCCCCCTGGTGGCACACTCATGGCACCACAGGAGATTGATCTTCACAAGTGTCTGTGTTATTTTTCTGTCCAGAACCTAGTACAAAGGATGGGGGGTGTCCTTTTGACCACTTTTAACAACAAGTACCACTGTCCAATACATGTACAAAAATTCTCTGAAATGATCATCCAGCCATTTGAAGACGCACAATCCAAATCCTCTCAAGTGACTCTAATTGAACATGTATGTATCTCCTTGGCATGAGACATACTCACATAAAAGACTTTCATTATACTGCACCTTATCACAACATGTGCTACTGTCTAAAGATCAGATACTGACAGTACATTGGTAAGAGTGTAACATTGTCACAAGATAACTAAAGCCTGAAAATTGTCAGAATATCTCCTACCCACAAACTTGTATATACTCTAACCATGTCAAAATTGTCATGGTTCTCCAGAGTGTTCTACTTTTATTTTCTCTTGGTGTATAGATATCATTTTCTATCAATTCTAAGGGATAATGGCAGCTACTTACCAAAAAACAAACTGTTTGCATATAAGTACAATTATGGGGGAATAAAAAGTTTGCATGGGCACAAACCCCCTGTCCTGGATACTTTTTTGCAAGGTAAGAGTATACATGCTTAGCTTATTTTTTAACAAATTAATAGTTAAAAAGCAATCAAAGCCTGTGTGCATAAAACTTTAAAATAAATTTATTTGGGTTTACAGGATACTGAAAATGTTTATTGTAGTTTTTTGTTTTTGTTTTTGTTTTTTGTTTTTTGTGTGTGTGTGTCTGTCTGTCTGTCTTTGCTAATGCCAAATTTTTTATTTTTATTTAATAAAAAATAGAATAGGTACTACACTTAACTGGAAATAAAAATTTTCCTCTCCAAACAAGCCTTTTGAGAAAAAGGTATCTGTTTGTTTTAATTAATGTACTTATATATTAATTTATTTCTGATTTATTACATTATAATGAAAAAAGAGAAAAGATAATTTGGAGTAACAAGAAAAGGAAATTTGATTTAAGAAGCAGTTAATCATTATACACTAAAGATGCAAATTAAGTTAATAGCCTTGAAGTGTATAATGTCCTATTTCCCCCAGAAAATTTATTCTTTATAAAACAATGAAGATGGTGGTGATATTTATTCATTTCAAATATTTATCTGTTTTAGTTAGTTTTATTAATTTACACCCAGTTTAGCACTGATTCTCTGTATGGTCATTTTCTTCTGATGTGGGTTACTATGCAAAGAAATAACTACAAGCACTACCTGAAAGAGACTTGCAATGCTTTTACTTATAATAAAAGCAATAAAGCTCTTACTTAATGGCTCTTGGCTTTGATTTCTAGCCAAAATAGTCATTAATGTAAGAAATGCATTTTCTTAAAAACCTACTGTATTTCCATTACATGCATATGGTTTCTGTTTGATTTTTAAGAGTTTAAAAGTAATATTTCTAAAATAAATATGTGATTATTTTTATACATGAAACAAAAAATACACAAGCACACATTGTCATTTCAATAAGTTGGTTTCTCATTTGAACTGTTTCATCTGAGCATTCTTAAAAGGTTGGCAATATGGATTTTTCAAATGAATTTTTATACCCGATAGATTACATACCATAAGCTGGAGAGGACATTCATGAAAATGTACTTAAAATGCCATTTACAATACTGCCCAAAATTACTTGAAAGATTTTTCCAAAATTAAAAGAAAGAACCAACTGAGGATAAAACAAAAAGTTGGAAGAATAAAACAAAATGAAAAAGTGGGAAAACTCATAAAATTTCTGGATATTGCCATATTTATCAAAGAAAGATTGATAAAGAGAGAAATAGATGTCATAGAAATAGACAATAAGACAGAAAGTAAGAGAAGGTAAGAGAGATAAAAAAAGAGAAAACAAAGGAAGAAAAAAACTAAGAGATATATATAAAGAGAATAAAATCAAAATGAAACCTTGTTGGTAAAGAGTATGTGGCAAAAATGTGAGTGGTTATAAGATATAAAGAAGGAAAAGGGTAAAAATAAAGCATAAGGACAAAATTGGAGAATAAGAAAAACTGAGGAAGAGAGAAGAAAAAAGTAAGTGGCTAATTGTCAAATAATCAAAGATTTCCATGGAATCTGCTCTTATAAATAGGTGAAACTTATCTCTGCTATATCTAATTTTATTAAACAAATCATTGTTTCCACAAGAAAATTAGTATTAATAAATGTTGGCAAAAATTTCCAGGATAAACTGATAATTATATGAGTCATATATCATGTGAGTTCTAGTCTATAACATCTATTTTTATTAAAAATATTGCTAATAACTTGTTTTGAAAGGGTCAGTTTTTATTATGCAAAGTGCAACAAATTTTTATTTATAAATAAATCTAAAAGGTATAAAGGATACAGAAACATATTTGATTAACACAATATCACCTATAATTGAATAAACTCTTATTATTTTACATGTTAATATGTGCTCCACTGACATAATATTCCCTTCAACAGTCTTTCATTAACTGATTTTATTAACTTTTCTATAGTTTCATTTTTAACATATCTGACAGTTTGTCATGCTTTTCACAGAATTTCTTTCTTGAATATTATTTTCTCTTTTCATATATACAATTGAGAAAACCTTGAATTGCATAATAAAATCTGATAGTAGACACACAAGTTAGAAACTAAAGCAGTTATATTTGATGAATTGTTGCTACATATTTTGAAGGTATATAATATTAGAGTTAATAATAATAATAATTATTATTATTACTATACACTGACATATATAAGTTCATTGGCCTTTATATATATGAATATATTCATTTTATTGCATTAATTCACTGATAATCATAACAGAATATTTTTATAAAGAAGCTCACATTTTTCAGAAATAGTTTAATTAGATTACTGCAGATTTGAAGATCCTGTAATTAGAATTAAAATTAATATCACTGATGAGGTCATTTTTGTGTTACATTCATTCAAATAGATTTACAAGAATTCATACTTTTATCTGTTTCTTTTTATTCTACAAAATGAAAGTATATTTGTACAGATTCTGTAAGTCATTTTTTAACCAAAAAAATACCCATTAACATACTTTCATCAATATTACACACTGTAAACACACACACGTTATATATATATATATAAATATATATATATATATATATATATATATATATATATATTTATATGTAAGCAAATATATGGATATAGATCTGACAGTATGAAGAAAAATATATGGAAAAAACAAACAAAAATCCTAATATGCAATTATGCTGTTTTAATGTTAATATAATGTCAACGTCGGACGTTTCGGTCTAATAATTATGTCCATCGTCTTTTTCATGTTGAATTGAATATGGTCTAATGTTAATTATGTTTTATGAATATGTCCTGAAGATGGTCTATTAAACTGAAACGTCCGACGTTGACATTATATTAACATTAAAACAGCATAATTGCATATTAGGATTTTTGTTTGTTTTTTCCGTATATTTTTCTTCATATAGGTATATATATATATATATATATATATATATATATATATATATATATATATAAAATTTTAAAAAAGTAAATTTTGGAATTTTTCTTGATCAGTTTTCTACAGCCACCAATAGTTCTGAGTATGATAATAAACTATCTCTGGCAGCAAGGCCACTGATCAGGAGATTGGAGGTTTTGAGCAATCTGGTACTACCTCTTAATTGATGTTGTTCTCAGGTCCAGACTGACCCGGGGTGGTAGCACCTGTTATAGGCAAATAGTGAACCAACAAATAAAATCACTATGAAAGTATAAAATAACACTTTTATATAAAAAATACCAGCAATACTTTTTATATAAAAAAATTACTAAAACCTATTGATTGTAAAATTACCAAGAATAAATTTTATCTGTAGTTGAAGGTATAAAGCATTAAAAATATTTAGATTTTGGCATTAAATAACCCATAGTGGTTGATATTCTGCTGAACAAAAACAACCAAACCAACCAATACAGCCACCAAGAAATTAATTTGTTGACTTAGAAGGATTAAAACTAAAATAAATGGATATAATACATCTAACAATAATGTGTGGACTTAGAAAACTAAATGGACATAATACATCTAAATTATTTAACCAAACATGCTTGAATGAAAATATACTGCCTATATATATATATATATATATATATATATATATATATATATATATAGGTTGGGGGTTCAGTTTTCTAACCAAGAAATTTAACTAACTTGATGCACTTAATCAGCACTTTTACAATTAAGCTGCATTTCCAGAAGATAATCAGTCAGGATTAGAAGTCTTCAACCTAATCTTGTCAAATAAAATTTGGAGTTTTCAACCTAATCTTGCCAAATCAAAGGCTTTCTTTATATATATATATATATATATATATATATATATATATATATATATATATAGATAGATAGATAGATAGATATAGATATATATATATATATATATAGATATAGATATATATATATATATATATATATATATATATATCGTGTGTGTGTGTGTGATCAGTCATGTTAGAATGATTAAAAAAGATGTATAGTAAGGATTCCGATTTCCCTTTACTATACAAATGATGTAGAAGTCCTTTCAGAGTTCTGTACAAGTTAATGTTGTTTCTTGTCCTGATTAAAATCCTAGTGAATGTTTGCTCACTAATAGAAAACTTTTACACGTATAAACAATAGGCTGACTGGAAAAATGTTGCATTACGTGGTAAAATAATAATATTATTATAATTATCTGCACTTAGTAAGGGATTATTCTCCCTTCACAGAAGAGTTCTAAAATCACTATCTTTGTTTACACCTTGTGTGTCTTTTTGAGTTGAGTCAAACCTTAATCGCACAAAGGTATTTTCTTCAGGCTCATCATTCGCCACAATTTATTCAACTCAAAATTATTCAAAATGGACAAAATATTAAAACCAGCAAAATTCAAAATTTTGGTACCAGACATTCAACAACTATGTGCTTGCTATTCAAGACACTTGGTGTAACACTGGATAAATTCAGTGTCTTATTAAGTCACATAGACCGGACAGTGTATGACTACATAGAAAGCTGTAATACATATGAGGAAGCCATACAAATACTAGAAAATATTTATGTTAAGCTAACAAACAAGATTTTTGTGCATCACCTCCTCACAAGTTGTTGCCAGAAACCCGATGAATCAATTGACCAATTTCTACAGGCACTGCATCAGTTGTTTAAAGACTGCAACTACAAACGAGTAACCGCAGAAGCCTACCGAGAGGAAACCATTCATGATGCATTCATCAATGGTCTGGACTCTAATCTTATTTGACAGAGAATCCTGGAGAATATCATCAGTCATGTTAGAATCAAACCAAATTTCCACAAACCATCTAATCTACACTTAATCAAAGCCACTCATCATTTTGACCCTCTGTGCATTGACTTTAAGGGTCCACTACCTTCCTCATTTTGCAACAAGTACCTGTTAACCATCATAGATGAATTTTCCAGGTTTATTTTTGCCTACCTATGCCCAAACATAGAAGCTAAAACTGCAAATAGCTGCCTGTCCAATCTATTCTGCATATTTGGCATGTCCACTTACATCCATAGTGACAGGGGATCCTTATTTCTTTCACAAGAAACAAAAACATTCCTACACAATTACAGAGTTGTCACTAGTCCTTATAATATAGAAGGTAATGGCCAAGTAGAAAGATACAATGGTGTCATCTGGCAGTCAATACTTCTAGCACTAAAAACCAAGAACCTTCCAGAATCACATTGGGAAGAAGTCTTGTCTGAAGCTTTACATGCTAGTTGTTCATTGTTATGCACTGCAACTAATTGCATCCTACATGAATGACTATTCAAGATCAACAAACAATCAACCAATGGGTCCACCTTACCTGCATGGCTAAGTCACCCCAGTAAAATATTGATTAAATGATATCCCCGGAATAGCAAGCATGAACCACTGGGCAAATGAGGTGGAACTTCTGGAAGCAAACCCACAATATGCCCACATGAGGAAATTAGATGGTAGTGAGGCCACTGTCTCACTTAAACATCAAAAGGAAGTGAGGATAGCAGCTTTGATGAATTATGACAGGTTCATATTCCCATGAAATTACCAATATCAACCCAGACAGGAAATCAATCCCTTAAAAACAGTGATTGTGAACTGTCCATCCAACAAACTATGAACGATTCTATGAAAGGACATATAAATAGCCCACAAATACTGTCATTCTAGTTGAGTTGTAAAATCACCCAAATGCTTACACCTTTAAGGACTGAATTTTATTTATTTATATTTTTTATTGCAATACATGTCTACCTAATTTCTTTTCTGATGTGGCAGTGATTGTGGTAAAATAATATTATTTATAGTTATCTGCCCTTAAAGGATTAGTCTCCCTTCATAGAAAAGTTCTAAAATTGCCATCTTTGTTTACACCTCATGTGTCTTTTTGAGTTGAATAAAACTTTAATCGCCCAAAGGTATTTTCTTCAGTCTCGTCATTCATCATAAATTAAAGAAAATTTAGTTGAATGAAGTGGACTTAATGTGGAGTCCATATTGTTCAAACATTATGGTAATGACATTCTTACAGGATTTTTTGTTTAAGATAGTAAGTAATTTCTATAAAACCTGTAGCAAAACAAGGAATAATTACACTAAGTCAGTTTTCAGAATTCATTTATATTCATATAAATTTTCAGAATTCATTTATATTCACATAGTATATAATAAATATACCATGTGAACTTCAGATAAGATTTTATTACAAATATTTATGCTTATTTTGTGATGTGAGATTTTATTATGCAACTTGAGAGATGTTCACACACACACATGTATACATATATATAATAGTATACTTAAAGATATTTTAATTTTTAATTAAAGATATATAAAGATTTTTATGAGTCATAAAAAACGTATTTCAAAGAAGAATAAAGATAGCGTTATTGATTGATGTTGAACAATGTTGAACACGGCAAGGAAGTTGAACAGAGATGAGTGAACAATCAAAAGAAAAATTGAAAACATTGGTAAGATAATAACAAGGACCTAAGAATGTCACAAAAAGAAATTTAAGAAAAATTTAAAAAAAGTAATAAGCAAGAACATATATGAAGAAGTTGGTGTTGTTGTTAGTGTAAACAGATAGAAGATGCAGAATATTAAGAACATTAGCTAAATACATGAAAGCAACCAAACTACTACATTTAAGTAAACATTACAAAGAGAAACATGTAAGTTGGCAAAGAAATATTTGAAAATGGATTTCCCAACAATGATTTTTAATGATGAATTTAAAGCTATATTGGATGAATTTGGTAATTGGGCTAGAATTTGTGTCATTCATGTGTTATTGAGAAGTCAACAAAGGAGAGACGGAGTAATGTTTGGAGGATAGTGTTAGAGGCAATAAAATTGTAGATACATTCAAAATTATAGACGGTTCAAGATGAATATGAAAAATTATTGTAAGATCTTAGACATGATTTTTTTTTAAAGTGGTATAAGTTACAGTGAAGAAAGTTTGAGCCAAACAGTATATTCATGCATAATAATATATATCCAGATTTTGTAAAAAAGTATATATTGTTCACCTTACCAAAACAATTTCCAAAGATACCAGATTAATGGGATATTCCTCAGTCTCTCAAGATATTAATCAATAGGACACTCATGATCCATTAGTAAAATAAATATATATGAGAATAGAATATTCAAGAAAACTTCTCTCAGAAGCAAAAGAAACTATTGCAATAATGTTATGGTTAAAACAGTAGAAGAATTAATAAAATCAGTGATGTGAAAGACTGATGAAGATTACAATATGTGAAAGAACTTATATTAATATTTACAATAATAAAATAATTTATTTAGTTATTGTGTTAATTAAATATTTCTATAATCTGCATTTTTTTTTATTCATACATAAAATTTACATTGCTTGCAATAAAACTTGACACTCCCAAAACAATTTGTTGTCAATATTTTTATTAACAGATATTAAAAGTTGAAATTCACATGATATATTACTTCTAAATATAATATCCTGAAAATTTTACCAACATCAGTTGGTCAATACAAATTTTGTATTTTGAATTGCATAAACAAATAAATGTGACAGTGTAATATGTATTTAGACATATCTAAATGTGCATGTATATCAATGCCTATGCTAGTAAGAATTGCTTTAAATGAAACTAAAATATAGCATCAAATTGGTTTTAAGGCAATACCATATTGTATAAACAAAATCTTGATCGCTTCAGAGTTATTTATTGAAAAAGTCAATTGTAGTTGTTCAATCAAAGAAAACATAGATCATTCAGATGATAAACTGAATAATTTAAATTCATCTTATGCTTGCTGTCATTAATAATTAATGGCAACCTGTTGAGGTATTTTGCTCAATTAAAATTTTGATTAAGAATCTTTTCTCATGCACCTTTGAAGCAAAATATTTTCCATGCATTTCTGCTAGAATGCAGTGCACATCTCATTGAAAACCTAATTCCTGAGGAAACGATTTGGGGTAAAATTAAGAGGGTATGTTTGTTTATACAGAACATAATTTGCATAGCTTTATGTCAACAAAAGAAGGAGGAAAAGAAAATAATGAGCATAAATGCTATATTAATAAACTTCCAAACCAGATAAGCAAAATATGAAATAGAAGAGGAAAAGAATTAGGCAAAATGAAAAGAAAAAAAATGAAAGGAATTAAACATGAATATTGTATAGAGAAAAAATTATGAGAAAGAAGACTAAGTAGAGAAGAAAAGAGTATAATAATAAGAGCTAAACAAACCATATTAATGTTAATCTCTAATTAAATGGTGAATAGAAAAGTGATTAAGAAAAAGTGAATGGAGAGAGTGACAGACTGGTATGTTCAGTATAGAATTGAAAGAATTTTGAAACAAAATTTCAAGATATATAAGCAAGAGTTTTATGAATTAAAAGCCACTATACCTGCTAATCATAGTGTCTTCCTCAATTTTTTTCACTTATTCAAGAAATAAAAGATATTTTCTCCAGCTTATTTATAAAGAGTATTTTAATATTAATAAATAATAACGTTGAAGGAACTACTTTGCAAAATAAGTATATTGACTCTTGAGGAACTCTCCTGAACTATGAGGCATTCACTGCATGCAAAAAGAAAACAAAGGCAGACCATTTACGTCTCTCACAGTAGCCTGTAAAATTAGTTCATTAAAGCTTCTTAAATTGTAATAATTTTGAATTATTTTTATTACAATTTAATGAACAAATTTTTATATTCATTCTGTGAATATTGTCTTGTGCCTGACAATATAGAGAAAATGTATAAACCACCAAAACTCACCTTGATCCAAACTCCTCTATGGCAACAAATGAATGAAAACACTGGATTAAAATGTTAAACAACTTCTTTGAAGAATGTGCTGACACTACTCCTAACAAATTAAGATTGCATGTTAGCTGCATTTCATTCAGAGTTTACAAATACATAGAAGACTGTCCTACATACAAGATGGCTATTAATGTCTTAGAACTATATGTTAAGAATCCAAATAAAATCTTTGCAAGGCACATTTTAGCTACCTGTCAACAGAAACCAGGTGAATCTCTGGATGAATTCCTGTGATAACTCCAGAGACTGAATAAAATCTGTGTTTTTAAAATGGTAACTGTCAAATTTATAAGGGACACATTTATTAATAGTTTAGCATCCCTTATAATACATCAGAGACTGCTTGAGAATTGTACCCTGGATTTACAGGTTGCTTATAGAGAAGCTTCCTTTCTAGACTTAGAAAATCTCAGATGACTACAGCAACACACCAAAGGACTATGTCACTTTTACTATTGCTAATACAGGGTACATGAAAGAACTTCCAAAGGATGAAAACTTAAGTAGACATATTGCTGCATCATTCAGTAATGGAAGGTTGCTTCATACTACTAATAAAAAGAACTACTTCTTTTGTGGTGGACTACGACATGAAAGAAATGTATTTCCAACTAAAGAGTTCAATGGTGTCTCTTGTAAAAAAAAAGGATATTATTCAAAACTGCACAAATCTAAAAGTAGAAACATAAACACTGACATGGATGCAGAAACCCTATGTCCCATAACAGCATCAGTTCCAGAATGTCTATGGCCTGCAACCACTAGAGTGTTCATTAATAGTCACAGGCTAAATGCACTGCTAAACTCAGGCAGCTCAGAAAGTTTAATTGATGAAGTTACCCCAAAGTTTAAAATTGAAATTAGACAACTCAACAAAGAAACTTCAATGGCTCTGACCATAATTAACACCCAGACTTGTTCCTTCTGTATTTGTCAGATGCCCAGAAATTGCTGTCGCTTTCTGTCAGCAATACGTCTCGTCTCACCGAAGCCAGAAGAACCATGCCCTACCACGTCCACTCGCCTGGTTTTTAATGGTAGCATTGTTCTCTTATGCAAATAAGTCTGCTGCATAAGAATGGCAGTAGGCATACGCACGCGCGATCAACTCTTAGAGAATGGTTTGACACGCGAGGCAGCGAATTCGCTTTGCTCCTGGTAAGTCAGTTCTATTACACTCCCCCCTGATCGTATGATCACATAAGTGACAGTGAGGGGCTGGTCGTTTCACCCTTTACACTCCTTCGCTATGGTATAACCATGTCTTCCTCCTCGGCTGAATCGTCAGATGTGTCCTGATCTGAATCATATTCCGGGGGATCAATAAGAGTCAAGTCTACCTCTTTCTCGCTTTCAGATGAGGTGTCACTCCTGCTTGCACTGGAGCTTGGTTCTTGCCATTCATGACTCCCTGACGTTGTGTCACCGCCATCATCCGCTGGTAACAATGAAGTGAGCCGTGGACATACATCTCCCACGATGACTACCGACTGTGGACTGTTTATCCCCATGACACGACCTTTCATAAACTTTGATGTGCAGCGTCCGTGCGGATTTTTTACCCAAACTGCGTCTCCTTCTTTATACCGAGTCGAAGTCGACTGGTTAGGCGAGGGCACAATGTCAATTCCTTTTATTTGAATTTTGTACGAATGCAGCAGATTGGCGGGTGCAGAAGAGGCAGACACATCATCCCTGGGTGTGATGTTATACCAATACACGGCCTCCATAATAGAGCAGCTCTTTCGCGCAGGAATCCGTTTGATTGTCCGATGACACCTCTCTACCATACCATTTCCAGATGGTTTGTACGCGCAGCGCGGTTGGAATCGGACGCCCCATTCTTCTGTGAATTGTTTGAATTGCTGACTGCGGAATGCAGTGTCATTATCAGCCAGGATCTCCACTGAGGCACCACGTTCGAAAAACACCGACTCCAATTGCCGGATTACGTGTGCAGCGTTTTGCCGAACTAGCGGCCGCCAGATCGAAAACCGTGTGGGGCTGCAATCGATCAGAGTCAAAAAATGGCGACCGTTATAGTGTGTGATGTCCATTCCCAGATGGCTCCAAGTTTCACGCACACTGAGCTCTCCCTTCTGCCATCGCACAGAAGCTGGATCTATTGACTGACACTGTTCACAACTCCGAACGACCGATCTCACTGCTGCTTTCGACACGGATGGGTTGATCCTACGTGCGAAATATAGTGTCCGTTTAACTCCAGGGTGCCTGCTGTGTCAATGAATCTCAGTTAACTGAGCAGGGCTCGGGTTTCCTATGGCAAAAGCACATACTGGTTGAACAGGTTCGAGTTCCTTCAGATTGTTGAACCACCTCTGGGGAACTCTAGTCAGCAAGTCAGCTCGGTTCTGGTCTGATCTAACTAGCGCTATGTCAACCGAAAGGTTATACTCTTTCACAAGAGAACTTAGAGTTTCAAGTCGTCGCCTTATGAGCATCTTGCTAGCGGCCTTGGTGTTCAGTTGAGACTTTCCTGTAAGGGCATTAGTCACCCAATGGTACACACAGAGAGAGTCTGTGTTCACGTGTAATACCGTAGCCTGCCATTTTAGCGCGAGGTTGATTCCCTTCAGCACAGCATCCAGTTCAGCCACATTGATATGCTGGGTGTTTTTTATCATCCGTAGCCAGCATGCGTCCTCGATGATGGCTCCCTTAGCCTTGAGCGCTACTCCTACAGCCAGCGAACTCGCGTCCACCCACACGTCTAGATCCTTCGTATTCACGCACCATTCTCCCTGTGCCGGATCCAGTTGCTGAGCCCGGGCGAGGGTGTCCATTATCATACGTTCCAGAGGAGCATCACAAATTTTGTCGTCCCAGTTTTGCATTACGGCAGTGGCTCGACGTTTGATGACACCTGTTGCCACTCGCAGCCATCCACACACGGGGAAATGTCCCACCAGCTGGCCACACATGGAGAAAATACCTCTCCGTGTCATAGTCATAGGGCCGTTTACCATTCTACTTCCTCGTCGCCATCACAGTCAACTCTGTTCCTTCCATACTTCTAGCCCCAGCACTTTGGCTCTGTCCTGTAACTTCTCTGGATCCTTGCTCATCAGTCCATAGAGCTCAAGATGTTTCCTCACAGATTCCGCTGACGCCACATCCTCGTTGATATATATATCGTCAATATATGCTGACGTTGCCCTATTTATAGTTTCATTCTGTGCTAACGCAGCCTTAAGCACAGCCCGCATTATCAGGGGCGCCACATTCAGGCCGAACCCCAGCTTGGTCAAACAATATCGCTTTCCTTTAAACATAACTGTTCGATATGGCCACAGGGATTTTTCAACACGGATCTGTAGATATGCTTTCCTGAGGTCCAGAATAGACACGTTCGCACTCTGCTGTCTCCAGTCTCGCAGTTTTTCTGCGCAAACATCCGCGGCACCTGTGAATGTTTCAACGTAGGTATTCAGTTCCCGATAGTCCATCACAGGACGCATCTTATGCTTGTTGGTCTGCAGCACGGCCATCAGTGGTATCAGTCCCTTGGGTGGGCCAAACTCCTTGTTACTGTACGGCACCAACCAACCATTGTCCATCCATGTTTGTAATTCATGCTCGTACTCCTCTCTCATCTCGCTGGATACTGGATATTCAGAAATCCGATTCTGAAGTTTCCCTGGTGCATGCCCTGCCGACCACTTCCAGGCTGCGACCCAAACTCCCTGTTCATTGAATTTCGCACTGAAATCGGCTTCGCTGATGCGAATCGCTGCACAGACGGACCGTGGTTTTTCAAACTCCACGCTTCCATGCTGTGTGATGCGAAATCCACCGAGTGCCTTAATGGCGTCGATGCCAAGCAACAGGTTGAAATCCAGGGGCTTTCCTCGCATAACCAGCACATCGATTGTAGCAGTATTACCGGTTGCTGTGCAAATTCTGACAGTGCACCTTCCACAGCAAGCCTGCGTAGCTCCGGTTAATGTAGATACCGCCATACCCTGCTTTGACATAAACTCGCGCTCAAGATTGACCGTGAGCACCCAGAGTCAAGGAGGGCCGAACATGGTGTGCCGTCAACACACACAGTAATGATGGGTAGCACTGAGTTTACTTGCTATTTGGGGAGTGGACCGGCGCTGAAGTCTCGTCCCCGCCTCCATTTCCCAGACAATTTTTGGCCAGATGACCGGTCTTGTTGCATTGATAGCAACGCGCATTAGTTGCCCTTCGCCTCTTCATGCAGTCCCTCGCAAAGTGATTGGGCCCATTACATTCATAGCATGTGACAAGTGGGCCCATGTCTGAGGAAGATTGAGGAGTCTGGGAGGGCTGCACAGCAGCGACAACTGGTTCCCTCTCTGCTGTCTCGTCCTTTATGATTGCCCGAGCTCGGGCCAATAGCTCCTCGAGAGACATATCATCCGCCCTGGCCAAGGACCGCAGGAGCCTTTTCACAGGATCAGGAAGCCCCCGCACGAACACGCATGCCATCACACTGTCTGGCACTCCTCCAAAAAGAACGGACAGCTTCTGTAGATTGGCCAAATATACATCTACGGTCTCACCCGGTCGCAATACACATGCCTCAGATTGTTCGTATGCCGTGAATTTATCAGGGGCAAATGCTGTCATCAATGCTCCCGTGATTCGAGCCACGTCTGATTTCTCTTCCGTAGATAGTTGCTGGTAAACCGCGAATGCTCCCCTGGTTAAGCGCAGAGGGATGACACGATCAAGCCGCTTCACTCCCGATAGGTCGCACACCAATTCCAACTTCTTGAGCCATTCAACCACAGATCCAGTCCCGTCAAACTCGGGAATAATTTTTAAATCAAACCGGCCGTCCATATTCGCCGTAATAGCTTGTCAGATGCCCAGAAATTGTTGTCGCTTTCTGTCAGCAATAAGTCTCGTCTCGCCGAAGCCAGAAGAGCCGTGCCCTCCCACGTCCACTCGCCTGGTTTTTAATGGTAGCATTGTTCTCTTATGCAAATAAGTCTGCTGCATAAGAATGGCAGTAGGCGTACACACACGCGACTGACTCTCAGAGAATGGTTCGACACGCGAGGCAGCGAATTCGCTTTGCTCCTGGTAAGTCACTGTCACTTCTATTACAGTATTGTTGACCTACAAACAAACAAGATACACAAGGCACATTGTAATTCTGTATAGTGACTTGATACTGGCACAGGATTTCCAGAAGTGACATAAGTCTCAGGTACAGGGGTCCTAAACCTGATCTTATTAGACCCAACTATGAACCAGCTTGTGTTCTTTCTGCTGCTTCTGTTAATGAATTCTTGCTTTTTCCAAATCAATTAAAACAAAATCATGGCAGTTTAGGAAGGATGACAGAAATTTCATTGAGAAGGATGTTGAAAAGCTACTAGAACAAGGCATAATTGAACCAAGTTTGTTCCCCTGGAGGTCCCAATTAGTTGTTATTAAGGACCCAACTAATAGACATAAGAAGAGGT
This sequence comes from Acanthosepion lycidas, assembly GCA_963932145.1. NCBI lineage: Eukaryota > Metazoa > Mollusca > Cephalopoda > Sepiida > Sepiidae > Acanthosepion > Acanthosepion lycidas. The sequence continues at coordinate 60,274,483 of OZ010592.1, read as the reverse complement.
TAAAGATTACTCAAACTATCAACCAATTTAAGGAAATGTTGAACAGATTATAAATAAACTAGCTAAATACATAGTCTTTTCTACCTTTAATCTGAAAAATTCCTACCACCAAATTCCCCTAAGGCAAAATGAAAAAACACTTACTGCTTTTGATGCTAATGGAAGGCTCTATCAATACTATAGAGTGTTATTTGGTGTGACAAATGGTGTTTTAGCAGGAAATAGACAAGCTTATTCAAAAACAAGCATTAAGAGACACCTTTCTTTACCTTGACAATATAACTGTCACAGGGAAAATCTAAGGAGAATATTACATAATGTAAAAAGCCTTAACAGTTATCAAAGCTAAAAGTCTCATATTAAATGAAACAAAAACAGTGTTTTCCATACTATCATTTAATATCATTGGCTGCGGGTTATGTAATAAGATAATTAACTTCTAACCCAAATGTACCCATGTTGACAACACCTGCATTCCTTAAGGAGAACTGTTGGTATGTTTGCATACTACACTAAATGGATACCAAAGTTCTCCAACAGAACCCAACCCCTAATTAAAAACAAGACTTTTCCACTGAACACAACAGCTATTAAAGCATTTAAAACTCTAAAGAAAGAGCTGGAGAATGCTACTCTGCAAAATATAGATGAAGACTTACCCTTTGTTGTTGAGTGTGATGCTTCAGATGTGGTGACTACTCTAAACCAGAAAGGTAGACCAGTGGCTTTTATATCATGGACTCTGCAGGGGAATGAATTTCACTATCCTTCCATAGAAAAAGAAGCAACAGCAATTATCAAGGCTGTTAAGAAGTGGAATCATCTCCTTGCAAGGGAACATTTTACCTTGACTATAACCACAGGTGGACAAAAATTAAAACAAAATTTTAGAATGGTAAATTGAGATGCCTGCTTTTAGCTAGTCAAGATATTGGCCTGGGTAAAACAATGTTGCCCCTGGCACGCTTACTAGAGCATTTCATGCTTTAGTGTTCGTTTCATTAACCCTTGGTGATTTGCATCAAGAACTATACTGTCCTGGAATTACATGAATGTTCCATTTAGTATATGCTAAGAAACTATCCTTCTCAGCAGATGTAAAGGAAGTATGTACTTCATGTCAACTATGTGCAGTACTTTCTGCTAACTTGGTTAAAAATCCCTGGACCAGTACTCCTTTGCCTGTTCATAAGAAACCAGAATGATCCTCTAGTGGATGAGCTTGAGCTAATAGATATAAATCCATCCTATGCTACTTTTAAATACCAAGATGAATGAGAATCAACAATATCATTAATAAACCTAGCACCATGTCTAGTATCAGGTGTAGAAAGCACTGATGTAATAACAGAACCCTTTCAGATTCCCTCAGGGCTTATAGACAGAATTTATCTCATTGAATCTACAGCTGAAAATGAAGAGTCCTTATCTCAGTCAGCTAAACTTGATGCACCTACCCAATCACTGACTAAAGCTTTGTAGGTATTTCAGAATGGTAAAACCTCCCTAGCATCTAGATATGTGACAAAATAAAAAATAAAAGTAGAGAATATAATATTAATGATTAATAACCCTTAGCGAAATCCTTTGCGAAATAAGATTATTGGTCCTTAAGAAACTCCTGGACTACAAGGCACCCCCTATTAAGTCTCTAAAGTAACCTGTAAAATTAGTTCATTAATGCTTCTTAAATTGTAATAATTGTTGATCATTTTCATTACAAATATCATATAATTATCACAAAAGTTTAAAATAAACACTCTATATAATTAATAAAAAATAGCAACAGCAAAAAAAAAAAAAAGCCAGTTTCAATGTTCTATTTTAAAATTCAATTTTGAAAACCTTGATCTCAAAAATATAGTTCTAAAAATTTTTTAAAATTTAAAAGAAGTTTTCTAATGTTAAGTTGAAAAGAAACAATAGTCAAATTGATAATGAAGACAAGCTAAATAAAATAGGAGAATGGAAAAGCTAATAAATGAAACTATAGGTGCAATGAATTTAAAGTACTTGTCATTGTTTTGGATATCAACATAAAGAGCTCATCTCCCATGGGTATGAGATTCTAATTAAGATGATCACTGCTTTGTCATTTATTCAGTGACATTATCTGCATTGTTGTTTCACACCTTACTACTCTTTTATGTAGTGCAGCATTGTTTTTGTAAGTAGTTATATATCCCTAAATAACTTTGCTTTTTAATTGTTAAAGTTTTAATGAAAACTTAATTGATTATATTTAATTTGTCTTTTTTCCTTTTGTTTTTTTTTTTCATTTAGTTTTTCCATTTTTAAAAATCACAAAAAACATTATAAAAACCACTGTTCATATTTTATTTACTTTTGAAATTTAAGTTATAAAATACATGGCAAAAAAGTACAAGTGCTGCAGATTGCATGCAGGAATTTAATTTTGAAAGAGACAAGATATTGTTTTAAAAAGTGAACATAGGCAATTAGGATAAATACTGAAAGAGCAGAACTTTAAAACATCCTTATATTTACAAATACAATTTCTCCGAAAAAATTGGAGATTTAATGTGGTTTGGCAGTAATCTGCCACTGAATCTCAGGAACTTAAAATGATTTTCAAAGAACATAACATTATCCCAATTATCAAAGTTTATAAATATAATTATGCTTAATTTGTTATCCAAGTTGAGAAAAAAGAACTTTACTCTTTTCTCAGGATTGGAACCAATAATTTGCACTTGTTGAAATTTCTTTTTTTGTTTGAATCAATGAATATTTTATTAATAAAATATTAGTTGTACTTAAAATGTAGAAAAGTGATAGAATCTTTTTTATTACTCTCTTTTTTTTCCTTTTTTATGTAAAAATATATTAAATGTGGCTAAATATAGCAACAAAGCAAAAAAATATATCTTAAATAATTGATTAAAATAGTTATTAAAAGATAAAAATGTTTATTATAATGTTTATAACTATATCTTTTAAATATACACACTTCAATCTGTATTTGGCTAGTAAATTCTTGAAGAGTCATCCATTCTTAAGGTGTTGAAATCAAATAATGTAGGGGATAAATCTAAACATATCTTCATTAAATGCACCTTGTAACCTAAACTATGAATCTCTCTCTTTCTCTCTGTATCATGCCCCTTCATGACATGGCTGATGATGACTTTATACAGCATCATTTCTTTTGTAGTTTTCAGCAATACTTGCTCTTTTACAACCCCTCTATCTCAGTGGTACATCCATTTACTCAAACTTATCAAGTAGGTTGATGCATCTTGTGAATGTTAAGTTTTCCAGGCTTTCCTTTCTCATAATGTATCCCAAAAATCTTTTAGCAACATTTACTAATTGAAAAAAAAATAAAGCTAATAACTAAATCTATTATTAAGATGTGTTTTTAGTCTGCATCTTCTTTTGTGTCTGTGCATGTTTTTTAGTCGTTCTAAAAAGTTACAAAGGAAATTTTGAAAGTTTTCTAACATAATTTATATGTTGTCTATATTGCTTGACTATGTTGTCTTAGAACTAAAGAACATGACACCGGAAATAAATTTACAGAATACAAAACTCAGATATACTCATTTAGTATAAAATTTTAACTTAGCCTCTTAGGACTGTGTGGGGGTCACTCCCATGAAAGCAGCAGAAATTAGCTTTGTGGTCACAGAGATAAGAACATACTTAACAGGAAATAAAAGGTACAGAAATAACAGAAAAGCATGGTAAAATGTATATTAATTTCATACAATTTATTTATATTTTTGTGTGTATTAGTGTTTGTATTTTTGGTTGTAAATGTTCATGTTACATGCAATGAGAGGAAGAAGTTACTTTGTATTATTACACATCATGTAATTGGACACGTGTTGACTGTCCAAGGGTTCATGGTGAAGAGCCTGAATTTAACATCTTTTGGCAGGATGTTTGTATATCCGACAGGAACAGTTTTTGTTGCATGCTAGGAGAACTTTTATTATTTTTATTTTTTATTTAATTTATTTTATACAATGTTTTTATGTTTCTATTTTATTCTATTTTATTTATAATATTCATTATTATTATTTACACATTTTATTTTTATTTATTTATCATAATAATGTCCCTACAACTGAAACCTTAGTGGCAGTGTAATTTAGATATCAAGAATATCTAATTTCTCAAAATAGTTTTGTTCAACTCATGTACAAACAGATTTTTTTAAGCCTTACACTTTGCTGAACACGAATGAACTATTTATGTTTTTGTTTTTTAAGTGCAGTTGTGATCATTCAATAATAACATTTTGTCTAGAGAAATGTCTATAATTCCATATATGCTTTCTGTTTTGTTAAATCCTAATATGGAGTTGATCAAAATTCAATAAAATTCTTTAACATATAAATCTCTTTCACACACACTGTATAAAAAAGACACCACTTTATTGGATTATTTTATATGCTTGGCTTTTAAGATGTAATGATATTTAGAGTAACTAATAATTACTATCAATTAGTATTTTATTTAATGTGCCATTAAACCTTTTATTTCAGAAAATGATAAAAAATTTTTATTTTTAATTTGTTTACTCATAGATATTTGCTGTATTTATTGCCTGACCACCTATCTTGTAGTAATACTAAATATTGTGTTATTTTTCATCATTTATAAGTTAACAAAATGGATAAAACTTCATTTAACTGATAGTAACAATTATTTTACCTTTTTCTTTAAAAAAAATTACTTGATAAGCTAAAACTATAGTTTTTACAAGATTTCATTGCATCTTATTTAAAACTCATTCTGCTTATCTAATGATGAAAACTATTCATTTGTTTTGTTTTTCATTTTATATCTGTACTTTCCATCATTCTCCTTTTATTACTGCCCTTCTTTTTCCTTTCTCTTTCAAATCCTTATCTACCCATTGTCACATACATTCTTTTGCGCCAAATCCAGCTTTTATCTATGAGAGATGATCTTATATTTAATTAACATTTCTCAACATCTAAATGCAATGGAAAACTGAATTTTAAATTATACTCAATCAAAAAAAAACAAAACAAAAGAAAGATCCCAAAATACAATGTTTTCAAGATTAAAATGTCAACTATAAAATACAAGGTCTTTGTTTTCATTTTAGCTTACAATAGGAGTGACAAATATATTAGGTTGGTGCAAAAGTAATGATGTAATAATGTCGTTTTTTGACCTTCAAAAATACGTCAAAAAACGACATTATTACATCATTATTTTTGCACCAACCTAATAACTAGAATATATATATATATATATATATATATATATATATTTATATATATATATATATATATATATATGTGTTAGGAAATGAATTAAATCTGACAGATTATTATTAATTTATTTGTTTAAATGTTATTTTTGAAATGGATACTCATGTTTGAGTAGTTGCTCTGTTTTTATTTATCTGTTAAACAACATATTTATTTATTTACTGGTCTGAATATTTGAGAAATCTTTTTAGAACCTGCATCCCCTAGGGAAAACCATCATTAGATCTAACATACATTTGGACCAACTCAACCACATAGGACCTCCTGATCAAACAAAGCCCAACACACACTTATGTACATGTTTCTATATTTCTGCTTCTATGTGTGTATGGAGGCAGGCATTGGATGTATATATAAACATTTTTATTCTATGAGATTAAAAGGTCTGTAAATACTAAGCAATTTTTTATTTGACAAACTTGAAATCAGTATTAGAATTTGTTTTACATTGAACATGAAATTAAATTTGTAATGAACATGCCTTCATTTTCACCTTAAGTGGCAGTTAAAGAATAGACAAGACATCTGATCACAAGTAAACATTGGTAAAATTGCATCAAAAAGGAATTTTGAACTGAATTTTAAAATAATTTAATTTCTCACTTTTACTATTAAATATAAAGTAAAAAAGAAAAACATATAAAGTTTATTTTTAAATATAAATCTAAGGTAATACTTGTTATATTATTTTTCACTTGGATAAACTTAGTCTCTACTGTTCACATATGTGCACATTGATAAATATGTATATAGTTAACATATAGAGTTTTATTTCATCAGGAATAATATTCACATTCACAAACATATCCATACGTACACAAAATTTATGGTGTCAATGTTGAAACTGTGCACAAGACAATGCAGGCATACAGTCCTGTTTTGAAAGTTAAATAGAATAATTTTTTACATTTAAGAATTAGTCAGAATTAAGAAATAGTAGAATGAAAAAGTGAAGGTGTTGATAGTATCATGTATCATGGTTATTGGCACAGAAAGTGGAATTGGCAAACAAAGTTCAAATTCTGGCCTTGTCGGCTGTGCTCTTGAATCAATACCCTTGTAAAAGGCATGAATCTCTTTCTCATCTAAATATGAGTTACATAACAAGGTAGACTGGGCTGTCTAGCATTAGTTGAGATCCAGTCTAGAAGACAAAACTCTGACTTCCAAACTATGAAGAAGGAAATGAGAAACCATTATCGTTTCCAAACTCATAGCAATTCATTGATAATAAACAAAAGCAACCTGTGGAAAGCATGATCACTTATGTCCTAAAGGTATCTGGTATTACAAGAAAGGAAAAAAATGATTGCTAAAATTATTTTCTAAAATCTTTGAGAAGTTCCCGAAAAGTTCTTATTCCAATCAAGAAGATTTTGGGAATTGTGTCAGATGGAGAAATTTAAAGCACCCCCTTTATAACCATTGTAACATTTTTCATCATCTCATTTCATTATATTTATTATAGCAATTAGGAAAACCATTATAAATTTAACATGTTTTACTTTTTATTTACTTTCAACAGAAATTTTGGAAATGGAATAATGTGTAGTTGTTGCAGTTTTCAAATTTTGTTATCGTGTTTTCCTTGGTTGTGTAGATGTCACATGTTAATTTTATGATGTTAGCATGTATGTATGTATCAATTCTGTTGTGTAGGCATCACATGTTTACCTCATAGCATCTGTGTGCATGCTTAATTCTTGAAATGTTAGTGTAGTATAATTGTTAGTGTAATATAATTCTATGATAAATAAAATTAATGTTGGAAGTGAATATGTAATACTAGGTTACATCATCTGCAAATGTTTGGATTTTGTTATAGTTTCTGTGAAAATTATTTGGAGGCATTACTTTGGAAGCATTTTTAGTGTGTGTGTATGTGTATGGAATCAGTAATCAAAATTTTGATTTAAAAATGCTACATTAATTAAAAGAGAAAGCAATTTTCTAAGATGAAAATGTATAGAAAGTTCTTTAATTAATAGATCATCTACAATAAATTTATGTCCAGGTTCTTAAAATATTTCACCTTTCTTAGCAAATCTTTTATTATCACAATGTGAGATATTTAATAATGATAATGATAAAAAACAAAATAAAAAATAAAAAAACAAAAATGAAGTTGGTTAGATTATATACCCAAACACATTTAAAAAAAAAAAAAGAAAAATTGAAATTTAAAATTTCAGTGTCACATCTTGATGCATATACGTAATCATATCAACATAAACATCACATTAGTCCAATAAAGTCCTTTTCTGCTTTCTCATAGATATTTTAATGGATTAAAGGGGGAAAACAACAGTCTGATAATGCTGATTGTCTGTAGCTATTGACACTAAGTCTGATCAACTCAAGGTTTGTGCTACTGTTAAATTTACCCTTTGCTGCTTTTCTACTCTTCCTTCAAATGACATAGTTATACGAAATAATGAATATAAACCACTGACATATAAAAAATGGAAAACACATAGAGCAATAAGCTACATATTTGGCTATATTGATATAAACAAAGTGACAGCCTGCCAACTAGTGGTCAACTCACTTTTATCCAGCATTGTCACAACTCTGTAGTATGCATGACTTACAAACTGAGTCAGCTGCTCCAGATTTTGTCTGTTGTTTCTGGTATCTGTTAAAGAGAGGTCCATAATGTGTGTGTGTGTGTGCGTATGTGGACACAAGCATATATACATATATATATCCATATGTATATATATATATATATATATATATATGTATCACACACTATGAATAAAAAAAGAATGTATAAACATAAAAATGTCTTAAAATATATATATATATATGTATGTGTATATATATATATGTATATATATATATATATATACATATATATATATATATATATACATATATGCTCTTTTTATTAGTATTTTATTTAGTATTTACTTTCATCTACAAAATGGGCATCTACTAAAAATAACATTTAAAGTGATAAAAATCACTCAAATTAATAAAATAAGAAAAAATTACTTTTTTAGAAATTGCTTTGTTTATGTTTGGATACAAAACTGAGCAGATATAACCTTTTGAGAATCTGAGAATAGAAGGATTTGCATTTAAAAGCACTATTCAGCCTTGCTTAATCAGTGACAGTCTTCAGTTGAGTTAGTCTAAAACAAGTCATATCTAATGACAATTTCTCCTGAAAACAGGGATACCAGTTTGAATTCTGATGGAAGGTACATCATTTTCTTTAATAAGATTTCTTGAATATTAAGATCAGTGGACAAAAATAAATATACTGTTTAAAATAAATGGACCATCTACTCAAATATGTGTACTCACTAAAAATAACTTTTAAAGTGATAAAAATCTATCAGATTAATAAACTAAAAAATCCATTACTTCTTTTATATATATATATATATATATATATATATATATATATATGTGTGTGTGTGTGTGTGTGTGTCTGTGTGTGTATGATAAAATGAAGAACAAATAGGATAACGTATATCCATTTAATATGCTTCACTTTTATTAAAGCATCCTTGAAAATTGAGAGAAAACAGGCAAAAAGACAGAAAACACTGGTATTTTCAATTATGTTTGGGGCAGTTCTCATTGGTCAGATATGTGTCGTGTATTAAAACTGTGGATAATTCTATGTGTATATAAGTTTGTAAAAATTCTTATACATATATATATATATATATATATATATATATATATATATATATATATATATATATATATACATATATATATATATAAGTGGACATCAGATGGTAATGTGTATTTGTAATTGTATATATTTGTCTGTCTAGTGGGATTTTCATCTTCACCTTTGTGCAGTTAACCCATGAGTGGGGTTTCACAAGATTCTAATTTATTGCTGACCTCTTTAAAAATGTATTCTTTGTATTAGATAGATATAAGTTAGATTCTTTAAGAATGGATTCAAAGAAAGATGGTGATGTAATGTAATGTTTTAGGCATGTGTTTATAGTTGATAATAATGTTATTATTAAGTTTTCAGTATATTTTCTCCTTAAAGAATTGTTCTTTTTTAATTAGGGTGGCATTGATGAAATCAAAGTGACCACACAAAGGTGAAGATGAAACTCCCATTAGACAGACGCACACACACAATTACGAATACATGTTACCATCCGATGCTCACTTAGACATACAAGAATCTTCACAAACCTACATACACATACAGTTTTCTAAAGTTTTAAGACATGTGACATGTATCTGACCCAAACATAATTGAAGATACCAGTGTTTCTGACTTCTTATCTTTAACTCAAATATATATATATATATATATATATATATATATATATATATATATATATATAGAGAGAGAGAGAGAGAGAGAGAGAGAGAGAAAGATTCACCATTATTTTGTTTCAATTAGATTTAGATGTCACTCGGATATATTTCCATAACTATCTTCTCTTCTATTTTATTTCTTTGATTATATGATCATTTAGTAATTTCACTGCCTGTCTAATCTTTGATATTGACTGGTCATCCATCTTACTCTTTTTATTCCATATCCTACTGAAATTAGTTTGAGATAGTGTATATCAGTTTTCTTTTAATTGTTGTCAAGTAGTGCTTCTTTACAACAGACTGAGAGCAATTTAATAACATATATATGTCAGATCCTTTTGAGCAACAACATTTACTAAATCTAAATCTTCCTGTTTTTATCATAAAGAAAGACTGAGAATCTAGTTTGGGTGAAAAATTGAGATTTTTCTGCTTGAATGTTCCAGAGTTTTTACAGAAAAATTCTTGAGTAACTAATTTTATTCAGTATAATACTGACAGTTGGTAACCAGTCATTGTAACTTTAAAATTGCTATTGTTATAATTTTAGATAAAACATCCCCTCATTTGCTTTGAAAAAAAAGAAAAACATAGATTATACTCTGACATCATGTAATTAGATGTAAAAGGTTAAAAGAAAAAGAAAACTTGAACAGTTTGGTAAGGGAAATAACAGATCTTGCTACTTTATTATTTGTACATTATTTTTCATTAAGTGCTGTGCTGAATGTACATTAGATAAAATATTAGTTAAGATTGATGGAAATCCTGGATAATTTTTTAAGAGTGTGTATATATTTGTGAATTTGTAATATTATACAAGTAAATAGCACAAATACTGACACATTTTTAAGGAATATACCTGTGTTATCAGATGTCCTTCCTACCAAATATTTTTAAATAATCCAAGAAATCCTTTAATGTTAACAAATTAGCAAGCTGAACTAAACTATGTATTAGTTTCTCATTCCTTAATTTCCCTTATGCAAATTTTCTGTGTATACTTGTTAATGTGTGTTTGCATGATTTTAGCAAAACATTTGTCTATATGTATAGACTGGATTTAGTTATTTGAAGTAACTATTTTAAACTTCTTCAATTGTTCTTTCCACATACAACACCACACAATAACCCTATAACTTGAGTGGCTTTTGGGCCTTGTATTGGGCGAATATTAGTAAAAAAAAATTGTTTCTTATTTTAAATTTTGTATGTACTCAAAATCATTAATCTATGATGTTGAAACTTTAGCATGTGATAGCCGGGTAAATTCAGAAAATGTATATTCTAATACATCAAAAGTATTGTAACTTATGTAAATATTTTATATCAGAACATATGTAATATATATATATATATATATATATATATATATATATATATATATATATATATATATATATATAAGTATTTGTACATGAATACAAATTTGCATTAATATTCAGTGAATTATAATATAGAATGTACTCATATATGATTATATGCATATGTACCTAAGAATCATATATACAAGTGTATGTATGTGTATGCATAGATGCATGATGAGTGTGCACAGGTATTCCCAGAATTGATCCCACTTTATTTATTTTATCACTTTTCATAAGTATAATTCTTATTTAATTTGTATCTTGAAATCTTTAAGTTTCAATCAAGATATATTTTTAGTAAAATATTTTGCCCTAAGACATAATCATGGATTAGAGAAGCAATCACCAATAATGAAACACATGAATAATATTTACACTTTGAAGCTTTGACAAGTTCACAAAATAAAGGATCCTATTACAAACTGAAAAATTGCCTAAGGCAAATGCTTTTAATAGAAATGTTAGTGACTAAAACAAAAAGACAATATTTGGTTTACAATTTGGATTTTTTTTCATTCATCTATTTAAAAGATTTCTTACCAACTAGTTCAAAGTAGATTATATTCTTGATTATAAAATACCTTAACAGGGAAACAATACACAATTTGTAATTATTATAAAATGAAGCATAATTTATGATCATGCTTCTGATGCTTCCTCTTCTTTCATCTGAAGGTGATCATCATTGAAGGAAGTTGACATATTCATTTTTCCTTTTCTTTTCACCATTAATTAATTTCTTTATCTTCTATTCACCTTTCTTATTTTCTCTTTTTCTTTCTCTGCCTCCATTCTTTATTTTTTTTCTATCTCCATCCATATTTAGTTCTTCCTCTTTCTCTCCATCTATGACTCTTTCATCAGAAGGTGACTTGGATCACACTTTAAAATAATTGAAGAAAGTTGACATATTCATTTTTCTGTTTCACATTTGAGCAGTGAGTCTATCTTCTATCTATCGACTGAGCAATTATGATAGGCAAGTGTTTTTCTAGTAGAGTGAGTCAGAATCAGTGTGTATGTATTCACATTGTCTCTTTCTCTCCCTACTTGATTACTCATTCATGCACAATGATTGTATATATGTTTTCCTTTAGATAAATAATATACTTGCATATTCTGTGTTGCAGATCATTGACAGCCTGTGTGCCTTGACGAGCATTCCACTGGAAGATATTGTCGACTTTGCGGCTGTCCTTATACAAATGATTGCAAATGCAAAAGCCAACTAAACATGAATTTGGCTTGATTGATAGCATGGTTGTGCCAAACAGTGGGCATTCCCTTTGAAAATACAAAGAATGAAAATGACTGACAGAAGGAATGAAAAATGGAGAGGAAGAATGAATAGGAAAGGTGCAAATGAACGAATGACAAAGATGGAAAATGAAAAATTCTCAAAAAGAAAGAAAAACACAAACAAGAGTGGTTAGTAAAAAAGAACAATAAACTATAATTATAAACATAAGTAATATATTATGAAAATATTAAGAAAAAAGGAATAAATAAGAAAAGATATAAAAAGAAAAAATTTATGTATAAAAAATTTAAAAAAAGAATAAAAATGTTTGTATTAAAAAAAAGAGAATGAAATAAGAAAGAAAAACAAAAAGGACTGGGTAAAAAGTAAAAGAAAGAAAGATGCCAAAAAAAGAAACTTACTTAGAAAATGGTAAAGTAGTAAAGGAAAAGATAAAAAAGAAAAACTGGAAGAATTAACAGCAGAATGTATATCATTAGAAAAATAAAATGAAAAAAAAAAGAATTATTATTTTGAAGTTGAACTGGATCATATCTGTTCTGTATCCTGATAGAGGGATCTATCCTTTGATGAATCTGTAACAATACCTAACATAGTTAATCTCTAAATAGCAGACACATCAACAACAACCGTGTCAACTCTCCTTCTCTTTTTTTCTTCTTCATCACAAGCACATCTTTTTTCTTTCCTCTTCTTGAAATTATATAAAAGCTATGTTATTTCTAGATACAGTCAGCCTTTCAAAGTGCCATACAGTACTTTGCCCATATTTTCAAAACTAATGGGAATTGAAAAATGTCTTTCCAAGAAAAAATAATTAGTTTACATTTTCGCTTGAAAATAAAGGATACATCAGCAACACTGATCATTTCATGCTCATCTTTCTCCACCACATAGCGGAGAAAGAATGATAGAGAAAGGAAAAAGAAAAAAGACACAAAAAAGAATGCAATTTTGAAATTTGTGAGATGAAACTCGAAAGGAATCTTTCATTTCTAATCTTCATAATTTCATTTTTCAGAATTTGCTATTTTTTTATAATGGTTTTTCTTCTTATTTCATGGCACACAGAATGTCCTGGTAGAAATATATATTGGCTTATATGCTGGATTGAATTTGTATAACAGTTTTATTTTCCTTTTCACTGTTTCTTTATATGCATAAGTGTGTGTGTGTGTGTGCACGTGCATATGTAAGTGTAGACACTATTGAATTTAACATCTCAGGTGCAAGTTGATAAAAAATGTTCAAGTTATGAATAAACAAAATGAATTATACTTACTCTGTGGTAAATATAGCCTGTTTGTTCTTGCTAATATAAATTGCATGTATATATATATATATATATATATATATATATATATATCTTTTGAATATCCACATATGCACATACAACATAAGCTTATATATATATATATATATATATATATATATGTATATATATATTATCTAATAAACTGTACTTATAAATACAAATTAAATATATGCTTTCATACTATTCACATGTGCTATATATGTGTGTGTGTGTGCAAATGTATACTTATATTTTCATATATGTTATGTAAATATATGTATCAGTATAGAAGTAAGCAGATATCTATGTATATTTATGCTTACATATTAACTTAAATGCATGTACAATACAAATAGCTTAAAATTCCTCTTGCAGCAATTTATTGTATTATAAGGATTTATAACTGAATCTCTATCTTTTACTATGTTATTTCATGTCTATCAAATTTCCCAATTCTCTCTTCTTATATACTTAGAACTGAGAACCTTTTTTTAGTACTGTAATTCTTTTAACTGAAAGTTGTTTTATTTCACTTAAATTTAAATTAAACCAGTTATAAAAATGAATGACATGTTGTTTTTATTTATTTTGCTCTTATTATTGAATTTTTCAGATTATTTTTCAGTAATAAAAGGGAAAAAAACAATCATTTCAAAAACATTTTTCCCTGTTCTTAACTTGTTGACTTGTCTGACCATTTTGGAACATTTTATATGACACCATTTAAGCACTAATATTTCATTATGATGCTAAATTACCAAAAAAATGATTTTAGTCCTGTAGCAACTTCACCATTTTAAATTCTTTAACAAATCTAAATATATTAATATGAAGTAACCATGATAAACACCCATTTTTTTATTTAATTAAACATTTCTTTTAAATTTCCTTTGTCCTACAAACTGTCAAAAATAAATTTTGTCAAAATCAGCTGTTTGATTTTTAATGATTACAATGATTATAGAAATGATAATCCAAACAACTGCTTTTCCTTAACTAAAATTTGAACTTAGACATACATAATATTTATTATTTATGTTATATAAAAAGTCAATTTAGTCCTTTGAACTGGACTTTACCACCAGTGACTTTGCAAACTATATCTTTAATACAAAATTCTGTCATGATAAAATGACCTGTCTCTTTAATTCAGGCACACACGCACGCACACACGAACACAAACACACACACACACACACACACACACACACATATACTTTTTCATTTATTTTAGGATATTACAACAAAAATATATAAACATGTTCGCATTTTACATGTATATATATATATATATATATATATATATATATATATATATATATATATGTATATATGTATATATATATATATATATATATATATATATATATATATATATATATATATATATATATATGTATGTATGAACTAGATTTAAATGTACAAGTATTTTAGGTAACACTTACATCTAAAGTATCATCAATATCATAATGTAATATTGTATTAGAACAAAAACTAATTGACAGATATGGTTGCACTCTTTATCTTTAATTATTTTTAAACTCCCACCAGCTGAACCTTTATGAAAAGTCCTCCTTTATACTGCTGTGCTTACAAACACAGAACATTTATTGCAATACTGTATATGAAATATGTTAGTATATTTATTTGCAGTCAAACAGGCTGATTTCTTCAGACTTTGTCAGGGAAAAAGTTTTAAAATGTAAGATATAACTATTTTCAACTCTCTCCATGTGAACCTAATTATCAAGCTTCATAAATCTCTACCAGACTATCTTGATAGGCCAACATGCAGAAAAGATTTATAAAACTTTCCACTGTCCTACGTCACCTTGTAGTAAATTGTGATATTAAATTGGTAAATATTACTGAGTAAGCTTGAATAAACACTTACATTTTTTCTGTGAATATCATGTAAATTTTATAAAAGTATACAATTTTTATTATATTTTTTACTACCAAGTATTGACTGCATGAAAACCAAAAGACCTAATCAATCCAGAGTAAAAGCAAATGATTGAGCCAAAATGTATTGTATAGCTACAAAAAGGGAGTTTCTAGCTTATTCTGTAAAAAAGATTTCCCAAAGGTTGCAAAATAATGATTTATTTACTTACTTCCTTGTGTTTGTAATTAACTGTTTATAGCTTTCTCTATCTGAATTCTTAATTTATAATTCCATGCAAATTTTTATTTTTGCTTTATTCAAATAGTAAATGCATGAGATTTTACTTATTGCTGGAATACATCTTTCAATTATTTGATATTTGCCAAATGATAACTTAATAATTTGCACTGACTGTTTAAAAACTAAACTATTCATGATTATATCGGCAATTTTACCACCATCTAATCTGGCTGTCTCTCATCTCATAGACACAACCATTGAGCATCTTGCGATATTGTATTGCATTTCTATAATTGACTGTAGATAAATACTGAACAAAAAATACTGTATGATGTCATTAAAAATTTGTTATAACAAAGAATGGAGATAGATTAATTTACACATAGCTGTATGAGTAAGCCTACAGTGTAAAATCAAATGGGGAAAAACACACACAAACTAATTTTGCAAAAGAAAAGATATCTGTATAAATTTTAGATTAATTTCAACTTACTTGGGTAGTTAAAAACAAATTGGAGTTTAGAAGATATAGACAATTTAAAATAAGGATTCAAAGGTAACATGTAAAGCTCAAAAGAATTTTGCTTTAACCAGATCTGTGTAAGAAACAGACATTTTAAGCAACTCTTTGCATCTATAAAACATAGCATTATGGTTTTAAAAATGAGAAAATTTCCTTTGAGAATTAAATTAATTATTCATTACAAACCATAAATTTTTTTTTTTAATTCACTGTCTTCAGTACTAAATGATATAGGCAAAAAAGATATCTATTAAAATGAAACTATTTTAGTATATGTGAAAAGTATATTTTGTTTAAGCTTTCTTTAGACATACAATTTCATGCCAAGACTAGTCCAAATGGAATGAAAAGTGTTGGTGAGTAAAACAAATGTTAAAAGCTTACAAAGTGAAATATTCCTAATCATTTTCAGTGTTAAAATTGTTGTGCATGCTAAAATTTTTGCAATAAAAGATCTGAATGTATTGATGGACATGCAAATGAAAATAAAACATAGAAGAATACATATATAAACTTTTGCAACTGAACATGAAATCAGCAAGAAAAGATTTATTTTAAATATTGATTAACTTCTCAAACTGTTAAGAAAAACTTAAATTAAAACATCAGCCATTTTAAATGAATGACATTTTCAGAAACTTTGTTGAAGTAGTGCAAAAAATCATAGATGATAAATAATCATTGTAATTTTTATAATCCACATGAATATAACTGGTTTAGGCATTTTTGTATGCTAATTGGCATGTAAAACCACTGAAACATTTGTTTGTAAAACAAATATTTTACAACAGCAAGGGCATTCAGCAGTAAATAATATACTACCATATACTCTGCTTATTAGAGTTTACTTCTTCAGTTACTTTAAAGTAGATGCCTGAGTCTGTGAGGCTTTAATTCTTAATTATTTGAACAACTATTGATTAGATTTTAAACATACAGCCTGCTTCACATTTCAACAGATTATTATTAATAAAACTGCATTTCTCTTACCGATTTTACTTATTTTTAAGTCAGTATTTTCACAATTAAATTGTTATTAACCAACCAATGTTGGCATGATTTTCAGAATATAATTCTATCAATATACTAAACATACTTATACTTATTTAAAATATTCATACCTTGTTTTGGAATTACTATATTTTATTATGTAGACAAATTTGTGCAGCATAAACTTTTATTTATAAAAAAAATTTATAAATAAATCCAAACAATATAGGCCATGCAAAATATATTTCATTAATAAAAGATCCCATATCTCTAAACAAAATTTCTTTTCTTTTACATGTTAATGTGGGTTCCTCAACACTTTATAGCTTTCATCAGTAATACATTTAAAAAAATTCATGTTAACCTTTTTAATGTTTTGACTAATTGCCATAGTTTTTTTTTCTTTCTAAAGATCTTTTTTACTTGAATATTGTGTTCCAGTCTCATATACATCTCTTTTAATGATGGCAACTAGTTTTCTATTGGATTAATACTTGTAGAGGCTGGGGCCATTCCATTAATTTGTTGTCATTGAAAACTTTTTTGATAAATTGGGAAATTGTCAGCTTTTCAGAATGGGATCAAACAATATCTGGCTTGATTTCTTTAAAGCCCTTAAAAACACCTTAGCCACTGATTTACAATAATTATCTGCAATTACACTGGGGAAAATAAGTATTTCATCCCCTGCTGATTTTCTGAGCTTGCCACCTTACAAAAATAGGAACGGTCTATAATTTTCAGGGTATGTCTGTCTTGAAATTGAGAGATAGAATATAAAAAAAATTCTAGAAAATTGCATTATATTAATTTTGTACATTTATTTCTTTTTTTATTGAAAAAATAAGTATTTCATCCCATAACAAAACATAACTCAGTATTTGGTGAAGAAACAGCACAGCAGCCAGATATTTCCTGTAGTTGGTTACCAAGTTTTTACAGATCGGGAGGTGGGGGGAGTGGGGTTGGTTGACCTACTCCTCTTTGCAGACCCTCTCCAAATCCTTAAGGTTTGTAGGTTGTCATTGGGCAACTCAAAGCCTCAGCTCCTTCCATAGATTCTCTAATGGATTAAGTTTCGGAGACTGACTAGGCCACTCCATTACCGTAATTTGCTTCTTCTTGAGCCATTCTTTTGTTGAACCTAGCCATGTGCTTTGGGTCATTGTCATGCTGGAGCAACCATCCATGACCTATCTTCAGTGTCCTGACTGAGGCAAGGAGGTTTTCACTCAAGGTTTCCCTGTACTTGACTCCATCCATCTTTGTCCTGTCCCCTTAGCAGAGAAACAGCCGCAAAGCATAATGCTTCCACCACCATGCTTAATGGTTGGGATCGTGTTCTTGGGGTGCAAATCTTCATTTTTTTTCCTCCAAACATGTTGAACTGACACCAAAAAGCTCAGTTTTAGTCTTGTCTGACCACAGCACTTTCTCCCAACCCTTCTCTGAATCATCCAGGTGCTCATTTGCAAACTTCTGATGGACCTGTACATGTGCCTTCTTGAGTAGGGGGGCCTTGAGAGTACTACATGATTTCAGTCCACTATGATATAGTGTGTTACTAATGGTCATCTTGGTAACTGTGGCCCCAGCTGCCTTGAGATCATCAACAAGCTCTTGCCATGTAGTTCTGGATTGTTTCCGCACCTTTCTCATCATCTAGTTCACTCCATGTTGAGAGATCTTGCATGGAGCTCCAGACCTAGGGATATTGATAGTCAATTAGTTTTTCTTCTATTTTCTTATTATCGCACCAACAATTGATTCCTTCTCACTTAGCTGCTTGCCAATCATCTTGTAGCCCATTCTAGTCTTGTGCAGGTATACAATTCTTTTGTCTTGCTCATTGTGGACAGATTAGATTCTGATTCAGTGAAGGATTCTGTGAACTAGTGCCTTTATACATGTAATGAGTACTTGATTAGGAGTAATAATTGAATAATAGGACTAGTCTATATGCCTCCTGGTCACATAACTGTTCTGTGGGAGAATGAATCATTGCTGGTTGGTAGGGGGTGAAATATTTATTTTTTCACAAAAACAAAATAAATGTTCAAAAATTAATATAATGTGATTTTCTAGAATTTTTTTATATTATATCTCTCAAGATGGACCTACCCTGAAAACTATAGACCATTCCCATTTTTGTGAGGTGGCAAACTCAGAAAATCAGCAGGGAATGAAATACTTATTTTCCCCACTGTATCTTGATACCATTATCAAATTTGATGGGGATTATCATCTTACTGCCTAAAATACTAGATGAAAATATGACTGCCCTCACTACTTATTTCTCAGTCATATTGGTTAACTATTTACATGAACAATCCAACTTTGAGTTCAGCCATTAGTTCTAGCCAATGTAGCTAGACATTTGTCACTAAAAATCACTGTTATGAAATAAGTGTGCCTATATTTGTTTGCCCAACATAACATTTCTCTCTGATGTTTACTTAAAGATGAATATTAAATACATGAAAAATAATTTTTTATCTTTTCTGCCTATGTTTAAAATACCAGCTTCTTCAAATATTTTATTGCTGGACAGTTGACTTTTCTTGCTTATTATACTTTTAATTTTTGTCAAATTTCTTCTTGTGATATTGTCTGAGCATTGTTCTCATCTTTCCGTTGATTTCAATTGAGTGTTTTTATCATTTCCTGATCTCTGTTTAAATTTTTTACAATTTCCAACACTGTCCCCATCAATCAATAATCAATAAATTCTACAACATCTTGCTTTTCTTTTCAGGTTACATCCCTTGACAATCTTTTATATATATATATATGTAAATATATGTATTTATACACACACACACACACACACACACACACAATATGGTGAACAACCTTTGTGTTTTATAATAAAATATCCAACAGCAAATAAATCACTGTAAATATTTCTAACAAAAATAAACAAGGTGTAATTCATGTGTTATATTTACCATAAATATTATTAGCATTAGTTAATAAATACCAATATTTTTAAAACATTGACATGCAATTATCAGATATGTCTGATGATCCATGTGAAATTGCCAATCACCTTGCAGTATTGATTTCTATGTCCACACTTTTTACATACACATGTTTTTATTGTTAATACTGAGTCATCTTCCCTTATAAATATAGCAAATTTTAAACAATATACATATATATATATATATATATATATATATATATATATATACAAAGAAAATTATGACAAACTGGAAAATTTCTTATGACACGTTTCATCTGTTAGAATTTTATCAGATGAAACACATCACAAGAAATTTTCTAGTGTGTAATATTTTTTCATAAATACTGTTTGTTGATATATAAAATTATACAAAATTATATATTGCCATATCAAACTAGTCACAACACCTTACATTGCATCTAGACATATGGTTCTGTTGTTAATATTTTGGTCTTTCAGGTGGTACAACATCACAGTACTGCATCATGAATTTATGACCTGTGTCTGCTATTCTATGACCATTATCATCGCATAGCAATCATGTCACTATAACAGAATATCATCTTTGATGGTGAATATCTTTATTTCAGTGTCCACATAACCACTTTGAAGATCAAGGAACAGCATAATAAAAAATATACAAATGTTAGGCAATTTTGTCTTTATTTTCTCCTGAAATTAAAGCAACCATACAAAGTTTAGAACAGCTCATTATCAAACATAATAGACATTCATTGTCTGTTATATTTAACAATATATATTTGAATATATATATATATATACACACAAAGAAACTTTTTCTTTTGTTGGAAATGTTTTCTTACTTTAGTATAATGTATAGATGGTGACTGAGATTCTACTGGAACCCATCCCCACTAAATGATTATTTGGACAATAAATTTTGCAACTGAATTGCCAGTTATGATTAACAGAAAATATTTCAGAATAGTATATTATTTGTTATAATGCTTTATTGTGAGTTTAATCCATCATACCTAAGATGCTTCCTAATCAAAAAGAAGTAATGACTCAAAAAGTTATTTAATTTTCATTACCATAATTCCAAAGATAAACATGTTAATTGTCAATTTTAATTAAAATTTACTTTAAATTTGTATTTACTACCCAAATTTAGTTTATATTTTCTGAATTTTTAATGTTTCTATTAATATTTTGTAATTACTGAATGAATACAAAATTTAAATATGTATTGTATAGATCAAGCTTAATGTCCTGTACAGTCTGGATTCAATGTTACTCTGACAATTAGCACTGCAAGAGACTATGATTATGATGTTTTAGAGGTTATTTCTAGTACTGCTCATCTAGCCACTTTTTTTCTGGTTTATATAACAAAAGTGCCTTGTTGTGTAATAATATGAGAATAATTACTGCCCTTTACTCAGCTATTGCAGCATTGTATACAATAATATAAGATGTAAGACTTTAACAGTAAGAGCAAATTTTTGGCTTACAATGAAAAGAAATAAGATGAAAATAGTTTAATGGGAAGTGATTATAAGATAAGTGAAAGTTTTGTGCTGTAAAAACTTGAGGCAACTTGAATATAATATGAGGAAAGCTGATAATGAATAAGGGATACACTGAAATGAAAGTTGAAAGATTTTTCCAAAGAAGGGAGAAAAATGGTTAAGGCAAAGGGAGATGATCAATAGATTAAAAGTGAATATGAAAATTTAAGTGGAAGAGTTGATCCCAAGGGAATGTGCCAGGAAAGTGATAAGGTAAAGGCTTGAGGAAAAGGTATTAAAATGTGTATGGAAAAGCTTGATGTTTGGGATAGATCAGAGGAAAAAGGGAAGGCTGGATCTTTGAACAGTGAAATTATTTAGAAAAAAATGAAGATAACATACAGTATAATGAACACTTTTTTATAAAACTGTCTTTGTACCAAAACAATATAAATGATGAAGTTAGTCAAAAATCAAGAGATGAGTTTTCTTTGGTACAGAATAAAGAAAAACATTTTAATATTAAGGGAATTTATTTCTCCCTATTAACTTTCAATAAATAAAATATAAGATAAATCCATTATATGCTGTATCAACAATTTACATAAATAAAAATATTCAATTACTATTTGAATTTCTTGGTATTAAGAGTTATTTATAGCCACCACACTAATGACCTATCATTATCATTACTAACACATTTCAGCCATTGTATCTTCTGGCTTTCTTCAGGTATCTGTTGACCTGGTAAACTTTCACAGAATTACAAATGGAATGCTTTACTTAATCTACTTTGGTAGATTGTCTTGGTTAATTATCTTTTTTTTAGTACTGCTCAGTTACTATTAGTCCTGTTTCCACTAAAACCTAATCACTGAAAGCACAGAAGTGAAACCAGTTGACTCCTAAAATTAATGCTGAAGGAACAAAAAAAAACTGTAATTAGAGGTAATAGAATGAAATCAGGCATGTAGGGAAAACAGTGCTCACTAACTCCTGTAGTACTAGGGAGTGGATAATTTGTCAACTGAAGGTACCAATATATAATCTAGGCTATTATGGCCTCATTAGTAGGCCAAGCATAGATATAAATACCCTATGGTATCCATTAAATAGGAAAGAAAGAACATCATGCAACTTGACTAAAAGACTAAATAATATAAATAAAGATATCTAGTTGTTATCATTCTATACTTTTCATTATGTCACAAGAAATTCACAACTAGCATATTTTATTGCTTTTTCATGTCAGTATGAATCAATTTGCCTATGAGTTTTATGAAAAATGGTAGTAGATTAAGTTAAATATTTATTGATTTAATTCATTAAACAAATTCAGGTTTGTTTTTTCAAATTTCAATCCACATGAAACAATTACAATTATACTTGAATATTTTTCCTATTTAGCCCAATAGAACATAGTAATGCAATGCAATTTAATCTTTAGGAAGACACCTAATAAAGTAAATTTAACAAATCATTCTGAGTAAATTAATTCTAATATTTTTCAGATGATAAAATTTTCTGCACCAAAGCTTGCCTTTAACTTATGTCTTCTAATATAATCTGATGATTGTATTATCCTATTAATCACTGTCACACACAAGAGAACCAGGTTGCAAATAAAAGCCTTTATTTATTTACAATAAAAAAAGAAAAAAGTATATTTTCACTTTAAATCCTAACTTACTTTCTTAGCTATTACTGAATAAAAAATAGAAGTTTCTACTTATAGGCATTTAGTGAATACATGTACACACATATTAATTTATGCATACACACAATTTGGACAATTTTGCTGTTACACCTGGTATATAACAAGAGAACTAGACCATATGTGGCAGCAATATAGGCAAATGGTAGACTTATAGATATGTAAGATAGATTCTAGAGAGAAAAATTGTCTAGAACATCACAGTAAACAAACCTTCTTAGGACCTGACCTAGCAATGGACTCAATATAGTTTTTCCACTTCATGTCAGCCAAGAACGTTAGCCTGAGAAAGTGCATCAAGTTAGTCTCCTGGAGGTTAGCATCAGTCATGCTGATGAAGGTAGAAAGGGGTCTCTCAGATGATATGTAATAGTAAAGAAACATTATTAATGTATGTTTATAATATATTGATATAATAGGCCAGTGAAAGAATTTTAAGAGATAAAAAAATAATAATATTGATAATAAGACTAATAGTATTTATTGTATATTAATAGGTCTTTTGATCAAATGGAAGCATGAGGAGAAAGATGTTTAAATCTGAACACAAACTATGTCCTTTCTCAACAAGATGCAAATACAATATGAAGTGTGACATTTTTCTTTTTTTCTCTCTGCATGTTATCCTACTGAATAGATCTAATAGTTTTGGGCTAGTTATTTGCCATAATTAGTGTTGTAGAGGATTTGTATAAGGCTTTTTGTGGAAACTGTCTTCTTTGTGTATGTCCAAATTCTTGTTTAAATGTAGAATGTGTGAATTGATTTTAAAAAGTCAAAAGTCTGAGTTATACATATATCTATCTATCTTTCTCTCTCTCTCTCTCTCTCTCTATATATATATATATATATATATATATATATATATATATATATATATGAGAGAGAGATAGAGATAGCTATATAAGAGTCAAAGGTCATGGTATAGTTATCTAGTATCATGTAGGAACATGACATGATACTGATTCCACAAATATCTCTCTAGAGATGTTGTAACATGCTATCATACTAGCTATCCATAGTTCCCTGATATCCGTCAGGGAACTATGTACATGTAAATACATGTAAATAGAACTCTCTACAATGTACCATAAATGCTTTATTGAACTCTTGTCAAATTAACATAGTAACCACACTATTCAGCAGAACCCTTGAAAATGTTTCTTAAATCAATTCTGAGTAACTTGGGCTCAATAACACAGTGAATTACCCTTCTGGAATAACCCATTTTTGTTGAGGTACATGGAGTCTATGAATGGGAGAAAAAAGCACAAAGCAGAGTAACAACAGTCATCAATCAAAGCATTTAGGCAAACCAGCAGACCCAATGCATGCCATGAGAATACACCTCATAATGTCATAGACTCATCACTATCCTTCATGGTACCTTGTTGACAAATGGGTTCTCTACCACACTCGAATACAACTGCCAGCATGAAACAATGGTAACTGACTGTTTGGACCATGCCAAATATCAGTCGCTCAAGGTCCAATTAGAAATTTCACAAGTCAAGGTGAGGTACTGTGTCAGGGTGTTAACAGAGATACTCTGATGGGTTTTCTATTTCCATATCCAATGGAAGCTAAAAACACTAAATTGACCTGCTGGACAAGTATCTTGTATTCCCTGCATTGAACGTCAATGTAATTTGAATCAGTGTTGCTTTGTTACTGCAGACAATTCTAACCAAATATCTCTGATCTCAATCATTAAGGTCTTGTATTCAGTCATTGTGCTATCCACAGTGGATAGCACAGTGTATTCCTCATACACATGTGATATCATTGATCAAAGGATGTCAAATGTCTCCTCAATTTCAGAAATGGAATGTTCTGTTGGCCAAGCATTTGCTACTATGCCTCATTCAAAATCCAGTAATTGCCTTTCCATTAGTAACCTAACTGATGTCATACTGCTTTCTTATAACTTTTGGCACATTAGTGTGTGTGGATATATATATACCTATACATACACACACACACACACATATATATATATAAGTTACTTATTAAAGAATAAAGTTACTTAAGTTTTGTATTCTTCAATAAAATTATGTGATTGTAAAAAGATCTTTGAATGCATATTCTAATACCTGCATACATCTCTATATAATTAAATATTAAGAGCTCTACTTTCAATCCTAACAAAGTTACAATTATCCTAACATGTCCCAATATTAGTGAGTGGAAAAAGAGTCTTTCTGAAAATATATCAATGATCTACTCTTTTTATAATCACATACTCAGGCAGAGGCAACAAAAATTCTGTTGTAGCCATTGTCAGTCATGTCACATGAATGACTCTCACAAGTTTTCAGAGAACTGATAGAACACATCTTAAAGTAAAAACAAACTAGTTCCTTGGAGATCAGACCAAGATAACATTATTTTATTTCTTTTTTAAGGAATCTCCTATTTTCATATTCTTTTTAAGAAATTCTGGAGGCAATTTTTCATAAGACTCATATCTGCAAATGCTCTTTTTTGTTTCTTACTGTCTGTCCTTGTTCTCTTTCTCCAGCCTTTCATTTTATGACACAAATACACACATGCACATATGCAATGTATGTGCATGTCGTGTACATATACATGTGTGTGTGTGTCTGTATATATATATATATATATATATATATCTCCTTGTGTTCTGAATATATAAAAATATAGATATAGTGTATGTGTATGTGTGTATCTATATATATATACAGCATTTATACAAGCTTTATGATATATATATATATATATATATATATATATATATATATATATATATATATATATATATATATATATATATATATATTGCTAGACATGTACATATTTACAAATTTACTCCATACATGTATATGCTACACTTATGTATACGCATAAGTAAATTCCATCTATTGCCTGAATGCAAAAAGCCAATGAAATATGTTGATTAGAATTTACAACAATGATCAGGATCTGAGGTAAAAGATACTATAAGAGACATCTTCACTTTCTTTGCTTTCTTAAAAGCAATAGATAAAGATGAGCAAATATAGTTATGATTAACAAAAGGATTTGATTTGGGGATTCTGTTTTACAGAAAGAAGCATTTAATTTGCACACACTATAATTAGATGAACTTGCAGAGGGGCTCCATTTTTCCAAAGTATCTGTTGTATTCTTGTGTTTTATTTTCTCTTTTTCTTGAATCTCATGAAGAAGAGATAGAGAAGAGAAAGTTTTTTTGTTTGTTTTTTTTTCTTCCATAACCATCATTCCTCCTATCAAGTTTATCTTGCAAACCTTACATAAGCCCCAAATCTCAATCTTTCTATTTCCTTGCTGTTGATGTCATGAGGATCTCTACATGTAGACATCTAAATACCACATGCATACATAAACATATATCTGTATATAATAGAAAAATGCCATCCCTCCAGGAAGTTTTGAGCCAAAGGGCTTCCTGCAACCAGTCGTGTTTGTTTTGTTTAATTTTATCTCATGATTCAATCCTATTTAAATTATTTTTAGAGATAAGGGAGAAAGAAGGTTATTTGGAGGAGAAGAAGTTTTGGACGAGCTCTAATGCTCTCTCTGCTGGACATATTTCTCCATAATGAATTAATAATTTTGTTCATGTAAAGAATTAGCAAATATTGAGGAGAAATATAGACAAGTAAAGTTTTATACATTTATCAATAAAATATATAGATTGTAGACATTTTTTCTTATTTCTATTTTCATTTCTAGTAGTTTCCCCTACAGGCATAACAATAGTTTGTTGTTTTTTTTTTCTGATGGGCTAAGAATTTAAATAAGTATTCAGAAAATATCTCTTTATTATTTGCATAGCTTGTAATTTAAAAAAATGCTCCATTTTTTGTGTTTGAAATGGAATACAGAGAACACAATTTGGTTTTTATAACTGAGAATATTTATAATTTTTAAAATACCCCAGAAATCTCATAGAAAACAAAATTTTTATTACTTCAAACTAGTGGATACCCATATTTGAGAAGATACTCCATTTATTCTAAACAATATTTATTTCATCTACCAGTCTGTGGGCTCAAGAAAATAATGAAAATGTGCCCTCCGGCAATATTTGAACCTTTGCAGGATTAATAACTATCTGACTCAGTGTGCTTTTACTATTTGGCTACAAAAAGTTTCACACTAAAGCAAGATACTAATTTTGTCTTTAAAGCACACTGATTCATTCAGATGAAACACATAACTGAAATGTAAACAAAGCAATTTCTAAAGAATTAATCAATTTTATTTTTTGTTGTGTATACAATCCTGTAGATGTATTAATAAATATTGTTTAAAATAAATGGAGCATCTACTCAAATCAAATTTGGGTATCCACTAAAAATAACATTTGAAGTAATAACAATATGTCTGATTAAAATTTAAATCCATTAATTATTGAGAAATTCATATATTTAAGTATATAAAAGTGTAAATGTATATATATGATAAAAATATAATTTTAAGGTATGCTATATTTATGAGTAAAAATTTTCAATATCATAGAAAGCATATGTAAATATAAAAGTGGACACTGCAGTTAAAACTAAGTGGTGACAGTGTTTCATGCATGAGCATCATTTTCATTGAAGAATGAAATATATATATATATATATTATATATATATATATATATATATATATATATATATATATATATATATATATATATATATAATGGATTTTTATTTATCAATCCGACATATATTTTATTACATTAAACATTATTTTTAGTGTATACTCATATTTGAGTAGATGCTCTGTTCATTTATTAAACAGTAGATTTATATGGTTTCATGTACTGAATTATAATTAAAGATAGATTATAGATGAATGCATACTGCTTGTGCACATGCACATTTAACAGTATTATATTTAACTATTGTCATACATTTGGAAATGCATAAACATAAAATTAGATATATATCTCAATTTTAAAATGCCTTATAACAACCTATCTAATTTAGTTCAATGAATTTTTATACTAAATATTGAACAAAAAATAATCCTAAGAATTCATTCTACATTTGTATGTGTGTCTGTGTGAATATATGATATGTGTAATTTCTGAAGCTTTTATTTGAATAAATATAAACAAATGATCCGAAAGAAGTAAGACATCTAACCTGTAAGCAATACAACAAACATCTATGAAATATATTTTATAACATTCTATTTTTTATCTCTTTTTATTTTTTCAGCAGGTTTGAAAATAGCAAATAAAACTTCAATCTTGCTAAAGTTTTGTACGTGATTGTAGTTTTTGTACTTTGCTCCAAGGAACACTAGTCGATCAGAAAATAGCAACTGAAATTGGCATTTGCCATGTGCTTAAAGATAAAATAATTCCTCTTGTATTTTTTTTTTTGCTTCTGTTGTTTATTCTTTATCAACATAGAGTTGAGTGTGTGATAAAGAACCTCTGATCTCAAGTAATTTTTTTCTGTGAACTTCAAGTGCTGTTCAAGGCATTAAAAACTAGGAATATACACATTCAGTGCTTGCTATAGCATCTCTAATCTATGGACTGAGTTTTTTTTAGTTATTCCCTTGAAATATTAGACATTCTGATGGGGAAATATACAAGATTCAGTGCCTACTAAGGGAATTCAGACATTTGAGCAAATTATTTTAGATCAGAACTTATCATTGTGCTATACTGTATTGCTTAAATGACCATAGGCTTTTCTAATATCTATTTTTATCCCCACCTGTAAACAGCAGGAAGTAGCCAATAATAATAATAATAATAATAATAATAATAATAATAATAATATACTTTTATGCATTGAGGAGCATCCTAACGATTAATGCAAAGAGGCTTTTTCATATTTTCATACACTGTCAGATGACTTCGGAAAATGATATCAATAAGAATATTTTATGACAAATTTGATCCAATTTTTCATAGAATTGATAAAGTTTCTTGTTGAAGCCAACAGTATAGTAAAAGCTGTCCACTATTTTCAATTTGTGATCACATGCCACAGCTTCAATAAAATGAATAATTTGTAAAAATATACAAGATAAATTATTGACAGCAGAGAAATTTATATGAAAAATTAACACCACAATAAAGAAGGTTGTTAAACATGATTATTTTAAAAATCCAGTTAGTTTTATTAAATAAATTAGTAATCAAATTTTAATTATTTATACTTGCTATTTTATTATTAAATATGTTTCTTTTGGAATAGAAAGATACAATTTCCAAGAATTATAAAAAAAATAACACCTGCCAATAACAATTACCTTCCATTTTTATTTTTATATAGTTTTTCATAATCAGAAAATATAAATCATTTGCTTCTTTATTTGTGCAAAATTAATAATAATAATAACCAAAAAAGCAGTTCATATGCTATGCTGCTTACAAACTATTTAAAATTGTATAAGATCTAATGAAATAATAAAATATGGATCAATTTAACAAACCAGATGAAGGATGCATTAGCAGAGTTTAATTGACCTGATTCTCATCATGTAGTGTCTGTGTCTTACAGTTTTATATTTGGAAAATATATCCATATGCTAATTTAGAGATATTATAAAATCTTTCAGGTTCTTCAATTTAAATTCTACTGATAATTTTCGTATTAGAAGTACCATTTGGAACATTCTCTTCTGGAAATGTCTATCTATCTATCTATCTATCTATCTATCTATCTATCTATCTCTCTCTCTCTCTCTCTATCTATATATATATATATATATATATATATATATATATATATATATATAGATAGATAGATATTTATATATATATATGTTAGCTATTGATGCTAATAATAAGGGTGCCCAGGTAAACACCAAAGTTTCAAAGGCTTCAAAGTGCATTTTAAATAAGCAAAAGCAATACCAATATATCTATTATTTTACTAATTCAATTTGAATCACTGTGGGAAATCCAGCACCTTTGACAATGATATAATTTAAGCTTGCAAGAATTGAAGTCTCTCATTATGCAAAAATCTTGTGACAAATGTAATGTTCAGTCTGGAGAGTGAGAATATCCAAACTATTTGGGAAGAGCTGATAAAATACTAATTTTATTTTACTTTTTGTACTAATGGATGGAATGGCATATGGCAATCTGGATAGGAGTGCATTGGTCAAGTACCAGAGAATAGGACTGATAATGCTAAGATCCATATAGAGTAATCATTTATTTTTTCATTTTATGTTGGACAGTTCGATCAAAATATAGTAGCTGTCAGTATCAATTAGTTTTTTCAAATTAACACTCATTTAAATTTTTTGGCTTCTAAAGTAATTCATGTTATGTACAAGAGGATAGAGAAAAGTTCTTTTTCTGATCACTTCTCGAAATCAGACAAAATGACAAATCATCAGAATATTTTAATGCCATCTATCAACATTCACTTGAATAGTCATTTGTATTGGTTTATAACATTTTTATCTACTTTGATAAAATATGAATTTATTTTTTATTGTTAATCATGTTTTGATATGTTTTTGTTTTTTACATTTTTTGTGGTTGTAAAATTTTTCTTTCTGGATCATCTCAAATGATTTTTTAAAATTAAGTAGGAATGTTAAACTTCAGTAAATTCATTTAGTTTTTGTAGATGAATATGATATATATGTTGCCCCACCCACAAAAACACATATTCCATCAAAATTTTATGTTTCAAACAATCCACAAAGAAACTGTCCATTTTTAGGAAACATTTGTATAAACTCAAACATTGTCAGTTAAAATCCACTTGGAATAGTGAATGTCCTATTAATTTAGCACTAGCAATACAACAACAAAAATTATCTCAACATCTTTTAATAATAATTGTATACAGTTAAAATTGAACAATAACACTTCATTTTCACAAGTTTATTGTTTAAAGATCACTTATACTCTATTTTTCATTTTTCTTCTAGATGTTGCTATATTTTTTGAAAATTTGAACAACTGTATATATATTTTTTATATGGTTATCTCCAAGGAGAAACATATCTTTTCTCTTTTGCACACATGCTTCTTTTCAAATTTTCTTTTGGCTTTTAAGTTAGTAGTCCAAATATTGTAGTAGTTATTTCCACTGTGTTTTATATTTCAAATTTACTTGAAACAATAGTTTTAAAATCACTTCACTCTTCAGTTCAATACTTGCATCTCTAAGCTAAATCTGCAAATAAAACATTTTCTCTTTTCTTTCTCTTTCAGCTTTTATTCATTTAGAAACAACCTCACTGCGGCTAAAAATTAATGAAAATGTAATCTTTCCTTAGGCATTACAAACTTGTCTTAAAGCAAAATTTATTTTATTAAAAAAATTCATGGAGTCATTTGATATTTTTTTTCATTAAATTTTATTCCAGTTGTATAAAACAAAACAAAAACAAACTTACTTAAACATAAATATTGATTGGTATCTAGATTGAATTTGAAGAAAATAGTGGCAGTGTATAATTGCTGTGTTTTTGATTTCATCCACCATATTATTCATAATGAACTTTATTAATATCTAATGAATTGAATATTTACTGATTTGGATTATACTTTCATCTTTTGTGTTTTTTGTTCATTATGGTTTGTCTGGTACATTTTCTGGCTATCATCAGTTTACTCACTACAGAACTCTTTCCTGGCAAGTTTTTAAAGAATTATCCATTTTTTTTTATTAATTTTTCATTTTGATCAATTGGTAAAAGTAATTTTTTTAACAATTGGATATTTTCATATACAAATTAAATATCTAAAAGAACAGAAAAAAAAACAAGCACATACACATAACCATAAAGTGTGAAAGTGTGTGTGTACTACACACACACACACAGACATCTTGAAACTCATCTGCTTCAAGATGTCTAGTTTAATTTCAACAAATATTGGTAAATGGTCTGATTTTTTGTTTTTCCAAAGAAATTTCAGAAAGATAAACAAAATTTGGAGAAAAGAAGTTATATTAAAGCATGGTACTCATGAGATGTCAACCATAAATTTTGGAAGAACTAAGTATTTTTTTACATTTTTTCTTTATATACACAAAATATTTTAATGAAACTGACTTAAATGTCTCTAATATAGGTTGTTTAATCAAAATTTATCACAGTATTTTTTAATACACACATCCCTTCTTTTATAATGAATTATTCATTACAAGTTCTTATGCTAGATTAAAAAAGCCGTAAGGAAACAAAAGCAAATAAATAGGATCCAAGACTTTACTGTTGTTTATGGTCTGCCTGTAGGCATTAATCCCACAGGCAAATACAATATATCAAGATGAAGTAGAACAGGCAAGTATTGTCAAGAAACAAAGTGAGATCTATATTCTTGAGTTCATTATGTTTGAAATATTCTTTTTCTCTTTGGTTTATGCTTTGAAAATGTTTTCACAGTATTACTAGTTCTCCATTTTAGAAAACAATATCAAAATGACAAAAAGGGATCAATACTTTGAAACAATAAGAAATTTGCATACCAAATCTGAGAGTTCAGTATAAAATATTTTGGTTCTCTATGGTAAACAGAGAAAACCTTTAAAATTATTTGTAAATTCTACAAAATGACTTTCATTTCATTTCTTTCTAATTTTGAAACATTTTGGATTGAGTTTCTGGTTTCATTATCTAATTATAAATTTATTTATTATAAACATGGAATCTTCAAAGTTTTTCAATATATGTAAACACAAAGAGGCATAAAGTTAAGTTAGGCCATTTTTTTTTTGTGAAGGAACGTAAAAGAATAAGGTGAAAATAGAGAAATAGAT
Source organism: Acanthosepion lycidas (assembly GCA_963932145.1). Taxonomy (NCBI): domain Eukaryota; kingdom Metazoa; phylum Mollusca; class Cephalopoda; order Sepiida; family Sepiidae; genus Acanthosepion; species Acanthosepion lycidas. The sequence goes on along the minus strand of OZ010592.1, from coordinate 60,241,455 downwards.
TTAATCTTGTTCATCTCTATGGGGTTTTATTCTGCAAACTGGGCATTAAATTAAGTTAGCAGGTGACATTATAGGTTCTATCTTATAAATATTATGGATGAACCAACATGACTTCTCAACTTTCAATGAATGAAAACAAAGGAACATAAGATATTAATATTCTTAACACTCCATACACAAAGAAAAAATTCTTACTGCTTCTGAAGAGGACCTAACACAGCAGGTCAAAATCTAATGTACATATTCTAATAGAAAGATAAGAAAATTTGAAAAGCAATTTTTTTATATGTGAGAAGAAACAGTGGCCAGATAATTAGGTCTTGATGTCACTGGTTATATCCACATATTTGGCTTAGACTTTTGCTGCAAGATCATAACCAAATATTAGATGAAAATATAATAGAGTTGGATTGAAAAAAATTTACTGTAAATGTTTTTTCCTCTTATCTTTTATTAACTTCTATAAAGGCTTCATTTTATGTTATACCCGATCTATTTTAATTCTCCTATATTTTCTTTTTTTATCAACTCTATAGGTGAATTCCTGAGAAAAATTCAGGGGATCATATGTACATTCCTGATTATTTCAGAGTTGGGGGGGGGGAGTTAATTTAACTTTCACAAATATTCACAACAACTTTGAACACTTTAGCACTTTGTTTTTCTTTCTAAAAGTTTCTCAGAAATGTCCTTTTCTTAGGGGAAAAGAAATTGTCAAAATATAAGATATTTTGATAATTGTATGTCAAATAAAACATCTTCAAAGCCATGAGAACAAATTATTTTATTAGATTATTTGATCATATATAAAATATATTTTTAAAAAATCAACAAAATCTGTGGAATAAATGCACCAACTGTTATTTATTTCAACCTAACTCACCTATTTTGTGCAAAGATAAACTGTACAAATGAAGAGCTGCATCTTATTTAGCTGACTATTATTGATGCCAGTATTTGGGTTTAGACAAAATCCTTTTAGCATTTTATTATCTATACACTGAAATGTCTGCTGTTCTTGTGTGGCAGCAACTTTTTTTTAAAGTAATCATAATTCATGCAGGCTACAAAAGTTATTTTTGAAAATTGGACAATTTTGTTTTTTTTTTCAGTTAAGTATATTAATAATTTGAAATTGATTATGAAATATTAATCTCTTAAAAAAGAATATAGATAAGAGTTGTTGTACAAGAATGAAAAGAGACCTGTGAATCATGTCATTTGTATATTAATGAATTAAAAGGAACTGGTAAAATGCAAGGTTCAACCATTATATTAACTGTTTGCCAGTAAGAACAGGAATTAACCAAAATTCATTTTTTTATATTTTACTGTTTATATTTTGGTCTTTTTTAAATTCTATTCCATGTGTATGTATATGTCCTGCTAAAAACATTCTGTTAAATAAAATTATAGAAAACTGCAAGCTGTTTTTGCTCAAGCAATTCATTCTGCTATTAACCAGTCTAACAAAAGCAATACAAAATATTCTTAATAAATCCCATAATAAGGTAATTATGATCAAGGGATCTGGGATGCTTGTTTTAGTTTTTGCTCTTAATACAAAATGTTAAATCAATTTTTCTCATTATTTGTCAAGTATCAAACATTTCTTTTTGAGTTAAACTCCAATGGAAAGTATTGTTTTTTAAGATGTCAAAATGTTAATCAATTCATCTCTTAAGAAACCATCAGAAAGATTGCTACCAACAAGTACATAAAGTGAGGATATCTGGTAAAGGCATTAATATTCCTCTGAAAGACATGTACAGATTATTTGGGGAAAAAAGACAAAACATTTGTCAAAAATAAGGAACACTTATTGATTGAACTTTTTAGAGAATCAGTGAGAGATAAAATAAATATGATAGAAAAGCTCTGAAGAGGTTACAAAAGAGAGACAAATTGCTGGTATGTTTCGGATAACAAGTTTGCAAAGAAATAAAATAAGAACTATCAGAAAACTGATGAGAAAAGAAAGAAATCAGAAATAGTGTAAAGTCATTCCTTGTCTTTAGAATTCATTTTCCAGCTGAGGATCCTATAGGTAAGAAGGTTTTTAAGAATAATAATGTGATTCCAATGATTGATAGTTTAATATTAAACTATGCACACTCTTAATTCTTGCACATACATATATATAAACATTTTATATATTTAAATAATTATATACATAAACATCAACAAATGCATGATTTATATGTATTTTTATACTTATATAAGTTTCCATATATGAACATTTACATCCATACATATATTAAAATATTGATACATACACTGAAACATTGGTATGTGTGTGTGCACGCACACATGCACACACACACACACACACATATATGAATAGATGTGCAGATGATGTAATGATTAATGGCTCTGAACATGAAATTAATAAGCAAAGTTCAAACTCCAGTTGATACCCTTGGGTTAAGTATGAATCTATCTTTCCTCCCAACCTATGGGTTTAATAATAGGACAGACTGGGCATTGATTTGGTTGGCAACCAGACAACTCTGAATTAAAAAATTGCAACTGAAAGTATCACCAATTACCTTGAGCATTCTTGTCCCTGTTAGTTAATATTCAGCAAGTGGTATTCATGTTTAGAGGTGTCTATCCATAGAATCGCTTTGACATGCAGTTACAGGTACTTTCTAACAGGAAAGAGCCAAACAACAGTTAATTTAAGGAAGTGGGCATGCTTGAAATCAAATAGACAGTCATCATGCATGTGTGTGTGTGTGTGTGTGTTTGTGAGTATATATATATATATATATATATATATATATATATATATATATATATATATGAATTGCGGTCAAATATGGATCAGAATCCAACAGAAGTATAGGATAATGAACAAATAGAAAACGTTTATACATCTAATATATTTTGCCTTTATTAAAGCTTCATCAGAGAATGAGATATGGAGAAAAAAGAAAGAAAAAGAAAAAATTCAGGTAATTTAAAAATTATAATTTTTTTCTTTCTTTGCTCCACATCTTATTCTCTGATGAAGCTTTAATAAAGGGGAAATAGGTTAAATTTAAAAACATTTCCTATTTGTTCCTTATATATATATATATATATATATATATATATATATATATATATATATATATATGTGTGTGTGTGTGTGTGTGTGTGTGTGTGTGTGTGTTTTGAACAATAAAAAATATTAAAAAATTAAAATCTTCAGACACGCTGGGTTGTATATTAATATTCTTTCATTTTTATTATTTCAGACATGCTGGGTTGGGTTGTATATTAATATTCTTTCATTTTTATTATTTTTATTCCTCATCTAGTTTCAGCCAACATGGCCATCATCAGGAGAAAAAATATTTTCTGCTTGTTATTAGCAGTGCCCTACAGAAATGAATGTCTTGATGGAAAAAATGAACTTTTGTCTGTAGTTTTCATTTGTTTGTTTATTTTTTAACATGAATTTTGGTCAGCCCTTGTGTTGCTCAAACAGTCTCTTTTAAGTTATTATTTAAGATAAGAGCTGGATGGATTCATGCTGCTCTGAATTCCCATGGTCATTTTGACAGTTTTATTAGTTCCTGGAAAGGGCATGTGTCTTTGTTAAGTGTGCGTTATCTGGTTCTTAGGGAGTGAGTGAGTATGGTGTATGTAAGTGTGTATATTACTATGGGTGTTTGTTATTATTTGGCTCATTAGGGAGTGATGTGTAAGTGTATATATTCATGTGTAAGTGTGTATATTCGTGTGGGTGTGTGTATAATTGTGAGGCCTCAACACCTCTGCAAGCATGTCTGTCTTGTGTGGGTGAGGAATGTGGGTACGTCCTGATTTGTGGGGTTATATATTAATACTATCTATATTGTTAAATTTGTGATTAGGCCCATCTGGATAGTGCATTCTTAAATGCAGGATCCACTTATTTTCATGGCACACTAAAATCTTTCTAATGTTATCTGCTCTGTACTTTTCTATTATCTCAATTATAGTGAATTTGGCATGGGTTTTAAAAGCATGTTTTTGTAGGCAGAAATATTGTTCTACAGGTAATAACCTTTCATGGGGAGTCAACTTAATTCGACTGCAATAATTGTATTTGTAACATATATACACACACACACACACACATACACATAACATATTTATATATGTTACAAAGAAGAGAGAAACTGCAAACGTTTTTGGTTGTAATGTAGATTTTTTTTTAAAATATATATTTTGCTTTATTTTCCATAATTTTGTAACATGTGTTTTGGGTCTCGCAAACTTCTTCTGGCAGAGCATGGATATTTCCACATATTATTAAAACGAATTAATTTTCCTTATGTTTTTTGATGTTAAACATTCTCGATATTAAACATTCTTGATATTAAACATTCTTGATGTTAAACATTCTTCCAGTTCAAGAAAGACATTTGTGTCACTACCACACAAAAAAGTGAATGTAAAAGAGAATGTAAAATCTCTCTTATTCAGCAGGCCCAAGAAGCACTCAATGTAGCTGTTCACTAAATGAGACTGTTGCTCAGGAATGAAAGCAGCAGAACTTCTTCATGAGTCAGAAATATCATACCTTAGTAGGGGGCCCATACACTGAGACAAGCTCACTTTTTCAGGAGGACTAAAGGATGCATTAGGAAAATTGGGTAACAAAGACTGTTCAGGGATGAGCTGATATTCTCTAACCACAGATTTGTTATTGATTGTATTGTATATAGAAAGACAATAAATCAGTTACAAAAATTAAGGTTAGACATCAAACATTCAACAAATAATTTTATTCTACAACATTCATATAAGAATAGAGAAAATAAAAATGTCAATTCAAAAGTGGGATATTTTTTACAAAGAATAAGGATTTTAATGAAATTCTTAGAACTTAAACAGAATGGTATCTTTTCATGAAACCTAAAAAAGTGCAAATAAACAAATCACTGTTTAAAACTGTAAATCTGATTTCTTATGGCTGATTCTATACATGACATATCATTACAAAGGAAATAATCTCTTCAATTTAGAGAAATCTTTAAGGTTTTTAAAAAGCTCATCTGATTTTATTTAGGGATAGGAATTCTATATTGAATAATAACTAAATAATTTTACATTTGACATGAAGTAGAAAAGCTATACTGAATCCATTGCTAGGTCAACTGCTAAGAAATTTGCTTCACTGTGTCATGCTAGACAATTTATCTCTCCAGAATCTATCTTACAGGTCTACCATTCATCCATGCTTAGAATATGTCCAGTGCTCTTTTCTCACACTTCCCATATGTAGAATTCCCTTTTGGCTCCATACTTTCCAGCCAACTTTAATCTACAAAAATTAAAAGAGTAATCAGAAGGAGAGTAGATATTGATTGACAGTAATGTCAATCAATATCTACTGTCATTCTGATTACTCTTTTCTCTTCCGGATCATTATTAATGTTTCTGTTCCTAATTCTTCCACACTCAGTAACCACCTTGTCTTAGTGGCTTTACTGCCTTATATGGGGTGCTATTGATTAAAAATATTACCTTTTTATGCAATCTCACATCCATTCTGAAGGTCAGTTTGTTTTGCCATTATAATATTAATCTCAAAGAAGGGTATATGCATAGGTACATCAATAAATCAATAGCCTAATGGTGAATAAGTATTTTTTGCAACAACTATTTTTTTCAACAATCTTCTTTCTTGTTAATGCAATTAATTCAGTGGTGAATATTAATTACAGAGTCTCAAAATATTTTAATTAAACAAACATCAAATATCATTATCAATAGAAAGAGGAAAAAAAAACAATTGTAAAATTGATATCATTCTGGAATAAGATTAATTTTTTTCCTGTCATTACAAAAGATATTAGGTTGGTGCAAAAATAATGACGTAATAATGTCGTTTTTGATGATAAAAATACGTCAAAAAACAACATTATTATGTCATTATTTTTGCACCAACCTAATATTTTTATTGATTGATAATCCTTGGGGACTAAGAAGAGAATCTACCTTTTGGTTGTTCCTAATCTGTGTATTTAATTCATAGATACTTGTAGGGCATGGATTAGTTATGTGCCAAAGCTAATAACCATGAAATATATTGGTATGACATAAACCTCAACAGAATCATATATAATTATTCAGCTTTAAAGGATTTTTTTTCTACTTCTTTTTTTTGAAAAGACAACAAAAGTCTCAAGTCTTTTGTTAGAGCCTTTTCATTGACAGCTTTAATTTGTCACTTAAAAATGATTTTTAATATTTCAGATCCAGATTAATTATTTTAATAGGGAAACAGGTAAATGAATTAGCCCAAGAAGAAGGCAGTGTCTACAAACTGTCTCACATTTCCTAAATTCACTAAGGATTTGTTGATATAGTTTTGCTTACATTGATTTTAAGTGCCTTGGGCAAACTAGCATTCTGGTAAATTTAAAATAAAAAAAACAAACTGAGCAAATAGTTTTTAGCTATAGTTGCATGTCAAGTTAGAGGTATATTTATTGCTACATTGAACAATGGTAAGTGATTAGTCATACATGAAAGAAATAGGCATTCATTTGCATTTTGACAATCTACAAACCTAATAAAAACAGGAAGAGATTGCCTGATATATCTCATGTAACAGAGTTAATAACTGTGGCTGAAAAGATGCATGATCAAATTGAAAAGTGATTAATCAATGAAGTAAGTATATCATCATTGTATCTGAAACACTGCCTGATCCTAATCTGTATCCTGAAGATGTAAGAAGCAAATTTCAGAAATTGGATTCCACTACTTACATTAATCCTTTTTCAAGAATACATGTACATATCACATATTCTACTACAAGAAATATAAATCTTTAAATTCAAATAGCTTTAATTATATACTCAACAGGTACAAAGTTAATAATAATTAAGATTTTACAGACTGAGATAAAGAAAGATTGTGTATGCATATATATATATATATATATATATTAGCCATAATATTAGCTGTTTCAATATCTGTCTATTTCTGAAATGAGGTATTGTAAATATTTACATTGTTAAGACTGTTCATGAAATTTCAATTTATATCACCTGAAAAGGTTGGAATGTACAATGGCTGAAATGTTATGAATATGGCAATAGAGATGAGGACAAATGATGTAAATAGTGTAAATAATTCGACATTTCCTTAGATGGAAACATTTGGTATTCATTAACTTAACAGCTAGTGCTAACGTTGATCGAAATTTATTAAATCTTTCTCTTAAAACAATCTTTCATAAAATTAGATTTTTCAAATCCACTGTTATTGATCTTTCCAGTATTTCTAATGTTTTGTTCAAATTAATATAAAACATCAACATCTTGATTATGTCATTTTCTCTTCAAGCTACGTGCATTATCTATTTTACATGTTGCAATTGTTCAAAATCATCAACTAACACATTCCTGTTATTTAGTATAGTTTTTTGTTATGATTCTGTAGCACCAGTCCATGAGGTTAAAAAAGCATGTTGCTTTCTAACACCTACAGGGTTCAGTTGCTCAAAGCAATTTTTAATTATAGATCTGAGAAAGTGATTGTATACAGCTGACAAATTTGATGCTGTATATGTCATTCATATGAAAGCCTTGATCTAATGAGGTTATTTAAGAACATGACTTGAAGTCTTACATTAATGTTTTTGTTTTGTAGAATCTTGCTGTTTTCAATAAAACTATCTACAGTGCAGGTTATTTTATGTTCAATTTGTTTATCTCCTATACTAAAGATGTTATAACTAATCCATACACCATGGTATTTGAAGTGTTTAGTACTTACTAATTCTACATCTTGATTTTTTATGATGGATTCAGGGTATGTACCGTCATCGCATTCTTTCCAATTCTAGATCATAGTTTTTGATTTGTAAAGATTTATTTTGAGTCCTATTTCTTAGTAGAGAAAGTTCATTTTTTTTTATTCCAGATCATTTTTATCCCAACTATATCATCAGCATAGACCCACCCATCAGAACTACATTGACCTTAGGGATGCTGTTTTCTATAAGATTCATTTGGGATGTAGTATGGAATGCTTAAATGATCATTATCCATCTTTTCACATCTGTGCTCATAAATGTACAAAGAATGGTTTAGGAAGAGATTAAATAGATTGGGACTCATTTCCTCCGTTGTCATACACCTGATGAATTTTGACATGATACAATATTGGGCCTTCAACTGGACATGTATGAATTTGTGCACCAATATAGTTTCTCTATAAGATCTATACATTCAGTGGAGTCAGAGCTTGAAAACTGTTTCTTATGGATAACAAGTGGAAGTCTCTATCAATGTGATCATATGCTACTGTGAGCTCAACATAGCAGGTATATGTACTATAAATGTTAAAAACAGCTGATATATATATGTATATTTGTTGAAAACAAATCTTAAATTACCCTTTAAGTTTAAATGTATAAATTGAAGAGGATTTGACATTTCTTAACACTTTTATTAAGGAGACACGATGCTCAAAAAAATCATATCAAATGTAAATATGGCAATTTTTGATTTCAAAGTTATGTCAACATTGATATCTTGGTTACTTAAGGAGGCTTGTGGTTGCTACACTTCAATAGTATTTTTATAATCCTTTATATTATAATTCAGAAAAATATTGCTGAGAAACAAGTAAAATCTTTTTTTTTTTTGGCTATACTGTGCAGTGTTACTTTTCATGTTCTGTTTCACTTTCATTTTTAATTCTTTCTCTTCAGTTTCCACTTGATTATTTTTTGGATTTTATCCAGTGCTCTACTAATTATTGGAATGACCATTACTCTCATAATGCTTTTCAACAATGTCTTCAATTATTTCTTCTTTTATTATTTGTTATAATAATGACTATAATTATTGACAGAAAAAAAAACTAAGATCAGCAGTGCTAAAAGTTTCCCTTTTCTTCAGTTTTGTGATATGGAAAAAGACTGCAAAGAGTGAACTGATGTCAATCTATGGGGTGCTAGCTCTAAGCAGCTGAATTAAAAATTTGATATTTCTTTACAGAATCTGTTTACAAAATCACTTGTAGACTTGAATATTATAAAATACAATCATAAAAGAGACATTTTTTTTTTAATTAGTGATGCCCTATTTTAAAAGCATCAAACTATTGTGGCTGAAATAAATGAAATAATGTTAAAATTCAAAATTATCTTAAAATCAAATTAAAATATCCAAAGAATCCATTATTTGTGATTTTAATTAGACCAATAGTCATTTCAATTAAACTATAAAACTTTGGAGACAAAAAACCAGAGCAATATTCATCATTAGAGAATTGATTCATTATATGTACAGTGAATTAGTTTGTCAGCTATTTATAATTTGAATTGTTGAAATAACTTTTATTAACACCTGAATGAAATTTCAAAATCTTAAACTAAAAAAAAATATTTTCCAGGTTTCATGTAAATCTATCATTTACATATTTCATTCAAAATTTTTATCTGTAGACTATTTACATCAGACAGATGACAAAATATCTTTCTTTATATAGAAATGATCAGCATTATCTTGTTTTTGTCTTATTTGTAGTATCTGGTAAAAATTAGTTTTTTCTACATGATGCTCTTTTATTAGTAATACAATTAAAAGGGAGAGGGTAGATCTTACCATGTTTAGTAATTAATCTTTTCTTAATGCTGCTAAGCTTGTCATTATTGTCTCTTTTTATTTACAAACTATTTAGCTACATTTCCTTTTGTTTACTGAGCCAAGTGCTCTCTATAGTCTCAGATTTTTTTTTGTCTTTACATAAGAAAATTGGAATTAATCAACAGATTTTGGTAATTTTTTTTCATGGCATATGTATATTGATATCTGCAATATTATCATGTAAGTTTCAGTTTATAATATCTATCCTTATTAAAATGTTTATAAGAACTTATTTTAGAGGAGTCAGTTTTTGCTGTGCAATATAAATTTTTATTTATAAATAAATCCATAGAAATGAGCCACAGAAACATTTCATTAACATTATATGCCATATAAGTGAATAATTTCATTTTTGTAACATTCTTAAAACCAGTTCTTTTTTTCATTTTTTTTTTATCCTGCCAATGTTTTCAGTTTCTTCTTTTATTGTTCTATCATCTTTGTTCAACTTTTTCAAAATGTCCAATGTTATACTGCCATACTCAATAACCTTACATTTCTCTTTAAAGTTACATGTTTCTGATAATTCATGACAATCTTTATATCTTTTAAAAATATAAATATCAATAACTATATTATTATATATAATTAGAATAAGATGAACAATTCTTATGTTGCATAATAAATCTGCATATCATCAAATAAGGTATTATAAATATTTCTAATAAAAACATATGTAAGATATGAAATATATTCACATGGTATAGTTATCATATAAATATAAGTATAACCTTGAACTTTACTGATATCAGTTAGTTAATACTAACTTTTGCCATAAAAATATGGTTTGAATAAATGAACAAAGAAAGAAGTGTCCCTTACATGAATGCCTTAAAAGAAACTGAATGAATGAAGAATGTTTTTGTAAACAAAGGACCGAAAGCAATTTGTGTAAAAAATATTTATATAAACCCCCTAGGTAGTGGGAGTTTTTTTTTCTTTTTTGGTGTGGTTTCTTCAACAAAAGTTGCCCATGACATCTTTAACAAAATTATTCATACCTATGACATTGAAATTTCAGAAGTTCAGTTTTGAAGATTTGCTTCTCTTGCAACTTGTTTTAAAAAATTTGAAAAATTCTGGCTTTTTAAGATTATCACCGATTTAACTCAAATCCATCCCACTTGGATGATATGGTTTAGACTTGATTGTCCTGGTCAAAGTAGGAATTGGTGAACACATGTTCTTCATTTTTATTCACTTTATTTAAACTATTCACCTGTATAATAAAAATTAACAATATTTGTTTTCTTATTTGCAGCTACTTTCTCTAATGACTAATGCAAAATCTGTCATTCCTTTTTTGTTTGTTGTGGCCTACTTTTTCTTTCTTTTATCATCAGGTCCACTCCTTGAGAAACTTATTTTTCATTTTTCCTTAGATTTTATCTTTTTTAAATATTAAATTAGTCTCTCTTAATTTTTTCCTTACCAATAAACCTAAAAACACTGAGCTTTGAAATTAGTTATGAGGACAACTATAAATAAATACAGTTTCTTGTAAATGATTCTTATGGACTGTGTAAAGTCAGAAGATCACAACAGTAATATACAGATTTTTAAAAAGTCCAGTTGAGAGATAAAATGCAATTTTAGGGGAATATCATTAAATATCATCAGAAAACTCCCATGAGGATATTCTTTAGAGAAAGACATTCATGCTTGAGTTTAATGTTGATCCTATTCATGTTAGTTGAGAAGACAAAGTTATTCAAGCAAATATCCCATATAAGTAATTTCAAATTAAAATATACTAAATAATGACTAATGGTATTGCTAGATGGAGGGCTTCCTAGACTGAAGTCACTGGCTAGGGTGGAGAGATCCCCTTATGGAATCAACAACCAAATGTCTATATCCAATCTGAAGGCATTGACACTGAATTTGTTCCTTATTGAGTACTCTGAGAACAAAATCACAATTTATAATTCAACTATTTAGATGCACCCATGATGGTACATGGTTGTCTCATAAGTTATTAAAAATACACTTGACTTTTACTGAATGTTCTAAAAATGAAGCTTTGTATTATAGATGTCTGTTCAACAAAAAAAGAAAGAAGTACATGTATAGTGACCATTATGTTGGACTCATAATCAACAGAAATAATTTGATTTTCCCTAAACACACGAAAATGCCAGCTTTACAAGATTAGCTAAGTCGTACAAATACATAAATATTATGTGAAATTGCACTGATTATTTGCAAAATTTATTATAGACCAACTATAACTGGTAGATTAAATTTTCTGTTAACCAAGAAAGCAATCATAAGCAATTAGTCCTATTGATTTTCTTCATTTTATTTGTCACTAATGAAGGGCATAATTCTTTGACTATTTCACTGAATTAAAATAGGAAGAAATAAGCTAAAATTTAGTGAACTGAAATGGCTTCCCTTATTGGATAGCAAACAAAACAGGATATTAAGTTTCTTTTCATAATCTTTGGCAATAACATATTTTGCATGATCTTCATATGCAAAGCATCAAAGATATTATATGTGGACACTATTTGATTTATTATAGCCATATTTCTTCAGGCACCTCTCATATTTGGTAAAATTCTCAGACTTTCCATCTAAACTATTCATGTTCTGCTGGCCTTATTTGGAGATATATTAATTATTTCCTTTTAATTTGTCCTTGTAATATTCTTGTACATCCTTTTATGTGGAGTTCATTGCCTGATCAGGGATTGACTCATGTTTACCAAATAAACTGTACACAGTTAATCAACCTAATCCATTAGGCCATTTTCTCATTGGATAATCAGATGTAGTTTTGAAGCCTTCAACTTAATTTCTTCTTTATTGACTATTCTATCCTAGTCCTATTGAGAAGGTTATCAGAATAGAGCCTGTGTGCTGAATCTCTCAATTACCTTATTCTTCAATGTTTTCTATCAGTCTCACTTTATTCCACAGAGGTTGGTGATGTTCTTACCCCTTTTCCCTCCACACATGTTCAGTCATAGCCAACCTCATAGTTTCTTCACAGACTACAAACTTTTTATGTTCTTCCATCCTTTTAGACTTCTGATTCTGGTCAGGTGTTTCTTAAAAGCAGAAAGGCTTTTGAATACTTTTCTGCTATATATTCTTTCCAACATGTAAGGGGCAGACAAAAATATAACAATTTTCTTATTATTATCCTTGTATCTCTGAATCAACAAATATTCAGTTATTCACATCTTGCAATGTAAAGAGTTTGAACAGATACAAAAACAATTTAAAATTAAGGAATGGAACAGGAGAGAAATGCTGCCATGATAGAGCTGAAAAAAATCAGATTATCAAGAAAGTCACAGATTTAGAAAGTCACAAGTCAATAATCATTTAAAGGTAAGAAAAAAACAATAAGTAAATATCCCTACAATAAAATATCAGTGATTTGCCACCAGTTTAGAATGTATAATGTTTAATACTGATATCTATAACAGAACTTCTTGCAATATTTGTTTGACTTTACAAATTCTGACACAAAAATATTTCATGAAGGTCTCAAAAACAAACAAACTCACTGGTAAATAATTCATAATGTTAGGATTCTCATTTTACTGAGAAATATTATTTTTGATAATTAGGTTACTGGTTTTAAATTTTATTTTTTATCAAATATATTTCTCAACCCATTAACCCCCTACATAATACTATTTTTATGTGTTTATTTGTCTAAGTGGAGATTTCATCTCTGTAAATAATAAACAAAATACGTCTTATATAGGTTATACAACATACACTTTCATGCAGACTTACATGCTATTTATTTGAACAAAATACAATTAGATAACATATTAACAAGCACCACAGAAACTATAAAAACATTAGACAATTCCGCTTTAACAAAAATAAAATACTTTATAAATCCAATTGCAAAAAAAGACTAAAAGGTTATTGAAAATATTTACATTAAACAAAAGCAACTATCTATTAATAAAAATGACTACAGTCTAAAGTCCCATATTCTTGAATGCATGTGAAAAAAATTTACACATTATGTCATGTTACTGATCTACATTGGCATTACATGTTGTTGACATGACTTTCTGCTGCTGTTTCTACTATTATAGTTAACTTACAAACAAAATATAAGAACTCTTTTCAAACAATGCATAGCTTAAAATAGATTTGATTTTCTTTCCTTCTCCTTACTCTTCTTTCACACCTCTGAAGATTAGTTGAAAGCCTGGACCTTAGAATTTTGAATATTTTTGACAATAGTCAGATTTTCAAAAAGTGATTCACATTTTAGAAAAAACAAAATAAAAAAGAATTCAGTAAATATAAAATGTCTATTCCTTTTAATACAAGGCTTTTGGAAAAACAATTGTTACCAGAATATACCAAGTAAAAATCTTATATAGTTGGCTAATATTAAATTGTGTTAGCATATATGAGTGGGTACTGAAAAGTTTTCAGCCTGACCATTCCCCAAAATTTGAATAAATGACCAAATATCATAATTCTCTGAAGGGTTTCTTGGTTGAGCTGAGAACTATTCTACACAGTCTAATGTGTTTGACTGTGCCTCTAAAACAGGTGTGTTTGTGTATGTGCATGTATACATACATACATACATACTTACATACATATACATATATATATATATATATGTGGGTAGGATAAAAATGCATATACACACACAAATAGTTGTACATATGTAAGAAAAATATAAATTATTAATAGTTAATTCTATATTTGAAGTAGGCAAGTTTGTACACACAATTTTTAATCATCACAAGAATGCGATAGATAAGTCAGAATCTTGACACTTGAAGACTGCATGAAACTCTGAGTCATGTTATCAATGTTGGATATTATGTATATTAACTAATATATATATATATATATATATATATATATATATATGTGTGTGTGTGTGTCTGTGTGTGTATAGAGAGAGAAAGAGAGAGAGTTAGAACATGTTTGTAGCAATTTTTAATAGGTGGAATTTGAACATGCAATTCCATATACAATTGAATATATATATATATATATATATATATATATATATATATATATATATATATATATATATATATATAAGATATATAAAGTGAACATAGAAGTCAACACTCAAAGGAAACAGGCTGTTTTATGCTAGCCTGACGATTGTGTCTAGCATGAAACAGTGTCACCTCTGAGAACATGTTCACATTTATATTTATATTTACATATGCTCTTTATCTGATATTGAGCACTTTATCCCCTAAATATAGCACCCCTTAAAACTATATGTCTTTATATATATATATATATATATATATATATATATATATATATATATATATATATATATGTGTGTGTGTGTGTGTGTGTATGCATGTGTGTATATATATATATATATATATATATATATATATAATGGAAGTAAAAGTTTATGACTTATGACTGATTGATGTTACCTTCAGCATCCCAACTCCAGAGTTTTGGTTGTAGACATGTCCGTCCACTTTTCTTTCTGAAAGGAGATATGTCAATGCATTTTTCTGTACAATTTGTATCTTGATTATAAATTTTAAATGTTTTTAAATTAAAAGTAAAATGGAAGAAATTACGATTTATTTTCATCATTTCATGTTCTTTTATTTCTAGAAAAGAAAAAAACTCAGTATAAACAGCAAGAAAAATATTGTGCCATTTATAGAGCTGATATCAGACCCAAGAGAACTAGTGGCTTGCTAGGGTCAGAAGTAGAAATTTTGATTTGGACATTCCCACTGACCTACAGTTATGATAGCCAAATCAAAATGCTAATTAAAAATAAGATCACATGTAACAGATACAGTGAGCCCCTGCCTATTTGTGTTTCAGCATTCATGACTTCACACATCTGCAGATTTTTCTTTAGAACATATGTACTTGTTATCTGTGGAAACTCCAAATATTTGCATGTTTTTCTGAAGAACATATGTACAAATTATTTGCTGAGAACTCCCTCGATTCACATATTTTTTTTGATAAAACATATTTAAAATATTCTTGTATTATTTTTCTGTTATTTAAGTGACTTAAAACATATAACAGTCCATTTTTATGGTGAAAATTGGCAGAATTGTAAAAAACAAACACAAAAACTTGTGTAGTACTTGGGCTTTGTTCTTTGTTAGGGGCTGTGTCTGGGGTCTTCAAAATGTCTTATGCTAAGTCTGGAGGAATCATCACAGTTCTGCTTTTAGAAAATGTTTTAAACTTTATATTTTATGTCTTGATACATATATTTTATACAGTATTTTCAATGGTTGTATCAATCTATGCATAATTAAAAACAGTTATTGCACGTATGAAAGAAAATTTATGCTAAGTGTATGGTCACCAATACTATTTTTCAAAAATGTTTTAAGAATTGTCTGAAATGTTTCTAAAGTGTTTAGGATAAAAGTTTATGGAGTTTTAACAATCAAAATAGATACTTATAAGTACTTTTAGGAGGGGTTACAAGTAATTGCAGATTCTAATTATTCACAGCCGGTTCTGGTTCCTAACCCTTGTGAATACGAGGGACTCACTTTAATCCACATATCTGAACTGAGTATTGTAAATCATTTGAAAACATTTGAATATAGCAATCACCATGATGTTTGGATGTCTCACAATTTAATAGAAAAATTTAATAGACCACATTTCTATGTGAGACTTATTTTTTTTTACCCATTTTCACAAAGTACAATCACAAATGATGAAAAATGGATTGTTTGCACTCATGTGAAGCAAAAAAATCCCTGGGCAAAATAAAATGTAACATTAACCATTTTAGAAGCCAGTCTTCATCAGAAGGTGATGCTGTGTATCTGGTGGGATTGGAAGGGCATTGTGTATTACAGTCTCCTTCCACAAAATTTGATGTTGAATTCAAACAAGTTCTCTCCCCAGTTGGATTGATTATAGGCTGCAATCAAAGAAAAGTGTCTGGAATTTGCTAATCAGAAGTGTGTTGTCTTCCATCAGGACAATGTCTATTTAATTTCTTCCTAGACTATGACCTGTGCATTTACAAATACAGATGTGTGGAGATAGGAACTGACCAAATAAGCATTCCATATTGCATCTAAATTAATGAGTCTATCAATAGAAAACAATGATCCTGCTTTCCCTCCCAAAGTCAATGATTGGTTCTGCTGATGAGATAGGTATTCATGGTTGGGATAAGAATGATCTTGAACAGAAAATCAGTATCCTCTGTCAAGTGTTCCAAGAAACAGGACTCAAGATAAACCTTTCCAAAACAGAAACTATTATCTGAGATTGGAATGAAAGCAGTGATGACACATACCCTGAATCCATCATGAAAATTTGCAATGAGAAATTAGTAAATACTAAATGCTTCAGATACCTTGGCATATAGATCAGTTATAACAAATTAAAAAACTGAATATAGAATAGACTGTGCCAAAGGTAGCTTCACTCAATACCATAAATTTTTACAAAACCAAAACATCACCCTGAAAACTCTCAAGTCATGTTCTTAAATAGCCTTGTTGTCAGATTGAGACTCTCATTTGGATACCATGCATGGTGCCAAACTCATTCTGCTTTCTAAGATAATAGTGAAGAAAGTCTTTGAGTGTTTAAAACCTGAGTGTCTTGGCAAAGGTCATACTTCTTTGAACATTGAAGACTGGAGTTACATAATCACAAGAAATAACTGTACCAAATAACTGAAGCCACATCTCTTGAAGACTACCAACAGACTGCAAAAACTAAAATGGATATCACATGTAACTAGAATAGAAAATAATGACATAATCCAAATATTAATACTCCACACCATTTCAAATAAAAAGTTAGGAAGGAAACCACCACCAATCCTGGAAAGGGTGATACCCGGTTTTCCTAAAACAATGTTTCAAGAGAAACATTTTATAAATTTCAACTGAAAGAAGTGCTGGCTGCTCAGTCAATGAAGGCCAAATGTTTCTTTGTAGGGTAATAGCTAATATTACTATTACCATATCTCTTTGCTGACCCAGGATAAATTGGTGCAGCTGGGATGTTCTACATTCACTGTATGTATATATCAACTTACAATTTTGAATTACCACTTATTTCAAATCCCTACAAAATTCTCTTAAAGGAAAAAATTTCAATTCTTTAGAAGTCTGTAAAGATTATTTAGACCAGTTAATCATCCAGAAAGATTCCAAGTCCTGAGAGGATGGAATAATGAAACTGTCTCAAAGATGGAGTATGGAAGTGTTGTTAAATGAATCTATGTGCAAATATCTAGTTATTTTCTTTGAAATTCCTTTAACAAAAGCTTCAAATTTTTACTCTGATATATATGTATGTGTGTATGTGTGAAAGAGAGTGGGTGAGAGAGAGAATTCAGCTTCATTGTGTTGTGCCTTGTGGAAGCTGTAAGTGTTACTAAGAATATTCCTTCTACACATGTAGTTAACCTCATCAAGTTTACATTCATGTCCTTTTTTTTACATATTTATGATGCATGTTTTGTTTCATTATCTTTGAGAGATTATATTTTAATGTCATTAGTTCATCAGTTTTGTTCAGTAATTTGGGCACTTCTTAATCTTATCATTTATATTGTATTTGGGACATTATCCAAGCTCTGATAACTTTGTTAGCATCCCTATCAGTAAGCAATCATATATATTTATCAGTGCATTGATTTAGCTCAATAAAAACAAGAGGTTATAATCAAAGTGTAGAGGAAAGAAACCAGAAGATAACATAAGAACTTACAGACAAATTTGACAGATAGATTTGCTTGCATGACTGCAACTTTCCTTCTTTCTTTTTATTATTTGGCTGATACTATTATTTGCACTGAACAAATCACATATGAGTTCCTTTGTCCGAAATAGAAGTGAAAATGTAAGTGCAAAAGAGTTGGGGAAGTCCTGCATAACAATTAACAGTGGCAAGCATAATTCTAGGATCCTTATTTTTTAAGGGGAAAAAGGATACAACATTAATGCAGAATGCTCCCCAAATAAATTTATTAGAAACAAGATTTTAAAAAGTATTTTAAGTAATTTCATTCATATAAAAAGTTACTGTAAGTATTAGAGGATCCTTGGCTAAAAAGGAACTTATCCCCAGAAAATGGTAAGGAGAAACTTTTTTTGTTTTTTTTTCAGAATGAAGCATACAAATGTATATTTGGGAAGCATGTGAGAATGCAATTTATGAGATCTGAAACAAGAGAAAGCTTACATCACCTCTTGTGAGAAAGACTAAAAGATTTTAATGTCCTGTTATTAAAACCTAACTCATGAGTCAATCCTTTATGTATCCCAATGTGTAAAAAAGAAAAAAAAAGACAAAATATTTTGAATAAGAGTAACTATATAATCAGAAATTAAAGACCTATATAAAAGCCAATTTTTCATTTTAGAAATAAGGTATGTTTGATTTGAATATGCTATGATGAGGCAGTGGGTTGGATTTGCAAAGGAATGAGTCATTTTTATTGAGTGGAATTAAATATGCACTCACAAGGGCATTGAGAAAAGCTATGGCACTTCAAAATTTTCTAATATTCTCAAACGCCAGAAGAGTTAGGAAAATTTACAAGATTAATCACCAATGTAAGGAAGACCTTCAAATTCTTTCACACTGCTCATGATAAAATACATACAAAACTTATGCACACACACACAAACATACACTTATGCATGAAGGTATATTACATATATGAATGTTTGTATGGGTGGCTATATAAAAATGTATACATGTTGTATGTGTCTGTGTGTGTGTATATATATATATATATATATATTATATATATATATATATATATATATATATATATATATATATATATATATATATATATATGTATATATATATATATGTGTGTGTGTGTGTACAAAATATATATATATATATATATATATATATATGTACAAAAAATTTATACCTACATGCATATTCTGCATGTTATAAAGTATACACTTGCATGTATGCATGTGGGTGTACATAAAATATATTTGTAACCCTATATTTACATATTCATGCTTATATACATAAATATAAAAGTGAGCATATATTATGGATTACATATTTGTGCATATAGATCTATATGTATGTAAATGGGTGGATGCTTATATTCATATGTAAGTAGATTATGAAATACATAATTTATAAAAAAATTAATATGAATATATTGAAGTTTGTGTGTGTGTGTGTGTCAGTGTAGAATATTGAGGTTGATATTTTGATAATGAAAACAGTCTTTACTTGATATTCAGTGTGACTGGATGCTAGATTTCACTTAATGGTAATATCAGCCATTTCCCTACGAGGAAACATTTGGTATTCACTGTCCAAGCAGTCAGTACTGCTTTCATTTGAAATTTATAAAATCTTTCTCTTAATACACTTTTTGGGAATATATGTTTCTCAAATCCAGTAGCTGTGATAGATCTTTCCAGTATTAAGGGGGGGCGTTTCCGAACCTTTTATCTGAAGTAGTGTAGAATGTCAACATCTTTATTATATCATATCCTCAAAACTACATGAACATCTGAAATAGACTTTGACTTGAACATGTTTAGCAAATTATAAACTCTGTCAGTTTTTCTTCATTATTTAACAACTTGGATTTTTGGGAAACTTTGGATATATGAGTAAAGACTTAATGTGTGCACTTTAAATAAGAGTTAATATAAAATCCTATTCATACAATATTTAACTGATTAAAGATCATGTTAGAAATATTTCAAATTTCTGATGCATGTTTCATCGAGTTTACATATGAAATCTTATTAAAAATGGTACAGAGTAAGAGATACTTAGTTCTTTGTAAGTGTTTATGGCAGTGTATTTTGTATTTAGAAGTAAATATGTTGTAAGAGTAAATGTTTAAAGGTTTCAATGATGAATAATCCAGGTAGCAAAAGTAATATTTAATCTATTTCACAAATATCATTTAAAAACATGTTACATAGGTATTCTGCTTATTTCCATAAACTTGCATGTATATGAAGTGCTGAAAAGTTTTTGGTTTTAACCAAAAAGCCCTTCTACTAAAAGCTGATGTTTCTACATTTGGTAAGATTTGGGGAAATAACTCAAAGCAGACACTTTTCAGCAATCCTTGGTGTATGCATATATATATATATATCTATCTATATATATATATATATATATATATATGTATGTATATATATATATATATATATATATATATATATATATATATATATATATGTATATATATATCTATATATATATATCTATCTATCTATCTATATATATATATATATATATATATATATATATATATATATATATATATATATATATATATATATATATAAGTTCTATATATGTATATGTGAACTTGTTTTTATATGCATATGACACTTTGCTAAAATGTGTTTGTGATTATGAGAATTGTCTTAAAGAGTGTTTTGTTAAACTTCACTTTGTAGGAAATGAATTTCATTAAGGTATGAAAGAATTTCTGGGCAAAATGAATAAATAAGTAGAACCTATTTAAAATGTCAAGAAGAGAAGAATAAGTGATAAAATCAAATGAGAGAATTGTTAGAAATATTAAGCACCCTTTTTAAAGTTCTACCCTGGAACAATTAACATTGAAGTATTTATATTTGTAGTTATGCTTATGTGGTTAGATATGTGTATGTGGCACCAGCTACCACCAATATACACACATAGATACACAACTTGCACATACATGCATTAGTTTCCAAATGCACTGGAATGAAAAAGAAATTAATATATCACCCAACAAATTACCTTGAATGATATTTCTAGAAGATATTACCACAAATGATATTTACACCCAACGAAATGCATTTTCATGCTCAAAAGAATATATATATATATATATATATATATATATATCAAAGGTTAATGATCACAATCACCTGAGGATACTGTAAGGTTGAAACCAAGATATATATATATATATATATATATATATATATATATAAATATATATAAAGTTTGTAGCAGCAAAAATGTATATATATATATATATATATATATATATATGTATCCTTGTGCAGGTATGCAGAAAATAGAAAAGAACACGTTGGGTGCATAATCCGGGGTTCCTTAGTATTTTTGTTTTTATTTTTAAAAAAACAGTGCTCCATACAGAAGTAGAGCTTATATTATAATAATATTTTTTGTTTAAAAATATGATTCCTTCGCTACATAAGAGTTCTCATGTTTCAAAAATGAAAGATGAAACGTGACTAAACACCTCAATCCAACTTAATTTTATTAATTATTAGGATGATTTCGGCTCACGTTTTTGAAACATGAGAACTCTTATGTAGCGAAGGAATCATATTTTTAAACAAAAAATATTATTATAATATATTATATATATATATATATATATATATATATATATATATATATAATTATTATTTTTTCAATCATCTTTGCTAGAAAATAACCAAAGTCCTCACAGCATAGCTGCAATATAAACCACAGTTTGACTCTGTGGATGTTGAAGAAATAGAAATGTGCCTGAGCAATACTGCAGTAAGGATTAGCTAACCATCCCAGCAACTATGAGAACCTAAGAATCAAGCAAGGCTAATAGAACCTTGCTTAAGTGTGATGTTCTTCTTACCCAGGAAGTCAACACATGCCAGATCCAAGAGGGATCCCACCTGTCAAGGTGGATGCAGAGGGCACATTTTCTTTATTATTTTTCTCTAGTACACAGGCCAGTAGATGAAATAAATACTGTTTGAAAAGAAACTGTCCAAATGTTCTCTAATTCCGAGCACTTTCACAATACTTTTAGTCATCATCAAGAATGATTTTATTTTTGCTTTTTAATTGGGTGTATGGGTTGTGTGTATGTTTTTAGAGTTATAGGGATGTTTAATTTTCTGAATACAGCACGTTGTGGCTGTGTTCATAGTTAATATTATTAAGTGTTGGCTTCTTATTTTTATTATTAAGGCTTCCATTATTTTTAATCTTTTACATGTAGATGAGCTTATTATGTTTGTATTTTCTACTAGTATGTATAAGATGGAGTCAGGTAACTTTGTGTGTATGTGTTTAAATGGATTCTAATAGAGTTGTGGTCAGATAGGTATAATGTAAGGCATCTGGATAGGTATGTAGTTGTACGACTGACTTATACAATTATTTATGAATTTTATTTGATCAAGAACACAGTAAAGAAATACACTAACCGAATTCACTCAAACAAAAAATCAAATTAATTACCTACTACAAAAAATTTAAAACACCTAACCTTATCCTCAAAAATAACAACACACCAGCAAAATCAAAATTACAACTAATGAACATTATCTATGAGTTCAAATGCCCCTTAAGGAACTGTGTTCCTGATCAAACCAAATTTATAAATAATTACATTGGTCACATATATACATATATACATATATATATGTGCATATATATGTATTTACATATATACATATATATATATATATATATATATATATATATATATATATATATATATATATATATATATACATATATATATATATATATATATATATATACATACATATATACATATATATATATACACACATATATATAAATATGTGTGTGTGTATATATATATATATATATACATATGCATATATACACACACATATATATATATGTATACATTTATATATATTTATATATTATATATATATACACATATATATGTTTACATACATATATATATATATATATATATATATTATGAAATGTGTTAAGTTTGACAATTATTTAATATATTTTCTATTTATGCATTATACTTATAGATATAATTTATATCTTAAATGCTCTAATTTTTAATTAAACAGTATTAATTACATTTACTGGGCTGGATGTTCAAGAAATTTCCTAGAAAATATGTGCTTCTCCAACAGGAATTGTACCTGCAACCCTAACAGGAACCATTATTTGAGCTGATGTCCTTTTAACCATACAACAACAAAGAAGCGTCTGGCCAGAAGTCTGAATTACGGTTTATAAACATTCACCCTCAATGATTTTTCCCGACCTATCATATCTACTCACGAAATATATCTTAATGTAAACAATGAGAATATATTGCCCTGAATTTTCCAGAAATTTTTAGAAAATATGTGCTTCTCTGACCGGAATCAAACCTAATGGGAAAGCATGTGCTGAGAAAAATCAAGAAAAATCAAGAAAAATCATTGAAGTTGTATGTTTATAAATAGTAATTCAGACTTTTCTAACCAGATGCTTCTTTGTGGCTGAATGGTTAACAGCATATAAGATCAAATAACAAAATTGTTGTGATCATTTGAAAGTCAAGTTTTTTACTTGTGAAGTGAAAAATGTTTTGAATGTGCAACAGCCTTAATGTGAATATGGCAATAAAGCTGAGGACTTATACATGTATATATATATATATATATATATATATATATATATAATTTCAAATAACTCGAATTTAATTGATTTCAGGTTTTTACTTTTAAATAAGTTTCATTCAACTTCAGAGATATTTAAAATAAGAACAGAAGATAGTAAATCTATGTAAGTGAACTCAACATAGAAATAAGAGAGCTGACATTTTTTATCTTAAAATGATGTTGAATACAGTCATATGTAGGAGCTTATTTTCCTGACCATGAATTATTTTGGTATCTCCACATAGATGCCACTAACTAAGCACTTCATTTCAGTTGACAGAATGTGACAAGATATCAGTATCCTCACCTGTCACCCACTTATACCAGAAACACTAATCTCGAGACTATTCCTCAAATTGCTTTACACATTTTCCATTTCATCTTCATTTTATTCTTCATCATTAGCTCTTTCTCTCTTCTTTTCTTTATTCCTTCATCATCTTCGGTTGCTTCTATCTCTATTGTACGCTATTGTTCACTAGCTGGAGACATCTGTTTACCCATACACCAATAATTATAGTGAGAAATGCTCTGAAATAGCATAAGATTTAACCTGATAGATATGAGTAACTTTCTGGTCATATCTGTCACTCATATACTTGAACTGTGCTTGCATGTGTGTGTGTGTGTATATATATATATATATATATATATATATATATATAGTAAACACCTGAATAAAGAAAGTATACAAGAACCATACCTCATTTTATTTCAAGTTCTGACAATCAATCAAAGTCCTAAAGAATTTATTTGGTATAGACCTGAGAAAAGGCTGTTACCCTGAATACTGAGGTATTGACCATGTGTTCTGAACTGATACCATTAAGCAGGCCCAGGTGACACAACATACCTAGTCAAGTTCATTATATGCTTAGGTCACTCAATTTTCATTGGCAATACAAACACCTTTGACTGGTGTTTTGGATATCTGTTACAAGTGGTTTTAGGATAAGATTTAATGGATGCAGTTCACTGATTTACAGCTGATGATATTTAACAAATGATGCGAAAACCAAGGAAAAAACATGGGCCACAAGAGAAATTCTCTATTGAGGCCCATAAAAGGTAATCACTGTTAGTGCTGCTGCCAAATAGGGAACCTCTTTAAGCTTTCAATCAGTTTTCAAATAGAAACAAATATATTAAGTGTGTGTATGAGTGTAGGTCTAATATATGTGTACATGTGTATGATAAACAGAGAGATACTATATATTGAGAAAAACATTATCTTAATAAATAAGTGCGTGTATGCATGTGTGTGCATATATATATATATATATATATATATATATATATATATATATATATATATATATATATGGAGAGAGAGAGAGAGAGAGAGAGAGAACAGTGCAAAATATGTTTATACTAAAAAATATGGAATGTATAACAATGTATAATTTTTATAGCTCTGCTTCACTTTAAGTATACCTTTCTTTGTTTTTATTGCACTACACTTATTTATGAATACAACACACTATATATATATATACATACATACATACATATATACATACATACATATATATATATGTATATATATATATATATATATATATATATATATATATATATATATATAGTGGTTTATTTATATCTACATATATCCAATGATACAAAAGCACATTCATACTAAAACCCTTGCATACACACAAAACAAAATGTGTTTATATATATATATATATATATATATATATATATATATATATATATATATATACATACACTTTTTTATTTATATAATTGTTATTAGTTATGGCAAATCCTTTCTGTTCCATTTTTTTCAATTCGTTTCTGTTACTCTCCATCTCTCTTTTAATAAGGTTTTTGTTCATTGGTTTTTATTTTATTAAAGAACATAAAAGAAAAGAAAATCTGTAAAGATCTCTCCCCACACCTAAATATTTTTTTACCTGACTTTTAGATCAGCAAATGGTTTTGAGAAATTATCAACAGTTCTTTCATCTAATTCTTTTTTTAGGAATTTTCTA
Organism: Acanthosepion lycidas; assembly: GCA_963932145.1. NCBI lineage: Eukaryota > Metazoa > Mollusca > Cephalopoda > Sepiida > Sepiidae > Acanthosepion > Acanthosepion lycidas. Next base: position 60,215,445 of record OZ010592.1, on the reverse strand, counting down.
TCCTATTTTATTTTTATTTTTTCTATTTCAGACATTCTCTCTGACTTGTTTCCAAACTTTGTACTATTATTTCAATATGACATCACCTGAAACTGCTTTGCCATAATATTTTGAGTTTTTGCTCTGTGACCAAACTATAGCAGGCAGTACTCAAGGTGGTCATTATATTGTTTATGGCTTCATAGCTTTCATCTATCTATCTATCTATCTATCTATATATATATATATATATATATATATATATATATATATATATATATATATATGTATATATATATATATGGAGAGAGAGGGAGAGAGATACATCTGATGATAGACGAGTGATGTAGCAAGTAGGTATAATAGTGATTGCAATGCTCTCAGTTAATGTGCCAAATATATAATTTGTAAATCATTAAATTGAAAAGCCGTAGAATATTGTCAAGTTTGAAATTATTTCATTTCTTTTGTTTAAAAGAGTGGGGGGGGTCAACCATAAAGAGATATGTACAGAGTGCAGAGATATGTATTGAGGATTTAAAATCTTAAATTTCATTTTTTATTTCCTGGCTAATTGATCAACTGATAAAGATGATATCAAATGGTCCAAACGTAATTCTAAGACTAAGTTACATTTATATTAGTTGAATGTTCTTCAAAGGCAGATGTACAATTAAAATACCTCATTGAACTAAGGACATATGATAGCACTGTAAATATTTATGAATTTAAGTGACTTACCATTAATAATAAAATCCAATCCTCAAACTGTTTTTCTTTGCAATTTTATTTATTGATAACTCATTTAAAAATTAATGACCATTTTCTGCTTTTTCTGATAAATGTTTAAACTGAAAGAAGCTACTTGCTATGAATTCAATAATATAAAATTCTTATTAGAAATGGTTTTGTTTTGAGATAGAACCAGCTAATTTCATGAAATTATTTGTAGCATTAAACAATGTATGGGTCAATTAATTTCAAAGACAAATACAAAAATTCCTGACTTTCTCCCTTCAGAGCAAAAGGTTACCAAGTTCTTGTAGGATTCAATGAAATACTATTGTATAAACAGCAATTTCATAAAATACATTCAATTGAAAAGATATATATAAGTAGCATAATTTATTTTCATACATTTCTTGTGAAAGGATGCTCAGAAAACCATCTTCTGGAAATTCTACAAAAGTTGTAATTTTCCATAATCCTTTTAATAGACAAATTAAGAATGGTCACCACAGATACTAGAAAATTTTTAGGTAACTTTTTGAATAAAATCTTTGAGGCCATTACAAGATTACTGGCAATTTTTAAAATTCAGTATGCCTTTCTGGTTTTAGTTAAACCTTAATAAATACTGTGCCGCAAGAGGAAGCAGGGAGTTCCGTCTGAAGTCTAGAGTTCAGTCTGAAGTCTGGAGTGAGGTCCGTCAGAAGTCTGTCAGTCAGTCATAGCAAGTCAGTCAGTTGAGTCAGAGGCAATCCGAAAGAGAGTCGCATTCAGACAATTACTACTAAACCTGATTGTTCATACTAAAACTTTCTACTCTCTGTATATATTCCTGTTTGTAATATATCTGTGTTATTCCATATCCGTATTCGAGTTCTTCTTTATTGGTTCTACCTTGGACTATCACTGTGGTGCAAGGAACCAGACCATAACAAACCTTTAATGAAATATTCAGTTGTTATTTGCAAAATTATGAAATATTCCCTTCTCCTTGAAATTCATTAAGGAAAAATCCAGGTTACCTACACCAAATGATAAGAGACATTTTTGGAAGCTTAGGTAAAATACACACAATAACAGATAATAAAATGCTTTAAATAAAGGTTTACTGAGGCTTTACTGATATTCTGTACAACCACTTAATACACAGTTTTAATTGCAAAATATAATCTTGATGCATAAATGCTATAGGCATTGAGCTTTTGGCAATGTTTAACCTGTATATCGACAAAAAAACTATCAAAATGACATTTTTCTCTTGATACTGCTATTACTGTATACTCCTTTGTCTCCCTCAGAAATGTTTGTTTTAAAAAGCTGTTTAAAATTTTAGTAAGAGTAAAACACTATTTAGTTGTTAAATTATTTATTTACAAGATTAATTTTATATTTACATGATTATAACAATGTGAATATTCGCATTGAACCATTTGAACGAACACCCTTCACCAGTTGCTTAGTGTCCATTCTACATTTAAGATTCCTTCATCAATCATCACTTCGCTGAAAATAGATAATCTATCTGAAGATTTTCTAGGCATGCTTCATGAAATTTTTTTTTTAAATTAGCAACTAGGTACAAAAATTTTCAAAATTGTTTTAAAAAAAATAATAAGGGGCTTTACCTATAATTGCTGGAGTTCCAGACCTTGGATTTTTCTTTTGGTTAGGTATTATTGATCCTACATCATGATTATAAATAAAAATGGAAAATTAAGACAGGAAGCATTCTGTGAAATAAAATAATCTGAGAAGAATATGTATAATATTCAGAAAAATCATGTTTATTTAAATTTTCTTGTTCTGTAGTTTATAGACGTTTTTATAAATTTATGAATAAAAAAATTGTTTTCATAGTTATTTATAAAATTATAAATAAATATTGCATTGTAGTTGGTTTCTATATTTTTATTTTCTAATTTATAAATTTTTGAATAAGATTTCATATTTATTTCTCTATAAAACAGTAAATAATAAATATTGTAGCTGGTTCACATTTTTATAATCTTCTAAATAAACAAGATAACTATAGTGTGTAATATTGTTTTTGTTATTACAATTCTAAACAGTGCTTTAAAACAAACATTGCCAAAGGAGTTGAGAAAGTATACAGTAATCAAGAGAAAAGTCATACTTTTGACATTTTTTGTGAATCCAAAGGTTAAACTTTGCCAAGCTTTCTTTAAATTACTGGAATAAAAATAACCCAGATGTTCACAACCAATTTTTCTTCAGAAAATTTCTAAAATAATAATCACTTTTTTAGAAAAAGTTTACAGTCTGCTGTTTCTAGTAATTATAAGCTCAAATTATTGTGACAATGATGTTACTTCAGATTCATTTTAAAAACCTTATTTGACTTAAAGCAAGTTGCAGATAATGATTGTCACTTAGTGTAAAACTCATACTATAAGGTATAACCTTTATTTTACTCTTTTCCTTATTAAATAAACTAAAGAACCTTTACAAAGAAACAGTGATCATTGGCTTTCTTTTTAGTTTCTTCATTAGAAAAGTTCAGAGAAACTTGTACACATTATAAATTCCTTTAATAAAGAGAAAGATTTCACAAAGCCTAAACGCGTTTATTCTCTACATAAGTCTCCTTGCATTTCTCCAATCAAAAGAAAAGCTGCATGTTCCCTCTAGGTTATGAACACTGGTCTTCTTCCTCAACAAAGGAACTTGAATTAGAATTATTCCTCATTTCCAAGAGAAGAGAAACACCTCCAACTGCTAAAGGGTAGTGCACTATTCTACCTCAAACAAAATGCTACTAGGCAATTATGGTTTTATAATAAACACTTGAGTTGCCCACAACCTAATAATGTATTTTCTATTTCTCATATATTTTTATTCACTGGATTCATTTGAAATATTTAAGACTTACAAGAATTGCTTCCTCAAGTTCTTCTTTCCAAAATATTCTTGGCCTCTGTGGCATAATTTTATTTCCTGTTGAGAAAAGACATGAAAAGGAAAGAAAAGGAAATGGAAGAGACCTGAATAAAAAGAATAAAATTATGAGGGGAAAAAAGAAATTAAAAAAAAAAAAAAATGTTTCTAAAAAATGATCTGAAAGAAGGAATGAAAAAAATTTAAAAGAAAACTTAAATAAATAAAACTATAAAACTATAAAATGAGAATAAATAATTGCATCATGAGTTTAAAAAATGAAAATAAAGGCAAAAGAAATATGCAAAACTGAAGAAAAAACATATATGTAATACTAAATGAAAATTGAAAAAGATAAGAAAAAACAAGTGTAAAGAATTCTAAAACTATTGTAAAAAGAATGAAAAAATGAATAATTGAAGGTGAAAAAACAATGAAAACTGAAAAAGAAATGACATGAAAAGAATGAAAAATAAAAGAAACTGAAAATGGGTGACTAAGGAAGTGAAAAAAAGAGTTAAAAAGTACAAAAAATAAAGAAAATCTTTTTAAAAATATAGACTTTTTGTTGAATAATGCAAAGACTTGAAGCAAAAGGGAGGTGTAATTTTAGGAAAAAATATCTATAAAATTTTTTATTCGAAAGAATTTTTCTTCTTTTTGAGATATGGACAGGTTTTTCACCTTATGGCTTTGTGTAATACCTTAAAATTTAAGTCTGTGGACTTTGCAGAAAGCACAATAACACTGCTTGACTCACAACATTGCACTTCACAGTATGAAATATGGGAAAAAATATAACCTATAATTCTATGATTAACCTTGGATTCCAACAGATGTTCCTGTAACACTACTATTGATTATTATATAGCAGCCACACTGACAAAAAATCTCAGAATAACTTTCTTATTTAATATGCATTGACTAATGATACATACTAATGGCAGTTTTTGATCATGAGATCACTGAGAAATATTTGATCCAAATTCTTTTAAGTTACAAAATTGAATATTTTATAAGCTCCTTCAAACTTAACTGTTCATAAAATTTGATACTTAGAATAAAAATCTCAAATCTTCATTAGCATGATGCATAAATATATTTATTGGAAGATGATCCAAAACATCACCAAACTGATTAATATTCTTATTATTGTTGAAGAATTGGATGGCATAATGGTTAGCTGCACAGAAAATAGGTTTGGTTGTTTTAGTTCAGTGACATATTGATTATATAATGCCAACATTTAAATATTTTGGACAATCTTATGCCTTCAACTACAGATACTTTGTACATAATCATACTTTCCGGGTAAATATATGTCTTATAGATATATAGTTTATAGATCTACTGTAGGGGTTATATATTTGGTATAAACCTATTTCTTTAAGATAGGACATTATGTTGACAGTTTAAGTATTTTCAAATAGTTATTACATGTTTTCCTTCTGTCTTACAGGTGCTAAGTGAGAACATTCATTTAAAATGAGTTTCACCATGAGTGCAGCTTGGCATGTTGTACATGTTGGTTGATCTTTGTACTTCAGCAAGTATGAAGGGGTGAGGTATATGTGGCCTCTGTGTAGAGCTAACATTATCTTTTCTTCCTTTTCTCTTCCATCTCAAAACTTAACTCTTTTGGAGTACCCACACCTGATTTCCTCACTAGAACTGAGTGATATGCACATGACTATGTCACTTGTCTCAGATATCATTTCTAAATTAGACTCTCATAAGGCAAGTGGAGACGACAGGATCCCAGCCATCATCCTAAAGAAATGTGCTCCTGAGCTGGCTTTGGTTCTCTCCAAACTCTACAACTATAGCCATGCTGCTTCCTGTTTTCCAGCTTGTTGGAAGTCCTTGTCTGTAGTTCCAGTTTTTAAGAACTCTGGAGAATCTTCTGACTTCTCTATTGTCCTATTTATCTCCTGCTGCTTTTTGGCAAAGTATTTGAGGCTTTAATCAATGCTGAAGTGGTTAAGCATCTTACCTCTCATGAACTACACTCTGACAAACAATATGGCTTCTGTTTTGCCAGGTGTACCACTGATGTGCTAACAGCTATCACTGAATATGTATATCAAGCTCTTGATAATAATGGTGATGCTCAAGCTGTGACTTTAGATATCTCAAAGGCATTTGACAGGGTTTGGAATGCTGGGCTTCTATTTAAACTCCAAGGCTACATTATTACTGGATGATTGTTTGATTTAATCCACTCATTCTTATCAAATCATGAAATGAAAATTGTTTTAAATGGACTCACTTCCAGATACTTTCACACAAATGTAGGTGTCCCTCAAGTCTCTATCCTGGGTCTTATACTGTTTTTGGTCTTCATTACTGATCTTCCTGTCATCACTTCCAAAGTAGTCATTTATGCTGATGACACTACCATTTGCTCCTGTCTCAGTAGCAAATCTGTCAGAGCTAACAATGTTAACCTGGCCACTACTCTTGAAAAGGACCTTCAGTTTGTTTATAAGTGAGGCAGGAAATGGCTTGTAAATTTTAATGCCTCCAAAACAAAACTGCTCTCATTTAACCACCATAGAGAGACTTCCTTGCCTGCCATCAAACATGGCTGATGGTAGACCCCTGGAGAACAACACACTACATCTTCTTGGCCTCACATTTTCAACTGACTTGAAATGGAATGACTACATTGAATCCAATAGCTGCATCTACTGCAAGGAAAGTTTGGTCACTGTGTTGTGCCAAAAGGTTTGTATATTTGCAAATCTACCATTTATCCATACATTGAATACTGTTGCCATATTTGGTCTGGTGTTCCTGCTACACATCTTGTGGTTCTTGACAAAAATCCAAAGAAGGATTTGTAATGTAATTGATCCAGACTTAGCATCTCAACATCACTCACTTTCTCACTGACATGACCTGGCTTCCCTCTGTCTCTTCTACAAATATTTTTATGGTATCTGCTCTGATGAGCTTTTTTCCTGGTGCCTGAGCCATGTGAGTTTAAGTGTGCTACTAGATTGGCAGCTAGGTCCCATCTTTTTACTATTGAATTAGTTAAATGTAACTGTCACTTCTACTCCAATAGTTACTTATCTCATACTTCCTGTCTATGGAACTCGCTTCCATTTCCTTGCTTCCCTGATAACTACTATCTTCAAAGTTTTAAATTCAATGTCACTCACCATCTTCTATCTTTTTGGACCTCATTCTGCTTCTATCCTTTCCTCAAACTCTTCTATACACAGTCACTTTTCTCACCTTCACTCTCTGTTACCCACCCCATATATATATAATTATATTTAAATAAAACAAAATATAATACGATCTTACCTCAGTGTAAAACTAGTGATGATTTATGAGTGCTGTGCAACATTTAGACTTGTTTATATTCTGCATTTTGCTCCCACTTGCATATTTTTCTTTTTTCTTTCTTTTTTGTTACAACCTATTTCATTAATCTAGTGACCCACTGAAGAGTCAGGGCCCACAGTTTAAAAAACCTTGGTCTAAATCAATCAGATATTTCTATAGCCTGCTGGTTTGTCAGGGTTAACCTTCATCTTATTTAATCTTGGTTGGTCAAAGTATTTTCTTGAAATTTATAGAATACCATCAGTTTTGTCTTTTTCTTTTCATTAAAAGTTCTGTGTTATTTCAAATGTTCTATTTTTAGTCTAATGTTTTTCGATAAATGCTAATTGTAATATTAGCTATTTTCTTATAAAGACATTCAATGGCAGAATAGTTAGTGCTGCTTTCAGTTGAAATTTATAACATTTTTCTCTTAAAACAATTTTTCAGAAAAATTAGTTTCTCAAGTCCAGCAGTTCTTTTCAGTACTGATGAAGGCTTCTTTCATCGTCTTTTTTCTGGGGGGGGGGGGGTCATGTGGAATGTTAACATGTTGATTATGTTGTTCTCTCTTTGAGTTATATATGTTCATTTTAGTTAGTGCTGCTGTTGAAAGTCCAATATTTGATGCTGATATAAATAAACATCAAAATAATAAAACAAACTTCACTTGTTTGTTAATGAAGTATGATTTATACAAAGTTACTTTCATCCTTTTTCTGCATACAAATTTTCAACTTCACAATTTTATGAAATGATAAAAAGAATTCTAACTAGAAACTGAAAAGTAATATTTTACAAGTACTAGCAAGGAAGTTTTAAGGAAAATAGAAACCAAAAGAACCATCATACATGAAATATGAAGGATAAAAAGCCATATGATTGTCTCAAAATATTTTAAAGATTTTCATAGTTATTAAATCTCAATCTATAGAATACTTTGTTTTAAAACTCTATAGAATTTGAAACTGATAGTTTACTACTCAACTAGTGAATACTAATCTGCTATGAAAACTAACAGTTGGATAAAAATGCTGTATGATGACTGGATGGTTGGGTTTCTTCTAGTCTTGTAGTTTGTAGATATATTGTAAAAAAAAGAAAAATTCTAAAATTTCACAAAAAATGCCATTTATATTATTATTATCAGTTATACTTTTCAAATTGCACTTTTAATAAGGCATAGAGTGTGAAATTAGCACTAAATAATAAAACTTGACCCAATTATTTGCAAGTAATTTGACATTTTACAAGACATAAATTGAGGGAAAATTTAATAACTTAAATAATAACAAAAGTAGTTTCCAACTTGATGCCTATTATATTTTTTATAATAGGTATCAAGTTGGAAACTACTATTTTATTAGTTTCAATAAAAAAAGACTGATGGATACCAGTGAGACTTCATTTTACTAATTTCTAACTAAATTAACTTTATCAATGCAAAAGACTAACATTGCTGGATTTTTTTTCATACACTTACAAATATTCATTTTAAAATCAAAACCTTTCTTTTTTTGTTTCTTTATCAAAGATCCAGGTGTAACACATAATGAAAAAAATGTTCCCTGCTGGTCTGTGGAAAAGCATTCATCACCAAAAGTTAAAAGGTAAGTCCTAACAAAAAAGCCATTAAATGAGATTCTTTCAAAATGCAGGTGTGATTTTAAGGAGACACTGATCCCATTTATTTACAAATACAAAAACTGAGAACTCCTGTAAATCTTTTTTTCACATCCGGATAACATGAACATTTTGTTGCATGCTAGCTTTTTGGATAGAGCATTAGCTAGAAAGCAGTAAGATCCACATTTTAAAATTTAGTAAAATTATTCACTGGATAAAATAGCTTCTCTAGGCTTATCAATAGTTATTTTTTTTGACTAATTTTATTTTGTGTAATCAACACTGGACAAAGTATCTTTCTTAAACTTTTTATTTCTTTTCATTATCTTTTATTATTTTCTATCTCTCCTTTATCCTTCTCATTTCTAAATATTTCTTCCTTCATTTCTCCCATCCTTTCTCTGTCTCTAAGCTTTCTTTCACTTTTATTTTTTTTCCTCACTTCTCTCTTTATCAAACTATCATTCTGCTTCTCTTTTTCATTTCCTTTTAATTACTGCAGTAATCATAGCTTTTTCTTGTAAAACAAAAGTTAAAGTAACTCAAAAAAGATACAATAGATAATAAATATTTAATTTAAATGTGGATTGTTTGGTTAACATTTTTTAAAATATAATTATTAATCCCAGCTCTGTTTGCATAAATATTGATTATCTACAAGATTGTTTTTGGAGTTAATATCATTTTTCATCACAAAATTGTCTGATGGATAAGATCTATCTTGTAAGGTTTAGATAGGACTAGCAAGCCCACAAAGTAATATCCTCTCTTCTGGTGTTATCTGGAGAAATACAAACCTTGCTTAACTCTGAGTTTATCTTTCTAAATAATGAAATGCTAACTAAAGCTGCACTGAAGAGTTAGAGTAAAGTAAGAGTAAATATATGAAAATATAGACAAATAAAAAGAAAGCTTTATTGGAATTTTGAAAAATAAATGGATAAGTAGGAAAATATTAAAATTGCATTTCCATGTTGCAATGTCACATTTCATTGACCTCCCAGTTACTTGTTGATAGGACATTCAAAAGATGTTGGATTTTTCTTCAAGGAAGCAGCTTTTTAGACAGATTAAATTTGTCGACAATTTGACAATTGTGCTTGCAGAATTTCTTAGCTACTTTTTCAATTGTATTTATTGCCATAGTTTTAAAATTTACCTTATATGCTGAAAAATTCCATAATTTCAGACAGGTGCTCTCTAGATATATTGCTAATAACATTTTATGGTATCACATTCATTACTTCATGATTGTCTTTTAGCTTTTAAATTCCCTATTGTTGTACCCTTTTGACATTGAGCTTAATTAAATATCATATATAAAAAATAGTGCTATTCGATCAGTAATGTGTTAGGGTAGAATATAAAAAAATGTCTTTCTTTTTTTTTTTTTCTTTTTTATGGGGTGGGGGTACCTTGCTCTGACAAGAATTCCTCAAGCAACTAACTCAACTGGCCCTGAGGAAAAATCAAGACAACTTATATTCAACTCCAGGTCTGAACCCATTCTATCTTACAAGTTTGACAAGACTCCTGCCGCTAATTAGAATCTATTGGAGCTGGATTTGTGGTGGGCAGGAATAACCAATATTAGTAGGGAATGCTTAATTTTCAATTTTTCTTAGGTACCTCCAAAGATTTGCTAAAAATGAGCATACCTGATGAAAAGTTTTATTTTCAAAATCTTTATCTTATTATTAAAAAGAAAAACCAAAAGATGTTTTGATTATTAAATTATTTTTAATCCTTTTTAGAAGCTTCAAAATTTTCATTAAAAATTATATTTTTCTTGCATCAGCAGGTGACCATAAACATTGATTTGGAAATTTTTGCAAAAAATCAGATAATAGTTGGTTTTTATGAAACTGTCAGGATTTATTCACAAATGAATGAAATAATTTTTAAAACGTTTCTTTTTCATCAAATATTGGAAAAAATATTTATTTTACATATGTTACCCCCCCACACACACACTCTTTCTCTCTTATTTAATTTTATGAAATTTTTTCAAGAAATTCATTTCATTTTTATAGTGCTTGGCATAATTAGTTATTAGGAGTCATTGGACAACTTAAATCATTAATTTTTTTGTTGTCAAACAGGATGTCCAATTACAGAAAATCTGCTCTGAATTGTAAAATAAAAAATGCATTTAAAACTAAGACATTACTTAATTAGAAAAGCTTTAATTGGTTAATTAAGATATATTATAGATACTATTGTCTTAAGGAAAAAATGAATAACAAAGTTTTGCAAAATTTGTTTTCATTTTTAAAAAAATTTATTATAATAATTTAGAAAGTTTTAAAACTTTTCAAAATTCTATATGAATTTGTAGCGGTCAAGTGATATTGTTATTAAGTAAAAGCTACATTTACTAACCATAGATAGAAAAGATTTGTGGGGTATTATGCTGGAGATTCTTGGTGTTTATTTTATCAGAACTTTGAGTACAAAACTGACTTGGTATAAAATAAATATTTTTATTTATTTGCTTTAAAGTGGAGCGAGGGTATTTGAGTACTTTTGCATTAACAAAATGTTCATTTATAAGGTGGATACTGATGGCAGTCTGGAGAAATGTCAGTTTCAGTTTAGTAGTAGTAGTTTTGAAGGTAGACTGTGCTTAGTGGTAGTAGTCATCTTAGAAATAAGCAGGGCAGAAACATGATTAACCAATGATAACTACTTCTTCATGCATCATGCATTTTTGATTTCTCTGGTGACTGTGGTCTCATGTTCTTTTGTTTCTCATATCATCACTTCTCCTCGCCTAGCTTAGAGGTGTGAGCTTTTGACCAGGCTGCAAGAGTGGCACAAACCATGGTTTCAGCTAACACAAAAATTCTGTTTGTGTTAATTTTTTGATTGGCCAAAATTATTTTATTTTCTGGCATTCCGTTCTTTTTTTTTTTTTTGAAGGAAGTTATATGTGAAGCCTCACTGATTTTTTTAGTTTTCAGTCACAAATTAGTAGACTCTGGTCATGCAAACTTCTGGTAATTTTCAGCTGGGCTCAGTCTTTTTTTCTTCTTCCTCTTTTTATATGAGGGTTGACTTCTCATTAATTGATATATATATATATATATATATATAGAAGTTTAGAGAGACAGAGAGACAGAGAAAGAGAGGGAGAAAGAAAGAGATAAGGGTTTTAAAGGAAAGTGAAAATGTCTTATTTTAATTTTAATTCTTTTTATTTTTGTTCATATATTTTATTTTTATATTTAATCTGTTTTTATCAGGACTCACTACAGATTACTACAATTCAGTGACCCCTATTTTAAAAGGAAATTTTAATATTGTGTGTGTGTGTATAAACGTGCCAATTTTTGAAAATATGGACATCTATACATGACATTGGCTGAAAAAGCAGTAACTATAGCAAATTTAAAATTTATTGGTAATTTTTATAACATTTCCCTAACAAACATCTTCATAAGTAAGACTATAAAGCCAAAGTACCTAAAATTCAATAAAATTACTTAGAGAATATTTTCCTAAATTTTGAAGATTATTCTTAGGTAGTTAAAAAATTACATAAAAAGGTGTGCACATTGTATCAGTCAACTTTTTTACAGTTATGCACCCTTTACTTAAATTTGCCAAACATTAAATCTGTCAACACCTCATAATAACACCTACCTCCATGTTAAAAAAATGATTTTCTGTTATATTTTAAACTTAAAGTAAGTAATATTTGTTTTAATTTGGATTAATTAAACTTTAAATCACTTAATCTTCTTCAAATAAAGTTTCAGAAAAGTATATTTCATTTCTGAAACATTTTTTAATAAAGAGAATTATATTGTGTTGACAGATTTGTCAATATGGCCGATCTTAGCGATTAAAAAAAAATTAATTCCAATCCATTTAAATTTGGTTTGAAATAAAGTATTTTGATTATTGGAAATATTAAAGTTAATCTAAAGCATGTATTTAAAAGTAAGATAAAAGCTTCAAGAAAGATTTTTCATTTTTAAAATGCTTTTTAAACCTTAGGTATCACGTTTTTTTAATCAGTAGTATGTAAGTCTAACAGCTTGCTTTAATTTCCTATCACTGACAAACCCATTTCTCCTGATTTTCCTACAAATTAAGTGATGAATTTTGTTAAAAAACTTGTAGTTTAAAAGTAGCAAAATTCAATACTTAATTATCACATTTCTACAAAAAAGAACCAAAGTAATTTAGTCAGATAAGTAGTAGAGTAGCAGTAATGATCGTAGTCAGTGATAAGAAAACTTAAATTGAGTTCAAATACAGTTAACATAAAAATGCAATCATGAATAGTTTCATTTTTTCTTAACATCAGAATTTGCTATTTCACTATGAAAGTTTTGATGTATTTGTTGAATATATATCCTATTCATGATATTATTAGCTACATAAAACAGCCAGTTGATTTATTAAAGAGCTTCTAATAGAAATTAAAAATTCAAAGATTTGTTATCTTAAAACTGCAGTTTTAAATCTTTTTTCTTGTCTTTTTACTGTGATTGCATTTTTTATAAAATATCCTGAGTTTTGTTGAGCAATATTATTCTTATCTTTTAATCGGCAAAGAAAGAGTGGCTAAGTGTGATTTTGTCAGATATTTTGTTTTAGTCTGTGTGTTCAACTAACAAAAATAGAGAATTGTAAGTTTTCTTTGAGACTTTGTTTAAATGCTCACTATCAAATATAAATCAATGTTGATGTTTCTCATTTCATATTTTACCCAAATTCAAGCCTCTCTACTGATTAGTATACACATTTCTTCTCTTACAACAAAATCTGTTTTGGCTACCAATTTTTCAACAGTTTTTACTGAATATTTTTCAATGAAAATATGTTAAAAAGACATCAAACAGATATTCTGCCACTAAAAATATATATCAATAAAAATAATAAATCTGACATTAATTCTCTACTCTTAATCAATCTAACAAGGTAATTATGTACATATGTCAAACTATAGACAAACTTAGCTATAAAACAGCTATTACTGAACTGTATCTAACAGCTGAGCAATCCAGTCTAATTGACGGCTTATTTGCACACAGATCTTAATCCCTTTAATTGGTTTCACATGTACATATCATACACTCTGTTTGCATGTGTGTGTATATGTGTGTGTGTTATATTTTTCAAGAAACTATTTTCCCATTATCTTACTTAACATTATGTAATTGCTTTCTTAAAGCATAATTAAATAATAATGATAATAATAATAATAATAATAATAATAATAATAATAATAATAATAATAATAATGTATTTGTTTTAATATTTCATGAAGTGGCAAAATAAAGATCAATAAAACATTTTGTCACAACTTGGTGAATTCTGTGTAGAATATAAGTTGAACTTTTTAAAGTAGAGCTTCATGCTACCAGAAAACAAATCTTTATTAGAGTATTTCATGGTATCTGACTGAAATGGGTTTCAGGTGGGTTGAAAATTTCATCATATTTCTTTTTTTTTCACTCTCTTTTTTATTTATTGATTTTTTTAGCTGCTGGAAAACATCCCATCTATTATTCAATCTAAGAAAATGTGAGGAAAACTATAATCTCCATCTTGTTCTTCTATTTCTTTACTTCATAAACATATTTCTTTAGAACTGGGTGAGAAAAAATACTTTTTTTTTTTCATAAAGGAAATAGAAGCATATTTTTTGATTCAAAATAAAAAAAAAATACCTAAAAGAACTTTCTATATTTTCAGTTTAGTGCAAAGAAGATCAAACTAGAGGACACTTTGCTCTTATCAATATAAACTGAAAATGTTATAAGATAAGAATAATAATGGGTGATGTCAGTTACAAAAATATGAATATAAGTAATCAATTTGCAAACAAGGGTCATGGGTGATTTTGTTGATATTTTAATGTTTCTTTACATCACATTCAGGACATTACAATTGGAAAAATTTGTTATCTGTCTGTTTATTGGAATGCATATATGCTATATTTAAGAAATTAAAGAAATAGAAACAAGGAAATTGTCACAACAAATCAATCAATAGAATTAATGCTCTCACATAAAATATATATAAACATAAATCAGAAAGAGGTTAAGTGGTCAATAGATAGTAACAGGGCAGAAACTTTACAATTAACTTAAGTAGATGCCTTAAGGTCTATAATCGTTCATTATAATTTTGCAGTAACTAAGGTATTATTAATTGACTGAGTGATATGTTCTGTCGGTCGCTGGTAGAAAGAGAAAAGCAGTTGTAGTGGTGGTGGTGGTGGTCCCAATCATTAAGGCATTGGAAAGTGCCTTCACATTTCTCATAAGATTAAAGAAACAAAGGAACAGTACAAAGCCAATGTGGTATATAATAAGGAAAATTACTTTTTTGATTTTCAGAAACACCTGCTAATAAAATGAATAAATATAATGAGAACAATAATGAAAATAATAAGAGAACCAAATCAACTTTAATAAAATTGAAGGTAAAATATTTAAGAAACACTAATTATTAATAATAACAATATTAAGGATGCTAAATGGTTATAGAAGGTATTAAAATAACATTAATATAATTAAAGACATTCAAAGCAATTATGAAAATTTTAATAACATGAACTACTTTTATTTTAAATTCGATAATAATAATAATAATAATAATAATAATAATAATTAAAGTTGATTGTAACAGCAGTAATAATATTAAATACAATAATTATATTCAGACATTTCCATTAACGTGTTTCAAACAAATCCAAATAATGTGTACTTTTTATTCATATTTATGGACAAATGTACATAAATAAATAAATGCTGAAGCAACAAATAAAATAATAAAATGATTCATCTATATGTATAAATAAATAAATATATATAAACCCACTCTGGCAATAATTGGGATATAAATAATAATAAACAATAAAAACACGATCACTTTCCCAGATGGAAATTTCTTATGTTGCTAAAAACTGAATTCTCATGTATAAATTTAAAGTCAGGTGTGTTCTGCTGTCCCCAGATAAATAAATGTCTAGTCTTTGAAACTGTCATGCTTTCATTTGCATGTACAGGCATACCTACATACAGACGTATCTATATATAAATAAGCTCACATAAAAAACAAAATAAACATATGAAAAAACATATGAATTAGCCCTAAGAAACAGCAGCTATTCAAACAAACTAGAATACAAAAATAAAAACAATACAGGCAAAAACAACAGAAAAAGAAATATAATTTAGTTCAACCTCCCCTCCCCACACAATGATACAATAAAAACAAAAATAGGGAATATATTCTTCAAAATAACTGACAAACACTTCCTTAAAAACATCAAATTATCAAAAATTATCTCAAAAATACAATCAAAATATATACAGCTGCCTGGATAACATGGAGAAAATAATAACTAAGCACAATAAAAAAAATACTCAACAAAACCAATAACAGTTACAACAACAATAACAATAACAATAACATCCAGCAAAATAACACCATTAAATGGCAGAGACCAAGAAAATTGCCCACTTAACAATAAATGCTTAACTATTAACTTAATATACAAAGCTATCGTAACTAATAACATTAACACAGATAAAAAAATTTTCATAGGTGCCATAGAAAAACTTTTAAAGAAAGATATAATAACCACAAAATGTCATGTGAAAGAAAAAATACACAAACAACACAGGCCTATCAAAAAGAAAACAATATCCCCACCAAAATCAAATGGGAAATCATAAAAAGAGCAGCCCCATACAGTATTAACAGCAAAAATTACAAATTATGCTCAGAGGAAAAAATCAGCAATAATTAATTTTAAAAACCAAAATAAACTCTTAAACAAAAAACTGAAATAATGGGCTAATGTAGGCATATAAATAAATGCTTACTTTACCATTTAAGCACTAATTAAAAATAAACAAGTAAATAAAATAATATAAACTTTAAATAAATGAATGAAATAAATATAATGTACACATAATAAAAATAATTAATTATTAATAAATAAATAAACAAATATTAAACATACACACCTATACTCATGTGTGTGCATGTATATATAAATATATACATACACATACACAAACATCTACAAATGAACAAACCTAATCCACCATAATTAATACCCCAATATATAACACCAAGGCAAAAACAAATAAACTAGTATCCACTAAATAAAAATGAAAAATTAGATAAACAATAACACATGATATAAGCAAATACTTACATTAATATTAATACATATACACTATTTAACAATTTAACAATTGCAGGTGCATGTATGTGTGTGATTGTGCATGAGTATATATATATATATATATAGGATAAAAATATAATTTTAAGTCATGCTATATTTATAGCTAAAAGTGCTTAATGTCAAGGATAGAGCATATATATATATATATATATATATATATATATATATATATATATATATATATATATGAGGGGATGGGTGGATAAAGTTTATGCATGCAAGGGAGCGTTGAAAAGATTTTGGTCTGACCAAGAAAAAAAACTCTCTAAAAATTCTGGAGTTTGGTCAATTTTGGAAAGAGAATCAGAATTTTTAACCAATTTTAAACTAAATCTAAAAGTTTTCTGTTATTAATACTTGTTACCCTAAACAAATTGTCAAAATTGGTAAATTTATGTTGCATAAATATACACTGACTGCTGACCTGTAACACAAAGATCTAATTCTTGTTCACAGCATTGTTGCATTCCAAACTGTTACTTAACATTGTCACATATGCTTAGCCATTAATGTATGACATGTTTGAGGTGGAATTTCAAATGGATTCTTCTTATAAATAGTGGATAATATTCTGATTCCTGCAATCACTTTCTGCTTGTCAGTTAAACAACATGTGTAGTAGTAATGAAGTCCAAAGTGTTATCAGAAGACCCGAGAAAGAAAGTTATAGAGAAGTAAAAAGATGGAGAAAACTATACATCTATAGCTTGTTTATTAAAGGTGTCAAAATTTTCTGTGGTATTTTGTGGCCAAGAAGTGGATGGATCATGTTGGCACTGCATATCTCAAAAGTACAGGTTATTACTCTTAGATGACAGCAAAAACCAACTGAAACTTTTCCATTTCTCTGTCTATGATGGTGGTGTTACAGTGCACAAGTTCACACAGTAACGTGCACTTTGTACAAGAGAAGTCCTTATGGGTATATGGCAATAAAGAAACCATTCTTTAAAAAAATCACCTTTTTAATTAATGAACATGTAATTTGCATGAATTAAAGTCATCAGTGCATAAAACAAAATCAGTGAATGAAGTTGAAATTGTCTCAAATTGCTTTTGTTCACTGGTTGCTAATGTTGTTGGGAAACATGAATACACTTCTTAAATTTTTTACATCAACCAATATCTCAACAACATCTTCATCATAACATTCATCCCTCTCTTAATTGCCAAGAAAACAAAAGTAAAAATTGATTATCCATATCAACATCTTTGACAGAGTTCAGTGTGTTAAATAATGACATTTAGTTTTATTTTTTAAACCAATATTTAATGTTGGTCTCAGTAAGTTATTATTTTAATGTAAGATATACATTTAATAAGAAGAACTGAAACTAGATTCAGTATTTTCTTTGCTTGCAATGTATAATAAAATATATATATTTGAATGAAATTTAAATAGAAATCAGTTTTCATATATATTAATTTCATCAGGATAATATGAATAAATTGAAATCTGAACAAATCCACTACAAATTCTTGATTGTTATTAAATACAGCTTACCTGCATACATGATTTTAGAAAGTATCTTTGTACACATTTAGTTACCCACTGATAGTCAGCCTTAGAAGTAACATCCTGCTTCAGGAAAACTATTAAACTCTTCAAATTCAGAGTCGGATGTAAACGGTTATCCTCCATTAACCTGCATTCTGTCAAGTGTACCACTTACCTTTCATATCTGTTGGTACAACAAAATTGAATGCAGTTCATACCTGAGATGTGCTTAATTCAGAGATGCTAAACTAGACAGAGAGGTGGAGAATAGGTTAATGAAAGCAAGCCAAGCATGTCAGAATAAATAAAAATCTAAGAAAAGGCATTAAAATATTTATAAAGCTGTCACACTGCCTACCTTTCATTATGGTTATGAATCTTGAATCATCTACCAGCAGCACCTTGAATGATTCCAGTAGATCTGCCTCTGAATCATTCTCAAAGTGGACTAGAGTGATATCTCCACAAGACCTGATATGCTCAAAAATGCCAGCATCTTTAGATTTGACACAATGCTACAAAAACAAGGGTATGCTGGGCAGGCAATGTTTTAAGGATTGATGACCACTGACTACCAAACACCCTAATGTTTAGAAAGCTGTCCCCAATCAACAATATAAAACGGAGTGCCATATAAGAGATATAGGGATTCATTGAAAAGGAGCCAAGTCTCCTGCAGTTCCAGTTACCATAAATGAGAAGTGGAGGCTGCTAACAGGCCTTCTTTGTACCACAAACCTTAACTAGAGTAGAGGAAAAGAAATGTCTATGTTTTCTAAAAGAATTTGGATACAGGTTCAACTTAGAAGAGCACCAAAGGTTATTCACTACAAGTGCTCACTGCCTTGAAGAAATACCCAATGAAGCCTTGGGAGAGACTGAATGCCAAGCTCAGATGGTATTCATTCATATTAACCATCACATCCACAATAGCAGCCTTTAACAAGTTCTTGGTATTATGGGGCCATTAGTTGGTCTCTCTCTTGACAATACTTTTGACAATAGGAGTACAGAGGACTGAAATCAAGAGAGATAAAAGGCTACATTTTGAGAGGGATATAATCTTGTCCAGGCACTCCTGAATATAGGAGGGAGCAATGAGCTACTGGAACATACAGCCACTTACTGATTCCAGGCTGTTGAAATATTAATGATAGGACATTAGTGATGAAACAGCAAAAAGACAGGTGTATTAGGGTAAAAAAATATAAGCAGGTTCAGCTTGGATATGAATTTCTATTGGGGTATAAGAAACAAGGATATAAAATATGGTATATTAATAGGTAGAATGTATATTTTCAACTTTATTCACATATATATCTATTTATTTATCGATATTCACATTTGGTGTCAGAATTATTCATCTCCCCTCTCATAATTATGAATACAGCTGTAATCCCTCAAATTTTCATACAAATTTCATGTGCATTTTTTCTTAGAAAATATACAAGTATTTAGTAGGGATGGATTATTCTGACACTATATATATATATATATATATATATATATATATATATATATATAAATATGTAATGAAAAACAAATTACTTTAATGTACCATTACGATAATTTATTTCACCTAAATCCTTTTTTAAGGATTCAGGATCATCAGGTAAATCTTCCAACAACGAAATGAGAAAAAAAATCTATATATATATTTATAGATATATATATATATGTGTGTGTGTGTGTGTGTGTGTCTGTGTACATTTGAAATTGAAAAGTTCTCAATAAAGCCCACATATCAAAATATGACCAAATGACCAAAAATTGGAATTTTTTAAAAATACTTCTTTGTTGGTCTAAGGACTTTTCACATACCCCTTGTATTATGTTGTTGCATGTATATCTTAAAATGTGTACATGTTCTTATATATCTATAGATGGGAACCGCACACATATATAAAGACATGTGTATATTTTGTACACATAAATACGCACACATATATACAATATAAAATTTTAAATAAATAAGATAAATGACCTCCTACATGCCTATTTGTATTCCTTATACCTACTCCACATTCATATCAACAATGAAAAGAAAGTGTAAGAGATAATTTCCCACAGTGAATCTTTCCTGATGTTTTATGGAAAAATCACAAAGTTCATTTCAATATACAACAAACAACAAGTCACATATATCAGCACAGTCTATCAAAATTTGTATCCACTGCCTATTGATGGTGGCATCTGTTGCTAATCTTCTATTATTTTCTCCATGTTGTTTTATTTTGTCATAATTTCTTTGACAATATTCTCTTTTTTCCTCCATGAAAAAGGAAGCTCGCTGTATTTGCCTGTATCCTGAGACCTCCAGTTGAGAAGGGAACCACAAAATTTAATCATGATTTGACAATTCCTGCAATGTATGGCACGAGTGAATGATAAAAGTATTATAATAGAAATATTTTCACAAGGGATGAATTTCATCATGTCATTTGTTTTTGATTATATTTGGGTTTGCTTTTCTTGAAATTGAAAAAATGCTGACTTTGCAATCATATAAAATCCTTGTAACTTTATGATATGATATTATGAACTCTTCAGTTATTTGAAGATTAAGTGGTAACAATAACATATCTTGTGAATTATTGATTAATCTATTCAATACAAATGAAGTTACAACAGGTATTGACATTGAATTGTCAAAAAGTTTTACCATATAGAATAACAAGGAAGCTATTTCAACAAATTATGATAACTAATCAGCAGAGTGTCATGAGTAAACATGATTTTCATTCACAATTTGAGATAAAAGTTGGCCATGTCTAACATATATTAAAGGATCACTACTAGATTACTAGTGAGTTTCTTAGTCACTGTGAACTTCTAACAAAGCTGATCTTATCTGATAAATACCAACTAAGAGGCAAAAAACAAATACAATTAGAAAGGAAATTATTAAAATTTTAAAAGAAATAGGATTCAAAACATGAGTATGAAACAGTAATTAAAAGACATTGCTTTTTCAGGAAACTTACATTTACACTTAACAGTATAAAAAAAAACAGTAGAAATAGAAACATTGTAGTATTCAACCTGCCATACAGTGAAAATGTAAAAAAACCTCATCAACAAACACTTCCCAAAATCAAGCAAATTGTGCAAAATATTCAGCAGAAACACTATAAAATTTATTTGCACCATAATCATGCTTCAAATGCAACGGAAAAATAACAAGCATACTACAAACACTCACATCTCCTACCAGAAACTGCAGAACAAAATACAGATGCCTACTAAATGATAACGGCCTACAACATAATGTAATATACCAAGCTACATAAGATCAAAAGGAAACCCCCCAAAAATATATAAGAATAACAGATTTCTGGAAACAGAAAAGGTACAGGTACAAAACATCATTTAATAACAAAAAATATAGAAACAGAACAAATATAACTGTTTCATATTTACTATATTAATGACAAAAATTTAAACACCTAAACAAAAGATCAGAGCTCATTTCAAAATCCAGACATGAAAACAAATCCCTACTATGATACCTACAACTACATTATGACAAAAAATAACCTAAATCTACTAAAATTTTACTTAAAAAAAGAAACAAAAAATAAAAAATAAATAAAATATACAAATGGCTTCAATAACAAATAAAACAAGCAAACTAAAGGCTATGTATTAATCCTAAAAAAGAACAGAGAAAAGCCAGTTTTTCCATCCTCTACTTCTCTTAATCTTATATATATAGAGCACACTGAAAGAGTAATGACACATGGTCTGAAGATCACTAGAGGAGTATAAATGACAGCATGTACTATTGGTTCTTATGCCAACACTGTCTGTCTGTATATCTATCTATCTATCTATCTATCTATCTATCTATCTATCTATCTATATATATATATATATATATATATATATATATAAGAATATGATAATTCATATGGAATTTCCAAGAGGATATAGATCCAGGGAGAGCTCTATGTCAAGAGACAGCACAAAATTATTAATTAATAAATATTAAACAGTTAAAATCCTATAGGTAATAATTGTTATTTTATGAAAGTATAAAAAATAGCTCTCAGTTTTTCAAACCTTCAAATCAAATATAACTACAGAAAAAATTACAAGAATTAAATTAAAATCAAGCAATTCTAATATCTAATATTAAAACTATATTTCTTCATATATATATATATATATATATATATATATATATATATATAAAAGCGAATATTGAAGTCAATGCTCAGAGGTGACAGGCTGTTTCATGCTAGACGCAATCATCAGATGGCCTGACAATTGCGTCAAGCATAAAACAGCATGTTGTCTCTGAGAACATCATGACTTCAATGTTTGCTTTTATATTTACAGCCACTCCTTTTCTGATATTGAGCACTTTATCCCATAAATATAGCATACCGTAAAACTATATTTCTTCATATATATATATATATATATATATATATATATATATATATATATATATATATATATATATATATTTATATATATGAAGAAATATAGTGCTCATTATCAAAGATAGAACATATGTAAATATAAAAGTGAACATTGAAGTCAACACTGATGATTAGTCAGCCTGTTGCATCTGAGTGTTGACGTCAATGTTTTATATATATATATATATATATATATATATATATATATATATATATATATATATATATTTAGTTAAATATTACAGGCAACAAATGTCTATTATGTTTTATCATGAGCCATTCCAAGCATCATATAATATATATCATTGCATAACAAACTTTTCTGTAAACAAAACAGCATGTCATCTTTGATAGTAAACATCTCTGTTGTATGTTCATATAACACTCTGATGATGGTTAATGTGAGCCGAAAGCTTAGATTAATGACCAATAAAGAAATATCCAAATGTTAGACAGTTTTTGTTTTTATTTTCTCTTGAAACTAAAGCCATTATATGATGCTCAGAATGGACATTCATTGTCTGTTATATTTAACAATATATGTCTGAAAAAAAAAATATATATATATATGTATGTATGTATTTTTTATCATTTCACCTCAATAAAGCCACTAAGATACAAGGAGTTACTGAGTATGAGAAAATATGAATAAAAGAAAAACATTATTAAGGAGAGAGAACAATAAAAGCACAAGAATTAAGGAGATAAAAGATAACAGTTGATATTGCATTTAAATTTTTGAAGATTAAAGTTGACTGAAAAACCACAATCCAAAAGAGATTTCCACAAGTGTGAAGTGTGAGAGAAGAACATGTAGCCATTTCAACTGTAAGATGGTGAAACTTTGTCTCCAGTCTAGTAGTGCACTTAAATTAATAAACTCTTGGCACTAAAGTGGAAAGTTCATATGAAGAATTACCATAAAAATATTTATAGAAAAGGCTATATTACAGTGGTGAGAAAGTAACTGAAGTTGAGATGCCAGGTAAGGACCAGTAACATTGCAGATTCTTCTATGGATTTTATCAAGAATCTCTAAATACATAGCAGAAGCACCAAACCAGATGGGGCTGTAATATTCAATGCATGGACAAATGGCAGACCAATAAATGTGTAAGATAAATTCTGGTGAGAAAAATTGTCTAGCAGCAGACCTAGGAATTGATTCAATATAATATTTATGTTAGTGGATGTTAGTGGAAAATGTTAGCCCATGAAGGCACAGTGAGTTACTCTGATTGAGGTTAGCATCAGCCATGTTGAATGGAAGGTAAAAAAGTTCATTAAGATGATTAAAAGAGAGCAGTTTTGTTTTGTAAGTGTTAAAATTAATAGGCCATTTCTTGCCGTAGTTAACAAAAGATTGTAGTTTATTTAGGATCAGTTACCAATTTGACCTTATGAAAGCAGTCAGACTTACCATTAAGACAGGTGTAAATAGTTGTATTATCAGTTTAGATACCTAGTTGAGAACTGATGACATCAGGAAAGTCGTTGATAAAATTAGGAACTATGTATGTTCAAGGATAGAGACCTGAGGTCACTAACATTAAGGCAAAAAGATCTTGAAGAGTGGCCATTCAAGACAATTTTCATTTCTTGATTTGATAAGAAATATTGAATCAGATCAAAAATTCCTCCAGAAATATCATAACCTTTCAACTTCTGAAGAAGATCAGCTTTTTTGTGCCCAAATCTGTCAAATGCCTTCAGAGATATCAAAAGGAAAAGCTGGAACTTAACTATTCTTCTCTAAAGCTGGATAGACACTTTCAGCAATAACCATTTATACATCAGCAGTTGATCTAGAAAAGCTAAAGCCACAGAGAATGAGAGAGAGAGAGAAAGAGAGAGAAAGAAATGTGTATAATTCTAAAAGTATATCTATACAATAATTGACATAAAAATATTTTAAAATCTGTCATGTTCACAATTGCCATATGATTTGTTTTGTATAAATATTTGTAATCATCATGCTTTCAAAATATAGATGTGTAGAGGAAACTTATATTACATGTTCCTCTACATCTGACTGAGTGCTGTGAAAATTTTCCTAGGAATTAAGTTCTTTGTCATTGTTTATGTGTGTACCTATTTCTCACTTTCTCTACAGACACACATACACACACACACAAATATGCATATATTTCTGTATAATCTATCTCTCTTTCTCTGTCTCTCTGTCTCTGTCTGTCTGTCTGTCTGTCTGTCTCTCTCTCTCTCTCTCTCTCTCTATATATATATATATATATATATATATATACATATAGAAAGAGAGAGATAGATAGAGAAAGTTCCCTTGATTTGGGGGTAATTTTGTTTTAATCACTTTGTCTTTTATTTCAACCTAAAGCTTTTTGCATTTATTTTTCTTAAAAATAAACTTTTGATCATTTTCTGTCACACTATTATAAAAGCAGTTAACCTTAGTACTAAAATAATACCAAAATCATTTTTATTTTATCAATGTTGATAAAAACTTTTAACAATTTTTAAAGTTACTTTTTTGCGTGGTATCCATTATATATATTAGACATGTACAAAAGTTCTGAATGTTTTTGAAAACTAGATAGTGAATACAAAAATACTGAAAGATTTGGCATACACACATGTGCATACATGCCTAATATATATTATGTATAACTGTGCATATAATATAAATGAGTGTAGCTTCCCTCTGAATGTGTTTAACATCCTCAACATTCAAGTATTTTGAAGAAAAAAAATGTTCACCTCTGAATGCTAAGTTTGCAAATGTTGATGTAAAAGTTTGTATCTTACAAAGAAAATGTAATTTTAAATGCTATAAGTTATGGAGAGATAAATACAATTGCAGCTGCATATACAAAATGCACATTGGCACCTTGGATATTCTAATATATTCTCTTATGATTGGCAAGTCATTTGGAATCCCTAGAATATAATCCACATGTATTCAACAAAAATTGTTTTTCAAGCAGATGGCTTCATTCTGTTTCTTTTAATGACAAGAATCTTTTTCAAACCCTAGTTTTATTTATTGGTGGTATGGAACCTATGCTCTTAGCTTAGATATGGCTAGTTTCTTATACTTTTTGGTGTTGGCACATTTTTTTTAGCTTGTTGAGGAAATCAAGGGATGGAAGTTTATAGCATATTGACAGTTTATGGCATCTATTTAATATTCATATATTTCCAAACCATGGCAACCTGTAGTGGAGTAATAATCAATACTATTAAATGGGTGATTCTGATCCTCACTGCGTGCTTCATACTTAGGTGATAAAACTATATTCTGCTTTGTAAATAACTCTATTACAAAATCAGTTCATGTTTGAAGTTAATTTTATCTTGTTAAGATATCATCATTTTTAAAGGCTTCTTATTTTATGTGCTGCATTCAAAAAATTATAGCCCAATATGTCTGTTCACCATACATAAATTGATTATGTCTGTCCTGATGAACTGTACTCTTTTCTTGATGAAAACAACATTCTTCCTCTAGAACAGAAGGGATGTCTAAGAGGTACATATAGTTGCAAAGATCAACTACTAATAAATAAAATTATCCTGGAAAATTTGTCAGTAAAAAAGGTATACATCTCAGCACAGCTTGGATAGATTACCATAAAACCTTTGATAATGTTCCACACTCTTGGATGCTTAAGGCTTTGGAAATGTACAAAGTCTCCTCAGTGATAGTAAATTTCCTTAAATATGGCATGAAATTGTGGAAGACCACATTATACCTAAATCACACCAAAGGTACTGCCACTTCCAATTGTTTGAATATCTGACAAGGAATCTTTCAAGGAGACTCCCTGTTTCCCTTTCTATTTTTTCTGTCCTTGATTGTCCTTACACTTAACTATGAATACAAAATAAAATAAAAAAGAAAGTGTTTAATCACCTATTCTACATGGATGATATAAAAACCTTTGCCAAAGACAACAATGAATTGAAGAGTATCCTCAGTACTGTAAAATGTTTCAGTGGTCATCATGGAAACATTTTACATCAGTATGGATTTTAGATTAGATAAATTTGCAAAAGTAACATTCAAGAAAGAGAGAATTACAGCAAGACTCAATAGATCTTGATTTTGTCACAAAGATTAGGGAACTGGAACAAGAAGAAGCCTATAAATATCTAGGAGTCAGTGAAGGAAATGGAATACAGCATGCCAAAATGAAGGGGAAAGTAAGAAAAGAATACTACAGCAATTTAGTTTCAACATCCTTAACCAGACCTAAGCAAATGGTTGTCAAAATGAGAAGGCTCCTCATTTGTTAATGTATGCATCATTGTAAAGTTAATGTTGAGTGTCTGTATGTACCCAGATTTGAAGGAAAACAAAACCACAACAATTGGTCTTCAAACATACCTGAAAACTACAGAAGACTGGATGATGATCTGTGTCAAAGAACATGGAATAAATAAGAAACTTTATTCAGTAATAAAGGAAGCCAATAAATTCAAAAGGGAATTTGAACTGGGTAAAGAAGTGCAAATAAACAATAATCCACCTACTGAAGCAGCAAAGAATCTAAAAAAGAAAACAAATGCAATGTACCAAATGCAGAAATGGTAAGATAAGCCTCTTGATGGTCAGTACTTTGCCCATATCATACAAGCTGATGTAGATAAACCCCCAGATCCATCAGTGGCCACATAGTACAGGATTAAAAAACTGAAAGCAAAGGTTTTATTTTTGCTGCACAAGACCAATGCTTGCTAACTAGAAATAACCAAACACACATACTGAAAAATTGTGTTAAATTGAAATGCAGATTCTGTGATAAATATTCAGTAACAATTGGCCATCTTGTATCAGGTTGTACAGTGTTAGCACCCACTGAATATAAAACTTAGCATGATAGAGTAGACCAATACCTGCACTGGAAAATATGTCACTTTTACGAGAAAGAAACTACAAGAAACTAGTATGAACATCACCCAGATCTGGTTAAAGGGACAGGACTTGTAAAAATTTTATGGGGCTTTATAATACACACAGACAGAAGAAGCAAAACTAATCACCCAGACATTGTGATCAAAGACCAAAAAAAAGAATGTGCTTTCTTATTGACTTGGCAGTTCCTGCAGATTGTAATGTATCTTTGAAGACCTTCAAAAATCTATCAAAATACAAGGATCTTGAATTGGAAATTTCAAAAAATGTGGCACATGAGGACATCAATAATTCCAGTTGTAATTGCATTCCTCGGATTGACCGGAAAAGTTTGGTAGCTCTTGCCATAAAGAAATGCAAAAAATTGTATTCACAAGTACATCTCGCACATTACAAAGAGCTTTGTCTATGTAAAATGTGTGTGATGTAAGTTTTTTTTTTTTTAAATGATCAGTGGAAAATGTCATGAAACAATTTCTTACCATAGGTTTCTGGTCAGACCCAGAAAGACATATGTATACAGCAGAAATCAAAGGAAATAATAATAGTAATAATAAAAATAGTGTTTTTTAGCCATTTTTGCTAAGGCCAAGAATTTTTCTGCATCCCTCCAAGTTAAGTAGTCATACAATTTTACACAAAACTGAGTTTGTTATAATACATGATGGGATTTTAACTGTCGTGTACACTTGTTTATTTAAGGAATGGAAAGAATGAATAGAATAAACTCTTATAATTCTGGATTCCTGAATTGCTATTTACTAAGTTTTGTTTAGTAAAAAGCTACACTAGCCTGTCATTGATTCACAAGTCAGTTGACATGTGAAACCATCAGAAAACAAAATGATAGATATCCTTGCCAAATATATATATCTATATATATATATATATATATATATATATATATATATATATATATCCATAAATACCCCCGGCATATATATATATATATATATATATATATATATATATATATATATATATATGGTGGCGGTATCTATCGTTTTGTTTTCTGATGGTTTCATATATATATATATATATATATATATATATATATATATATATATATATATATATATACAGGTAGTGTTGGTATAATCAAAGTGAGTCCTATTAATGCAATATAGAATATATTAAATATATTAATATTTTCATTAAACAGAGCAAAATTTTTCTTACAATTGGAATTAAGATACCATTAGTTAATGACCATTTTCACCTACAAATTTAAAAATTTTAAATTCGCAGGATTTTTCAAACTCTTTATGGTGTCAGTAGATTAGCCATTTCCTTGTCTTACTATTAAAATAATTTTTCAGGAAATAAGTTTCTCAAGTTCACTAACTGTTATTGTTCATTCCAATGCTAAAGGGGCTTTTTATCCTTTCATTTGTTTGCAGTAGTGTAGAACAATCTTGATTATTTAATTATTTTCTTTTCAAATTAACTATGCTATCCATTTTAGTTGTTGTTACTGTTAAAAGTCCTCAAGTGATGTAGTTTCTGTTACTTTGTACAGTTCTTTGTGAGGCACAGTAGAGTAATGGATTGCAGCTCAGATTGAGGAACTGGCGAGCCTGAGGTCAAATTCCAGTTGAGTTCGTTACATTCACTTACATGCTAATACCCTTGGGAAAGGCATGAATCCAACTCTTCTCTCCCACCTCCCAGCTATGGGTAAATAGTATGACAAACTGAGTTCTATAGCCTTGGGTGGCAACCGGTCTAGGAGAAGGAAAACTCTGAATTCAAAACTGTATGAAGCCCTAGCAAAGCACATGCTATGCAGCTAAGGAAAGGATCATTCACATTGACTTGATGATCTTGACTATGGTCGATTCTTTTTGTGATTCTATAGTGAGAGTTCATGAGGTTTGACAAAGGATGGCCCTCCCTAGGACCTACATGGATTATTTGCTCAAAGCCATTTTTAGCACATTGACTGCCAGCCATGAGATAACAAAACTACCTCTAGTGCAGCCTATTCTATGTTCAATTTCCTGATTTCCTATACTAAATTTGTTATAATTGATCTCTACATTTGAAGTGTTTAGTATTTATTAATTGTACCTGAATTAATTGTATCCTGAATTTTTAAGGTTGATAAGCTGTAAAAAACAAATCAATCAATCAATCAAAAAGTCCTGAATTTTTATGATGCATTCAGGTTTGGTGCCATCATTGCTTCATTTCAATTCTAAATCATAGTTTCTGCTTTTTTTTCCCAAGAAGTAGAACTCGAGGCCTGGAGTGGATTAGTGGTGCTGCATGGTAGCACAAAAGAGGTTGTCAGTAGCAGGGTTGATCCAACTATATTCAGGGTTGAAATTGACACCAGTGAGGTGGGTGGATTAGCAGACAGTCAAGTGATGAAGTCAAGATATTGAGCAAACTGGTTGTTGTCAGTGAGGAATGCTGGTTTTATATCTGTGGTTTAACAGTTGCTGGCTCCCAGGCTCATTGTTTTATTTTTGGTGGAAACATTCATAATTGGCTATTGTATATTAGTCTTTTGTAGATATTTGTTTTGTGAGCTAGATGGGATTCTTGGAGCCCCTGTGAAGAAGATGACTTTTTTACCTTGAGTTTTGCTTTCTTAGCACTCACATCAGGCCAACATGTTTAGTGAAATCTATTTATGAAGCAGAAAGAGATCTTGATTAAAATAGTGTAACACATCTTTTTGGAAAAAGATTGCAGAGTGAAAGATGTCTTCCCTTATTTTGAACACTATCAAAGCTGAAAGTAGATAAAAAATCTATCACCCATTTAGTCTTTAGCTTTCAAAAATGGCCACTAGGAACATATGCACACACCTAGCGTACATATCTATATTAATGTGTGTATGTGTGTATTTGTGTGCAATTAAGCTAACTTGTCCATAAAATTCAGTAATTCAACTAAATTCATGTCTCAGTCCTTTTCTCTATTCTCCAGATTATGTGTTTATCTTAACATTACTATGTATTGGTATATATTCTTTTCTTTCTTCCTCCATTATTTAAGTTTTTTAAACTTGCAGATACATTGAATATAATTTTGGGTATCATGTTTTTCTCCTTCCTTGTACCAATTTCAAAACTTATTTTGAAAAAGTGAACCTAAGATTAATCAGTTTTTCACCAATTCTCATATTTATTGCATGTCAGGTACAACATTTCTCGAAAGTAAAAAGGAATATATTATCTTTGGAGACTTTTAAAAAGGGGAAGAAACTTTAATAATCAAAATAATAAAATAACAAAACATCTGCTGAAGCTAAGAAATATTTTGTCATTTAGTACCAGTGAATATGTTTTAAAATAAAGGTGTTATCTTGGAAAAAATAATTTGAACATTAATATTAAAAAAAACAAGACAATATATTTTGAGATTTGTGTGTTTCATTTGCTTTTTAAAAGTTAGTTTGATTTAAAGAAATGTCACAATACAACCCTAGAATAAACAAGCAAATAAACAACAAAAAAAAATACAGGGAAAGTGTATCCATTTGGGAAAGAAAACCTTTTTCTGGGAAATACTTATTTCCTTCTCCTTTTGTACAATCTGCACAGACATTTGCAATTGTACACTACAGTCTTAAACATAAAGTGCAAAAAGAAATAAAGGAAAATTTTATATTTGATTTATTAAGATAAAAAAAAAATTTCAAGAAATTATTTTAGGAAAATATTTTCAAAGAGAAGAGTCTTTTTTTAAAATGTTGAGTTGTTAAAAAATGTAAAATAATGATCTCAACCCATAGATGAACATTAATTCCAACTGATTTATTATATAATTAAATTATTTTAACACTTCTCAAAGATATATAAGGAAAATTATATTTTTAATTTTAATTCAAATAAAAGTACAGTAAGTTGATTATCAAAGTTTTATTGAAGACTACCTTCAAAAAATTAAGAAAAGTTGGAGTGATTAATGACTTGAGTTTTAATGTTTTTTAATGTGTTTCTTCACCAAGAAATTAAATTTTATTTTGGATAGAAATGTAGAATTTATTATGTGCTCCTTCATTCTCGTCATTTTGAATTGTACTAATAAAACAAATTATATGTACTGTGATATTTTCCATTTGACAACCATAAAAAGTTTATATATGATGACAATTTTATCAACTCTTTCACTGATGATAGACTTTAAAAAATAATATGAGTAAAAAAAGCTGAAACATTATAGAATGGCAAAGTTCTTATGAGAAAATTGTTTTGATATTATAGAAGTAAAACTAAGTTCAGCTTTATTTTCATGAGTCTAGTTTAAATCTTGTATCATCTTTCCCCTATAAAAACTAAATATTAATGCCAAAATTCTTTAACAAATTTGGATACGGTGTATAAAAATATGCAGACATTCTTTGAGAAGAAACCTTTATACAGTACACATACATATTGATTCTTATGTATTAATAGATTTGTAAATGTCAAAATGTTGGATAAGATAATACTTCTTCCATTTGGTTAAATATGAAATTAAGTAATTATCAAAGGGGAAATGATAGATCCATATTTGGCCAAGAGAAAAATAAGTTAAATTTGTTTAAGCCTAACAATTTGTAAAAGTCTTATAAAAGGTTTGAAGAGATTCACCTTTTGTACCAGAATAGAGTTATTTTGTGAACATCATTTCAAAATGGACACGTTTGAGAATTGCATTACAAAGAATAAATTGGGTAACATGTATTTCTGGATGTACATCCAGCCAAATGAAAATAAAAAGAACTCTGGTCACAATGCAGAGTGGGACTGTCGATGAATGCCTCTCCTACAACATCGCCACCTCCATGAGTTTTAGTTTTGTCATTTCTTTTTGTCTTAATCATGTTTTGCTTTGTGTGCAATATTTGCTCACCTTTCAGGCTGATGCATGTACAATGGCTGGAGGGGATAGGCAATGGTCGCTTTTGAATATGATGCTTACTTAAAGATGATGTAGGTATTGGGATGATAAGCAGGTTAAAATGTGCATAAAGCACTTTAAATAGATATGGAGTGAGTATTACTTCTACCTTAGTTCACTGTATTCTCTTATAGGGAGAGAAAAAAAGAAGAGTAAAAATTTAAGCATGACTACAACAAAGTGCATCTTATTGCAATGCTTAGTTTGTTAAGCAGAAAAATATAAAAATGGTCTTTCATTTCCTTTTTTGGATAACAAGAGCAAAACACATTTAGCATTGTTTGATGAGAAAATACAACATTATTTTTGAGCAACTTGCAATAAGCATTGCTTAGTATGCATATGCTCATTTTATAAACCAATGCTAGTCAGTTCATTATTCAGTGAAGGCTCTATTAATATAGCCTGGTGCCCAGATTGACTTAATCCAACAAATAGGTACAGTTTATATTAATTCAACTAATTTTGTTAATAAAGAAAACCATTTCATGCTTTTTTTAACTAACAGACTAACCTTTTAGACTTAAAAGAATATAAAAGTAATTTTTTTCTAAAAAGAATATCAATTAGTATTTAATTAAAAATCAAGAACATAGTAATAAACTACTTTAATATTTCACCATTTATTCCCATCTTTTTTATTGGGTATCAATTGATGTGGCTCATGTTACAAGCCCTAGTAGAAATTATGGAATCAGCACACTAAAAAAAATAATTACTCATAGAATGCTTAATTGCTAAAAAGCTGGATGATGTGGTGATTCAATATTTTTCCAAGCATTTTATACAGAGGGAAATGAATCTGTAGAGATAGATATATACAGAATTATATGAAGAGAATACATTTCTCATAATATAATTAATTCAATATATGACTAGTTCTAGTTTTCTCCCTATCTATCACATATGAATATATATATATATAATATGATACACATACATGCATACATATATGTGTCTTTTGGTGTAAAATTCCTTTGAACACTTCATTTTATTTTATTTGTTACCCTTTTTATCACTCTCTCTCTCTCTCTCAATATATATATATGTGTGTGTGTGTATGTGCAAATATGTAGAAAAATAGGAAAGAACACATTAGGTAAATAATCCGGGGAGCTTTAATATTTTTGTTTTTATTTAAAAAAAAAAAACAGTGCTCCATACAGAAGTAGAGCTTAGATTATAATTATTTTTTAAAAAAATATGATTCCTTCGCTACATAAAAGTCCTCATGTTTCAAAAACAAGAGCCAAAAACCTCAATATAATTATTGAAATTAAATTGAATTAAAGTATCAAGCCCTGTTTCATCCTCAAGCAAAAATTTAGGAATAATCAATCTTGAAATTTATGCATCTTTATAAGCATGCACATTTGCAAAATTAATTACTATGGAAATGTCTATGGTTTAATAAATTTTCATTATTTAGAAACTTAATAATGTGTAGTTTTTCGTGTAGGCATGAAGGGCATGGGTTATCCCAGGTTTTACAAGTTCTTGTTCTATTTATCATTTTCCATTTTACTTTTGGTGTTTTATTCATTTTTTTTTAAATGCCAAAAATATTTGGATAGGGATGTCTGATTTCTATTTCTAATATTATTGAAGGAGCTTTTGTGTTGTCTCCATCTAATTTTAAATTCATTCTTTGTTGACCCAATGTATATCCTTTCAGTGTTAGGACTCTC
This sequence comes from Acanthosepion lycidas, assembly GCA_963932145.1. Classification (NCBI taxonomy): domain Eukaryota; kingdom Metazoa; phylum Mollusca; class Cephalopoda; order Sepiida; family Sepiidae; genus Acanthosepion; species Acanthosepion lycidas. The sequence goes on along the minus strand of OZ010592.1, from coordinate 60,181,262 downwards.
AGTGTATGAGATAGTGCATTGGTATACCACAGATTTTGTGTGGTATTTATTTTCCAATGGGCAGTCTTCAGAGTTTCTACAATCACATAATTTTTCATTATTTTTGTCTAATTTTAGTTTAGGATTTTTATTAATACTGTTTATGAAGTCATCAAAAAAAAAAATTGTAGTTTAGTACGTGTTTATGTACTAAACAGCCCTTTAGAAAAAAAAAATTCTTTAGACACTTAATGACGTATTATAGTGCCAACAGTTATCTGTCACTGTGACTGACCAGATGATGTGCATACATGAATGCCATCTTTCACTTTGAAATAGACATCCTGGCCCTCTTTTTTCTTTTGACCTCTTTTTGAAGGTGACTGATATGTGGATAAAAATTAACTCATAGGCCCCTTATCAAAATGGTTGCCCCAACCGTTTCCATAGTAATTAATTTTGCAAATGAGCATGCTTATAAAAATGCATAAATTGCAAGATTGGTTATTCCTAAATTTTTGCTTGGGGATGAAACAGGGCTTGATACTTTAATTCAATTTAATTTCAATAATTATATTGAGGTTTTTGGCTTTTGTTTTTGAAACATGAGGACTCTTATGTAGCAAAGGGATCATATTTAAAAAAAAAATAATTATAATATATATATATATATATATATATATATATATATATATATATATATATATACTTCTCAGATAATGAGAAAATTCTGCCAGAAATTGTGCAAAGTTCATTTTAGAAAAGATATGGTCCAAACTTTCAGCTTTCTTAAGTTATCATCGGAGACTTGTAGAGACAAATGTTGAATTTCATAACCTGATGATGAATCAATAAAATGACCTGACACAAAAGGTCTTCTTTTCTTTAATAACATCTACCTTACATATATATATATATATATATTAATATTGCAGATTGATTCTATGTATGATTATTTCTTTGTATGTATATATATATATATATATATATATATATATATATATATATATATATATATATATATGTACACAGAAAATAATAATAATAATAATAATAATAATAATGGCTACTTGTTTCTGTGATGGCTAGCTAGTCCCTATTGCAGACACCCACTCCAGCACATTTAATTTTCTTTTATGACACAGAGTTTATTGGAAATAGTGTACAATATGGTATAATCAGTACTTAAACTAGAACAGTACACTTAAGCCTTTTGTTATGATGACTTGTGACTTCATATAAGAACAATCATTGACAACTTCTGAACAGTTTTGTCTATTCAGTTTTACTTAGAATGTTTTAGTCAACCTGTGCTATGGTTTATAGCCACTGTCATCATTTCTCTCCATACAGATATTATTAAGAAATCACCTACTTGACAGATCAACCATGGTGAGGTTTGGACCAACATTATAAGCACTCAGCAACATGCTTCACACACATACACATGCACACATTTATGTAAAACCAAATAAGCTGTGGTGTGCCCTGAATTTGCATACTTATTGACAGTGTGACAATATCAAAGCATGACAACATGTACCTTCCTAATTGCCTACACACATCACAACATTTATTACTTTCTTTTTATTTAATAAATTTCTATGATCTTCAAATACTAATATTTCTAGTTTCTCCTCCAGGCACAAATAACAAGTATTTGATCCAAATTGATAACTTACCATTGGACATTAATTTAGATTAGGTGAAAAGAAATGAAATTTTAAGGAAACTTTATGCAGTAATGGATTAAGTTAATTATTATTATTATTATTATTATTATTATTATTATGGAATATATGATAATATCCTTTAGAAAAAGAAATTCCCTTTGTTCCAAAGTAACCTACTAAATTTGTTTTGAAAGAGATGTGCAACCTTTAAGTTCTAGGTAACTCTTCCTAATCCAAAAGGTAGCTAAAACATTTGGCTTATCATGTATATATATATATATATATATATATATATATATATATATATATATATATATATATATATATATATATATATTATATATATATATATATATATATATATTAAAAAGAAGAGAGAAACTGCAAATGTTTTTGGTTGTAATGTGGATTTAAAAAAAAATATTATGCTTTATTTTCCATAATTTTGCTACACGGGTTTCCGGTCTCACAACCTTCATCAGGCAAAGCATGGAGTTTTCCACATATTATTAAATATAATCAGTTTTTTTCTTATTCTTTTGATGAATATTGAGAATATTTAATATTCTCAATATGAGACATTCTCTTTTTAGTGTGTTAGTGACCCAAATGACTTTTGTGAACTGGCAGTGAAAAGTTCTGCATGAAGGGTTATAAAACAATTAGAATTGGTCCGAGAAATGGTGAAGAAGTTATCAGTATTCTTATCTTTTAATGACCCCTGTGTGTTCTTAGATCTCTTGCCATTTTCATGTGTTTTTGTCAGCATGCGTGTATATATGTATATTCTCCCTCCATACATACACACTGTCTTATTACGAGGAATTAGTAAATACATTTGTACACATACACACATATACACACACACATATACACAGACACAAACACACACACACATATGCACATACATATACATATACTTCCCAAGTTACAAGGAATCAGTATACACATGCACACACATACATACGCACATATATTCGTACATACATATGCACATACTTCCTAAGTTGTGTGGGTTTGCATGCATGCTCGTGCGTAGTCCCCTGCTTTTGTCAATATATATATATATATGATTTCTTGCATTTTGTGCATTTGAGTACATAAATCACATTTTTGGAATTGCAGTTTATTTTTCATTTATTATGAATGTCATTTTGAGGTTTTCAAAAGTGTAGGAGTTTCCTTCTATAATGATGTCACAAACCCCACATCTTTTTTGTTGCAGTTTGTGATTCCCTGTATTGTGTGTTGGTTAAATTTGGATGAGGTTAATATGTGTTTTAGGTTTTTAGATTGGCATTTGCTTTTATTAGGTTGGTGCCAAAATAATGACGTAATAATGTCATTTTTTGACGTTAAAAAATACGTCAAAAAACGACATTATTATGTCATTATTTTTGCACCAACCTAATAATTATTTTGGTTGTTTTCAGTATATTTTTCAGTTTATTATCCTTGCTAAGTAGGTCTAGATTTTTAGTAATTTCTGTGAATAATTCTGGATTGTTTTTGTTGTATGTTGAGACCAAATATGCTAGTGTTTGTTCAATGTTACATTTCTTTTTATTTCAAAGTTGCTCTAAAGGAATTTTTTTTGCAAGTTCAAAACCTTTGTTTATTAGTGTTGTGGGGTAGCCTCGTTTTTTTTTAGAGTTTTATGTAGTTCTTCTAGGTGGGTTTTTTGGAGGTGTTTATCAGTCACTATAGTACAAACCCTACGTGCTAGAGAATAGGGGAAGGATTTTAGGCAGCTTTTTGGATGATGGCTCTTGAAATGAAGATATTGATGGGTGTCTGTGGGTTTGTGGTAGATATCTGTGATTATGTTGTTGTTTTTATTTCTAATGAGTATATCGAAAAATGGTAATTCGTTGAAATTATATTCTTGTGTGAATTTGATTTTTGGATGTAAGTTTTGAAGTAGAGTGTGGAATTGGTTAATATCACCCCATGAGGATTTCCAGAAAATGAAGTATCGTTTCCAAAATTTAGTGAATTGGGTTTTTATATTTTCCCCATATATTTGTTCTATCATTTTATAGAGGTTTTCTTCTAGGTAAGCTAATGTTAGGGTGTCATATGTTGGTGTCATTTTTGTTCTCATTGCAGTACCCAGGGTTTGGATATAGTTTTTGTTGTCAAATTCAAAGGTATTATTGTTTAGAATTAGGTCTATACTATCAATAATGAACTCCTTAGTGAATCTGGGATGTAGTATTTCTGGATGTTTTTCATTCCAGAATGTGATCACCTTTTTACCTAGTTCATGGGGTACGTTGCTGTATAGGCTACTAATATCAAAAATTGCCATAAGTGTTCCTGGATCTACTTTTTGTGGTATGCAGCTACAGAAGTGAATATCGTCTCTGATGTGGCTTTTTATTTGCTTAGTAAATGGTTGTAATATTATGTCTATTAGGTTACTAAGTTTGCTAGTTGGACAGGCTGGTTCTGCTATTATCAGTCTGAATGTAAGGTCACTGGCATTTAGGATGCTAATTTTTGTGTCTGGATAGCTGCTTTTATTTCACTCGATTTGTGAATTTTACGTAGTCCCTAGAAATTGCTTGTTTTTGGTACAAAGTTTATTATGAAGTCCTTCTCTTTTTTGTTAATATTTTATTATGTATTGTGCAGAGTTTTGTAATTTTTGATATAATGTTTTTGTCCATGTTAGTGTCAATTAATTTGTAGCTGTTCCTATCGTCTAGTGTTTCTAGAATTTTTGTTTTATAGTATGTTCTGTCCATGATTACTATAGCGCTGCTTTTATTTGCTTCTTTTATAATCATGATATTATTTTTTCAAATGTTCTCTCTCTCTCTCTCTGTATATATATATATATATATATATATATATATATATATATATATATATATATATATATATATATATATATATATTACAAAAATATTTTTTAGGTATTTCTAATACAGTTAGATTAATTAAACTTTTACTGCTCATAGAATATATATTTAGGTATTCAGTCAATCATTTTTTTTTACAAACTTAAAAAAATTAGCCCATGAAGAAAAACTGATATTTAGTAACTCAAAAGTTTTTTATATACAACAACTGTTTTATAAAAGTGTTCAAATTTTACCAGAATGTCCCAAATTAGGATGGTTTTTTTTTTTTTAGAACATTCCAGATTAATTTTATGATTACTTTTAGGAATGATTAAAAGTATTTTGTCATTCTTTTTCTCTCGACTGTCCTTTAAATATTGACAAAATGGAGAAAAGCAAAATAATTGATCAAGACCTCTGCAAATTTATTGTTGACCTTCATACAAATGAACTTGTTTATAGGAAGATATCTAGTCAATTAAATGTGCCATTGAGTTCAGTTGGTACAATACATCAGTGGAAGACGTGTCATTCCATTTATCACAAAAAAAGCTCTTCTCATCCTAGAAAGGTAACGGAACATACGGCAAGATTATTGGCAAGAAAAGTTGACAATGAGCCCTGAGTTATGCTAAAAGAACTTCAGGGAGGACTAGAAGTAAGTGGAGTAAAAGTGAGTATGGTTACAATTAGTCATTCACATTGTTGATATGACATTGTTTTGAGGACTCCAAGGAAAAAACACTTCGTAAATGAAAACACATTCTTGCTAGACTGGATTTCGTGAATGAGCATTGTATCAAACCTTCAGCATTTTGGGAATATGTACTTTGGTCAGATTAAATGAAAATTGAACTTTTTGACAGAAATGCTGTAGCAAAGCTCTGGAGAAAGAAGAGTACTGAATATTCACTGAAGAATACTATCCCAACAGTAAAATTTGGAGACGGATCGATTATGGTCTGGGATTGCTTTAGCATCCAAGGTATAGGGAACATTTGAAATAATAGAAGGAAGGATGAATGGATGATGTTAAAGGGATATTTTGGAGAGAAATTTATGTCCGAGTGCACAATCACTGGGTTGAAACCAGGTTGGGTCTTTCAACAAGACAACGATCCTAAACATACTGAAAAGCTTACAAAATCATGGTTAAGTTCAAATAGAATAGATGTTCTAAAGTCAATCTTCAGATCTCAATCTGATTGGAAATTTATGGAGAGAGCTGAAACTGAGAATTCAAAGAAGGAATCTTCCAAAACCTGCATGAACTAAAGGAATTTTGTCATGAAGAATGGAAAAATATTAGCGAAGAAACGTGCAAGAAATTAATAGGGGACTACGCTAAATGCCTACATTCTGTAATTAGCAATAATGGTTATGCTACAAAATATTAATAAATGATTTAATAAATGTATTGTCAACTTTTGCATTATTAAATATTGGTTTTTCTTCATGGGATATATTTATTGATTATTTTTTCAATCTGATTGCTTGACTAAAGACTTAAACATATGTATCATTAGCAGAAAAAGTTTCATTAATCTGTGTTAGAAATACCTAAAGAAATATTTTTTGTAATGTGTTGTAAGCTTTTGCACAGCACTGTATATAATGCTAGTTCATTTTATTCAAGTAAAGTGGCATTATATTTTATCCAATAGTGACTTGAAACATTATAAAGAAAATTCATTGCATGGCACTGAAGAATTCTTTAACTAATTATTTGCATCCAGTCAGATAGGAATAGGTTTACTTCATTACTTTTATTTGTATCTGTTAAGATAATTCATTTTTTCTTTGATGCACTTTGTTTATGAAGGTCATGTTATTTAGATAATTAAAGAACAAAATAAAAAACCCAGACGTATCAATGTAAAGATCTACCCCGAGAAAAGTAAATTTACTTTTCATATTAATCTTTATCAAATACATAATTATGCAACAGTCATATTTTCTATTTCCTCTTGCCTTAAAAACAAATATTTTTAAGCATTCCATGTTATTACTGCTAATTTTGTAATATTTTCGTTTCTACCCTGAGACTTGATTCAATATCTTTTATTTTTTCATATTTGCCATTGAGGGAAATTTAAAAAATAAATTGAATCTTTATCAAAGAATTTAAAGAATTTAAATGAGAGAAAAGCAGAAAAAAGTAAGCATTGTCATTTAGGAGCCAAATCTTGTCATAAAAGCAGAAAAGGCTTTTGTTTTACTGATTAACAGAAGCAAAATGTCGGTGAGATCAAAAAAATATTGGTTTGAGATTACATATTTTTCATTTTTTTAAAAATATATACAATCATTTTGCAATATTAGGTTATCAAGATTTTTATTTGCAAACTGTGCAATTTTTTAAATGTTGCATCATTATTAATATTGAATATGTGTATTATGGGATAAAAATAACCTAGTTTCACTTGAGGTTGAACTCCAAAACATGTGAGATATTCCTGCATGTAAATATGGGTGAGTACAGACTGATGTAGCTTTATTGGTAGAGAACAGGACTGGAAGTCAGGAGGCCTCCATCATATACTACTTATCAGAAGTATATTTATCTCTGTTAGTAGAAGAGAATACTAAACATCTAGATGTCTAAACAGTTAATTTGAGTTTTTATTTATTACAAACTACTGATCTTCAAACTGAATTTCTGCTATTTTTTGCAGATTAAACTAATGTTTCAAGTAATTTTCTCCAGATTTAGGACTTATGCACAGATACATTTCCATGTATAAGTATATCCATATTTATATAAATGCAAGATTTATACTATTTAACTCCCAAAAGCATTAAATAATTTTAGTATTTGCATATCAAATTTGAAAAAATACACTGCTAATTTCCTCTCTTCAGATTGTTAACCTTAAATAACCTACTTTGCTATTAATATTTACACAGCTTATTTTTATTACAATTATAAATATAAAATCATGATTGAAAATGAACCGCTATAAAATAGTTTTTTAGTATCAAACAAGCTTTTAAATGAATATCGCAAATTTTTTTTAACATAGAGCAGAAGTTCTCATAACAAATAAAATTGGTATATGAACTCATTTTGAATAGTCTTACCAAGATTTTTTAAGTAGATTCTCAACATTTAATTACATGTAAGTATACAGAAGGTGCTTCTCTCCCTTTGTTGGAGATAAGTTATGTGGGTCACATGACAGCCGCTTAATGATATCACTCTATACAGTGACTAAAATGGCAGTCAATTTCAGTTCATTTACAGCAACCAAACAGTAAGGTTGCTTTCTGTAGCCTGGGCCCCCATGTCTTGGGCAGAGGTTAAATCTGTCTCCCCAGCAGCTTACAAGTCCATGATGTCATTTTCATTTGGGAATATATCTATCCCAGATATAGAAAGAAACTGCAGCTCACAATCCTCAATTTGGGAAAACCAAGACTCACTGTTTCCCATTCATGAAATATGTCCTCACCTGGGACATAGTAGATGAATCCAGGCCATTTGAATCTGGAGTCCTAAACATGATTTCTCTAGGCAGAAATACCCAAAATAGGGGAAACTTAAATGGGAGAATAAGTCTTTCTTCCACAGCAGAAATACCCAAATTCTGATTTTCATAAATAACTTAGGTTTTGAATTGTTTTAATTCTAATGTATTTTTTTTTAAGCATTTCACCCCAAGCAAGGCGGAAAGCCACTAGGATGCAAGGGGTTACAGAAAATATAGAGCGAGATCAGATAGGAGTGATAGAAGAGAGTATGAGGAGAAGGGTAGCGGATAGATCAAGGCAACTGGAGATGTCGATTGACATTACACTTGAATAGCTGGAGATTATAGCTCTCAGGGAAAGTGAAATAGGGAAGGGAGTTCCACAGGCGAGAGGTGTGAGACATGAAGCTATTAGAGTAGAAGAGACGGCTACATTTAGGAGTTTCGACAGTGAAGGGGTGAGAGCGGGATGCCAGCCTCATAGGGCGCTTGAACTCATGAAGTCTGGGAACCAGCGAATGCAGCTCTTCAGAGCAATTGCCATGAAAGTATTTGTAGAACAGACAGAGAGAGGTGACGGCGCGTCTGTGAGAAAGTGACTGTAGACGAGATGCCAGAGCAGGGCCAATTATATTGCATATCTGCCTCTGGAGCCTATCAAGAACTCTGAGGTAAACAGAAGGGGCTCCAGACCATATATGGCAGCAATACTCCATGCAAGGGCGAATTGTTGATTTGTAGATCTGGAGGATCGACTCCGGGGAGAAAAACTTCAATGTATTTATTCCATCTCAGGTCAGCAGTCAACGTGAGACCGAGCAGCTGCAGAGAGTTGCTCTTGGGAAGTTGAGCATCAGACATTCTAATGGAGGGCAGGTAAGGATCTCTATGGTGATTAATAGAGAGCAGTTTTGTTTTTGAAGCATTAAAGTTGACCAGCCAATTCCTGCCCCAGTTCACAACCGATTGGAGGTCCTTTTCGAGACGCACGGCCAGGTTAGTTTTGTCAGTGAAACTAGATTTGTTTTTGAGGCAGGAATAAATTGTGGTGTCATCTGCGTAGATGCCAACTTGGGAATTTATGGCATCAGGGAGGTCATTTATGTAGATAAGGAATAGAGTGGGCCCTAGGATGGAGCCTTGAGGAACACCTGCATTCGTGGGATAGGAACTGGAGGAGAATCCATTGAGAACGACCTTCAGTTTAGCAGGAATAATTGTATTAGTTCAAACAATTGACCCGTAATGCCATAACCCTGGAGCTTACGAAGAAGGCCGGCATGCCAAACTCTATCAAATGCTTTGGAGATGTCTAGTGCCACGGCACAAGTTTCCCCATTATTTTGAAGAGCTCGGTAGACAGTTTCAGTGATGGCTGTAAGCACATCAGCTGTAGATCAGGCAAAGCGGAAGCCATATTGCTTGTCTGAGAGCAGATCATGGGATGTGAGGTAGTTAACCACCTTGGTATTGATTAGGGCTTCGAAGACTTTGCCGAAGAGGGTCTAGGAGACTGATAGGACGGTAGTTAGAAGGGTCAGAGGGGTCACCAGAGTTCTTGAAGATAGGAACAATTGAAGAGGACTTCCAGCAGTCCAGAAAACAAGATTCCTTGAGGCAGTAGTTGTATAGTTTGGAAAGGGTGGGCTCTAGTTCAGGCGTGCATTTCTTCAAGACAATGGCTGGGATCCCATCTCCACCACTAGCCTTGTTGGGCTCTAAATTGGAGATAACGCCCAATACCAGAGACAGGGTTATATGTAGCCCACTCAATAGAGCCTCAGTTCTAAGAGGGAAGTCATGTATGGGTACACCAGAAGAGTCGAGCATCGAGTTGAATAAAAATTTCCGAGCAAAGCATTCAGCCTTGTCAGCAGAGGAGGTCAGGACTTTGAACTGGTTGAAAAAAGGAGGTATAGAGGGTTTGCAATTGTTCAATACACTCTTGCAGAGATGCCAGTAATCTTTGGAGCCAAATTTGTGAGATGCAATACGCTCCTTCATCCGAGCAGCGAATAGTGACTTAGCATCGTTGAGGACACGCTTACACTCGTTACGGGCGGTGGCAAAGAGACGTCTATTGCAGTCAGACATGTCGCTACAGAATAGGTGAAAGTAGTGGTTCCTATGGGGAATAGCGGCTTAGCAAACAGTGAGAACCAGCAGGGGGGAGCGCGACTTGACCCTATATTTCCTTGATGGGATGATTTTTCCAATTTTTCAATTCTTTATTTTTTTTTCTTTAAACTTTTTATTTTTATTTTTTTTTCTCTATTTTAAGTTAGAATGATTGGGACAAAATATGTTTCTATGGTTGAACACACTGACGAGTAAGGGGAGAGAAAAAGTAAAAAAGAAAAAAAAAAGAAAAAATTTAAAGAAAAAAAAAATAAAGAATTGAAAAATTAGAAAAATGTAAATGAGTTTTCGGTAGAGTGAAATTATACTCACACAGGGCAGCAAGTAGTTGTCCGCTTTGTTCCTCATGATGGCAAGTGAATGTTCGGCTTACCTTAAGTCCAAGCATCAACCTGGTGGAGGGGGGGAATCAACGGCCAACCCTCTGCCCTCACCAAATAGTGGGCTTGGGAGACATGCTTTCAATACAGTTGAGAACAACAGAGGAAAGAAACGGCAAAAACAATTCCAAGTTCAGACAAATGATAATGTTGCTGGCAGATAATTATTTCTAAGCTGTTATAAGACAACAACTGAAATGGTCAGGTAATGTAAAGCAAGTTCATTTGTAATCAAATTTTCCATTTATATTCATATATCTAGAGTTTTAAATACATTGAAAATTTTGAATGGTGATCCTCACCTGATATATCAGATGAAATCCAGCAGATTCTACACCTTTTCTAACAGGGATCTAAATCAAACTATAATTCTGTATTGTTTTAAGATGAAATTCATATTTCATCTGTCAGATGCTGGCTTCTTTCTTTTTCACCTGAAGCTACCCAAAGTATATCTGTGAGTCTTTAGTGTTAGCTTACAAATATTTATTCAATAAGATGCTGGATTCCAATAGCTGTGTTTTACAGGCCATAAATTGACATTTGGATGTATTGACACAAAACCAATTCTGATGGCTGAAAAGTGAATTTCATTGTACATTGAGACTAGGTTTTCTTATTCTTTTCATTTACTAAGTGGTTTCTTAAATGTGTGTATAGTTGTATATGTCAAATACAAATAACAAGTCTTTTTTATATACATACATTTGCATATGTTTCAAACAAGTATATACACAAAGTATGAATATTATTAGCATTTTGTTGTTCCAGATCAAAAACTCTAGCTGTACATGTGTGTGTATGTGTGTATGTGTTGTGTATGGAATGTAAAAAATGTCTACTGGATAAAATCTTCAAATATAATCAATGAAACAGTTTCAATGTACCAATCATTAGACTCATTTCATGCTAGTATTTAGAAAAAGACATTTAGCAGGAATTTCCCATAGAATCATTGATAAAGAACAACTGAGTAAAAGTGTAAGTTTGATGATGATTACTCAAGTCTTCTTTCTACAAATTCTACGTTTCTCAATTTGTCAAAATAACTGACACTATTTCTTTGCTTTGAAGGCATGTAGACAACTCCAGCTTGCCTATAGATTTACATATGCCCCATGAATTTACATATATAGATGCATATATATATATATATATATATACATGAAGAGTTTTTTCTTCCCTTCATTTCTTCCACTCCCACTCCCCCCATTACTTCTGGTGCTGCACTAAGGCATTTAAGTTCTTGTGTTGTCTCTGATTAATTTGCTGAGTAAACAACCTAACAGGACCATATCAGTTGAAACCATGGTAGTGTTCTGGTCAGTGTGCTATCTTTTTCATATATATATATATATATATATATATATATATATATATATATATAGAGAGAGAGAGAGAGAGAGAGAGAATTAATACAAATATAAAGAGTGTCAATTAACTGATTGATGTTACCTTCAGCATCTCAACTCCAGAGTTTCATAGATTGAATCTCCAACAATAACTCTGTCCACTCATCAGTGAGTATCACCAATTGACTGCTTATGGAGCTTATGGCCATATCATGTTGAAACATTGGTTCTCATAAGATCACTGAAATAAAGCAACGTCAAGTTTGGTCAGTACTTAGATGGGTGACTGCTTGGTAATACCAAGTGTTGTGAACTAGGATGTGTGGGTGGGGTAATGTGTAATATCTCATAATTGCAAATCGGTGAGCAGATTTCCAGTTCCAGTTGTGTTCATTATATTCACTTATGTACAAATACTCTTGGATAAGGGTATGAATCTTCCTCTTCTCCCCACCCCCAGCTATAGGTTAATTAGCAGGACTTGTATCAGCAAATTACTATTATTCCCACAAAATTCTTACAAGCTAAAAATATTTTCTGGCCTTAAATTACTGGCAAAAGGCTGATAAGCTGTAAAAATCAAATCAATCAATTAATGTAATGTAATGCAGTGTAATGGTTAGTATGCTTGTCTCGCTAAAACAATTACAACTGAATAGTGAGCTCGATCCTCACTGGATGCCCCATACTTTCAGCCTTGTGCCACACCTAGGCTACGCTTGGAAAAATCACTATATATATATATGTATATATATATATATATATATATATATATATATATATATATATAGACACACACATGGTGTGATGGCTAAATTGTCACCATTTTATATTTTTAATTTTGCACATGCGCATAGTTTGTTTTTGATTTTGTCAACAGCTCAGTATAGTTGGGTCAATTGGGCACCATTTGTGAGAAAAAAGCACCAAGATGCAATTTTACTCTGCCAGAAATTTCAAAACAACATGCTATACTGTTTGGCACTAATTCTGGAAAATCCAATTTCAAACATTTCAGAGGATTTGGTTGTCAATCTGATTCAGAAAGAGTTGGATGAGTCTAATCATGATTATGAAGGTATGCCAGCTTAGAAAACTCATTCTGATCATTCTGATAAAAAAAGAACTCCTGAATTTGTTGGTGAGGCATTCAGACTCAACAAAGAGGCCTACAAGACTCTGCACCATGAAACTGTTATATAGGAATAAAGTGTCACTGCCAACACTGGAGTTTGAATGTAGATCACCAGAGAATAAACACTGACAATCCCATTATTGAATTAAGTGAATCACATGACCATAGAGAAAGGCATAAGTAGAAAGTAGCTTCGCCTCTAATTGATCTGCATTTCTAATCTATCCTCTGTTACTATTTGGATCTCTATTTCTATTCTATCCTCTATTACTATACAGACTACTATTCTCTATTCTATTTATTATACTATTCCTCTATTTGGATCACTATTACTGTTCGAGTAAGTATTATCAAGCAAGTATTATTAGTGTGAGTGCTATTTGATGGCATCTGACATCAGTATTGTTCAATGGTATACCATAGTGGTATCTGTGATTACAAAGTCACTACTACAATGAGCATTATGAAAGTGTCAATGAGTATTCGTTGACATCACAAAAGTAGCAATGAATGTTCGTTGACATCACAAAAGTTGTGACAAGGATTCGCAAGAATTCCTTGAGCTTACGCAAGGATTTGTTCAGCAGAGTACAGGAAAATGGAAGAGCTATCATGGTTCAAGTGTTGGTGTTACAAAAGCAACAACAAGAATAACAGTTGCAGCAATAAAATCATGAACAGCAATTACAATTACAACTACAACAATTTTGAGTTGTTTACCAAAACCATGGAAGGAAAAACTTCAGATTCATTCACTCCAGATGCTGTTGCTAATTCAATCAGTGAATTTGTATACAATCCAGGTGAAGGGATCATTTTTCCAGTTTATTATAAAAGATAAGAAATGATCTTCAAAAGAGATTGTTCACATTGGAATGATGAAAAGAAAGTTCAGTTATTATTAAGAAAATTGTCCCCTGCTGGACATGAAAAATATGTGAATTATATTTTACTGAAAAACCAGGAGAGATAAATTTTGATGAAACTGTTCTAATTCTAACAACAATTTTTGATGATAGGAATTCATTATTTATTCATCATTATTTATTATTTAATACATGATGACAATGTCTTAACTTAGTAATGTCCAACAATGAAGATTTTGTCACTTATGCTGGAGTCGTGATTTGAGAATGTGAGAAGTTCAAGTTACATGAATTAATTCCTGATTTATTTAAATGCCTGATATTCATACAGGGTTTAACTTCTAATAAGGATGCAGAGATAAGATCCAGGATACTTGGTAAATTAGAAATGGATTCCAAATTAACTCTCCAGAAAATGGCAGAAGAATGTCAACATATTGTAAATTTGAAACTTAATACTGCAAGAAGTGAGGAAGAAGAAAATTCACAAGTACATAGCCTTCAACAATTTAAGCTTTTCAAATCCTAAGAGAACAGAAAAAAAAAAAACTCTCCCTCAATACCTAATATTTGTCATGGTTGTGGAGGTAAGCATCTTAAAAGTGATTGTTTCTTCAAGAACAAAAAATGCTTATGAGCTGGGGAGATTAGGTGACATGCTGCAGATCCAAAAACTGGAGAAAAAAGAAAACATGTGAACATAATAGATACATGGAGTAACAATAAGATGCCTTAAAAGAGAAATTAACAAGACATCTCAAGAGAGGCAATTTGTTTTTGTGCAAATTAACAATGTAAAATAAAATTGCAGCCAGATACAGGATCTGATATCAACTATCATACATGAACAGACATGGAGAAAAATGGGTAAACCTAGTTTATTGATGTCTGATAAAGTTATGTAAGGAGTCTCAGGAAAAGAGACTGAACTTTTTGGGTGAATTCGGCTGTAACATTTATTTTGTGGGAAAAACCCAAAAAGCAGTCATGTTTGTATTAAAGAATACTGTTAATTTGTTTGGAACAGACTGGATTGCATTTGAAACCTTTCCAATTAATTCTTTTTGCAACAAGGTAAATGTTTGTGTTAAGAAAGAATGTAACACCGACATTTACGCCAAAAAGAAGTGTAGCTTTTGCGGCCTTAGATCCAACGAATAATGAATTAGACAGATTAGAAAAATAAGGCGTGATATCAAAAATAGATTATTCCGAATGGGCATCACCAACAGTTAAAAAAAGAATAATAAAATCCCGGCATGTGCTGATTTTTCAATGGGGTTAAATGAATGTTTAAAACAACATAACTATCCATTACCAAATCCAGGGGAAATTTTTGCCAAATTGAATGGAGGTAAATTTTTTTCTAAATTGGACCTGTCAGATGCTTATCTACAACTACTAGTAGATGAAGAGTGCTCAGAATTATTAGCAATTAATATTCATAGAGTGTTATACAAATTCAACCAACTTCCTTTTGGTATAAAGGTAGCACCAAGGTAGCACCAACATATAATGGATACAATGCTTGCCAGTTTGGATTGTGCTCAGCATATTTCAATGACATACTTATTAAAAGTAAGACCTGAAATCAGCATATGGAAGATGTAAAAAAAAGTATTTGAGAGAATCGAAGAATATTGTTTTTAAGATTAGTGAAGGAAAATGCTAATCGTTTATATCCAGATTTAAAAATCTAGGACAAATTAAATGAAAATAGTAGACAACCAGATTTTTCAAGGGTGACCGCAATAAAGGACATGCCTGCTCGAACAAATGTAACAAAGTTACAAGCATTTTTAGGGTTTGTTAATTACTATCACATATATATATATATATATATATATATATATATATATATATATATATACCAAACATGCACCAATTAAGAGCACTCTTGAATTACGTGCTTAAGAAAGATGTGAAATGTAAATGGACAGATAAATGCCAAAGTGCTTTCGAAGAGAACAAGAAAATCTTAACGTCGGATTTGTCACTAGCTCATTTTGACCCTAAATTAAAGATTGTGGTTGTATCAGATGCAAGTGATTCAGGTATCGGAGAAGTGGTACTACACAAATATGAGTACAGAACAACTAAACCAATAACTCATACTTCAAGATCATTGATTGCACCATTGGCAAACATATTTGTTTCATAAATTCCTACATGGCAGAGAATTCATACTACAGACAGACCATCATTCATTATTGTCCATATATGGATCAAAAAAGGGTGCTCCCACACATACAGTGAATAGACTGCAGTGCTGGGGAACTATCCTATTGAACTATAATTATAAAATGGAAATTCTACCATCCAAAAAATTAATTCATGCAGACGGATTGTTTAGACTAATACCAAGAGTCTGTGAACCACTTCAAGACACAGTAATTGCAGTGATAACATCCGGAAGTGAAATTAATAATGTATTATACAATACTGTAAAAGAACTATCCATAACATTAGAGGAAATAAGAATTAAGTCAGAAAACTTTATAATGAAAATGAAGAAGCAATTAAGATTTAAAGGAAAAATATTACTGGAAATAATGTATTTTCATTATGTAATGATGTACTTATGTACACAGAAAGAATTGTAATATCAGCATCGTTGCAAAAATGTATACTAAAGGAATTTCACATAGGGCATCCGGGAATTAAATCCTTAATGAAGTGTTATAATTACTGGCCAAAAATGGATCAAGATATCAAAAATTTAGTGAAATCCTGCAGAAGTTGTGCACTGGCAGCAAAGTTACCACCTATCAAAATTCAACCTTGGCTGAAAACCGATATGTGATGATCTAGTATACATATAGACTTCACAGGACTGTTAAACGGAGCATTAGTCAATAGTTACACTAAGTGGCCTGAAATATTAAAATGTAGAAGACCTACTACCATGGTAACAATAAATTTCCTACACAAGATTTTTGCAAGGTTTGGTGTTCTTATCATTTCAGATAACAGGACTCAATTTCACATCTAGTGAATTTAAGTTTTTTTGCAAATCATTAGCAATAGAACATCTACCTTATCACCCAAGATCAAATACACAAGCAGAATAGTTTGTTGATACATTTACGGGGGCACTGAAAAAGTCAGTGGGAGAGGAGTCAAATGAAGAAATGCTACAATTTCTGAGTATTTACAGAATAACACCAAACCCGAACACAGTGTCTGGAATGTCGACTGCAGAGTTAATTTTCACCAGGAATATTAAGTTCATATTTAACAAATTACAATCAAAATGGAAGATGAGCACATGAAGGAATCAAAATAATATATAAATAAATAAATAAATAAATATTTAAATTAAATATTTTAAATGTGGTGATAAAGTGTTTTTTATAATGTAGAAAAGAATTCTGGGAAGATGACATTATTAAAAAATGGATTGTAAAAATGACATACATGATACAGGCACAAAGGTGGGAACATAAGCGACACTTTAATCAGATTCACTGATTTAGTAAGTCCATGAAAAGAGGTACCAATGGAAATACTGTATGACATGTTTGATGTACCCATGCCACCAGAAATTAGTGAACCAAGGAGGTACAGTAAAAGAACAACAACAGAACATTTGAATATTGAACTGAAGCTGAAGAAATATAGACTCTAGGAGAAGTTATCACAAAGGCAAGGTGTTCTAAAGGAATAAAGTTCTGCTGCTGATACTTGTGTTTAAATGTAGATCACCAGAGAGCAAACACTGACGATCTCATTATTGAATTAAGTGAATCACATTACCATAGAGAAATGCATAAGTAGAAAGTAGCTTGGTGGTCTAATTGATCTACATTTCTAGTTTATCCTCTATTTCTATTTGGATCTCTATTTCTATTCTATCCTCTATTACTATATGGACTGCTATTCTCTACTCTACTTACGATACTATTCCTATTTGGATCACTATATGGATTACTGTTTGAGGAAGTATTATCAAGCAAGTACTATTAGTGTGAGTGCTATTTGAAAGCGTCTGACACCAGTATTATTCAATAGTGTATTTATAATTGTATCTGCGATTACAAAGTCTTTACTACAACGAGCATTATGAAAGTGACAATCAGTGTTTGTTGACATCACAAAAAAAAGATAATCAGGAGAACCCAGTCATAGCTGTCAGACAGTTTCTACAACCACATCTACAGCCTTACATCTGTCCACCTAACTCTCCAAACTGCAACCCCCTTTGTACAAGAGATGAGCAAAACTCCTTGTAACACCAAAGATAAACTGAAGGCAAGGATTATGGGAGTATTCACCAACTTACACAAGAGATGCAGGAGATTCCAAAATTGTCTGAGGGCTGTGGTTGAAAACAATGGCGATTTTATTGAAGAAATTTACTCTTTAGTAATTCAAGATATTTTTAGGTAATTTTGGCAAATATAGCTGTTAAAATGAGATGCCAGTATTATTTTCATTCTTGCGTAATTTATCTATTATGCCCTTTGTGCGTGTGTGTATATATATATATATATATTTATTAAAGACATTTTTATGTTTAACATTCTTTTTATAGATACAAGTATTTAAGTAAATGCTCTGTTTATAATAAACAGTATTAATAACATTTACTGGCCTGAATGTAATGAAATTGTCGGACTTTGTCCATTTCGTAATATATATATATATATATATATATATATATATATATATATATATATATATATATATATATGTATGTATATATGTAGGTATGTATGTATGTATGTATGATAAAAAGTTTTTGTGTGACATGTTTTGTCCTTTAGGATTTCATCCTGACTAGATTTGTTTATATGTTGATGTGATTACATATGTGCATGAACAAAAGAAACTGGGAATTTTAAATTTAAAATTATTTTTATATGATTTGGGTATATAAGCTGGCCAATTTCATTTAGATGCATTTTGTTTTTATTTTTGTTTCCATCATCTTTGTTATTAAATATCCCAGTTTGTGAGGTCAAAGCACATCAGATCTAATGACACTTTCCCTAGAGGAATGCAAGTTTGAGTCCTGCTGGAGGGCACATATTTTCCTCTAAGAAGATTTCTCAAATATTCATGTGATATGACAAAACTAAATAAATATGCCGTTTTATAAATAAACGGAATGTCTACTTAATATATAAGAATCCACTAAAAATAACGTTCAAGTGATAAAAATCTGTCAGATTAATAAATAAAAAGTCCCTTACTTTTTACACACACACACACACACATATATATATATGATAAAATGACTGATATGAAAAAAGTATGGAAGATGGAATATGTGAAAACCAGTTAAATGTTTAAATTTTGCTTTTATTCAGCTGTCAATGTTCCATTCAGTAGGAACATCACCAGAACAACTGAAAAATTAATGAAATATTGTTCCCATAGCAATGTTGCTACTGTGGTTAATTTAAAAAGTTTTTGAAAATTTAATAGCTAATAAAATTAAGAATAAATATTTGTGAATAAATATCTGTAAGCAAAATCAATGAGATTTGTACATAGGTAAATGCTAAAATAAATGCAAAATATAGTGATTTGATGTAGAAAAATTAAGGAGAGTTATGGTAGGAAAAATAAATCTTGAATATCTAAAAAAATAGTGAATACACATAATTCAAATTGTAATTTATGATAATATTATTTAGGTGTTAAAGAAAAATATAGGATTAAATCCAAATAAAAATTTATAATGAAATTTAAAATTTTATCAAGGTATATAACCAGTATTTATTTTAATATTATTATCTTCAAGTTTTATCTTATCCAGAAAAGGTGATGTGTTGTAAAATTTTTTATGATTAATCTAATTGAATTGAGGGTATCATAGTTGATTTAATTTTTCTTTGAAATTATTTATGATTTATTCATTTTGTTGCTTTTAAAATTGAAAAAATATTTTTTATATTGCACATGGAAGAATAAAGAATTTAATGTACCCAAGTTTTTATAGCTCTTTTGTGTTCATAGATATGTTTTTTAAAACTTTGTTGTGTTTCACTAATATAACTAAAATAAATGTTTTCACAAGTACTACATGGGATAGTATATATTTATATATATATATATATATATATATATATATATATATATAAAAGGTAAGTAAAAAAATAAGAATAATAAATGATTTAAATGCTGGTATGTATATACATATACATATGTATATATACATACATACATATATATATATATATATATATATATATATATATATATATATACCAGCATTTAAATCATATTTATTATTCTTATTTTTCTTTACTTATGTCTTTTATGGTAGAATATGCGTTTAGGGTGGTTCTAAAGAGTCTATCATCAATTATTTGAGTTGATGGATTTGTGTATAGAGATAGATATCTAGAATCTTCAGGAGAATATTTTGGGTTTATGATTGATGTGCATCTAATTTTTACATTTATAGTTCATGTGTATATTTAGAGGTTTCATTTTACTGTTAATATAATGTCAGTAGGGATTTGTAAGGATTTGAACAGATTCTGAATGTATTTAACTTCTAGATAATGGGAGCTACATATTCTAAATGTTCTGTGACAAATACCTATTATCATACCGATTTTAGTTTTATTGTCTTGACACAAGTTAAAATGTACGTAGTCATTCTTGTTGACTTTCAGTATACAGTGAATTTTAATTAATGCAATGTCTAAAAAGGTAGTCAGTTATTATTTTTTGCTTCAAAGATAAATTTAATAGTTGTTTCTGAAGCTTCTAGATATCTATCTTTTTAGGATGAAATGATCTCTCTCTCACCACTCTCTCTCCACCTCATCTCACTTTTTCTATCTATCCATCCCTCTCTCCACCACACCCACTTTCTGTACATCCCCTCTCTCTCTCTCTTTCTTCCTCTCTCTCTCTTTCTTCCCCTCTCTCTTACACATATGCACACATTTACTTTTACACTGTGTAATAGTTGAGTGATCTCTTTTATAAAAATTGAACATCAACCACCAGACTAAACTAGTAAGATGCCAAATATTCTTCAACTCAATGTGGAATTGACAGTTATGGTCTTTTACTGCTCACATTCAACCACATAGCATATTGCCAGCCATGTGATTATGTTCCAGAAAGAAAAAAAGCATATATTCATTCATATATAGATACACACACAGATTAGAGGCCATGCACGCACACACACATTATTTTGGTATCTCCACATAGATGCCACTAACTAAGCACTTCATTTCAGTTGACAGAATGTGACAAGATATCAGTATCCTCACCTGTCACCCACTTATACCAGAAACACTAATCTCGAGACTATTCCTCAAATTGCTTTACACATTTTCCATTTCATCTTCATTTTATTCTTCATCATTAGCTCTTTCTCTCTTCTTTTCTTTATTCCTTTCTATGCTCAGCCATCATATCTGGCTTCTATCTCTGTTGTACACTGTTGTCCACCAACTGGAGACATCTGTTTATGATAGGGTAACCCATAATCATTGAAGAAAAAGATTTCAGCAGCAAGTATAGACATCTATTAACTGACATCTGTAACATACAAAAAATTAAAACATTGTATTAGTTAAACAATAACATTACTGTAGCAGAAAGATAAGTAAATGTATAGAATTTAAGTTTATGTTATTAATTCAAAAAAAAAATAGTATCTATAATATAACCATCTTGATTTTTCTAAACACTTTTGTATTGTAAATATCCTATAATGCATCATCCATTCTAGGATATTTTGTGAAATGTCTTCTGTGGCCATGTAAATATATACATAGATGCCAGTTGAACATGTGTCCTAAAATATGTTTTTCAGCTATCACAACAGGAAGAAATCAGGAGCTGAAAGGTTAAGTGAATGAGTGAGCCAATTAATGGACCCAAACCAAGATATAATCTGTTGTAGTGTTTGTATACATCCCTCTTATTGAAACCAAAGTATATATCTTTTATTTTAAAGGAATGCTATCAAGACAATCCTCAAAAAATGATTCATGAGAATATTGTATTTCTAATGATTAATAGTTATATTTACACTTTCCTCATTTTCAAAAATGAATGGCCCAATAACTCTATTAGATGTCATTGCACATTTAATTCTGTAGTAGTTTCTGGTGTCATTCATTATATTTGTTTTCAGTCAAGTTGCAACACCTTTTCTTATTCACAAATTTGTGCAAATGAGACTCACTTGATATCAAAAGAAAATCAACCATGATCGAATAATCATTCACCTTGTCTAAAAGTTTGTTACAAAACATTACCCTTCTGCATTATCACCTTCTTAGACAAGCTGAATTTTATAAGGGGATAGAATTATAAATCACAATGCAAAGATTTGGGGTCAATTCTAACATTTAATGCCAAGTGACAAGCTAAGTGTTATGCTTCTCAAGGTGGTGGGCTAAACATGGATCATGTCTTCATGTGAATTGGTTGAGCAAGAGCTTGCCAAATCTTTCATTTCTTGCTCTCAGTAATACAATAATCCAAAAAAGTGTGATCCATCTGTTAAAATATTTCCTAAACATTCACTATGTATTTGTTACAGAGTTTGTTTTAATGAAGTTTTCTACAGCAAAACCAAACTGCTGTACCAACTACCAATCCCTGCTAACTACTTATAGACTATCAAGAATCTACAAGTGATTTTTTTCCTTTGAACATGAGTTGATAGGAATTGACAGTAGATAACTGTCAGTGATAATGTAAGTTAGTCTGTATAATTGACTTCATAACAGAATGGATAGATTTTTTGTAAAATGACAATTATTATTCAATAAAGAGTTGCTTTGGAAAATATTCTTAGCATTTTGGGACATTAATTTATTTATTTATACATGTGTTAACATAAAATATTATAAAAAGAGATCATACCCTTATTGCCAGATACTGATGGAGATTTAGCTCAAGAATGCAATCACTAACACTGGCAAAATCTACACATTGAAGTCTATGTCCACTCTCAACCAGTATAAAGCAAGTCTATTTATCCTTATTTTGTATGTGACTATCAAATCATTATACAACAATAACAGCAAATGAAAACAAAGAAATAATTTTTGCAGTAATGATTTTAACATATAAACTTACACTGCAGGCAAAAAGTTTGGGGCCGTGCTTCATTTCTTTAAAAAACATGTTAAAATGAGATATTTTTTTTTATTTTTAAAGTAAAAGATAAAAATTTCAATGACTACAGTGTATTTGCTTTTATTTTTCAGTCTTTCTCCTGGATCCTCTTACTACCAGAATGTTCAAATTTGGATTTGTCTCTTCTGTAATAGATTTTGCTAAATTATGAATAATTTGTATGAGAAAGATTATATTTTGTTTATACCATTAACCTCTTAGTAGATTACCAAAAGGGCTGGAGATTTGATTTTAGGTCAAGAGAGTCATAAAAGAAAAGAATATCATTTGATTTTGCAAGGACATACTATACCATCTGGTTTGTGCATGATTGGAAAAAATTCATCTTTCAACAAAACAGTGATCCAAAACACTCTTCTAAATTGTTTCAAAATTACCTTGAATCAAAACAAAGGAACAAAATTTTGGAAATTATGACTTGGGTGCGTCAATCTCCTAACATCTCTCCCATTGAATTAGTATGGGATGAATTGTATTGGAGAGTTCAAAGAGAATACCCAAAGAGTGCTTGAAGAATGACTGGTAAGTTTTGCCATAAATCTTTTTTCAAAAACTCTTGGAAATAATGCCAAGAATTTGTAAAGCAGTAATTAAGGCAGGTGGTGGTTTTATTGACGAAAACAAAATATGATGCTGTTGTATGATAAATTTTTATATGTGTTTATTTTTTGTAAAAATAAAAGCAAAAACACTGAGGTTTACTAAAATTATATCTTTTACTTTAAAAAATACAAAAATATCTCATTTTAAGAAGTTTTTTTTAAAGAAATGCAAACTTTTTGCCTGTACTGTAAAAAAGGTCTTAATAATGTTAAACTATGATTTCAAACTTGCAAAAAGAGCCAAGTAATTTATATAAAATTTTGCAATACTGCAAATACTTTACCACAAAATAATCTTTTTCAGATTAACTAAAACTTGAGAGATATAAGTTTAAAGTTGATGATTAAAAACCACAATTATTTTGCACTAATACTTGTCTCTTAAATCACATATATATTTATATTTGAGTCCGTTTGCATACATCTATATCTACATTGTGTAACAGAGTTTACATACACACATGTCCCCTTCATACACACACACACACACATATATATATATTCATGCATCAATGTGTGTGTACATATGAATATACTGATATGTAAAGGTGAATAATGCATACTCCTCTTGATAAGTATGTATTTGAATAAACTCAAATTTACATACACACATGTATATATATATATATATATATATATATACACATAGATATATATATAGATATGTATGTGTGTGTATGTGTGCTGTTTTATTTATACCATTACCATGTATTTATATTTATTCTTTGTATCTGTACATTTATATATGCATAAATCATTTGTCCATACACACACAGATACACACACATATATTTGGAAGGATGACATATATGTTCATTATAATTGCACATATATTTTTAATTTTAGATGTGTACACTTTTGTATATGCATCTGTTTATATATATATGTGTGTGTGTGTATGTATGTATGTATGAATGTCTGTATATATATGTAAGAGATGGAGCCTAGTATGCTGGCAGCTAAGAGACAAAGGCTTCACCTTGAGCATCAACGCATGCCATGTTCACCCTGCAACTCCCCGCTCCAAACCTTCAGCCCAGTTGATGGCTAATGGCAGAGGCATCAGTATCAGTCTTATGAGCACTGACTTAATGGAGAGCAACTTGACAAGAGACATTCAGAGACATGCACAGCATATTGAAGCAAGGAGGGACAAGAAGCTGGGTGAAGGCAAGGTGAAGACTGTGGCTCATCACAAAAAGTAATATTTTTAAAAGCCAGTCAGAAATATTGGATGGATCAAGAAAAATAAAATTTTCTTTAATTTCAATCTATCTAGAAAGTTTTGGTAAGGTCTCATAATCATCTCAGTTGTGTATATTATTCCTTGTAAGTATGAGGGTGGCATCATATATACACATGGCATCCCCACCTTAAAAAAAAAATAAAATACCAGAATTATTTTTTTATTTCAAATAGTTTCTTATTTTAGATTCCTTTATGTTCTTTTCTTTTCTTTTTTTATTTGCAGGAGGAGAGATTTTCCACTTAATTTTTTTCTTAGTGTTATTACTCAAAAACCTCAGATAGTTGTTATTTTGTAAACTGAAAAGTTGAAATTGTAAAGAAAATTTCTAAAATCATGGATTGCCACCAAGCTATTTATTCGTTGTTTATCTTCATTTGCTTAGTGGTTTATTCTAAAGTTATAAAATCTCTGAAAACTTTGACCAGGAATTAGGAACAGATTTAATATTATAATACTCCTGAAAAAATTTGGATTATTTTTGACCTCTAGTCCCATGTACACATGAGTTTTCCACATTAAAAAGGCCTTGTTCTGAATTTGAAATAGGCCGGTATTTTGTTAAATATCATAATGTTATAAAATATAACAATTTGCTTAGCTTTTTACAATGGAATGGGATTATTATATATGTTACATATGGCACTGGGATAATCTCAGACATGCCAGGAATATCTCATGATATCACAGGCTTTTGGAGGAGAGCTTTCATTCTAGTACTTGAGAATATCAGATGCAGATAAATCTTTAATAAAATAAATCTTTTAATATAATATATTATACTTGCCTAATGGGATATGCATAGCAGGTGGGCATAAATATTTGTTCTTTCTTCAGATATTTGTATTTGGGTGATCAATAAGATCATAGCCTGACATAGTTATGAGATGAACACTGATCTGAAATTTTCACTGTATAAAGTTTGATCTATATGATTAATATCTACCACTGAATTAAGCAAGAAGATTAGGTTAAAAAATAATTTTCTTTTTCATTGTTAGGCTGCAAATTCATTAATATATCGCATAATGCAAAATTATTAAGATGTTAAAAAAATGTTTCTTTCAAGTTTCTTCGTAGAATACTTCCCTTTTCAGAAGATATAACTTGTAATGGGTTACACAAACCATCTCTGACCGTCATAAAAATACACTTCTCACAAAAGAACTTGTAGCAAAAAAACAAAAACAAAACAACATTTATTCAAGGCTAACATTTTTAAAGTATAAAAATATTTTTTAATGAAAGAAACCTATTAGTTAATAAGTATAGAAAATACCATTAAAATTGGATATGTAGTGGGTTAGCCAATCTGTATTGGTGACAAATACAAATTAAGCTGACCCTCTATTATTTTTACTAAATCAAATGCAACAAAGACAAAAAAAAAACAAAAGAAATAATCAAATAGGCAGATATTTGTTTTAAAAGAAAATATTTTTATATAACAACAAGTACACATGATATAATAAGGTTGTTTACAGTTCTTGATTGTGTGATCAAGGGTAATATAAAAGGTATTATACTATAGACCTGGTAAGGAATTAAACAGCTTATATTGATGGTGAAATTGAATGAAATAGATTGCTTGACTTACTGTAGAGTTGTCTCGCTTCGACTGATATAGTTACGATTTCTTTTATGTTGGTAAAGATATTCAGTGAGGTGGTTTCTGAATCTTGTCTAGGTTGAATTTGTCACTAGATGAGTTGATATTCAAAAGAAATTGAATTTCCACAAGCCGGGCTGATGTTAATAAAAATTAATTTTTAGCTAAAAAGTTGGGTTTCATGGATTTGTGTGATGAGTTGATTATTTTAATGACTCACTAAATCGTGTCAAAGTTTGATATTTATGAATTTTCTTGATCATGTGGGGGCTCATGAGAATGTTTACCAATTTGGCACATTGAACTCTGAACAGGTCAACTCAAGATCAATCGTGCAGGCATAGGCAGAAACATAACATTATTATTTATGGACCAATCAGAAAGCACTGTTTTGTACTGAACTCTTTTAATGAGTTCAGCACAAACTGAGAATACTTAGTTGTGATCCTCTTTTAAGAGGTTTAAAACAAAGAATGTAGAAATCTAATTCTACAAACTGCATAAGATTTATAAAATGAAAAATAAATGACAATAGACTGCTATTTGCACAATTCCTAACTACACACACACACACAAACCATCTCTGTTGGCATAATCAAAAACAATATTTTTAGCTTTGTAAAGTTAGTTGAGAACCCATTTTAAACGATATCATAATAGCAAATCATTATAAGATTTTTCATTATTATTCTTAAATATGTCTCAGTTTGCATTTATGTCTCTCTTGAAGGTTCAGTTGACGATCATTGTACTTCAATAGACAGAAATGATGATAACAAAATAGTCAAGAATATTTATGTTCTCTACCAATTGTTGAGCCTTTGAACTCATTCAGAACATAAGAATAGCAGATTCTTCATAAATCCATTTAAATGAAAACTCTAACGCTTACATATGCAATGTAATGTCTTAAAAATAAATGCTTATTTCAGTAGACTTCTTTATTATTTTCAAATGTAATGAATAATTTTTCCTTATTCAAAGTGCGTTTCAGAATTTTAGTTCTTCTACAAGTGCACCCTGAATTAAAAATGGTTGAGAAACATTGATTTAAACAAATACAGATTGATGTTTGAGAAGTTGTAAACAACTCAAGTTCTGATTTTGCAAATGAAAATTTAGATACATTAAATATAGACTTTTTCATTTTTTAAAATTTATGTTCAGCCTAAACAGATCCCAAGAGTCACTCAAAGTAGAGGGTTATTGAAGGAGTTTGTTTGATCTGAAAGAATAAGATGTAAGAGGTACAGTTTCTGATTCTAAAGATAACAGTTAATCTTAGACTAGAATAGGTTAAGATTGTAATGGTTGGGGAAGTTTTCACTTGGGAGTTCGTTCCACAAAGTAGCAGTTCATGGCAAGAAGCTGTTTGAGAAATAGAATACAAAGAGAACAAGGGTGGTTCACTACTTGTATAATGGGTCTCAGCTGTGAAGATTAGAACTGGTAAAACTGAGGAATGTAACTCATCAGAACAGTTTTCATGGAAATAGCAATAAACTAAAAAGAGGCCTATTAATCAGAATGTTCCATTGCATAGTGTAATTACTTCTGTACAACACACTTCTATGGCCAATGGGGAATGAAAACAAGTTTATTACAAAATGCAATGTCACTTATCACCCTTGCAACAGTTTTACTCAAAGTGGTAACAAAATTATATCATGAAAACTTTTAGCACATGTAATATCATCAAATAAATTCTAAGTTAAATGATGTTAATTCTGAGTCATGTCTTTGAAATAATTAATAAAATAATTTTCTCACATCCAAAAATGATCTTGTCCAATATAAAAGTTTCAAAAGATATGATAAACTTGAATTTGTTTTTCTAAAACAAAAACTTTTCAAAGAATTCATTGATTAAAGGAAAAACAATTCAAAAAAAGCAATTCAAGATTAATTTTTATTGTTGTGGTAACTATAAATTAAAAGAAAATTTATTAGTAGAGGCACCATATCTACTCTTTTGTAGATAAATTAGCAAAGCTTTTTATCTGAATTTCTAAACTGAAGTGTTGATGTGACTATATTTTGATACTTTTGGATTAGAATTATTG
The DNA here is from genome assembly GCA_963932145.1 of Acanthosepion lycidas. NCBI lineage: Eukaryota > Metazoa > Mollusca > Cephalopoda > Sepiida > Sepiidae > Acanthosepion > Acanthosepion lycidas. Next base: position 60,152,773 of record OZ010592.1, on the reverse strand, counting down.
TTTTTATGTGATATATATTTTCCTTTATGAGGATAAGTCATTAATATATACATATATATATATATATATATATATATATATATATATATATATATATATAAAATAAAAAGGTAAGAATATAAGAAGAAATTAAACTCACAGGCAAGCTACTACAGTTTCACTGTTATTGGCTCTTCAAGCTGTGCAAGAATAACACTCACTGGCTTGTGAGTTTAACTCATTCTTATTTTATTAGATTTTACTTAATATTTTATTTGCTCTTTAATTTTATTCATTTTAAATTACATTGGACAGTTTTTAACTCACAAAACCTTTTTAAATAGTGAGGCTAGTCCATATTATTATACATTGATTAAGCATAAGCATCTCCATCATATGCTACAATATTCATGGGAAAATTTGAGGAGACCCATATCTATCCAATCATTGGTAGCGACTGCGTAATCTATGCAAGATATATCGATGATATATTCTTTGTATACACGGGTAGTGATGACAAACTTACCCAATTCCTTATGACCCTAAACACAGTGTATGACTCAATTAAGTTTGACTATGAAAAATCCACAACATCAGTAACATTTTTAGACACCCGCATTTACATAGATGAAAACAGGAAACTACAAACGACACTACACACTAAAATCACCGACACCCACAACTATCTGCACTTTAAGTCTTCCCACCCTAAACACCGCAAAGAGAACCTTCCCTATTCACAATCACTTAAGACTCAGAAGAATATGTTCCAACAATGAAGAATTAAATAAACACATTGAAAATCTGGAGCATCAATTCCCAACACGTGGCTATAAACAACACCTAATCAGGGAACAAATAAATAAAGCAATTTCCACACCTAGAGAAGACACCCTAATGTACAAGATTAAAAATAAATCTAACCGCATCCCTCTAGTAACCACTTTCAACCCCACTCTGCCTCCACTATCCCAAATAATCAAACGTCGCTGGGAAATACTACATCACAAACCAGACCTAAAAAAACTGTTTAAGTAACCTGGCCTTTTTGCATATCGTAGACCCAAGAACCTAAAAGAAATCATAGGTAGTAACCACATTTCAGGGGACAAGGTAATCCGTAATAAACTAAGAACAAAAACAACAGGATTTTCCCAACCATGCAACAACAAAAGAAGTTTATGTTGCAACCATATTGAAAACACGAATTCATTCACTAGCTCAGTCACTAAATCTACTTTCAAAATCTACCATGATTCTAACTGTAGAAGTCATAACATAATTTACCTCCTAGAATGCACACTATGCCAGAAACAATATGTAGGAAAATCTGAATGGCCCTTTCACTACAGAATTAACAATTATCGTAAACGAATTAAGTCGACTCCCCATGAAAAATTACTACCTGTAGAACAACATTTCTGCCTGGAAAAACACAATTTCAAAACCCATGCTAAATTCACTATAATTGAGAGAATAGAAAAGTTCAGAGCAGATAACATTAGAAAGATTTTAGAGTCGCATGAAAATAAGTGGATACAATGTCTAAAAACAAAATATCCAGCCGGGCTAAATCACAAATTTAACAATATATAGATATAACTCAACAAATAAAAAAACCTACCCACATTTCTCACCCACACAAGACAGACAGGCTTACGGAGGTGTGGAGGCCTCACACTTATACACTCACCCACACGAATAGACACACTTACACACATCATACGCACTCACTGCCTAATGAGCCAAATGATAACACACACCCACAGCAATACACACGCTTACACATATCATACTCACTCACTCCCTAAGAACCAAATAACACACACACAAACACTAAACAGAGACACATCCCCTCACCAAGTCCAATAAAACTGTCAAACTGACCAGAGAATTCATAGCAGCATGTATCTATCCAGCTCTTATCTCAAATCACAACTTAAAAGAGACTGACCAACACAAGGAATGTTAAAAGATTCATGTTAAAAAGATAAAAAAATAAAAAAACAAATGAAAACTACAGACAAAAGTTCATTTTCTCCATCAAGACATTCATTTCTGTAGTTTAGTGCTAGCAGCAAGCAGAAATATTTCTCCTCCAGATGATGGCCATTTCAGCCGAAACTAGTCGAGGAATCTAAATGGAATAATAATAAAAAAAACGAAAGAATATTAATCTACAACCCAGTGTGTCTGAAGATTTTAATTTTTTAATTTTTTTTAATTTTTTTTTTTTATTGTTCAGTGTTTATTTTCATTAAACAGAGCAAATTTATTTTATAATTGGAATTATGATACCTTCAGTAAATGACTATTTTCACCTAAGAATTTTAATTTGAAAATTTGCTGGATTTTAGTACACTACAAGCCAATACCAGAAACGGTTTGAAAAATCCTCCAAATTTTAAAATTAAAAATTGTAGGTGAAAATGGTCATTTACTAAAGGTATCGTAATTCCAATTGTAAAGTATATATATATATATATATATATATATATATATGTATATATATATTTAAAAACAACACACAAAACTACAGATACATAAATTTGAAAAATACAAACCTAAAAAAATAATGTTGATAGACAGTTTTAAATGCATTCAACACCTGACAATACCAAGAAAGTATTTTACTTACTGGTTACCTGCCTGATAAGGTGCAAGAGCCACAGTGAATTTTTGAAATATTTGAATATAGGAAACATGTTGCACACACACACACACTCATATTCAAAAATATAATGTTAAATATAACAGACAACAAATGTTTATTATGTTTGATCATGAGCCATTCTAAACTTTGTATAGTTGCCTTAATTTTGGGGAGAAAAGAAAGACAAAAATTATCCAACATTTGAATATATTTTATTATGCTGTTCTGGCATGAGACATTTTCATATGGTTATATGGACATTTAAACAAAGATATTAACTGTCAAAGATTATATTTTGTTATCTTGATACAGAAGATTGCTATGCAATAATAACAGTCGCAGAATAGCAGACGCAGATGGTAAATTCAATGACTTTGTACCATGCGAGAGAACAAAATCATTAACAACAGAACCATATGCTTAGATGTAATGTAATGTGTTGTGACTAGTTTGAAATTTAATTTTGTTGAGTGTGTGTTGCTTTATATGGCCTCCAATATCTGAAGGTTCATTTTACTGTGTGTATGTGTGAATATTGTTGTGTTATCAACTAATATCTGTCTAATATTATGTACATGGCTATGTCTTTCTAAGAAATGTTGTTTAATAGTTCTAAGATCAGAAATGCGACAGGTAAGTCTAGGGGAGAGCGTGGTTGTAGTAAAACCAGTATATGTAGTGGGTTTATTATTAGTATAATAAAACTTATACTAACAAAAAGCTTAGATCAAGGAACAGCATAATAAAAAATATCTAAATGTTGGACAATCTCTTTTTTATTTTCTCCTGAAATTAAAGCATATATACGAAGTTGGGAATGTCTCGTGATCAAACATAATAGACATTCGTTGTCTGTTATATTTAACAATATATGTTTGAATAATGATCTACTGCTCCAATACACAAATATATATATATATATATATATATATATATATATATATATATATCCTCAGATGAGGTTATAAGTGCCCAATCATAAACATTCAGACAGTATCTATACCCACTGCATGCAAACACATTCTCTTGTATGCAAAGCAAAAAAGAAAATTTAGTTAAATATTAAAAGAAATAACTCCATATTTATCATTTTAATGAAATATGCATAAATGAAATAGAGCTGTCTAAATGCATGACATATATATATATATATATATATATATATATATATATATATATATATATACACATCTATACACAGATGATATATAGACATTGATGTAAAATAAAATTACAACACCTTGAAAGACAATACTGACTTTGATCTGGATACACTACTATGTGAATGTTAGTGGGTGGGTAAATATTCTGATAAAATTTTCAAAATCTTTTTACCTCTTGTGATGTAGTAACACTCATACAAGAGCACCATCTGTGTCTGGGTTTTATACAGTGACACATGCTGAAATAACGTTCAGTATGGGTGTAATCAGAGGTCTTCATTTTTGTTCAATTACATTACATTTGTTCGAGATCTTCAAAAAGATCAACACATTGTAAAACTGGCAGTCGCTGACTGTTTGACAGTCACACCAATGATCAGAGAAAAAAGACCACAGTAATGTCAACATAGACCATTAAGAATCATTTACTTGCAGTAGGACTACAAACATGTGAACCTTTAACTAGACATTTGCTTACACAATGGCACTGTTGTGCACATCTCCAGTGGTATCACTTTGGAGTTTTCTGTGATGTGAGTACATTTTGTGTTTATGTGAGTAGTGGTCATTTACATGTGTGATGTAGATCTGAGGAGTTACATATTCCTGAATGTATTCTACTTGTGAGTGTCATAAGTTACTACTCTTTTTCACCTTTAGTGTTTTGTGGAGGGAATATTGAACAGGGTTATAAACATCCAGAACATTGTTCAACCCATTCTGATAATTTACTGCAACAAGAAGGCAATGTGTTATTTCAGAAGCATAATTCCTATCCACATGATGCCTCTGCTACTCAACATTGTAAGATGACATGATCATCTGGCCTTTTCTCTATTCAATATGTATAGGACAAGATGGGATAATGTTTGACTCATTCACCTAAAACTCTTGCTGTATTGTATCTACAGTTGCAAGAAGTATGAAACAATGTATTGTAGGATGGTATTTGCCATCAGTATGCTCATATTCATGAAAGATTACAGGCTTAAGATAAGGACTAAGGAGAATATACATATCAGGTGCTGAGTATTGTTTATACACCCCTTATTTTGGAACTTGTGCATGCATTATTCTTTATATATTATGATTTACTGTAATCCAGCTCTTTTACCATGCTTCACTTGAAATGTATATTCAGGTTGTTTCAATTTCTTTCATTAGAGTATATATTTGGGAATCATACACATTACAGTTTATTTTCAATGACATATATATCATATATAATAACAATACTTTGTCATGTAAAAATATACCGAGGATGTTGAATATTTTTGTGCATCTGGAAGTGTCGTATTCTTTGGAAATGTAACCTTGTTTTATTTGTAAGAGTAGGTTCATATTAAACATTACATTCTAAAAGAGAGATTGAAATAAAAAAATCAGTTTTTATCAAATAACTGAATTGTACCTATTCAGATTCTTTAACCAAATCAAAGCTAATTTAATCCTTGCTTCATACTAATTTTCATGAATTGGCAAAAGGCCATATTTGTAGTGCAACTATGGTGGATTGAATTCCTTAGAACTTAGTCATAGTTATATGAGTGTTAATGTTAGTGCTTATCTCATAACAGACAGAATTTTAAATTCACAAGCTATCGTCAGATTACTTCTTTGAAGTGAAACTTGTTTCAATAATTGGAAATATGCAAAAACTCAAGTAAAAAAATTGTCAGATTTCTTAAGTCAAGAAATCTTGTCTCTTGCTTAGTATAAAATAAAATTTGACAGATGCTCTGATTTAATATGGAGCCCCATATACTTACCTCTGGGTAGAAGTCTGGTTTGCTTTGGAGTTGACACCCTTATTCAGTTGATGATATTTACATAGATAAATTTGATTTGCATTTTCAATATCCCAATCTAGAGTTGGAAAAATATGCAAGTTTGCTAAGCAAAACTAACAGAAGCAATAATTTGATGCCTCTCCAATTTGAAGATTAATCTTTTAGATAATTAATTATGGTTTTCCTTGGCTCACAATTGTAATGTGTAAATGTTTTTCTCTCTTTTCTACATCTGAATCTACTACCCGTGCTAACATATTAATATTAATAGTACTACTACTTTAATATCACATATTCAAAAGTATATTATAAAGCTGTAGAACTAGAATAATTATGTTGTGCATTGTATATAATTCATGAAATATATGATAGTGTGACACAACATAATCTGGTTATGATTAAAACATACACAGATTTAAGTGATCCCTAAATTATTTTATTTGAGTCTGGTGACCAACAGTAAAGCCTAAAAATAAGATCTTTAAAGTAATCAGATGATGACTGAAAGGAAATAGAGAAAATAGATAAATAAATGAAAACTTTCAGGATCAAGCACCATTTGGACAGAAGTCATAATGTCAAGAATGGCAGAAGAGTGGTAAGATAGAGTTGAAGTTCTCACTGGTCAAATGGAAAGTCTGGTCCATTAGTCTGTTGAGACAGAAGTAGCAGCAAAGGTGTTCCAGGTGTTGCCTACTTACCTCCACCCAGATTGTGCCAAGTGAATTCTGCAAAAATAACCAATATAATGAAAACAGAATTTGTTTTTGTTTCTCATTGTGGCATTATCTTTCACCTTTCATTCCCTTTATGAAAATACACCAGGCCTTTACCAGTAAGAGTGCATATACACACAAATGTGAGTTGAAACACAGTGTGAGATGACTTTACTATTCATGAAAGACTAAGAGGGAAGCATGTTTACAGTAGTTCAAGATCATCTCCAAACCGAGTCAACCATTAACAACCTATGACTAACTTAATAATGAGATAAATTATAATAAACTCAATAATTTGCCGTTTCCAGTACGATTACTCAGTTTACCCTTAACAAGTCTTAGTATCAAACAAATAGATATCTTGGAAAACATAATTTGGCTCCAAAAAATTGTACTATACAAAGCTATATCAATTCTTTGTTATATAACAGCTGATGATATAATAATATATTATTGGAATTGGCACTGACATACAAGTGCCACCTATTCAACCATATATAGTAATTCCAAGAAAAATAGCAATAAAAACAATGACAACAGAACATATATTTATTCACTCCTGCAAAAAAATGATAGCGGATAAAAGTAAAAACAACCCAAGAAAAGAAATAAACCTACGTTAAAGATTATTACAATATATACATGTATCAAACTTGTTAGACTATTTTTCATTCTTGCTTTAACCTTCCAAACTTCCTACAAAACATGACAATGAACAAAATCCAGGATCTTTTCTTTTTCTGTAATTGACCATAAAATATAAAGTCTAAAGATCAATGATCAAAACATTAAGAAAAATGAAATAACTAAAAGAATGGTCTTGTACATTTATGGATGTGGTCATAAACAAGCAAATTATTTGCTTTGAAAGTGAATATTAACCAGTTTGAGTAATGTTACTATCTGAAGGTTCCATATTATATGGCAATTTTACTTCTAGACAAAATAACTGCTAAAACATATGTTATAACATGCAAAATAATATTTTTACTCAATATATTTTTGTTTTATTCATTTTCTAATTTTTCTTTTACTGCCTTGTTTGCTTAAATTTTCCTTGTTTTAAACTTGTTTCTAAATGTCTCTTTTTATTTAATATCATTATATTTATCTTTTTCATTGATTTCATATTTTGTTAATTTTTACTTTTGCCTATTTTTTTCTTTAATTGCAATTAAAAACCTTTTTGAAGTTAATTTTATTTAATCTATATGATTCTATTTGTGTATTTGAGAAATTTATTGATTTATTTATTTATTCATCAATTTTATGAGCATCTGCTGCAGTTCAATGGTTAATGAGCTATCCTTGCTCACCAATTTGCTAGTATAGTGAGTTTGGTCGTCCTCACTGGTTGTCCCACAATTATTAACTTGTATGAAACAATGTTTAGTAAAGACTATTCTTACTTTTTTACTTTTTCATTATTTACTTTCATATTTTTTGCATATTTCTTTTATTTTAGTAGCTATTTAATTTATTAAAATTATTTTCATCCATATTTCACAGATCTTTTAATTATTTATTCATTTCATTGGTGTTTTTTTTATTTTATATTCCATATCTTTTCATTTAATGTGAATTTTGTTTCAATTTCTGATTACCTTTTAGTTATTCTACAATCTTTTATGAAAATTACATTTTAATTTGTGATTTTGTTTTTTTATTTTTCTGTTTTTATATTTTCTCATTCTATTTTAATAATTCAATTTATCAACTTATGTTTTTCTCTTTTAACAGAATGTTTTAATTTATCATCAGTTATCATTATTATTATTATTTTATTGATTTCTTCTATTTTTTTGCCTTTATTTTTCTTTTACATTTTGTATAGTTATTTTTTAGATTTCATAAAAAATGTTTCAAAATCTATTTTAGAAAAATTCTATTATTTTTAATTACTTTTATTTCCCTTCATACAATTTTTATTTTGTCTTTGGTTCATTGTGATTTCTTTCTTGGATTTCTCCCCTATTTTTACAGATTTATTTCTCTTGCACTTATTTCTTCTATTCATATAATTCCACTTCTTTATTTTAATTTATTATTTTATTCATTTCTATGCAATTTCTTTGTTTTCCTTTCTTATTTGATTTCTACTTTAAATTTCTAATTCTTGCATTTTCCTGACTGGTCAAAAGATAAACCCCAAATTGAACAGATAAAAAAGAAAACAAACAATTCTTAAAATTCTACTTTAAGCCAAATTTAAACTTACCAAAATCAAACACAAAATCCACATTAAATCTCATTTACTTTTTTTTTCCTCTTCCTAGTCCCATTTTTATTCTTTTTACCTTTCTCTTTCTTTTTTTTTTTCTCTTCTCCAACACCAAAGAAAAAACATCAGACATTTTACCTTTCTTCTCTCTTCGATCATTACTCATCCTCTTTCTTCCTTTTCTTATTTTACTTTCTTCCTTCTTCTCAATTATTTCTCTTCTTCCTTCCACTCCTTACTCTTCCTACATTTTTATTCTTTTACTTCTCTTCAATTTTCCTATTTCTGCATTTTTTGTCCTTCTTTACTTTCTTCTTTTATTTCATCTTTTAGTCTGTGTTTGCTTCTCTGTACTGATCATCTTGTGCGTAAAGATAACAAGCTTTTAAAAGTCTTCCAAACGGTTTTGATTTTATACCAGTAAAATGTTGTCTTCTATTACAACATCCAATAAGAATGGAAAATTAAGGATCAGTAGTGCTTTCTTTCCAAGCAAACAATCCTAGTATTCAGAATGAAATGCTAATGAAAGAGAAAACACAAGGTTAGAGCCCAGATGATAGGAACCTAACAGATCCCTATCCTTACAGATACTGAATTAAAGTGATAATTTCAAATTTAATCATTTTACCTATTGGTATACATTTATTCAAATTAAATACAAAAGAAATGGAGATTTATGATGTTAATGATTAATCTGCATGAAAAGTGAACAGAATCATGCTACTGTCATTTACTGCAAATACATTTAATTTCAAAAGAATTTCAAGTTATTTTTACTAAAAATAATCTGACATATCTTTTAAAATATTTTCATGATATTAAAAATATTAAATATTCATTGTCAGTATTGGAATTCAACATTATCATTGCAACTGGATTTTACAAGTAGCAAATAACCATTTTCTGCCCTCAAAGTTGAGCTTATCTTTCTTAACATGTTTTATCAGTTTTCAGAAATCTTGTTTCAATGCAATTTTTTGTTTGCACCAAAAATATTCATATTATTGATTAACTTTCCTTCAAAGAGATAAATTCCAATTAGTGATCTTAATTTTCCAAGGTTTTTACAAAAGGATCTTAAATATATATACAAGATTGATATTTAAGATCCTTTTTTAAAAAACCTTGGAAAATTAAGATCACTAATTGGAATTTATATATATATATATATATATATATATATATAGTCTACTTATATATACAAGTAGACAATATATATATATATATATATATATATATATATATATATATATATATATAGTCTACTTCATAGTCAACACCCAATAGTGAAAGTCTGTTTCATGCTTATACATAATGTAGCTATGTATGTATATATATATATATATATATATACATACATACATACATACATACATATATATATATATATATATATATATATATATATATATATATATATATATATATATATATATATATGTATTGTTGACAATGAGGTTAGCAGTTTTAAATTTTTATAATAAATAATTCATTTAATTTTCTTGTTTTTGTTGACTAGAGTTGTTTATTTCTTTATGATGTTTCTAAGTGAAGATTCATCTTGCTTATATTTACAATGCATTTGATTTTTCTAGGAAATGTTAATGTTATTGTTTTTTCTGTATGTTCATTATTGCTATTGGTTACCTTTGAAAGAAAAAGTTTAATTATGATGAGCTATAATGCATAACATATATACAATATATACAAAAATATACTCACTACTTTGTTATATAAAATAAACACAAGTAAAAACTCTTACTATCTTAATTTTACTAGTCAATGTTCTCTCAGATATAAAATAGGCATTATAAAAAAATTTCTTTATCAGAGTGCACAAGAATTCATTCACTCATTCACTTTTCTTCAAAGAACCTAACAATAAGAAACAAATACTAGTTAATAATGGTTTTCCGAACCATCATATAGATCACATGAATTTTTTATATTTTTTAATACTGTGCTTAGCTTTTGGAAAACATTTTTCCCTATCCCAATGCACATTCGGATTTCAGCGTTGCATCTTCTGTCCTCTGTTAAAACTCTTTCCAGATATTTAAATTGTTCTACTTATTTGATTTTGGCATCTCCAATAGGTAATTTGCATGTTGAGCTGTTTCTTTTACTAACAACCATGCATTCTATCTTCTTGCAATTGATGGTTAGTCATTTCTTCTTGATATCTTTTACTAGCTTCTGTAGGAGTTCTTATCATTTCCAGAATGTTTTGAGTCTTTGCAATGAAGAGCACTTTAGAAAAGCATATGCTGACATATACAAGAACCTAATACTGCTCTGATTTGTTCATTGAAGTAAAAAAAGAAAACCTCTTAGAGATTAAGAAAATGTCTTGACAAAGGAAAAATAGAAACTACAATGAAATTTTGCTAACAATTAGAAAGAAACATTGAAAAATTTAACACTCACAGAGTATATCAAAAGCAAGAGAAGCTGGGAAGAGCAGCAAGAAATCTGTTTGACAAGATTAAGAAAATGGATAGAGAAAAATGTAGCACAAAGAGAAAGAACAAGTATTGCTGAGAAATAATGCGGCAGAGAAAGAACAATAATTGTATTTCCTGTAGAGACATGGCTTATAAAGAGAGAGTAAGTGAGAATAATTACCACTTTTGTGCTGATAATTAAAACTTTTAGCTTGTCTACTCACTAACCTTCATCAGGTAACCTTCATTTATATTGTTTTAAGCCCTTTGTCCCCATCCTTCTAAGAGTTTGAACCTACTGTGTCAAGCATGGGAAGAGCAGTTGAGATCTATGGGTTATTAAATCTACCTGAATATTATCCAAACTAAACACTGACTTTAATTCTTGGTGCGAGTGTTATATTTACAGCTTATAATACACAATTCAGTGAAGAATATTCTGAAAAACCATACTTTATTAGTATGGAAAAAATAATCCCTGTTTGGAAACATCTTTTCCAAATGCATTAAAAAAACCAAGAAGCATCTTAAAATGTCTGTAGATTTTGAAATATTCAATAATAGAAAAAGAGAAGGAAGGAACATATTTTTTTTTTTTAGTTTCTGAATGACTTCTGATTAAAGGTTAAAGTTGATGCTACATTTATGACAGTCTGAATTTAATTTCTTTCTGCATGTTTCTATTTTTTAAAAAGTTCCTGATTTTTGTAAATGGTTGGCTGTTAGTGAGGCTGGCCTTTTGGTCACCGTTCACCAACCATTCATTCCATTGCCTTCGATGAGTGAAGATCAGAGTCAATTGTAGAAATCGCCACAGCAGCCCATGATTATTTGATGACAGCGATTACCTCCTCAAGAGAGCTCATTTTCTAATGAAGCCAAACTTGGTAAATGCTGTGTGAACTTTGACCTTTAAACAACACTTGTATTTCAGAAATTAATCAGATGTTCCATTCACATTATTTTTTTGTTTTGTTTTATTTCTGGAAAATAAATATTTTGATAATGGCAGGTTCAGATTACCTGTATTTTTCCCCTTTATACTTTTAGTTTGTATTTCTTGGTGGTGACAACATTGTAAAGAATATCCAGTCTCATTGTCTTTATTAACTGGAAGGTATTGTCTTCAGTTCAAGGAATGATCCAACAAAACATAGAATAACTGATATCAACTGCCATAATTTTTTAAACATGTTGTTGTTTATTATAATGCATTATGCATCTGTTTTTATTGAAGTTTTTCATCTCGCATGTATATCAATAAGCATCACATCTTTTTTTTTCAATTAAAAAAAGATTTTGGCACTAATTATATATATATATATATATATATATATATATATATAAATGGGAGACTATGATATATAATTTTTTTATATACCAGAGCAATGTTAGACAAATGAATGACAAAGTGGAAAAAACTTCTGTGTAACATATTTTGTCTTATAGAAAGGCTTCATTGGACTAAAGTAATATTTTTGTTAATGGAATTATATATATGTAAGAGGGAGAGATATAAAAATGTGAATGTTGGTTACAATTATGTACTGAGTGGAAATGCAGAACTTGTGGGAACTTCTTCTTTATGTCAGGACATAGGCAATCATGGCTCTCCACAATTTCCTGTCCTTTGTATCTCTTAATAAATTTTGTTTTTTTATTTCTCCTAAACCTTGTTTCACCACCCATTTACTCAAACTCACTAATTTGGTTATGCATTGTTTTCCTTTTGTACTTCTCGCTTTCAATCTGTCCTGTGAGTATCAAATTTTCCAAGCTCTTTATCCTAATTTAAGCTTTCTTCCTGATGTTAGTTATAAGTTTCCTTTTTTTTCAATTTTCTAAAGCTTTGTCATTTCTCACATATTTAGTTTATGGTATACTTAGCATCCGTCTGTAGAACCACATTTCTGTTGTTCCAAGTATCTTTTTCATCTTTCATTCACTGTCATATAGGAGGACAAATATCTTGTAACAGTTCAGTATTCTTTTCTTTGTTTCTAATAAAGTTTTTCTGTTTTTTTTAATGCTCTGTTTAGCTTTTGGAATGCATCTTTGGCTATCCTAATGCATCTTCAGATTTAAGTTTCACACTTTCTGTTTTCTGTTAAAACCCTTTCCAGATATTTAAATGTTTGTATTTATTTGATTTTGATATTGCCAATTTGTAATTTGCATTTTGGGCTCATCGTTTTGTTAACAACCATGTATTCTGACTTCTTGCAATTGATTTTTATTACTTTCTTCTCACTTTCCTTTACTAGCTTCTGTAGGAGATTTTGTAGTTTCCTTTTTCTATCTGCTATCAACACTCTGTCATTTGCATATCTTATGCTGTTAATAATGAATCCTGGTAGGACTTCTAATTCTCTCAGAATCTCCTCACTGTGATGGCTGAATAAGTCTGGTGAGAAGACACATCCTTGTCTTACACTCTTTTCTTTATTTGTGTATCTGCTGAACTCATTTTCTATCCATATGCAGGTGGTTTTGTTGCCTTGAATAGTTCTTGAATATTCTAATATCTTTCCCAAATAAGTCAAGGATGCTGAGCAGTTCCAACAGGTCTTTGTCACATAATTTATCAAATGACTTTGCATAATTTATAAAACACAGGTACATTTCCATCTGCTTTTCTATAGCTTTTTCTGATAGCATTCTAAATTAAAATATCAATAATCAAGATCATCTCAAAAGAAAATATACAAAGGAAAAAAGAATGGATGACAGATGAAATTCTTGACATGATGAAAAGGAGACAAAAAACAATACCAAGCATTAAACAGATAAATCAGGAACAAATGCATGCAAGCTAAAGAGAAATGCTTCATTGAAAAATGTGCAAAAATATAAAGAATGAGTATAACAGTCAAAGGAGATATGCATAAAAAATAAGAGAACTAACAAGACAAAAAACAGGCTCATCAACAGGGTGCATAAAATCCAAGGATGGAATGTTGATATTATAAAAATAAGAAAATACTTCAGAGATGGAAAGAATATATTGAAATAATCTTCCATAATGAAACTGGGAATATACAGAAATATTGAAGAACTGGAAATATTCAAATCTGAAGTGGAAAATGCTATGGCCAAATTGAACAGAAGCAAAGGAGCAGGGCCAGACAGAATAGTAATATAAATGCTGGCATCCTCAGATGATTTCAAAATAATAAATGAATAATAAATAATGATTACAGAAAACATAAATGAAATCTACAACAGTGGTGATATACTGGAAAACATAAGTAAGTCTATTTCATAGTGCTGTGAACTCCATTGGAGAATTAACCTGATGAGTCATATAAAGAAGCTTATCATCTAATTTCTAATGAATACAGGATTCAATAGATTTAAACCAAAGATAGTACAAAAGAATGCAGATCTGTCAAAGACTGAAACTTAAATTTTTTTAGACATGTCTAGGCATTAAAGTCTAGTTGATTTTCTTTTTGCTTTTATCTCTTTTATTATTAAGTATGCCATGTTGTGATAAGAGAAGATCTGCCAAGAAAGGTGAAATTTTGTAAGTACCTGGATGCAAATTTACCATGGATAATCTAGCAATCAATGCATTTTCTATACACTTTACCTGAGTAAACCGCTTTCTCTTTTAATGAAATTTTAATTCTATCTTCAAGATATAGGTGATCATGGCTATTCAATGCTTTTGTTCATATTTTTATCTCTTTTATTATTAAGTAGGCCACATTGTGATAATAGAAGATCTGCCAAGAATGGTGAAATTTTGTAAGTACCTGGATGCAAATTTACCATGGATAATCTATCAATCAAAGCATTTTCTATACACTTTACCTTAGTAAACTGCTTTCTGTTTTAGTGAAATTTTAATTCTATCTTCAAGATATAGGTGATCATGGCTATTCAATGGTTTTGTTTATATTTTTATCTCTTTTATTATTAAATATCCGACATTGTGATAATAGAAGATCTGCCAAGAAAGGTGAAATTTTGTAAGTACCTGGATGCAAATTTACCACGAATAATCTGGCAATCAAAGCATTTTCTATACACTTTACCTGAGTAAACTGCTTTCTCTTTTAATGAAATTTTAATTCTCTCTTCAAGATATAGATGATCATGGCTATTCAATGCTTTTGTTCATATTTTTATCTCTTTTATTATTAAGCATGCCACATTGTGATAATAGAAGATCTGCCAAGAATGGTGAAATTTTGTAAGTACCTGGATGCAAATTTACCATGGATAATCTGGCAATCAAAGCATTTTCTATACACTTTACCTGAGTAAACTGCTTTCTCTTTTAATGAAATTTTAATTCTATTTTCAAGATATAGGTGATCATGGCTATTCAATGCTTTTGTTCATATTTTTATCTCTTTTATTATTAAGTAGGCCACATTGTGATAATAGAAGATCTGCTAAGAAAGGTGAAATTTTGTAAGTACCTGGATGCAAATTTACCATGGATAATCTGGCAATCAAAGCATTTTCTATACACTTTACCTGAGTAAACTGCTTTCTGTTTTAGTGAAATTTTAATTCTATTTTCAAGATATAGGTGATCATGGCTATTCATTGCTTTTGTTCATATTTTTATCTCTTTTATTATTAAGTATGCCACATTGTGATAATAGAAAGTCTGCCAAGATAGGTGAAATTTTGTAAGTACCTGGATGCAAATTTACCATGGATAATCTAGCAATCAGAGCATTTTCTATACACTTTACCTTAGTAAATTGCTTGCTTTTTTCATTAAAGTAACAATTTTTAAATCAAATTATTATCACCAGTAAGGAGCTTTGAGTGAATTGTTTTGTTAAATATCCCTATTGTTCATATAATGTTTTATCTAAATTCCTCAAGATTTCTCAGATTTCTTCCATGTGGCAATTATTAGAGGTTATTGAGTAAATTTTCGCCGCAAGTTTTAGGCTATTATAAGTTTTTTGTATTATTTAAGTTTCTTATTATTTTAGAAATACTTGTAACATATTTATTCCAGGCTTAGATAGACTTGGTAAGTCAAGTAATATATTATGTTTCATTAGATTTACTTGATTAATTTATACTTTTCTCCTGAAATTATTGATGATCCTTCTGCTTCACATTGAATATGAAATAATTAGGATAATCTTATGAAGTTCTTCACGAGGATGAAATGCTGTACATAAATTTTTTTTTTAATTTGTCATTCATTTGCCTAACATATATAAATGCATCATATCATATTTCATGTGACATTTGCTTGAAGCCTCTTGGTGAGTTAACAAGCTGAAACACTTTGCTGTAAGCAATAAAAAAAAAACTCTTCAAATTTATAACCAAGGTATTTCTAGGTTAACAAATCTATCCATTCTTGAAATTTTACTTGACATCTTATGGGCTGTTTTCAAACAATTGTATTTAATTTTCTTTGATAAAACAAAATAAGAACTTCTCAAGGTGATCACAAAAAAGTTAAAATTTATTAATGACTAAACCAAATATTCTAAGGAGCTTTCCTCCTTTGTACCTCAGCCATATGAATTTATGTGTACTACTAGATTGGTGACTAGGTCTCATCGTTTTATTGTTTAAATAACTTGATGTTTTATTCTAATAGTTTCTTTTCTCATATTTCTCACTTGTTGAATTCTCTTCTGGTTTCTTGTTTCTTTGCCACTCACAATCTTCCAAAATTTAAATTCAACATAAATCATCATTCTTTATCTACCTGAAAACTGTTCTTTTATTGTCCTTTCTACTCAGTATTGTTTTTTTTTTATTGTCATTAACTCTCAGTAAACCTTTGCATTTTAGTGACATTTGAGTGAAATGATAAAAAATAAATGATCATATCTTTTTCATTTTAGAAATTAAGAAATATTTAAAGGTTTACTTTTCTTCTCTCGCCCATGAACTGTTTGATTGACTTGCAAGGATCAGTCAGAATGAGTTTAGTGAATAGACAAAGTAGAAAGAAGAGTCATGCATTTTCTTAGTGTTATGGGAACTTACCTATAATGATAATGGACTCTTCCTGACACTATAAATACTACGCCTCTCAAGAGGTATAATGAGTGAATGGTGCAACGAGTCGAGACAATATTAGTTCACTCTAAACCAGACGAACAGTCATTACTAACACCTTCAACTTGTACTATATTTCTGTTGTAATATATCTTTGTTATTCTACTCTTGTGTTTGTGTTGTTCTTCCTTGGTTCTAACCTTAGACCATAAATGTTGTGTGAGGATATTGGACCATAAAACTTAGTGGATTTATTCAACCTATGCAGCAAGACGGTTTTAAGCAAACTAAAAATCCTACCAGGATTTATTATTAATAGACATAATCTTAACAACATAAAAGGATATAAGAATGAAATTGTTGATGAGAGGCTCAGAAACAAAACTGAAAGAACATTTAGACAAGATAGGAATGGAAAGGAAAAAGAAAAGATTATTAACTGCATAGATGAAGAAGAGATTGAAAAAAACAGAGATTACCTAGAACAAAACTTGTCAACAATGAGGAAGTCTTAAGAAAATAGGAATTACAAGAAAACAGTCCTGGGTATGATGATAAACTACATCCAGCAGTAAGGCCTCTGATCAGTACATTTTGAGGAGCATCGAACAACCTCTGAATAGTAAAGATACCAGTAATATATATAGTGAAAATACGAGCAATACATTGTTATAAAAAATTACCAACAATACAGTTTTATAGTAAAATTATCAACAACACATTTTTATAACAAAATTACTGACAACAAATTTTTATAGTAAAATGACCATCAATGCATTTTATAGTAAAACTGGAGATATGGCAAAAAATAAAAACAATTTGCTATGATTAATCTCCTGTCATGTAGGAACAAACAAGATTTCACTCTTCTTTGATTTTATAAGTTTATTTTTTGAAAAAAAATGCAAGTAATTATAATTTAATCATGAAATAACATTATTCTCTTGAACTGATTATAAGTTTGAATTTTCATATTTAGATTTTGACATTAAATAACTTAAATGGCTTGATATGCTGCTAGGCAAAAACAAACAACCAAACCAACAGAGAAACATACTTACAATTACAAAGAGACAGTTGAAATTTTCAGGACCTGTAAATGTGGAAAGAGGGCCCAGTGAATTTAACCTTCAGAGGCTATATTGAAGGAAAGAAGGGCAAAGAGAAACAACAAGTAACCTATTTAACAGTGGCAGCCTGTGGCTAAAATTAGTGGGGGTGCTGCTTCAGAAATGTTTTAGTCATTGTTTTAATATGTAAAATGAAAAAACACAAAAAAAATTATACATAAACTTGATAAAATCCTAAATAAAAAAATATTTTTTTACTTACTTATAAATTGTTATAGTTCAAGATTGATCCATTCATTTAAAAATGAAATCCATTCTTCTTGTTTTACTTTGAGCAAAAAGGTTAATGTTTTTCTTCTTGATCCCTGGATAACTGCTGAGGAAATTTTTCTCCATTGAAAGCAATGCAAGTGCATTTAGTCTTTCAGGATTCATAGTAGTCTTTAGAAAAGTTTTTTTTTTATTCTTTTCAGTGTTGAAAAGCAGCATTCTGACTCTGATGTAATCATTGGAATTGTCAAGAGGATTTTTATCAGATTTGTAATTTCACTAAGAACTTAGTTATTTTAGATTATCTTAGATCATTTTCCAAGATAAATTTCAGCAGCTCAATTAATTTAGCAATAATCATGCATATTAAATCTACAATAGAATACTTTTAGTTCAGTTTTAAGCTTTTCTTTGTCAAACATGAGTTTTCCTTGAATGGTTAGTACTATCTCTTATGTAGGCAGTTCATTCTTAAAACTAGTGAATCTTTGATTATTAAACAATTTAGCAGTTCCCTGCACTTTGCCAGGAAATTTTTCTTCCCGGAATTGATCCTCCAGATCTACAAATCAACAATTTGCCCTTGCATGGAGTATTGCTGCCATATATGGTCTGGTGCCCCTTCTGTTTGCCGCGGGTTCTTGATAGGCTCCAGAGGCGGATATGCAATATAATTAGCCCTGCTCTGGCATCTCGTCTACAGTCACTTTCTCACAGATGCATCGTCGCCTCCCTCTGTCTGTTCTACAAATACTTTCATATTAATTGCTCCGAAGAGCTGCATTTGCTGGTTCCCAGACTTCATGAGTTCAAGCGCCCTACGAGGCTGGCATCCCGCTCTCACCCCTTCACTGTCAAAACTCCTAAATGTAGCCATCTCTTCTACTCTAATAGCTTCATGTCTCGCACCTCTCACCTGTGGAACTCTCTTCCCTATTTCAGTTTCCCTGAGAGCTATAATCTCCAGCTATTCAAGTGTAATGTCAATCAACATCTCCAGTTGCCTTGATCTATCCACTACCCTTCTCCTCATACTCTCTTCTATCATTCCTATCTGATCTCGCTCTATATTTTCTGTAACCCCTTGCATCCTAGTGGCTTCCCGCCTTGCTTGGGGTGAAATGCTTAAAAAACAAAGTGGAAGAACATCTGTTCATTACATATGCAGTCACACAATTCCTTTGGTTCTGCCATGAGTGTCTTTGAAATATTCTCACAGTATTTTGAGTTTCTTATTTCTAAATTAGCAGTTTTGAAATCTGTTATATATTCATTGACTTTGAACACACTAATTTCTCAAGATTATATTTGGTTGTAAATTACTTCAACATGAGGCATAATCTGATGAAAAAGCTGTAACCAAAACATGAAATTATCATCATTCAGTTATTGTAAAATTCCTGTTGCTTCTGGAATGGTTTGATCTGCATTTGATATTGACTGAATTTCAGTAAGGCAGCTTTTTAAATGTTGCAAATTTACATGAACTCTATTCACAGTCTGTACGTTCACCTCATAAAGGATGGACATGGATTGATGACATTCATATGTTTCTTGAGAATGAATACACATTGTGTTGATCTTTGGAATAGCCAAAATGTTAGAAAGAAATAGTCTTTCATTCTGTATAAAACTGCATTTCTCATTATTAAATTAAGCTGATGTGTATAACAGTGATTGAAATGTTCACTACTTTTATTTTTGCTTGAACTCTGCCTTTTTTACCTTTCATGACATTTGCACTATAAAATGTCTGATCTATCAGTTTTTGTTCATTTTCTTGTAGGATTATGTCTAATTGTTCTAGAATACATTTTGATATGTCATCTGCAGTTTGATTTTCTGGAATAAAGAATCTCCAAAAATGCTTAAATATTTCTTTATTCAACACATACCATAGAGCAATGACCATTTGTGAGTATTCTGAAACATCTATTGTGTCATCAGCCATGATGGCTAAAAATAAAGCTTCCTTAATTTCAATTCATATCTCCTCCATGGTATATAGGCAGTCAAGCATCTCATTCTGAATAGTCTTAGAAACATCTTTGAAAACCATACTGGTTTCTAAGTAATTCTTCAAACCTGGATCTAATTTAACTGTAAAATTTATTAATCCTCTAAATACCCCTGGATTTACTGAATCATCTTTTCAATGATGTCCATGTCAACTGCAGGGAGTTTCAAAGTTTCCACAAAATAAAATAGAGTCTATTATTTTGGGTAAAATTTCAAAGTTCTTTATGCTCATCGATTGAAAGTCTGTATGCGTCACTAAGTTTGTCCTTAATATTTACATTTCCTAAAAGTGAAAGTGAAACCACATTTTCAATATACTCTTCTTTGACTTCCCATGTTTTTCAGTTTTTTCTGTCATTTCTAGAACCATCTTTTGTCCAAGCAGCAAAGAAAAATGGTTAACAAAACAACACATTTTTCACTTTACAGCCACAGAGCCAACTCTGAACCATTCAGAATTAAAGCAACAAATATATGTCTTGTTGTTGTTGCTTATTCCTGGCTGAGATATTTGAATATCAGGTGTTGAATGGCCTCTTTACTTAACTGTAACTTTCTCATGGAGAGACAACTGTGAAAACTTAAGCTGTTGAAATTCACTTATTGTTACAGAACTTATTTCTTGGGGTTTCAAGGTCATAGTTAAATTATTAAAAATTTTCTATACAATGAAACAACAACAACAAAAAAAAATGAATTAAATAGAATAGCTGGAATGATAGTCATCTAGCATGATAGTCATCTCCAGTTTATCATATTCAAGAATATGGTACACAATTTTTTAAGCACAACACATGCTGTGCCAAAAATAAACACTACCTTACACTCAGACCACAGAGTCAGCACAGCATGACAGTGCTCTCTTTAACCAGTGTTCAGCTTCTTTCCGCAGACATGTGTGCATGTGCACAACAGCCAAATACAGCATTACTGGAACTCTGAAGCACACAGTTCCATGACAAGGATAAGAGGATTTTTTGTACTTTTTCATGGACAAGGGGATGGCTACTGACATTAAACTTAAGGATTATATAATGTACAAGTATAAAGAAAGAATTAAAGGAAAATTAAAGAAAAAAGGGATCAAACCATTCCAGAAGCAACAGGAATTTTACAATAACTGAATGATGATATTGAATGTTATCAATAATATCAAGTAAGAATTGTGGTTGCTGCAGTTTCGCAATGCCTATACCTGAGGTGTCACTATTGATGAGTTTATAACTGTAAGATTAGAAATTAACCCCACCTTACCTACTAGGTAAATGGTATGGGTGGCATAATAATGGTTGTGCATTGTAGTGTAATTGATTATGGTTCAGAATGAAAAATCAGAGAGCTCAGTTCAATTTTTAAATTGGATTTATTATGCACAAATATCCTTGGGAAAGATATAACTCATCTCTTATTCCTCCAGCTAGGGGTTAAATATCAAGACAGACTATAACCTTGGTTTACTGCAGAAAGAAATGGCAATCTACTGCAGGAAAATCTTTTACTTAATCAGTGATAAATTGAAAGAAAGAGACATGATTGTCCAGGTTTGTATCATGTATAGCAATTAACATCCTGACCATGAGAACTGAGTTCAAATCTCACAATGATTGATAAGATGATGATAATAATATCTCAGCATATAGCATCATTGAAAAGTGACTGAAAAGCATACCATGGCTTGACTCAAGGCTTGTGAGTGAAAAAGGGTAGAAAAAACTGTTCAGAATCCACTGATAGTTATGCTACCTCATGCCAGATTATGTATCCTTTCCCCAAAACTGTAACTATGGTCTAATCATCATAATTATAGTATAAATCACTAGTGACTATTGAAGAAACATAAATGTGCCTGAGCAAGCATCTGAAAAAGAGATTACCTAGCTAAACTAATAGACCAGAAATGAGCAGCCAGCTATTATAAAAATGACTGCTTAGAAGACATCAATGAAGATATGTACAAATATTTATGAAAGTTTTTTTACATCAAACTATCAAGTTGAAAAGATTCTTTGTGAACAAATATGTTTTTGTTGTTTGAATTTTCCTTAAACACCATTAGCAAACCAAGCAATCAGTAACATTATAAATAGCTTTATTAGATATTTCCAAACAAACCCAGGAACCTATTCGATTTGTAAGTAGAGCATCTATTAATGTATTTTATTAGTAGAAAAAGAAAAAAGATGTTATTTAAACTTTAAAACAGTCATGTTTTAGAAGTGTGGGAAGTATTACACTCTCTATTATAGCATAAGTATAGAGGTTTATATATTAATATAAAAATTATATAATATAATTATAACTATTTTTTCCAGGTAATATTCCTAAAGCAAATTTCTTAATATACATTGGTTGCTGTTAGATCACAATGACAGTGTACTTATTGAAGGAGCATCTACCAAACAAAGAATACATTTTTAAATTCATAAAATAAATCCATTTAACAATAAAAAATAACTTTCTTACTGTCTCCTTGGAGAGACAGTAAGAAAGTTATTTTACAAATAAAACCAGTTAGAATCAAATCTAATATGGTGTAATATAAAAAAATATTCATACAACCCAACAATGTGTCATTATCCATTTAAATGACAGTAGGGATGCTAATATATCCTTAGTTTTGTTTAAGAATTTAAAAAATATTTAAATTGAATTCAGCTTTTATCTGTTTGTAGACATCTTTTTTGAAGTCAAACAAGTTTCAATTTGTTGCCAACTCTTTACCTATTAAAGAAAGATGTTCAGCTGAGATTCTAGAATTTTATTGCTAAGTCTAAGTACTAAATTTGTTACTTCAAAATAAGCTACTTCCTCTCTCTAGCTTTGTTTTATCTTTCAGGTTCGTTTATATCCTCCACTTTCTTTCTTCTAGTTTGTTTTGTTTTTTAGAGGTTTTTAGGACTAATTTAATAAATGTTTGTTTTAATCAGTAATACATTTGAAGAAATCTATTCTTCACATTTTTCAAAGATTTAGATGGTGCCTTCCCATGTCTCCTTTAGGTGGAATTTCTCTTTTCGTGTCAAGTCTAGGTTTTGTCTTTTAACTGCATTGTATTGTGGAATGTCTTGTGTTGTTAGTTTTGATTATTTCGTCTCTGTTTTTATTTGAATATCGAGAAAATTTATTTGAATATTAAAAAAAAACTCATTTAAATGTCTCAGGAAGAAAAATATTTTCAACTTAATTATTTTTTGTGAATATGAATTATTTGTAATTCTCTAGAAATCTTTCAAATTTCTATGAAAAACTGCATAAATTTATCTGAAATAAAAAAATCAGAAGATAATTTTATAATGAATGTAAATCCATAATGAAGTAAAATATAATATATAATATATATATATATAATATATATATATAATATATATATATATATAAATATATATAGTTATAATAATAATATGACAAATAAAAGTTTTTGTGAGGTGTTTCATCTGTTAGGATTTCATCAGATTAGGCTTTGTTGATGTTGACATGTCTAGACATGCACATGAAATGAGAGATGCTGGTAGTCTCAAAATTTTTGCAAGAATGTTTAGGTGTCTTAGTGGTAATGTATTTTCATAAAATAATACAAATTAGAGGAACTAATCAAAAAATATATATTATTTTACCCACTAACTTTCATACAACTACAACCAAAAAGAATAACATAAAATTTGTCACAACTACATCTAAAACAATCAAAGACTTAATTAATAAAAAACAAAACAATAAGCCAAAACTTGAAGGAGGAATTTACTTTATCAATTGCAGGAATTGCCAGAATGAATACATTAGAGAAACCTCAAGGTGTTTAGACAAAAGACTATATGAACACAAAAGGGACATTTTTAAAAGCAAGACACAAAACGTATTGGTTGTTCACTATAATGAAACTGACCACAATTTTGAGATAGGTAATGCTAATTTGATTAAAAGTTAAAATAATTCACTATGACTAAAATGTCTGGAAAGTGCCTTGATTGCTAGTTCAAACATGGTAAATTTGTATCCAGGCTCTTAAAATATATCACCATTCTTGGTATATTTTCTGTTGCTGTTGTTTCTGTCAGGGACAAAGGTGATGGAGAGGAAAAGAAGAAAAGAAAAAAAATTGATGAATTTGGCTAGATTGAAAAAATATTCTTTCTATCAGCATCTCTAATTTTGTGCGCATGTTTAGATATAGCAACATCGACAAAGTGCAGTCTGATGAAATCCTAACAGATGAAACACATCACAAAAACTTTTTTCCAAATTGTCATATTATTTTTCTAAATATTCTTTGTTGATATATAAAATTATACAAATGATATTTCATTATGTTATGTATACAATGCATTTCAAATTATTAATGAGGTGACATTTTTTATTTTGTCCAAAAACTACCAGTCGGAATTAAACAAAATGTTCACAGTATAATGGGAATAGGTATATGCATGAGCTGTATAAAAAACTGTATTGTTCTGCACAACAGGAAACAATTTGCAATATTAACATGATATAGAAGTGTTCCAGACTATAAACAAGTGTCATTATAATCATTCAATTATGGGTTGCAGATGTGACTTGACCTCTTGACCCCTTCTAAAAAAGACATTATAACATCTGAACTTTCCAAAGTCAAATCTACATTAGAAATATCCAAAATAATAGCAAGATATCACCAAACTGAAAAGATTTGTTGCATCTCCTACAAAGGTACGTAAGAGGGCCAATAAGGGTCACTCGAGGGTTGCTTCCCAACGTCCTATGTCACAAATGAAACATGAAGCTGTAAATAACTGAGGCCTGACCTGTGGAGCATTTTTCAGGAGCATTGGAGAATCAACAGTGTCCAGAAGTACTCGCTATTGTCTTTTGAAAAAGGTTGGGACATCACTGAGACCAGTGACAAAGCATCGATTGACAAAAGTATACATACAAATGTGTTTGAAATGGGTAATGGAGAGCATGAAGGTTGATTTCTTGAAAGTTCTGTTTACAGATGAAATTTGTGCAACACTTGATGGGCCTGATGGTTGGAGCAAAGGTCGGGCCATAAATGGATGAGATTGTCATCAACGCTTGACACGTCGACAAAGAAGAGGAGGTATTATGATTTGGGCTGTTATTATTGGAGATATGATGGTTGGCTCATTGAGAGTGCCTGAGGGTATGAAAATAAGCACAGATACTTATAAAGCTTTCCTTGAAGAGCACCTGGAATCTGGCTAAAAAAAAGCAAAGAATCACCTTCAAGAGGGCCATGACATTTATGCAAGATAATGCTTCTTTACATTCAGTGCATAAAACTATGGAGTACCTGCAGAAATTAGGCTTCTGTGGACCTCAGAAGATGAACTGGCCGGTCAATTCTCCAGACTCAAGCACAACTGAAAACTTGTGGAGCATTCTGAAGTGACATGTTTATGAGAATAGACACCAATGCAGAAGCAAGGATGACTTATAGCAGGAAATAATTGACGTATCACATGAAATTACCTCAGAGGAGATCCAGAAATTGACATGTTTGATGGACAAGTACCTTTGCCAAGTCATTTTAAAAAAAGATCACATATCTCATTGTAAACAAATCTATTATTCTTTTTGAACTCTGTTTTGTTTTTATTTATTTCGATTTAATTTTATCTTAGTTACTGTATGCATCCATAAAAATCTGTAAATGAAGCAAGTAAAGTGTTATTTTCTTTTTTTTTTACAGGGTTTTTTATTCCATCTCAATAATAATTTGACACACTAATAATTGAAGTAAATTAAATAAATGTTCCTTTTTCTAGAACCTTACAATTTTTACAGAGTAGGTGCATATGTATGTTGTCATCATTGTCTGATAATTTCATTAAATTTCAACTAATAGTTTGCAATAGGATGGAAAAGTGTCACTTCCTTAATAATTTGAAATGCAGTGTATATATGTTCTAATGTTCTAACCATTCAGTCATGTGCCACTATATATATATATATATATATATATATATATATATATATATATATATATATATGTATGTATGTATGTATATACAGACAAAAATGAAATTATTTGTACACCCATCAATTTTTAATATTTTTATCCATTTCTCAGAATCTAATGCCCATATGATGCCACTCTAATCTGGGACTGATCTTTTTAAGCATGTACTTTTTGTATTAGAGAGATAGTTCAAAGAAAGATGGCAATGTAATATAATGTTTTAGGAGTGTTGATAATAATGTCATTAAGCTTTTAAAGTATATTCTCTTTAAAGAACTATGTTCTTTTTTAATTATGGTGGCATTAGTGAAATTAAAGTTATGTCCAGCATCATTTCTATGCAATATGAGAGAGTTAGATCATTTGTCTAAATGCAAAATTCTCTTGTCTTCATAGATGTGGGTTTTTAGATGATGTGATATAAACATTTTTGCATTGTAAGCAATTTATTTGATAAATCCAGGCATTTGAAATGGTGTTGAGTTTATTTTTCTTTCTCATTATATCTATGATTGTGTTGGAGGTGGTGGTAATGATCCTACTATTAGAGATGACTAATTTGTTTGCGAGTGTTGGAGGGTAGGATTATGAATTTTGTGTAATTTTTGTTAGACATGTTATTAGTGGTGTCTGTTTTTTTGGCTTTGTGGATTTTGTAAGATTGTATGCATGTATGTATGTAATGCTAACATTACATACATACATGCATACATATATACATACATGCATACATACATACAAATAGAATTATTTACGGTTTTAATGCATGTGATACATGACTGACTAATGAGAATTGAGCCAAACAAAATTGAAAATACCAAAGTTTCTGTCAAAGTTTTTTCTCAATCTCTGTCAAATCTTTTATTAAAGGGAAACATGTTAGATTGATATATATTTTCTATTTGTTCTTTATCTTATCATATATATGTGAGTGTGTGTGTGACTGTGCATGAGTGTGTGCATACATGCATGCGTGTGTGTGTGTGTGTGTGTGTATGCTGCTATTGGTAACGGTGGTGGTTGTGGTGCAGCTAAATTTTACAACATTTATTTGTAAATATTGAAATCTATAGAATATTGTGCAGTTTACATGAAGTGGGGTCTTAAATTTTTATCAACTCTACTGAAGAAATAGTTTTTATAAAGAGAAAATCTTTTCTGAATTGAACTGTTCTAATAAATCATATCAGTAAGTCATTTCTCTGAAGTTTCTACAAGAAAACACTACCATATTCAGGAAGTAGAGGTTTCTTGGATTTCAATATTTTCTTTAAAAAAGCAAAAATTTTATTATTATGCTTTTGTTCTTTACAACTTTATGGATGTCTGGTAAAATGAATTTAGATTATAATACACTTTATTAGCTTTTGTCTTTAACCTTTTTTCTTTTTACTTGGTTTTATTTCTAGAAGAAAATGAAGACGAAAAAGAAGATAGATAGATAGATAGATAGATAGATAGATAGTGGACTCTTTTTTAAATTTCCTTCATTTGCAATTTGTTTTTGTCTGAATGTTTATCATTTTCCTTTTTTGCTCTTCTTTCAATGTTTCTACAACTTTATTTTTTTTCTTTTTCTTTTTCATTTTTTCTTCATTTTCATTATTATCTTTCATTTTCTCCTTTTTTAACTAAATTGTTTTTCATTCCTTCTTTATTTTTATTTTCCTTTATTTGTCTTTCATTCATATTCATTCTACATATTCCTTTATTTATCTTTCATTTATACTAATTCTTACATATTTTTTTTGTATATCTTGGCTATCTTTTACTTTAATTTAAAAAAATAAATTTAATTACTAAAATTAAAATTAACTCATCTTGACTCCTTTTATCAATAGTGTTTAATTCAGTCATTTTTTTGCAGAGAAGAAAGGCAAATTAAAAATAAAATCAGTTCCACTGAAAAGTGGCCATTTTTTTACAAAAATGTCATGATTTGCATTCTTTCCAAGAATAGATTGACTAAATGAAAAAAAAAACAGAAACTGAAAATAAATACAGGCCAAATTATGATGGCCTGGCTAATATTGGTGGAAAATGGTTCTACAATGACAAGTTTTGATAGGGGATCAATTTCTTTAAATTGATTGTTATTGACTGTATATTGAAAATATACATGAACACATTTGCCAGTCTGTATATGCAGTTACATCACCAATAATTCCTGAATAAATGTGTGGATGGATATGTGACACATATATTTTGGGGAGGTAAAGATATTAACAAAAAGCAAGGTGTTGTATTTCCTATTGTATTAGCAAATGTTCCCATGTATTACATTTACATATAGAAAGTAGAAGATTAAAATCAACTTCGTATATTTATATACAACAGGTTTCTTAGGTCAAGATCCACTATACATTATCTAATTTTATTGTACTAGTGAATTTATTATTAAATTCACATTTATTATTTTAAATATCTTTTCCAAAATGAATAAATTCAACTAGTAACAAATATTTTTAATGTTTAAATGAAAATTTCATTTTTAAACTCTTGTATGTCTAATGAAATTTGTTCATATGTTGTACATTATTTAAGTATGGAGTTAAACTTTTTAAAATGAAGTTAATTATTTTATATTTCTTCAAGATGTTATTATAAAATAAAGAAGGAATTTCATTATGATATTGATGTCACCAGCAGCATAATGAGAATTTTTGATCTCATTTGAGGGAATATTTTTTGGCATTCCAATATTTATTTTAATTTCTTTAAGTGCCATGACCCATCAGAACAGAGGTGGGCATGTCAGCCTAGTAGCATGCTTAAATGCATGCAGTCTGGGAACTAGTAAAAGTAGCTTATTAAAGCAGTTAAGTATTTGTAGAAAAGACAGAGGGAGGCAACAGCACGTCTGTGAGAGAGTGACAGTAGACAAGATGCCAGATCAGGGCCAATCACATTGTATATCTGTCTCTGGATTTTGTCAAGGATCTTGAGATGAACAGCAGAGGAACCAGACCATATATGGTATCAGTATTCCATGCAAGGGCAAATGGTTGATTTATAGATTTGAAGAATGGACTCAGAAAAAAATATTTCTAACAAGATTTGAACTCACATTCTGTACTTTTGCAAGTTTTATTCAATAGAATAATGCCTTACCAAGTAGGCAACAGAAACTAACTAGGAGGCATCATTCAAATTTAATTCTGTAATAACATTCTTTGTTACCTGATTGTTACTCTGACAAATAGTTTGTTTACACCTAGTAATAGTAAATGTATCCAAATCTTTTAAAAGATAAAGGGAAAACATTGAATTTTATGAAACTTTCTCATGGAGATAAAAAAGAGTGTCAATTAAAAAACTGAGATATGATTATTAATTCCTTGATAACAGATAAGAAAGTGAAAAGGATAATTTTTATGCTTAAATAGTGAATATTGTTAAGAAAAAGAGCATCTGTAATACATTTTAAATGGGAGACTAAATCTTTAAAAGTAAGTAAAGAGAAAAATGGACAGAGGTCAGTATTGATATTGACAGAAAGAGAAGAAATAACAATGATAATATGGATAATGTGCCTGATCAAAGACATTATTGTGCCAGATCTAAGAAATCAGAAACAAGAGAAATGGAACTTCTAAACAGAACTTGTGATAGGGACATAAAATAGCCAATGGCTATGGAATTGGTTGTTCTTAAAGATGTCTCCCTTAGGTCCAGGGATGGCATGTTTGTTTGTCATCAAGAAAAGAAGTCCATTTCCTGCTGTGATATAGATGAAATGTCATTCCTATAATTGAATGGGTCCAAGATTCACAGAGAAATAAAAACCAGAAGAAGCTTCCATCCGCCTCACTCCACTTCCAGGACTAGCTTGTTTGTAGCAGAGATATTAGAATGGTTATTAGTAAACTATCTGCAGGATATATTCTTTATATTTACCTAATCATATACAAATCTATCTATGGGTGCACACATATACACATGTATGAAAATGCATCTGAGTTTTGAATATAACAGGTACATATGCAGACATAAGTATGCATATAATATAGAGACATATATACTTATATCTGTCACATAATCAATTAATTTAATATGTACATTTATCACTCTCTAAACACACACAGACATACACATATATATATTAACATATATATGTATATATACATGCATAAATGTACACACATGCACACAGATATATATATATATATATATATATATATATATATATATACATACATACATACATGGACGTTTTCATGCTGTAGAGCAATAGTTATCACACTTATCTTGCAAGCTATTACAACTAAATTTCTATTATTTTGGTCTAATACCAGACTTCACTAAGCTAAGTTAAATATCCAATTTAATATTTGGATATTTCTCAGCTACACACACACACATACATACACACATACACACACATACCTATACACAGAAACACACACATATATATATATTTAAAGAGAGAGAGAGAGAAGAAAAGAGAGTGAAGGATATGGAAGAATATATATTCTTTTATTTTTGGAGAGTTTTTTTTTTTTTGTGTGTGTGTGTGCATGATTAGATCGAAACCATTCTTAATCAAAGGCTGATAACAGAGAAATGCCTGTCATACAATCACAGGCAGACATAGTAATCAAAGTTAACAGAGACTTGCATAGGCCAAGTTCCAAAATGGACCACAATGGCAGGGGGGATGTCTGTGCAAAGGAAATGGGTTTCTCTCCCATGGACAATTGGTGGGGTAGAGCTTGCATGAGAGGTGGCAAACAAAAAATGGTGGTTTTGTTTGCAAAGATGATGGAATGCTGGGGTTAGGAATATCTATCAGAAATGGAGTGAATTGAACAATAACAACCTTAAGCTAAATGATAAAGGATAAAAATTGATATTTTTTCATGTATATATGTGAATATAAATAAATAGAGGTAGGTAAAGGAAAATTTGTGTGCATGTATATATATATATATATATATATATATATATATGTATACACATATAATTACATCAAGAGAAAGTGAGTGAGAAAGATAGGTAGATAAGAAATTGAAACATGTATAGACATATTATATATAGATATAAACAAAATGACATATTAACTGAGTAAAACAGATCAAATATAAATATTTACTCCATCTTAGTATTACAGCAGTATATATATATATATATATATGTAGATAGATAGATAGATAGATAGATAGATAGATAGGTTAACAACTGAGTTTATCATGTCTTATGTCAGCATGACTGAGAAACAGCAAGATATTATTGCTAAAGTATCTTCAAATATCTGTTTCTTTTCATCACTCCATTTGTATCTTTATTTTATGAAATTTATTGCATCCCCAACACCCAAAAATCATTCTTAAGAACATTTATCAGAAAGTTTATATTAAAGTAGAACATGTATTTCAGTTGATGTAAAAATGTTATTTTATGTTTATGAATGTCAAACCAAAACAGAATCTTCCACCAATTTATTAAAGGTCTCAGTTTGAATGGAAATCGCTCACATGAAAAAATTCAATTATAAAGTATAAATCTGACATGGCCATCTTTCACTCAAATTGTTAATGTGATTTGCTGAAATTACATGCATTTTGATTGTGTCTAACCAACACCATTATAAACTCATATAAGTAAAATAATGTTAATTGATTCATGATTATATAGATATACAAACTTGTATGCATTAAATAAAGTTCTTATCAGTCTTGAGATGAGGAATTATTATTATTATACACTGTGAATACCATATGGAAGACTAAAGGTGAAGAATTGAATAAAGGGTTCAGTTTAAAATTACCAATAAATCACTAACAGCTGAAGTGTTTTGATGGCAAAAACTGAGAAGTAGAAACTATTTGAAACAAAATTTCTTATCAATTTAGCTTTTTTTTTAGACTGAAACAAGTTTTACATAGACATTTCAAGAATAAAAATGAAAATGGTCAAGGAAAAATAAACAGGAATTTAAACAACAACCAAAGAATTTGCAACTTACAATTAAAGCCTATTTTTTTGATTCAATTTGTTTTTTATTCAGTCCATCTTCACCTTTTCTTCTTTCTTTTCTTTATTCCTCTTCTTAATTTTCTTCCTTATCTTTTTCTTTTTTTATAACATATTTTACAATTTTTCCTTTCTTTTTCTTTGTTTTTCATCTTTTCACCGTTTCATTTCATTCTTCCTTTTTTATCTCTTCTTCTTTTTCTATTTCTTCTCTTTAACATTTTTTCTTCCTCATTTCCTTTTCTTTTAATCACACATACTTTTACTCATAACTCTTCTTTTTGTTTTCCTTCTCTTTCTTAAACTCTTTTTCTTTTGTTCTCTTATATCAACACTTATTTTTCTCCTTCTTTTTTACCTTTATCCTCCTTTTTAATTTTTTCTTTGTTAGCTTTTTACTTTATTTTCTTCTTTCTTTTTCCTCTTATTCTTTTCTTTCTTTTTCTTTCTATCTTATTTTCTTCGTTGATTGTCATGTATGTTTGTTTGCTTTATTTTTCCTTCATCTTAGCAGATAATTGGCAAAGACATCACCCAAATATTTTTATCTATTAATTACTGCATTTTTATTTATCCAATTAAATGAAGCCCACAGACTATTCTGCACTTGTTCGACTAAGTTGTCCACCATAAATGACACAAGCTTCTTTATCCTTGATTTTAAGCTCAACTCTGTGTTGTTGTTAATGATATTTCATATTTTACCACAACAGCAAAAGAATATGAATGCAGTTTTATTCAAACCTTAAAAAACTTAAAAAAACTCATCTGAAGGTTTTGCACTTTGATTGGATCAATCAAAATTCAAAAATTATACACCTTGAAAATTTTGCTGAAGAACCACTTGCAAGTTTTCTTGTTCAAGATGATTGACAAAATTTAGTAAATTACTTCTCTCTCTCTCTCCCTACCTAAACAGGCAAATGATGAAAATTTTAAGTATCAACAGAAAGAAAAAAATATTTTTCTAAGTTTGGTAATTGATGCAAATCAGTATAAATGTATGTATTTCTGTGTGTGGGAAAACTTTTCTACTGTCTTGCTTAATTTGAATGAAAAGTTATTTATGCTCCTTGATATTCAAAAGTTTTACAAAGTAGCAATTCTAAAAAAAAATGTTACAAGCAAGAAATGAGCCATAAATTTTTAAAAGACAAAACTAATAAATAACTGGTGAAATTTTACAATCTACTCTATCATTAATTTATATCTAAGATCTTGTTCATTTCATTATATAATTTACCTATATATAAGCTCAATCTTCACTGGATGCACCACTATGCTATGCTATGCTATGTCATGCTATCTATCTATCTATCTATCTATCTATCTATCTATCTATCTATCTATCTATCTATCTAAATATATAATAACTTTATTTTCATGTTCAAAATATAAACAAAGTAATTTCTGATTAATTAATGGATTTTAATATATATATATATATATATATATATATATATATATATATATATATATATATATATATCCTATAAAAATTAGGAGATCAGTTGGATAATTTCCAGATCCAAAGAACCTTTCTTTTGAACCAGAAATCTTGAGTCCTTGTATACATATTAAGAAATTCTTCTTAAGCACATATGATGCTGGATAAAAAAATGTACATTTCAATTAACTCCCCACTGGTACTTTTATAATACGCTTGCTTTTATTCTCTTCCTCTTCTTCTTCTTCTTCTTTTTTTTTTTTTACTGTCCTCCTCCCCCTTTTATATAACACCCAATGTCATGCATTTCTTTATTTTTTCTTTTTTTAAATAATATAGCATTGATTAGTTTTTTTTAAATAAAGTGTTGTGAGATCAATTGAAAAAAATTACCTGAGGATACCATAAGGTTGGAACCAAGGTAGCAGATTCAACTGATTTTTAAAGTTAAAAGCTCTACTTTATTTTTTTCATACTACTGTTTCCTGGTCTGATTCAGGTCTGACCATTAAACTTTTATGTATCATATATATATATATATATATATATATATATATATATATATATATTCTAGCAGGCTTCACCCACTTGCTATCACTTAGCAAAGTAAGATA
Organism: Acanthosepion lycidas; assembly: GCA_963932145.1. NCBI lineage: Eukaryota > Metazoa > Mollusca > Cephalopoda > Sepiida > Sepiidae > Acanthosepion > Acanthosepion lycidas. The sequence continues at coordinate 60,118,458 of OZ010592.1, read as the reverse complement.
TATTTACTATTTGAAATCTTTGAAACAAAAATTTTAAATGAATATTTCATTAATAAATTGGTTTGATATAGTTAAGGAAAGTTTTACGAATAGATGCCAACTTGTTGAAAACCAAGTAAAATCCAAATTTCAAATGCATTTCTGCATTATATAAGATTATATTCCTAAATAGAACTATTTTTGATATGAAAATCAAAACAATCCTTGAATAAAAAAACTGTAATGAAGGATTGTTAATTAATGAAATAAACCTTTTTAAAATCAATATGCTAATTAGGTAATTAGTGATATTGCCTAGTAGATAATATATAATACAAATATTGAGCTTTTAATTAAATGACCAGCTAAGACCAGCAGCCTGAGTGAAGACACTTGGGTCCCACATTAAAAACTTACCTAAAAACTTGAAAACTTCTTACCTGGCACAGGCATCTGTCCCTGTGCTGGTGGTATCATGTCTATGACTAGCTTTGACTTTGTCAAAGGACAGAGTTGCAACTGAGAAAAAATATGCTGAGAGGTGCCCAGCCCTGAAGAACAGCTGCCTGAGGTCATGCCCTCTCATTGCACCAGAGAGAGGGATCTGTGCTCACATCGAGGTCAATGCAACCGATGGTTGCGGGGGACCAGGGAATTTTTGTTCCGTGTCTGGGTGTACACACTCGGGTCCCACCTTAAAAAAAGACCTTGTATCACAATTTGTCTTAGTGGGGAGACAGAGTAAATACCATGTGTAAATTACTCTTTCAAGTAGTTTCTAACACATTACTTATCATCTCTCAGTTGTGTCTCTGTCCTTGGGAACAGTGCACTCAGGGACAACTCTGTCAAAGGACAGAGTCACAACTGAGGAAAATTATACTGAGAGGTGCAGGCTCTGGAGAACAGCTGCCCAAAGCCATGCCCTCTCATTGCACTAGAGAGAAGGATCAGTGCACACACTGAGGCCACCGTTAATTTTTGTTCCTTGTCTGCATGTACGTGCTAGGGCTCCCCACCTTGTGTCCCAACTCATCTTAGTGGGGAGACAGAGTAAATACCTAGTGTGTAAATTACTATTAATCTCAGAATTTGTAGGAGAACTGAGATCCAATTTTGCATTTATTCATAATGATTCTATAATATAGGTTTTACTATTATGTTTCTCTAACTCTTCAAATGTTGAATGTATAACTAATTTTAATTTCTATTTTCCTATTTTTGCACAATATTAATTTTATCTTATAAATTGTCCCCTGTTCTGTCACACATGAAATAAAAATAATTGTTTGTACAGAAAATAAAGATCTACATACATCAAATTGTCTTTAAATTAAATGGCAGTAGAAGAATTATCGTTGAACTTTTAAAAGTTTAAACATTAATTCTACATTTAAATGCAGCGAGATCAATGTTGAGTTCTTCTGTAGTTTATTGATGCCTATTGCATCTACTCTTCCCTAGCTATTGTGATGATGGCCAAACCAAAAGTCCTCCACAGGAGCTAGCTTAAATGCTAGCTGATAGGGCAGCTTTTAAGCTATTTGTAATAAAACGTGCACCACAATTTGAGATACAAAAGGAAAATAAGAGTTACTCTCCTTGAACTATGAAATCAATAATAATGACTAGTATAATGTATTAATATATATTTTTAACATTACATAATCTGGCAACCCTGAATCTGAGCTCAACAAAAATTGTTCCCTGTGCCTAACTTTTCCAGGGTTTTTGAATGAGATATGAATCATTGAAATCAGATCAGTGGGCATGGAGGAGTTTCTTAGACACACAAACACACACACACACATACACTGTACTTTATATATAAGATATATATATATATATATATATATATATATATGAGTATACTAAGAGAAAAGGAAAATATATATATGTGTATATTAAATCCAAAGGAAAACCATTTTTTACTAAAACACTGATAAAGAAAAGAAAACTTTTCTTTTTCTTTTTGTCTTTTATTTATATTGTCTTTACAGATATCGTTTATTCATATCTTAGTTTTTACACACACCCATATACAGGGTGCAATGGATGAATTGTTGCTTAAATTACACAAAAATGAAGATAACACTGATATCTCATTTTAAGAGATATATTTACCAAAATTGCCTGACAGCCATGACTATGTTCTTCTGCTTATGTGTCATGGTGCAGAGTCCTGTTGCCAGACAGTGGGTCTTCCAGTAGCCACCCCCTTTACCCAGAGCAGCACTACTTTCCAAGGCATTTGATGTAGGCTTCCATGTCGAGGCCCTTTGGGAAGGTGAATGGAGGCATAACTTTGCCACCATTAGTGATCACTCCAAACACGATAATGTTGACTGGATATTTTGTTTTCATCACTCGCTGTACATCTTTTGGGGGACAAAGCAAAGCCAATGTCTGTTTTGTGCATTCACCATCTTATCCTGGCAGAAATTTTTCTTGTCTGTGTAAAACCAAAGCATGTTTGGTATAAGTGGGTGCTTGAGTTTGTTCAAAAGCTTTGTAGCCTGGTCTTTCCTCTTTTCCTTCATAGCTTGAGATAAAAATTGTCCCTTTCTCATCTTGTATGCGAAATACTGAATGTCTTCATGCACTACCTGACTGATAAGAAACTCAGACACTCCTGTGTCCCTGGCTATGGACTTGATTGATTTGGAGGGATCGTTATTGATCATGGCCTGGATTTCACCAACAAATTTGGGAGTTCTTTTCTCATCAGAACAATCAGAGTGAGTTTTCTGAGCTGCTGTACCTTTGTAATCACCATTAAACTCATCCAACTCTTTCTGAATCCTCTGCACTGTCAGATTGACACCCAAAAAATCACTCTGCATTGTTCATATTAGAGCTGCCGGCATGAATGTGAAACATTAGTATAGCATGCTGTTTCCAAATTTCTTTGCATCATAGTACTCTTTTTCTCACAGATACGGCCCAACTGACCCTACTATACAACAAAATCAAAAACAAACAAATGCAAAATTAAAAATATAAAATGGTGAAAATTCACCCATCATACCATGTATAGCAGAGGCATCAGATCAAATATGTCAGCAATTTTCAATGCATGAACGAATAGTAAAATTATAAACATGAAAGAAGGATTCTGGTAAGAAGAAATGTTTTTGTGATATTTTGTGCTATATTGTATCAATAGTTGCAATTGGCATGGAATAATGTATCAAAGAATGGTTTTCGTTATATGTATGAAAATATGCATTCAAGAGTACAGGCTTGTGTTAAAGCCCAAACTGCATATAAAGTGTATTAATCAAGGTGTATGCAATGTTGATATTACCCCTTATTTGGGAATCTGTGCATGTGTTGGTCTGCAGACTTGATCATTTAGTTGTCATCCAGCTATATTAACTATAATTTAATTTTGGATGAACTGAAAAATTTCTATGTTGCAATTTTATTTTCTGTCAGTGTATATATACAGATATGAAAAACTGGTCTGATGGTATATGATAGTCATATTCAAGTCAGAATTCCTATTCTCATACAAGAGCTAGAATACTTGCTTCACAAATCATTGACATTGAATTCATTTATCCTGAGTGATCTATGAATATGACCTTCTACCAAGCCAGTGTGTCCAACAAATATATACAGGAATAATTGTTTCAGTAAACCATAATCTCAGTTCTAAGTCTTCTACTAAACCAGAAATTGAAAACAATCCAAAGTTTGAATTAATAAAGAATAACTTATTCAAAAATGATATCCAAGCCATATATGTCAGAGGACCATATTTGTTTGTCTACTGTATGTATAAGCCTTGAGAACTTAAAATTAATTTCAAGCAGTGTGTAGTATTTTTGAACAGCTTTCAAAAATTTTACATCAGTGATATCTGTAGTATTTTTAACTACCGAGGAAAACCAAAACTTATGTACATGGCCTGAAGTTTACATCCAAGCATGAAACAGACTGCTGCCATTTGTTGTTGACCTCAGTACTATCTTATATATATATGTATATTAATATATATATGTTTATTGTATATATATGTCTATTTTATATATATATATATATATATATATATATATATATATATATATATATATATATATATATATATATATATATATATTTATATATATATATATATATATATATATATATACAGGGTGTGATGAGTAAATTGTTGCCATTTTATATTTTTAATTTTGTGGATGTCTGTTTATGATTTTGTTGACTGCACAGTATAGTATGGTCATCTGGGGACCATCTGTGAGAAAAACAGCATTATAACAATTCACTTTGACATCAATTTTGAAACAGCATGCTGTACTGCTTGGCATTAGCATCAGAAGCTCCAGTATAAATATTTCAGAGTGTATAGATGTCAATCCGAGTACAGTGCAGAGGACTCAGAAAGAGTTGGATGATATATCCAGTCAACATCATAGTGTTTGGAATGATCACTTATCATGGCAATGTTATGCCTCCATTCATCTTCCCATAGGACCTCAGACTCAACATAGTGGCCTACCTCAAGTGCCTTGAGAGGTAGTGCTGCCCTGGGTTGAAAGCATGGCTGCTGGAAGACCTTATCTCTGACAACAGGATTCTGAACTATGCCAAACAAGCATAAGAACCCAGTTATGGCTGTCAGACAATTTCTGCGGCCACATTACCCCTTACATCTGGCCACCTAACTCCTCAGGCTGCAACCTCCATGATTATTACATGTGGGGCACAGTTGAGTGAGAGACCAACAAAATTCCTCATAACACCAAAGATGAACTGAAGGCAAGCATTATAGAAGCATTCACCAAATTAACCAAGGAGACTGTCCAGAAGAGATGCAGGAGATTCCAAAGTCATTTGGTGGCTGTTGTTGAAGCCAATGGCAATTGAATGCATTTACTCTTTAGTATTTCCAGATAATTTTGTATAATTTTGGTTAATATATCTGTTAAAATGAGATGTTAGTATTACTTTCATTTTTATGTAATTTAAACAAGAGTTTATCCATCGCATCCTGAAGATTATTGATGAAATCAAAAGAAGGGTTTGTAAGAGTATTGGTCCTAATATGTCATTTTTCAGTCACTTTTCACCACTGTGAAGTGACTTCTCTGTGCCTTTTCTATAAATATTTTTAGTGTAATTGTTCTAATGTGCTTTCATTCCAGGCACTTCAAAGTAACTATAAGTTCTATTCTAATAGTTTCTTTTCTCACACTTTTCACCCGTGGAACTCTCTTCTGGTTCCTTGCTTCCCTTCAACCTACAATCTTCAATAATTTAAATTCAATGTCCATCAGCTTCTTTTTTCATGAATCCTGTTTATTTATTGTCCTTTCTCTTGGGATGAAACGATTAAAAAAATAAATTGTAGGTTGGCTAACTTAGTAAGTCAGGCATTGTTCTATCATATTCCATACATGTTCTAGTGACTATGCTTGTCAATGAAATTTTCAAACATCTTGAAGAGCATATTAAACAGCACAGGTATGTTGTTGCTAGAATAACATATCACCATCCTGTTATAGCAATGTTTCCAGAATGAGTTGAAAATTCCGTCCACAATCAGAAAAGGCAAAAATGTTTTGTAATTCTTAACACTCAGCACCAGGTGTTTGGCTTGTGTGTCATACTCTGTTGCTCCCAGACACATGTAAATGATTATCACTTACATGAAGTCAGAACCTGCTCTCATTATGGAACACTACAGCACACCAATCAATTCCTCAGGTAATTCACTTGAAACTTCATTGCAGGCATGGATAACAGTGTTGTGGCATAAGTAGGTGTTTGGTTAAAAGCAAATATGCCTCCACATACCTGCCAGAAGTAAATGATTCCAAATGATCTGTGGGGATATATTTGCTCTGATACTTGTTGTGGATGTTGAGCAATCTGCTATTCTTGCACTTGGTGAACATCTTCACTATGTTGTCATTTAGAACCTATTCTATAAATTCCGGAATATTCATATGATGATTGCTGACAACATTGAAGTACCACCAACAAATCATATCTAACATGTGCAGCCATTCTCCAAAGTGATCATCCAGCATATCAAATATCTTCAACCCTTTCAAAATGGCTATAAATAAGCAAAAGACACATGTATGTATCACTATAGGATTATACTTGCACCAAAGTCTTTAAGCACACTGAACCATATTAGACTATGCCTAACTGTCTACAACTCAGTGTTATTATGTCACAAAATGTTCAAAGACTAAATTGTACAAAAATATCTACTACCCTACAAGCATGCATATACTTTACCCAGAGGAAAATTGGTGTTTTCCTTCAGGGTGTTGCAATCTTATTTTCTGTTAGTGTATATGGCTAAATACTGACTGTGGCAGGTATTTTTCCTGTTTAATTTTTGGGTCTTATTTATGATTACTAAATAGGGCAGATAATTTTTTTATATCCTAAGCACTTTAACTTGTTATAATTGAGTCAGTATGTTTTGAGAAAATATGTTAAGATCTGCCATATATGTTTCAATATGTATTTAGGAAGATGATTGATATATAGGTATTTTAAATATTAAATGCTAAAATTAATTTAAAAGTTATATATAAAGTTACACAATATTTGATTTTTCAATTTTTTTCAATTTTGCAATGTTTATTTTTATCCTATTTAGAATGGTTCTAATGATGTTGATGATGTAAATAAGCATTGAAATATTAATAAAATTATATGCACATTCATGTTTGTATAACAAATATTGATTATAGTACTTGAGTTAATTGGGATCACTTTCAACATTTATCATTTAAAATGAATTTACCAACAAATTTTGTGAGTTAGATGTGTAAAAAATAGGATTACTTTTATGTGCTGTCTATGCAAACCCTTTTCAATAAAAGAAACTCTCAGTTTTCATCTGTGTATACTAATCAGTTTAATGATTAATTCCAATTATCCATTTAATTAACAGTATTATATCTAAACATTACTCAGATTGTTACCACTGTTTTTATTAGTTTGAATGAAATATACAATATGTTTATTGAGAGCTGGAAAAAATTGATTTTACAAGACATTGACTTTTTTCGAACTAATGATTATTTGTTGTACTTTCTTGAACTTTTCAGGTGCCTGTCAAACTTGGTAATGCTCTCAAAATTTTCAAGTGAGCACTTTATTCAATCCATGGAGGTAAGCTGTTTTCATGCCACTGTCTATGCTAAGAGATATCTTGCATTAGTTAATATGTCCCTGTGATGATATTGAATCAGAATATCTAGAATTCATGACCCAATCCAGAGTCTGAACTAGTAACCACAAGCTAAAATAGATACACCTAAACAATTCTTATATTCACTAGTAGAATTCTTTTGTATGCTGTAGGCGATCACGTCTCTCCATAACTTCCTATCTTTCATAGCTCTAAGCAATATTTGTTTTCTTACTATGGCTCCTAGGCTCTGCTCTACTATCCATTTACAGAAGCTCATTAGATAGGTTACTCACTGTTCCCCTCTGTTGCTCTTGCCTTCAATATGTGTTGTAAGTCTCAGTTTCTCCAAGCCTTCTTTCCTCATTATGTATTCTATAAATTTGTCTCTTTTTATTCTAAGTATAAGTGTCCTTTTTGTTTCCATTTTCCTTAAAACTTCTTTGATGCTCCATCCATGGTACTGTCATCATCCTTCTGTTGAATCACATCTCTGTGACCTCAAATCTTCATCTATGAGGAAATTGTCCAGCATGGCTAAGTTGAATAATTGTTTTAAATATTATGACCTATAAATACCATAATCTTTATGGATTTGTTCATAATATTATTTCTCACTGTTTCTTCCATAGATTTTCTTCTTTGATGAACTGATTTTTCTTTGATGATCATGATTGTCAAATCTTGAGAAATTGTATGCCTAGTGCAGTGGTCCCCAAACTTTTTTTGTTTGGGCCACATTTTCTAAATGAAAATTTGCTTGTTCCTCACCAAATTTTATGTGATAAAAAGTACATTAAAAATAAAAAAAAACAGAGAGTGGGTTAAAGGGAGATAACCGAGGATTTGAAGTCAGAACATTATCATTGATAACTCTCTCCTCCAATTTGTTGATCCTACATACTAGATTCTTAATACTTGATTTAATACAAAAATATCACAATGATAAAATCAGTCAATAATTATTTATAACTTTTTAGGCTGGGACTCATGCATGCAATTACAAGTAATCCATAATAATATTTTAAATTTGAAATCATTTATTTTTGGCATATGAACTTTTTGAAACTGTTTCTAAATCTTTGATTGTCTTTCAATTATTCTGCCTCACCTGCTATCTTCTTACACTGTACCTATGAGGCACACTACACTGTTTGGGAACCACTGGTCTAGTATATTGCATCATAGCATATGCATCTTGCATGTTGATATTGTTTGTCAAACTACCTTCACAGAGTCTTGAAAAATTTTACCACCTCTAAAATTGTTACTACAATCTACTTACTGCTCTGCCATGAGGATCATTTCTGAAGTATTTGCTGAGCCTCATAATACATTGTGTGGCAGAAATACCTACCACATAAACTCCCCCTCCCCGCATAATAGTAAGACATTAGCGGCAATGGTGTCTTCATCTAGCTAATGTGTTACCATTATGTGGGAGGTGTTTCTGTCATACCCAGTATATGCATGATGTTACACTTAATTATATCAATGAGGATATACACACACACATACATGTGTATATATATATATATATATATATATATATATATATATATATATATATATATATTGTGTATTTGGGCAGCATTCCCTCTTTTATACAAGTTTCTTTAAAAATAACTGACAAGGTACTGTGGTTAAGTTTTTTATTTAATTTTTTTTGTGTTCTTCTTTTTTGCTTATAAATTATGTAAAAATTGTCTGAATGTTTTGTATGTCCAAGCACTTTCAGCTATAACACTAGATACATACATAAAACAATCCATACATTTAGTTAAAAGTAAGAATAAAATTATCCTTGATAATACCTAACAGTATAGCTGAAAGCACTCAGACATACAAAACATTTGGACAATTTCTATATAATTTACATCCAGAAAAGACGAAAATTATAAGAATACAAGAAAAAAATTACATAAAAAGCATAACGACAGTACCTTGTCAGTCATTTTTAATATATATATATATATATATATATATATATATTAATCAAAGAATGATAAGAAAGAAAAGTTTCTTTTGTCCTATCATTTGTGAAGAATAGTGAAATTGTTTATCTAAATTTATTAGTACATTACTTTTACCCAAGTAAATTAATCTTTAAATTGAGTGGATGTTTGGATTTTACAGGTGTTAAATAGTCTACTAGTTTTAAAGGATCTTGTTTTATATCTTTTTTTTATATTTTTCTGCAACTTTGTAATAATTAGTGTCACTAAGCTGGCACTTTGAAAGGCATTTCCACCCTATCACCTTCTAGTCGTCCATTCTCCTTGAAATCTATTTGTTATGACTCCTTATGAGCAGAGGCTATAAATATTTCTTTACTTGAGTCTATTATCTTTTTTCTTTTTCCTTTACTGCTACTCTCAGCTCTCCAATGTGAAATGGTTGGAGATAGGGAAGATGCTGCAAAAAATTCAATTTTGTCTCTTTCTTGGAAATACTCACCCAAATTTGATTTTCTCTTGAATCTTCAATTTTTTTAGCCAAGTTAAATTCTGCTCAATGAAATATTTGAGTTTGAATGTTGCTAGAAGCTGGTTGACAAGCAACTGGGGGATAGGGAATAGAGAAGAGGAGGGGTAATATAGGAAGAGATGATGTTTGGGAATGCAAGAGAAGGAGAGAGAGAGAGAATTAAAAAAAGTGCAGAGATAGAGAGAAGAAAAGATTAATAAAAATTAAGTAAAAAATGAATGAGAGAGAAGAAAAACTGGAGAAATGTGAGAAAAAAATGTTGAAAGATGAAATAAAGGCAATAGAAAGAGGAGGAGGAGGGAGAGTAGGGCGAGCAAGAAGGAAGAAATATGAAGAAAAGTAGAGATGTCCGGAATAGAAGATGAAAGAAAAGTGGAAGTGGAATATTAAAAAGGAAAATTAAATAAAAACAAAAACCCAAATAAAGAAAATATGTTGCAAAGAAAAAGAGAAAATATGAGGAAAGAAGAAGAAGAAGAAAAAAAAAAATGCTTATTTTGGTAAAGGGAATGGTGGATAAGAAGATGAAAAGTAAAAGAAAAGTATAAAATAAAAGAAGAATCAGTAAAATAGATAAGGAGAAGAAAAAACTAAAAAGTGGTAGTGATGAAAAAGTATATGCAGTGTAGCAACAAAAAAGGAAATGAATAAGAAAGTGAAAATTAAAGATGAAAGAATTGGAATTGGAAGATAATATTAAAATGAAAAAGAAATAAGAAGAAAAAGAAATGATAAAGTGAATAAAAAGAAGAAAATAAAGGAGAAAAAAGAAGAAAGACATCATATACACAGATATAATGATAACAAAAATACTACTGATAATAATAATATTGAAATAATATCAAAACTGACTCTTAATAATAATAATAATAATGCCAACAAGAATAACAATTGATATTAATAATAATATTTAAAGGGTAAATTGAGAACAAGCCTTATATATATCATTACAGGTTCTTGTCTACTCTGCAGCTTTTTGGCTAAGTAGATATGAGGGAAAAAGAGATTGTGTGGTGGAGGAGGATATGGGTTGTGTAGCCATTAATGATAAATTGGAAAGACAGCCAATATTTTTATACATCAGACCATGTCTCCTTTATATAACTTCTTTTTTTTTTCACTTTAAGCCATTTTGAAGTTGGGCAATTTTTATACCAAAAATTGGAGGTTGTTTGTTTGATAGTTTCTTCTTGCTACTTTTTAGCAGAAACACAAAGAAACAATTTCTTTTATCATTTTTTAAAAAATTTATCTTAAAGAATCAGGGTCTAAAAAGAAAGATATGCTAATTCCTGAAACATGCAGAAGCCTGCAATGAAGACTTTGCCAGCTAAAGTTGTCATGTGGTTGTCCCATACATATAAATTTATGTGTTTAATCTTATATATATACAGGGTGCGATGAGTAAATTGTCGCCATTTTATATTTTTAATTTCGTGCATACATATTGTTTTTGATTTTGTCAAGTGCACAGTATATTAGGGTTGGCTGGGAACTGTCTGTGAGAAAAAGAGCACCATGATGCAATTCACTAAACGACATGCTGTACTTCTTGGCATTTGTGTTCAAGCCTTCAATATGAACATTTCAGAGTGTTTGAGTGTCAAACTGTGGACAGAGGGTTCAGAAAGAGTTGGATGATGTTGATTATGAAGGTATGACAACTCGAAAAGCTCACTCTGATCATTCTGATAAGAAAAGGACTCAATAATTTGCTGGGCGGGGACCTCAGACTCAATATGGTGGCTTATATCAGGTGCCTTGAGGCGGTAGTGCTGTCCTGGGTCAAGAGGGTGGCTGCTGGAAGACCCTATGTCTGGCAACAGGACTCTGCACCATGCCACACAAGCAGGAGTAGCCAGTCTTGGCTGTCAAACAATTTCTGCAACCATATGACTGCTTAGATCTGGCTAACTAAGTCTCCAGACCGCAACCCCCTTGATTATTATATGTAGAGCACAGTTGAGTGAGAGACCAACAAAACGTCTTGTAACACAAAAGATGAACTGAAGGCAATCACCAACTTAAACAAGGAGACTGTTCCTAAGAGTTGCAGGAGATTCCCAAATTGTCATTGAAGCCAGCAATGATTTTATTGAATAAATTTACTTTTTAGTATTTCAAGACAATTTCGTATTAAAATGAGTTGTTATTTTCATTTTTGCATAATTTAGACGACAATTTATCCATTGCCCCCTTGTATATATATATATATATATATATATATATTATAAATTAACTGATTTAAAAATATGGTTTCATCGCTACTCAGAAATTACCAAAATTTGCTTGATGAAACAGAACTAATGCTTTTGATTCAATTATATAACTGAATTTGAAGTTTTTAGTTTCTGTTTTTGAAACATGGTAATTCTTGTGTAGCGATGAAACCATATTTTTCAATCAGTTAATTTATAATATTTATGCTCTGTAAATTTACATTGAGCACTGTTTTGTAAAAATAAAAATATCAATAAGAACACTGGATTATATATCTTACTGTTCTTTCTTTTTTTACTGTATATATATATATATATATATATATATATATATATATTATCAAGAACACCAAAATTCAAGCTACCACACTACCCAGGTTTCTACCATTAGGTCTCTATAGGCGGGTAGGGTGAAAGATTTTAGTTGACTCCACAACCATTATATACAGACATCAGAAATTAGGTGTTTTAGTGGGGAGAACAGAAGAGGGAAAAAGTGGAAATAAAACAAAAAGTACAACAACAAAACATTTTCATCCAGCTTCGTACATACACAACAATTATCTGCTAAGATGTTTGCACTTAGATAACACCTCTGATCTTTCAGTTACTAGTTAGTCCTTGTTTGGGTATATGGCGATCATCAATTTTTCCTCTTGGAATAGATTACAGTAGTTTTCTTGGACTCTGCCTGGCTTTACTTTTTTGATGATTTTCTACTTTATATATGAAACTCTACCATTAACTTCCTTTAACCTCTAAACACAATTTGCCAATTTTGTATCATTTCTATGGATCTTGAGCCTAAGAGAGATAGTATAGTTGTAATATCTCTTCTCAAATGGGCCCTCTATGCAGCCAATGCATGTTTTATTAAAATTTTTGCTTTACTTTGCTTCTGTTGAACATCTTAGATACGACAGAATTTCTTAGAAAATGCTTATCTAAATCTTAAAAATATTTTTCCAATTTGGTTTTCAATTGCAGGTTGAAGGTAGTGAGTTTAAACCAAATCATGTCTCTCCTCTTGGTTGTGCGCTTAGGACGGATAGAGGAAAAATTGACAATCGCCATATGCACAAACGAGTAACTACTAAATGAAAGATCAGAGGTGTTATCTAAGTGCAAACACCTTAGCAAATATCTGTTGTGTATGTACGAAGCTGGATGAAAACGTTTTGTTGTTGTGTTTTTTTTTTCCTTTTCCCTCCTCCTCCATTCTCTCCCTCTAAATTTCCTTGTAGCTTGAATTTTGGTGTTCCTGATTACATTTTGCTCTACAATTCAAATTTTGGGGACTTTGTATTGAGCACTTTTTTTTTTATTCCATTTTCTTAAACATGACTGTTTACAGCCTCCTTTTACAATGTACTATTTTATATTTTATATTGTAGTTTGAATTTATATATATATATATATATATATATATAAAAGAAGTTATATAAAGGAGACATGGTCTGATGTATATATATATATATATTAGGTTGGTGCAAAAATAATGACGTAATAATGTTGTTTTTTGACGTATTTTTAACGTCAAAAAATGACATTATTACGTTATTATTTTTGCACCAACCTAATATATATATGTGTGTATATATATATATATATATATATATATATTGTGTATTTAGGCTGCAATCCTTCATTTATACATGTTTCATTAAAGATGACAGACAAGCTACTGTGATTAAGCTTTTTATTTAATTTTTCTTGTGTTCAAAACAAGTCTTTTCTTCTCTTGACACAGAGTATATAGAAACTGTTCAAATGTTCTGTAATTCCAACTGCTTTTGGCTATCCTTTAAGCCATTATCAAGGATGATTTTATTTTTCCTTTTTAGCTCTTTATTACATTATGAGTCTCCAGGGTGTTAGACATAAGGTTCCATACCAAATATGATATTGGTTAAGTCTTAAAACACTAAAAAAAATATTTGATTTGAAAAATAGATGCTGGATTTCATGTGCAGCTTAATTTTCAAGGTAAAATTCATGAAAGGAAAATAAAAGCAAGCTACTGCTAATGATTTAATGGAAGAAAGAAAAAGTTGAAAAACGTTCAAATGATGCATATTTACTTTGATTGTAACTGACTTTCTGGGTATAAAATAAAAATACTTATTTAGTTGCCAAATTAAAAGAATCTGTATTAGATAATGGGAAGGTTTCTCCTCTTGCCTTCAAAATACATTAAAGTGGTAAGTAGTATTGTGTAGAATTAATTTTTAAAATTCATTAAAGATATGAAACAATTGTTATTATGAAGAAATCTTAACTGATTAATTTTACCAAAATATGCACAGACACACACACACACAGACACATGTGCACATACATATGCACGCAAGTTCAGCATGTACCAGCAAGGTATCTGAGGTACATAACTTAGCCATACATAGAAGATGAACACATATAGTATTATACAATAAGCAGTAAATTTAAGCCTTCTCATTTATCTTTGAGATGTATCAAGAGCCTTAACAAGAAATGAAAAAGTATGGTACTAGCTGTCAATTGAAACAACTTAAAGAAAGTTATGAAGTGAATGAGGAATGACAAATAACTTGGAACAGACAACACAGAAGTAGCCATGGTGGTGCACACCAAGATTACAATTGTTTATAATGTTCCTATCATCCCCAACATGTGGCCTTCTAGTTCTCCTGATTTGAATCCCTGGAGCGTTATTAAGAAGGAGAGCAATGAGTGACCCCATATTGTCAAGGATTTATTGAAGGCATACTAGCCAACATGAATGAGAACCAATTGATTTGGGCACAGTCATTTCTGAGGTCACACTGAATCCATCCTCAAGGCTCAGGACAGTTTTACCTGGCACAATTGGGTGTGTGTGTGGGGGGGGGTCTTTAAATTTGATAGGCTAGAATTTATTCATTGTTATGATGTGGTGTCCTTGAAGAAAATACTGGTATTTACAGTTCCTTCACATTCTCATATTGAAGTTTCTGTATATGTTCATATTGTTGAACTCACTATGCTTCTCAAGAAATATAACTCAACTTATTTATTATATTTAAATATCTTAATGTCTATCTAAAACACATAAGTTTAATACTTCAAGTAGATCAACTACCTCTTCTAAGGATTAGATGCTGTGGTTCTTGGTCATGATTATTATGGTCTATTTTTCAATCAATAAGAGATTATCTCTGTTATGATTTTGATCCTGTTGTTTCTGGCCATTATCATAATAAGAATTAAATTAAAGTCATCATCACCATATCTTCACCATCATCATCATCATCATACTCAGTTGTTTCTAGCAGTTCAAACTGAGATCAGATTTGATTTGGTTTACCAAAGTTGATTCCTTGAAATGAGAATGGGGTTGTTTCTAGCTTGTATGGAAAAAAATTGCAGTTTCTGAAGTGGAATCATTGTTTTGTTTTATACCATATTTGCTTATCCTTTGAATCAAACAGGGTCAAGAATGTATGAATTTGATGCCATGCCAAAGCACATGAACATTTTTGACCTATCAGTAGAAGAAATTCTGACACAACTAAGCAATAAATGAGGTAAAAATTACTCAAATTTTTCTTTGTAAAGAGAAAAAGTTCTTTAATTGTTTCTACCATTAGATTGTAAGTTTCAGTGAAGTGTTTTATAAAGAATAAACTATAGCCAATTTAATGTAGTCAACAACATAGAATGTTATCATGACATTTGGGAGCATTGTCAGACTGCAAAATCTTTTATACTCTATTCTAAAAGACAGTCACTTGTTAAACTTGTTTTATAATAGGCTTTTTCATATCAGAAACAAACTTCTGACCTTCTTGAAAAGAAGTTCCACAAGTATCAATCTAATCTCATCAACATATGCCTGATATATATATATATATATATATATATATATATATATATATGTATGTGTGTGTGTGTGTGTGTGTGCATGCATACACACTCACATAATCATATAATATATATATTAGAGCCATTTTTTTAGTTTGTGGTATGAGTTGTTTTTCCTGATATTATGAGTTGCATTGGGATGCCTGGTTTGTTTGCTAACATATACATATATACACACATATACCCATATACACATACACACAGGCATATGCACATATGTATATATACACATATACATACATACATACACACATGCACATATATACATATTAAAGTCATTGAGGTCGGCTGATTTAAAAATCAACATGTCGGTCTCTGTTCTTCTCTCCACCGACTTGTGTATTTCATTCTCCTATAATTTTCTTTGTATGGCCTCAGTCTTAGATTCACTGTCATGAACTGTGAGATTAGTGCACTTTCAATGAATTTTCTTCTCTGTGAATTCTGTTCTCTCCTGATCAAACTGACATTTTTTAAGTCAAAACTGGGGTCAAATGTAGTTACAGTGAACAACCTGTGCATTTAGATTATTGTTATGCAGAATATTTCTGCAGTGTTCATATAATCATTTTTGAGGTTTCTCGATGTTTTGCCAATGTATATCAATGGTCATTTTGTGCAGTCTATTTTGCATATCCCTACCTCCTTTCTGCTGTTGTTGCTATCTTGTTTGATGTTAACTATATCTCTTATCTTTAGAGGTGATATTGATGAATTTTATGTCAAGATTGTACAAGTTTTTTTTCAAGGATGCCTGTTATAGGATTATGCTTGTTTTTGTTATGGTTGTCGGGATTATTATCATTAGTGAATTTTTGTATTTTTCTTCTGTGGATTTTTCAGAAATGATGCAGAAATAATTTGGTTATTAAAGGTGTTTAAAGGTGTTTTCAATGTGTTTCTCTTCTTTGGACAGTAAGTGGAGACTACAGATTCTTAAATAAAAATAATAACTTAGTAATAACTCCAGATTTTATTTTATTTCACACAGACTGGCAAGTTTGGAAATTAGGATGTGATAAGCTAGGGTAATTAATTTGATTGATTTATGAAAACCTCTTATCCTCAGAGATCCCAAGACATTTTTCTCACACACAGTTTTGTGTTTCTTTCATTTAAACTGAGCATACACTTCTCTGGTAAAACATGTCTTTAATAACTTTTTCTGCTGTCTCATGATCTTCACTCACACTTGAATATATATATATATATATATATATATATATATATATATATATAGAACAAACTATTTTCAAATTAGTATGCTTTATTTCTGATCCACAGATCTTTGAACATGTATATATATATATATATATATATATATATATATATATATATATATATATATGAAAGATGGCTGGTTACTCATTTCTGTCATCCTGGGTATGACAATAACCTGGATCTGACAACAAAGCCTCTGATCATGAAATTAGAAGTTTTGAGGAGTGTGGAACCACCTCTTAATTGCTGTTGTCCCCAGGTGGTAGCACATGTTAGGGTTCCAGCTATGGGCAAAGAGTGAAACACTAAACTAAAATAAAAACACTAGAAATTATATAAATACATTTTTATAGTAAAAATAGCAGCAATAAATTTTAAAAAAAAATGAACAACAATCCATTTTATACTGAAACTGATGATATGACATAGATTGTCAAAAGAAAAGAAAAGCAATTTGCTATGATTAAATCTCATTTTTTGTGACGAGTAACAAGTTTTCAAGCATTGTTTGATTGATTTTGTAAGATTATTTTTAAAAAATGAAGCTAAGAAATTATAATTTAATTATGAATTATTGTCAGTTCCTTGAATTAATTATAATATTTGAGTTTCATATTTAGATTTCAGCATTAAATAATCCATACATGTTGATATGCCACTAAACAAAAAGCAAACCTGTCTGACATGGCGGCTAACAAATCCCAATTACAGACACTCGCTCAACCAATAGAGTCCACCCATTATACTTCAGCCATGCTGAGCAAACTTTAGTTAAAGTTTCTAGTTATATATATATATATATATATATATATATATATATATATATATATATATATATAAAACTATTTTCAAATTAGTATGCTTTATTCATGATCCATAGATCTTTGTACATGTATATATATATATATATATATATATATATATATATATATATATATATACAAATCCAAAGATCTGTGGATCATGAATAAAGAAGAAGAAGAAGAAAAAGAAGAAACTAATCTAAGAGAAATAACTCTGATAAGGCTAATCTTTTTATTTCTCCTATCTGTAAATATGTTTAATAAAAATTTAGTTCTGATTAGATGTTGAAAAGCTACAGTTAAAAAAAAAGAACAAGGTCAATTTTTATGGGCCTATCATCACAGAGCATGGCCTGCTACCAGCAGAAGACAAGCTGCAAGTAATAAATGATATCTTGCCTTCAAAGAATCCCAAAGAACTTCTAGGCATCATTGCACCCCTCCATAGGTTATCAGTTAAACTGTCACAGTTGACTGCACCAATTAGGAAGTTAATCATGAAGAATGGTCTCGTCACATGACAAACACATCATGAAGTGAAATAAAAACAGCTGTAAAAATTCCGAATACTTAGATATTCTGATCTAGTTTGAAACAGAAAAACAATCCTTCAGTGTGTGATGCTTGCACTATAAATATAATTGCATGAATAAGACAAATTGATTAAGGAGGGAATGAAAAGATAATTGAAATGACTTTGACATATCTCACCCAAACAAAAAAGATATTCAGAGAGAATACTTAGCAGTTAATTTTAGCACAGATAAATTTTAATAATACCTACTTGAGAAAGATATATTAGTAGAAAATTATGTTGCTTCCATTTGTCTGTCACCAATTTACTCATTTCTTTATGTTGTGCTGCTTTAAAAAAAAAATGATGATTCATCAGTGTCGGTTGAAAGTTCAAAGCTTTGTCTTTCAAAATTCAAAAAGACTGGATCATCAGTTTTGTCTAAAGAAAAAGTGAAAATAGTTGTTATCAAAGTTATTGCTATTTAATTGGTTAATACAATCCTATCAGAAGTAAAAATTTCTTTGACCACTCTTCAGAAAATACTGTAGACCTAAAGATTCATTCACCTGTTTACTAACCAACTCAGGACAAGACTAACTGAAACCCCTTAAGACAAACTTTCTCATTTCTCTTTGACATGTATCAAGAGCCTTAATGAACCTCACTCTCAATTGACTGCTACTTACTACTGTCACTATGTGTCAGACAAAGGATTCCTTTCATCATTATCTAGAAACACAATTTTAATAAACCATTTTTGCCCTCTCTGGCCATCCAGAACTAAACATAAAGCAATTTATTTGGATTTATATTTTCCTGTCAGAACTCTAAAAATGGACATTAAAGAAATTATCTTTTTAATCCAAGGTTATAAAGTCAGCTATAAAAATTATCTGAGTTTAATTTCTTCAGTTAAGCAGACATGAATAATTTGTCCACATTTATCTTCTCTCTGTCCAACCTCCAGAGAGAGAAAGAAGAAAAAAATGGTATTTGAGTTTATTTTGGCCACCTTTCTAATTATTTTGATGTCTTTTGTTTATTCAAAGTTAAAAAAAAACTTTTTGCTTGTAAAATTTGGGCAAAAAATAAACTAACAATTTGACACTGGAATAAAAGAAAAATCTTGCTAACACTCCTGTGAAACAAGAATTCAGTTTAACATCCAAGTCAAAGATAAAATAGGAAAAACAAAATCTCATTTACAGATACTTTTTCAATAGTTTACCTTAAAAAAGTGCAAAACATTTTTGTAATGATATTGTGTCCATTTTTTAACAGCAAATAAAATTTGGTCAACGTTAAAAATGTAAAGGAAACAATATTAGTTGATCCAACAATGAAAGATAAATGCCAAAGAAATGGTCTTAATTTAGAAAACAATTACCACATGTGCTTTGAGAATACTGAGCATTCAGTTATGATCTCTTAATTGTAGATGGCTTAATTCTCAAAGAGGACATAATAGTAGTCTGCAAAAAATTCAGGTTCAATATTGTCTATGCACAGCCATCAAGGAGTGGATACTAACTGTAAGACAATCAAAGTTTTGAATAACTAGCAGCATCAGAGAAATGATAAAAATATATACCATCTGTGGTTAATATGAACCAATAAAAACCATGCTACCACTGATGCAACCAGATATTCCAGCACACTTTTGGCAGATATTTGGTTTTGACATATTTGAGTACAGAGATAACAAATATCCAGTCATAATGGCTATTACACAAAATTTTCAGGCATTAGATGTTGCTGATTGTATTTTACATCAATGAAAATTTTAAGATAATTCCCTTGAAATTCAGTTCACTTTATCATCACAAAGACAAGAGTGTTGCTGAAAGAGCAGTGGTCATGATTAAACTCTTTGAGAGAATTGCTAACTTGTTGAATAGACTTCCAGCTGGATTTTTTCCAATCTTGACCTCTTCAAGTCTAGGGTTAACCATTATCTTTCCTGTATGACCCTATGAACTTCACTTGTTGCCTTTTCTTATGCTCATACAGCGCCACACAGTAAGCTTTTACATGGCTCTTGAGTGAACATAATAAAGAAAGAAAATCAAACTGGAGAGGAAATGTTCATACACAGCAGTCTGGATGTAGAGGATAAATCATGAGATAACAACATGTAATCACCATTTGAATTTTTTGTTGCAAGAAGCCCAGGTCAAATCTGCTATCAAGAAATTCCTACAATTACATCCTGAGAATGAAATTTATTTTGAAACTAACAAAATGAATCGAGACAATAAGAAAGAACTCAACAAACATACATTCTGATCCTGATATATATCCTGAACTTCTGGGAACATGGGACAATGCTCAATAGTCCTAAATCTACCAGAGAACAAAAAAATACTTAATTAACACCAGAAGAAAGGTTTATCAAATAACAAATAATACCCCAAAACAAGACCCACTAAGTTGCTAGATAATACAAATACATCAGAAATCCTACTTTGACATAAGACCCCCATCTACTTTGTTTTCTGCCATCACTTCATCAGAGGGAGAATCTATTGCAACATCAACACCTTCACCAAGTAAGAGTCTTGCTACTACCCAGAAGTTACCAGCTGCCTTACTTGTCACCCCATTAAAGACACTTTTAAGCCCAACAGTGCAAGTACATAGAAGATGAACTAACACAATATTATACAATAAGTACCAAATTTAAACATTCTAATTTCCCTTTGACATGTATCAAGATGCTTAACAATAAACAAATGGGCATGCCATGCACATGATACTAGCTGTCAACCATAACAACTAAAAGATAATTAGTTTCTTGAAAGTGATGAAGTCAATGAGAGGAGTGACAAAAGACAGCTGCAAAAGCAAAGTAACAGATCAGGGAGAACAACTCAAGTGCGAGTTAAGTTCAAAGACTGATTATTACAAGTGTTCCCAAATAATTAAGTAATAAAGTTAAGCTAAAAGATTTTTGAAGAAAAAAGGACAAAGTTATAGAATAATAAAAATGGACTAATTTAAAGGAAACAACTAGAATAAAACTAATCTTTTTATTAGTCATATATTTAATCAAATTTTAGTTCTTTTTTAACATGTCTGTGTTCTTTGTTAACCCTTCAGCATCAAGATTATACTTTTGTCATAACTAATAATAGATGAAGCTATTCCTTCACCTATAAAAACATGACAGTAGGAATTTTCGACTTAGAAAGAACTAAAAGATTTGGTTTGTGGTCTATACAATTGCTAAGTCTTGTCTTTTAATATTAGAATAATTCTTTTCAGAATCAGTTAACCTTCTTGATATAGTATGTTTATCTTATGATAAAATCCCCAAAACAGTGCTCACAGTGTCAGTTCAGTATTCATATCAAAACCCTCACAACAGGAATTTCAGCAAGCGACTTTATTAAATTACTTAAAGCTATTTGCTGCACAAAATATCAACATTCATTTTGTATAACTTTGCAAATAGCTTAATCATTTCTGTATATTTTGACAAATAGTAGCCATCAAAATTCATTAATCCTAAAATGAATTCTTTTATTATTAGCATTTAGAGAAATATCTTCTATCAACTGAATATCAATATGGAGAAACACCTGAAATCAAATATCTTAAAAAATATATTTTATCACTGTTAAATATACATTTATTTGGCCTGTCTAGATTAATGGCCATTCCTTGGTCTATCCATCATTTTAATATAATTTTGGACTATAAATTCAGTTCTCCTTACTTCTTTCATAATAAATTATATCAGCCTGATAGACTATTATATTTTCTATCCCCAAATCTTTTCTATGACATTCTATAGTTTATATACCATAAATTATTTGTGCTTGTCTCAGCAAACCAATATGTGTATTAAACAAATCATTATCTGAATTTGGTGTTATACACATTTTAGGTCACATTTTTCTCAATATTTTATCTCTTCTAATGCATAAAAGGTATATATTCTGTATTAGAGTTTGGATAAAAAAAGAACACTACAAATATATAAATCTTCACCTTCTTTACACAATACTACAATAAGCAATAAGTATTTCCTATCTTCTGGTGGAATGCACTCAAATATATGTTGATCAATTATTTCATAATTTCCATATTAACAGTGGATAAATATGAGTTTTCAAAATTCAGTATATAAAGGATTTTCATTTTAAAACATTTTAGACCATATTTGTCTTTCAGTTATCTCTTGTTAACCCTTCAGCATCAAAAAAAATAAAAATAAAAAAACTAAAAAAAAACTCCAGGCAATGGTAAAACAAAAATATAGCTTTAAAGATGTTTTTCCTTCTGGCAATATTTTTCCTGGTGCCAATTTATAGAAAGCTATCTAAAAGGTAAGGACTGAAAATTGTTTTTTTTATAATTAATATAGAGCCACAACCCAAAGTTGTATTGATGCCAGAGACCAAATCAAACTGAACAGAAAAACTAAAGAGGAAGTTATAATTCTGTTGATGAATGGAACATTTAAAGACTGAATGAACTAAAATTAAGAAAACATTAATTTCTTTGCATGTTATTTTTTATTAACAATAGAACTCCCTTCTTCATGAAAGTATGAACTTTGTTGATTAAAAATTTATTTCATGAAATGTCAGACTTCAGAAATTTTCATGTCTCTCACTTCAAATAACTTCCCAATCAATTATTTAAGTTTGGCCTTATTTTAGGAACATTTTCACTTGAAAAAAATAATTTCTTATTTTAATTGGCTTATAGATAATAATTTTGCCTGCAGGCAAGTCTTGGATGTTGAAGAAGCCAATCACCCTTGACAAATTCAAGACGACTGTTCTTTTAACAAATTTTTAATTGTGTTTTATCCATATACCAAATACCAAAGACTCAAGATTGAAAATTGTTGTTGGACTGTTACTTATTATTTGTCATCACTAATAATAGATGAAGCAGCTTTTTACTGTTGCTACTTAGACAGATATTTATGAGTGTGTCACTCTCACTTGGTTCTTTAGGTTTGGTTGGTTGTAATTTATGCTTTTGGTTTCCATTTGGCTATAAACACAAAATCAGCTAAAAATTCAAATTTAAGACTGTTTTGTTGCTGACATTTTCTTTGAGGCCAGTAGATATATAGCATGAAGTAAATTAATTCACTGTTTCAAAAACTCAATCAATTAAATAATTGAGATAGAGCAAAAAATTCTGATCCATGTACTGTGAAGATTTTTGGACATTCCCATCAAAGTTTCTAAAAATACTGGTGTCAAAAGAAATTAAACATTTTTGGTATTTTACACAGGAGTCCATTTGTCAAAAATCATATTTGGGGTCAGAATGTTCTTCTATGAAATCCATATCACTTGTTTAGGCTATCAACTATTTTTCTCTTGTTCTCAAGATTATACTTTAACAAATTATCCTATTTATTTTTATATCATCATCATCATCATCATCATCATCATCATCATCATCATCATCATCAAAACGACCATTGCAAACCACCACCACCATCACCATCATTTCACATGGGCATTTACCAGTTGAATCAAAAATTATTGCCTGAATCCTTCAGTTCTTTTCATCACTTTAACTTAATTTCATTTCATTCAAAATCCTGACTTGAATTAAGAAGCCTTGTGTCAATTGCATTGGCTTTTGTAGAAATCCTGCTTTTTGGCCCTTGGCCAGAATTATCAAAAAAATAAAAAATAAACAGAACTCATTGAAACAAGAGAAACATTGGAGCATACATTCCATCATATAAAGTCTTCACATTGAAATGATCAAATAAACATTTGAAAAAAAATGTTTTTCTATTGCATTGGTTAATACCAGACAATTGTCATTTTGACCCAAGTGTAAGAGAAAAGGCTTAAAAATGCTACTTCTTCATCTGCAGAGCCAGACTGTTCATTTAGTAAAGACTGTATAAGACTGTATATGAAGACATGTGGGAATTTGTTCTAAATGAAAGGCTGGTTGGTGATTCTCTCACAAGTGCCAGTTTTGAATTTAAATGGAAGCTAAGAGGATTACAGACTTTTTATCTCAAGTATGATTTGGTATCGGTACCTAAGGCTTTGTAACAATGAAGAGTCAAGTAATGGCTAAAGTGTGTGAAAAGTGGAACGGGAGTTGTGAAAAATTGTTTGATTCATATTAAATAAGGACTAATAAAAACACATGTATTTATATCAGTCATATATTTGTTTGTTTCAGACACATGCCATGGAAGCACTTGATAGACAGTGGGAGCTTGTCTTCACTATCACCACCTGTTAGGACAACTTTTGGAATATATATAGAATATATATAGATATAAATATTATATACATTACATGTTTTAGAAGATCCAAAAAATTAATGTTTTTTTAAATATATATATCTATATTTGTGTATTTAGACAGCAAATTCCCTTTTAGGCATGTCTGATTGAATAAATTACAAACATTATGTCTGCTTATTTTTATCATAATCCTTTCATATTCACAAATATTTCTTTGTATATTACAACTAAATGTTAAAAATATCTGTGAATATGAAAGGATTATGATAAAAATAAGCAATGTTTGTAATTTGTTCAGTCAGACATGCCTAATATATATATATATATATATATATATATATATATATATATATATATATATATATATATATATAAAGTTCAGCTCCAAGCTAGAGAATTGGTGAAGATGAATGACTGGTGTCTCATAACCAGCTGCTTCAGGTAGATGGAGCTTGACAGCCCAGGAAAGCAGTCCATCTAGAAGGAAAACTCTGATGTAAAACTTCTGCTGCCTTACAGTCATATCCAAACATGGAAAATAAGTATGGAAGTAAATCCAGACAGAAAACCCAGAGTGGATCTCTGAAGGCTGTCAACATTGACAACTTTCCAATAACTCCTGCAGTCAACCCAGCCCTAAATATAATGATCTGTATTCCTTTGTAGCTTGTCAGTATGACCAAGAGTGGGGGCCATAAAGTTTGGGCAGCACATGGCCTCCATATACCATTGTCCAGGTCTGCACCTTGGAGAGGTTACACCAGTCTCACTACCAAAGGACTGAATTTTTCCCAAACAGGATGCTGCCATTATCTTGTGAGATAAATAAATCCCTATATATTTATCTAACCATATTATTTATCTCAGTCAGTTTTTCTCACTTATCTACCCATCTCAATGTATTAATACCTATATGTAGGTAGATGTATATGGGTGTAGATTTTTTCATCAATTTAAATTTCTCATCCTCAGCAACAAAAAGAAATTATTTATACTTGCAGATGTATAAGTTTCTTCAAATAAATGTTTCCTTTCTAAATTGATTTCTAAATAAGAAATTTCATTCTAGATGAAGTAAACTATGACTATACTAAAGAAGAGTCTGACTTTATATTCCACCATACCTGATGGTTACATTTTAAATTTAAGTAATAAACAAGCAAAAAGTTATGTTTTTCCATATTTTCAATTTCTTTCTAATATGACAATTTTAATCTTAACAACATAAGATATGCAGATGACACAGTGTTGACAGCAGACACAGAAAGGAAACTACAATAGCTCCTACAGATGGTAGTGAAGGAAATCAAGTAGAAAAGACTAAACAAAAATTGCAAGAAGATAAAGTGCATGGTTGTTAGCAAAAATAACCCAACATTCAAATTACCGATTGGAGATATTGATATCAAGCAGGTGCAAAAATTTAGATATCTGGAAAGCATATTAACAAAGGATAGAAAGTGCGACATGGAAATCTGAAGGCTTCCAAAAGCTGAGGAAAGTATTAAGAAAAATATCATTAGAAACAAAGAAAAGACTACTGAACTGTTATGTAATATCTGTCCTCCTTTGTAGCAGTGAATGCTGAACAATTTCCTCACAGATGAAGAAGAGACTTGAAGTAACAGAAATGTGGTTCTACAGAAGGATTCTGAGAATACCATGGACTGAACATGTTAGCAAATTCTAGAGATAATGGTAACAAAAAGGAAACTTATACTTAACAGTTAAAATTTCTGGGGGGCATAATGAAAAAAGAGGACTTGGAAAATTTGATACTCAGAGGACTGATTGAAGAAAAGAGAGGCAAAGGGCAGCAACACACAGCCTACCTAGTGAGCTTGAGTGAATGGATGATGGAGCAGGTTTTAGGAGAGATAGCAAAAAGACAAAATTTATTAAGAGCTACAAAGGATAGGAAATTGTGGAGAGGCATGATCGCAACATCCTGAAGGGACATGGCATATAGAAGAAGAAGAATGTTCTTGATTTTTAACATTTTGTAAATAAAAAATAATTAAAATATTATATATTTGATAATTACATTATTTTGTTTAAATGCAAAAAATATTAATTCGTTTTTTTTAATTTATTTGTTAATTTAAAAAATTGCATAAATTGGAAACAATGTGTGTGTGTGTGTGTGTTTGCATGTGTGTATGCATGTATGTATGTGTGTCTGTGTTTGTAAGTGTGTCTGCATATGTGCATGTGTTTCTGTTTAGAATAACAAAAAACAAAGACTGTTTGGGATTTTTTTCTTTATAAGTTGTAGGAATAATGCTTTTATAATTTTGTTTCTAGGACAATATATATATATATATATATATATATATATATATATATATATTTAGTTTATGAAAAACTAGGTAATTGGTATGGGTAACCTAAGGAGGATAAAATTAATTAAAGTTAATTTACATATGTTTAATACGGCCCGTCAAAAATGTGTAAATTTTCTTTTCATTTTTTGTTTGGGAGTAAAGTCTGATGATCCATAGTCCTTTAAAAAGGGCTGTGGTAAAATAATTTATTACATGGAACCTTAAAGTGGTCTGTTTTTATTTAAAATATATATATATATATACATATATATATATATATATGTATAAAATTACTTCATCTCATCTTTGTAAAATATTTAAAAAAGATAAGTAACTATTAATGCTAATTAGTCAAGCAGAAGTATTTGTTTTACATAATGTTCAAACGGATTTATAAAGTTAGTCAATAATTAAAACTCACTGTATAAATTAATCAAGAAATATTAATTTAACAAAAGTATCCAATTTTTCTGCATATGTCTCTGTTGTCATTAAATTGTCAGAATAATACCAAATTATTCGGTGTTCAATGATTCGCACAAAGGTTTTAATTGAAAAATTAATTAATTGATCAATTAAAGTCATTAATTTCTTTTTAATTACTTTGAGTGATCAATGCAAATGGGGTGCTGAGTTCATTGACTCTCGCTGGAATCAGGAATATTACAAAGAAATCAGGGCCAAAGATTACCATGTGCTTACAGGACCAATCCTAAAGAACGGTGCCAATTTGAAGAAAAGGTTAAGATACTGACTTAAAATTATTAATAGTGCATTCTCAGAGTTTAAGTTCCTTGATGGCTTGAAATAATTTATTCCAGTTCTCATAAACTCACATATTCTGAAGCATAAAACAGAATGAGAAGGTTTTTGATTCTGGGCTTTGCTCTAAAATGAACAAACTGATCTTAACCAAAGACAATGAAGAAAACATATTTTCCCATAATGTAATCCAAAAAATAGAATTGCATTAAACTTATAAATAGCGGATATTAATATTTTCTGTGCTTAGCTTTTTAAAATACAGTTAAAAATATGGGGAGAAAGATTATGTTAAATTAATTTTGTAAGGGGGAGGGGTTTGCTTGCCTTGAATATCAGCATTTAAAAGTCACAACAAACAAAAATTGAAGCTATATAGATAACAATAAACTAGGTATCTCTCTACTGATTTGCTAAAAAATAAACATGCCATAATGAAAAAATGTCCCAAGCTTAGTAAAAACCAATCTTTATCATCAAAACTTTTATGTTATTATTAAGAAAAAAGACCAAAACATTTTTGATTATTTAATTATATTTTCTGTTCCTTTTGAGAACATTCAAAATTTTGCAAAAATCAAATAATTGTTGGATTTTAATGAAACTTTCAGGACATACAAATGAATGAAATTATTTGAAAAATGCATTTTTTAGAAAGTCTTGGTAAAAATATTTTCATAAATCAAATTTTGTGCCAATGAATGTTTATATCAGTTAAAAATATAACCCCTTGGCAAATTGAAATCATCAATAATTTTTTTTTGTAAAACAGAAAACCAGTTACCAAAATTTTGCTCTGAATCATAAAATAAAAAAAAAACTCATTTAATTAGAAAAGCTTTTAATTGCTTTTATGAATAAAAACACCTTAAATCAACAATTACTGCCATGTTAAAAATGCATTTCTTTGATAATTTAAAGTAAGTAATATTTGTTTCAAATCAGATTAATTAAACTTTAAATCAGCTAATATTCTTCAAATAAATTTTCAGTAACTATATTTTATTTTTGGAAGATTTTTCAGGAAAGAGAATTACATTCTGATAAAAGATAGCTAAAAATGGTACTAAAATCAACAATTTCAGCAATTTCAAAGCAAAAAATACTTCCAGTCAATTTAAATTAGTTTTGAAATACAGCAAAGTATTTTTCTTATTGGAAATATTAAATTTAATCTATTAGCTTGAAATTAAAAAAGTAACTAAAATAAAAGCTTTATGAAAGATTTTTCACTTTAAAAAACTAATTTTAAACCTTAGGTATTGCAAATCTGTGGAAGTACCTACAATAAAGCATTATCACAAGGATGATGAAGATAAGTATTGATGTGGATATTAGTATAGACTGGATAAGAATGCAAAGAGTAAAATCATACTACTAGACACTGTATTTCATGAGATTTACACTAAGCCAAGTCTGATATAAGACAACTGAGCACCCAAAAAGTAAATAAAAATCAAGTACTGAAAAAATTATTTAGTCAAAGCAAAGCTTGGTACATGGTCATATTGTAGAAGCAACAAAAAAGATGGCAAATAAAAATAAAATCTACCAGAAATATGTGTTTTTTATAGGAAATTCATTAATTGATAAACTTGATTGAAACAACAAAATATTAAAAATGTTAAAAAAATGAATCAACACTGTATGTTAACTGTCAGTTTGATGCTTTGAGGTGATCTTCAAACAAAGAACTCTGGAAGATTACGTTGAAGCATACAACTCACAATCATCCTGCAGGGTTGATGACTACATCCACTATGTCTATAACTCTAAACATACTAACTCCAATACTGGACACTCTTCTGTTATAAATATACTAACTTAAAACACACACACACACACACACACATATACACATATATATTTAAGAATTATAACATGTTATAACTTCACTAAAAAAATGCCCATTTTGTTTCAACACTTCTGGTGCCTTGTCAAGTGATGATGCTGATTGTAAAATAAAAATTTTTTAAAGAGTTCAAAACCAACCATATTTTTGCATAAGATATAATGGCCAATCAAATTACAAATAGATAATAATGCAAATAATAAAACAACAGATCCTAAATATAATTTATTAATGCTTTAAAATTAATATTAGATTATATAGGAAATCAGGTTAACTAATTAATTTCCAATTTATTATGTAGTTAATATATATATATATATATATATATATATATATATATATATATAAATAAAAAACAGTAAGCTATATAATCCGGTGTTCTTATTGATATTTTTTATTTTTATTTTTACAAAACAGTACTCAATGTAAATTTACAGAGCGTAAATATTATAAATTAACTGATATAAAATATGTATATTTATTAATATATATATATATATATATATATATATATATAGTATTCCTTCAGAATTTGTTGATACTGCCAAGAGAGGTTCATGCTGCCTAATTATATATATATATATATATATATATATATATATATGTGTGTGTGTGTGTTTTCTATATGTATTATATATGTGCAGTACTTATTGGAAAGTGTTTTTCTGATGATTGCAAAAGCGTGAAATTCAGGGTCACAAATTCATACAACTATATATATATATATATATATATATATATATATATATATATATATATATATATATGTATTGTGTTTGCAAAATCTTTCCAAAGTGTACTCCACTTTGATCCTAAAAAGAAATGACATGGTGTGATACTTTAATCTTAGTATGATCAAACAAAAATGACATCATACTCCTAGGCAGAGTATACAGATACCATGCTCTCATCCTAGACAGAGTTCAAAGATCCTATATTGTAATAGTAGGCAAAAGGTAAAGCAATGTTACTTTGAAGGTCAATGTTCAAGTCAGTAAAAGCTAGTATTTTACTTGTTGATCTTTTTATGCCAGCCTGCCAGCTAGTCCCCTTTCAATTTGTAAGAATGGCACAATGCAATTTACCTCGCCCCATTTTCCACATGTCTTGTCATGTGCTCAATTAATATAAAAAAATAAGATAATGTGGAATAGAAAAAGTAAGAAAATGGAAATGTACAGAAGAAGAAAAAGAAAAGAAAAAGAGACTAAAGAAAAGTAAAGACTGGAAAGAAGAGAAGAAAAATAAGAAAATGGAAAGAAAGGGAGTGGGCTTGGTACAAAGAAGGAAATGAGAATGAAAGAAAAAGATGAATGATGAAAAAGAGAAATGATTCAAAGGAGAAAGAAGATAAAAAGAAAAGTGAGAAAAGAAGAAAGAAGGAACATCAATAATTACCATTAAAAATATACTAGTAGAAAACACAAATATAATAACTGCATCCACCTGTAAAAAAAAAGATTAAAAATAATGGAAGCTTTAATAATAAAAAAGAAAAAGCCAATTTTTAAGAATATTAACTACAAACAAGCCACAATGGGCCAATCGTATTTGGAAATTAAAACATCCCTACAACACACTAATATATATATATATATATATATATATATATATAGTATTCCTTCAGAATTTGTTGGTACGGTCAAGAGGTGTTCATGTTGTTTGGGTACACAAACCTACACACTGTATAGTGTAGAGGTCACTCCAGTCTCACCAAAGGACTGAATTTTGATATATATATATATATATATATATATATATATATATATATATATATATATGAATGAATACATCACTTTTTACAGAGTTCACTACACTTTCATCCTAAGAAGAAATGACATGGTGTGATACTTTAATCTTCATATGATCATACGTATACCTCATACTCCAAGGCAAAGCACACAGATACCATGCTCTCATTCTAGAAAGAGTTCACAGGTACTATAGATAAAAAAGAATGAAATCAAAAAGAAAGGAAAAGAGAAATAAAAGAAAACAGAAGAGAATGAAACAAATGAAGGAAAGAAATGAAGAGCAAAGGAAAGAATAAAAATTGAAACTTGAAAGAAAAAAAAGAAAGAATATAAAATAAAAAGAATTGTGAAATGAAGGAAGAAGGAACTGAAAACTACAAGACAATTGAATGGAATTGTAGAAAAAGGAAAAGAGATTGGAAGAGAAGGAAATATATGAATGACAAAGGAAAGAAAGAAAAGAAACAAAAAGGAGAAAATAATGCAGTAAGATAAGAAGAGTTATTGTCATTAACATTAACAGTATTTTTTGTGTCTGAGTATTGAAAACATCTGAACAAGATCAACTCCTATAAGAAATCATTGATAAAGTCATTGAAAGAGTATCAGAATAATAATATTTCTTTATAGCATTATTTCATCAGGGATTTATAATGTTTTATTTTCTACCGATTCCTGACTAATCTTTCTGGAAACTTTTCTATAAATGTTCAGCCATAAAAACACCCATAAACTAAGTAGGCTTTTATTACTGCTTGCTTTTACAAACCTCAAATTCTTTTGGAGAGAGAACAAGAAATTTGAACTGTACTATTATTGTTATACTGTCAATATTGAAAGTGATTTAACAATATTTTTTAAGAGAGGGAGAGTTCTTTCTCTTCAACTGCTCATTCAAAATAAATGGTACAAAATTTTGTTGGTTTCAATTTTTATGTTATTTTCTCAAAGACCAATTTGTTACTGACAAATAAATTAGAGTCATTCTGAGTTTTTAATTTCTCATTATTAAGGATAAAAATAATGAAGCCCAAAGACAAGAAAGGGAAAAAAGAGGAAAAAGAAGAAAAGAAGAGAAAATAAACCAAAAATAAGTGACTTCCTATTAAGATAAAAGAATTGTCCTCTAATTATATTGACTATTCTTTCATATTTATAAAATTATTAAGCATCTTATCTATCTCTCAAATGTGAAAAGTCACCTTCAAAAAGTAGTTGACTCCAGATGGTATGCTGAAATGTGGTTTTTGATTGCTTCTCAACTCCATAAAGGTGAAACATGTCATTGAAGCTTGAGGTACTCATTTTAAAAGTCACAATTTTTTCTTCTTTCCTTATAGGACGTGTTATTCACATTGATTTTTTTCTCTAATGAAACTTAGAAAATGAAAAATCAATTTTCATCAAGTTAATACAATTGCATGTTGAAATAGCAGTTGATTGGAAGTGCAAAGTAGCCTGATAGAAAATAAAATAAAAAAATAATTTTGTATCCTGATTGCTGACTTTTGATGTTATGCTTAATGTCATTAGGGAAGGCATGAAACCAAACTACACTGCTTACTGTCTTCTTAATATTCAATTAAAAGGCAACTATATTAGATGAGATGGACATATTTCCATCAACTAATATCATTAACACTTATTTGGAAATCATTAGAAATTTACAAACTTGGTACAATAGGTCACAAGATAGAAAGTAAGTTATTTGTACAAGTACTCTGTTCAACATACAAAATCCCTAGAAGTTGATTGAAGTAGTATTCAAAAATATATGATAATTATACAGAATTAAATAAATTATTCTTTTGGTCAGGTCATGCTTAGGCCTAGTAACATGTAACATGTAACCCAGTACAACTTGCCACATGGACAGGTGGTTGGTGTTGAAAGCTAGTGTTCACCCACTAGCTTTTCTGGTGGTGATGAGAGTGGGATGTCAGCTTGTAGAATAAAAAACAAGACCTGTTAAAGGGTGGGTGTGTTTCTTATAGGAGCCAATAAACAACATATATGTGTGTGTGTGTGTGTGTGTGTGTGTGTGTGCATGCGTGCGTGTGTGTGTGAATCTTCCCAGAGATGATATTACAATAAAAAACATTTTGTGTACTTGGACTGCTATGAGTGTCTGAGTTGGGCTTCAGGAAAACATCCAGCCTGGTAAAACCTTTCCTCAAATCATTTTGACAAGAGATTCTTTACCTGCCAGGACCCATCTTATTTTGAGCAAAATTTACCCTGGTTCTGCCTCAACATAATAAACCATGATTATGATGATACTGCATTTTATTCTAAACAATGTAACTGTAAGCAAAGCACAGAAGAAATGGTTGTTCAAGTTTGATTATTCTCTAGCAAATATGAAGAAATAGAAATTTTCAGAACCAGATTTTGAACCTTTTTTTAAAATACCTTTAAATATGTCACAGCTTTAACATTGATGTTCATTGTGAATGTTCCCTGTCAAGAACTACAGAAATGATCTTCAAAATTGGCTTAATAACTGTCGCACGCATTACTAATGGAATATAAACAAAACTGTCTAGACTGATTCCCATCATTTCCTCCTTCTTAATTGACACATCAATTCCTCACAGAAATGTTTGGTCAAGTACCAGTTTTTTTCAAGGAAATCCAACATAATGTGCTATATATGTTGATGTTGCATGGTTGCAATTTTGAGAAAAGCTTTAGGCACTAAAAAAAAAAAAAATTTAAATTCAATTTCAGAAATTTAGAATCTGCAAAAAAAATGATTGCTTTTGTATAAAAACTAATTTTTAATTCAGTTGTTATGTAAAAGCAATCCATTTTGAAGAGGTGGAGAATGTCTCACAGTTCAACAAGCTATTGTTATGGCAATGAAGCAATGTATTTGTATGGATGAAGAGATAAAGATGTTTCTATTAACTAAAATCCTTATATTTGTTATTTTGATCTGACTAAAATTATAGCATGAAATTATGGATGTCCAAATCCAAATCTAAATCTAGGGCCTTCTCCCTCCTCTTGAAGGAACCCTTCCCTGATTGACCATGTATTCAGGGGTGTAGCCTTACTCACCATGCTTGTTCTACAGTTCGAAGTTTTAAATTCAGAGGTATCCTTTTCTTAGACCTGTTGCTATCCAAGATTATAGGACCCAGCCTGTTCTGCTATTTATCCACAGCTGGGTGGGGTTAAGACATAGATTCATACTTTTTCCACAGGTATTTGCACATAAGTGATTGTAACAAATTCGACTAGAATTTGAATTCAGCTTGCCAATTCCTCAATCTGAGCCACTATCTATTACTCTACTGTGCCTCCATGAAATCAGTCCCCACAAAATATTTTAGTGGTTGGAAAAATATGGTATCATCTGTCAATCTGACCTTAGGAAATAATTTGACAGTATTTGTGATTTAAAGACAGACTTAGTATGAAGAAATATGGATTGTAATCTGTACACTTTCAGAACATGGCAGCTTCTACCAATCTATGTATTTGCATGCTTTTGAAAATTGTTCAATAACATTTTATAGATAGGTTAATCAGCTTACTGTTTAGATTGGATTAAATTTGAGGTGTGGGATTTTTAAGTTCTGCTTGCTCTTAGCAAATCAGAGTTTAATTCACTGGTCTATGTAAATATAAAAATAGAGCAGTAAGACAACTCAAAGGTTGCACCTTCTCATCAGAGGCTTTTTATTCGTTACTGCATTCAATATACATCAATATAAATATTGTATTGATTTTATAAATGTGTTCATTTGTAAATAGTTCAGGAAAATTACAAATTCCTTTGAGAAGGAGTTGATGACAAATACTGATCATTTCACAGAAACATAAACACCTGCACTATATGCATATATATATATATATATATATATATATATATATATATATATATATATATATATATATATATTATATATATATATATGTCCCTTCCCACACCCACTCTCTATATATACAGGGTAAATTGTTGCCATTTCATATTTTTAATTTCCCACATGTGCATTGTTTAATTTTGATTTTGTCAACTGCACCATATAGAAGTGTCAGTTGGGCAATGTCTGTGAGAAAAAGAGCACCATGATGCAATTCACTCCACCAGAAATTTGGAAACACCATGTTCTACTGCTTGATGTTTGTGCCAGAAGCTCCAATATGAACATTTCAGATTTGTGTGTCAGTGACAGTACAGAGTATGGTGTGTCCCCAAAAGATGTACTGAGAGTGATGAAAACCAAATATCCAGTCAACATCGTGGTGTTTGGAGTGATCACTTGTGATAGCAAATGTTATCCCTCCCTTCATCTTCCCACAGGGCCTCAGATTTAACAAGTGCCTTGAAAGGTAGTGCTGTTCTGGGTCAAGAAGGTGGCTGATGGAAGATCCTATCTCTGGCAACAGGAATCTGTACTATCCTATACAAGCAGGAGAACCTAGACATAGCTATCAGACAATTTTTTTGACTACATCACTCCTTACATCTGACCACCTAACTTTCCTGACTGCAACCCCCTTGATTATT